>JAGVSN010000007.1:1261715-2523430 GCA_022651745.1 Parapsyche elsis
GTCAACAAGTTACATGAAACATTGGAAGAAACGATGTGTCACCACATGAAAAATTCGTTGTTGGCACACAAAGCAGTATACATATATAGGGTATTCTTTGGTATATTTTATTATTATAAAAATAATAAAAAGCTATGTGTGCGATTGAATCCAAAATTCGGCTTTGCGCGTGGACGCAGATTTATTATAGTTCGCTTTATGACTTATTTTTTATTGTTGTCTATAAACAGTTTAATAGACAATAGAGGAACACAATTTCCCCTCGACGTCAAGCCCTTATAACTAGTTTTATGATGAGCGATTAAAGCCCGCTGAAAATTGAATGCACTGAATAAGATGTCTCGAACAGACCGCGCGCGCGCATTCCGGCACCAAACGCACAATATTTATTTACACAATCGTTTTAAGCGAATGGCACAACTTCATCGATTTAAATAGTGTACGAGAGTCACTTGCGAAAGTCCAAAATCGGCAAATGACCAATGTCAAAAATGTTTAATAAATGTTTTCCGCGATGCTCGAGTTAACTGCGCGGCCGAATTATCTTGTCGGGGGGTATCCGCGTCAAAAGGGTCACAAGCGACACTCAAATTGGACTTGAAGATTCAATTCGTTGGGGAAAAAGATCATTTCTATTCGCCGCCAGCCCCGTCCCACTCGGTTCTCATCAAGAAATATTATTTCTTCTTGCTTATCTTGGCGTGCTCGTGCGCCAACAACTCTGCCACATAATCAAAGTTGAAATTTTCTTCTCGAGTTTCGGAGTATTCTCTCTCCGACACGATAACGGAGACTCAACTTTAAAAGTGCGAGGGGGTTCAATTTTCCGATTCGACCCCCCCCCCCCCCTTCACTCCCACCTCCCCAAGAAGCCACCCAAAATGTACAAGAAAGAAAACTCAAATTGGAAATGATATGTTATCAACCGCTAGAATTGCTACAGAGGAAAGTACGAGGGATACTCTAAAAGTGAAAAAAAAACATAGGTACATTTAATTTACTTTGAATGTTTAGTATCGTTCAGCGAATAGATTTATTTATTTAAGAAGAATTTCCTTGTAAGTTATAACAGCTTCGCCAATTCCAAAATGACAGTCCAAAGATAATTAGTTAGAGCTTTCAATGAAATAACAAAATAATTTTTTAACAACAATGTCTCTAAGAGAGTGATATAAATATGGAGTTTAATGTACTTTAGTATTAATTCTCATAAAGTAGACTCTGATTAAGGATTGTTTGCTTCTATATTTATGCATACTTACATCAAATTGTGTTTATATTTTATCTCTCATCAAAATTATAGTTCTTTTTGAACGACCGTCTCATGTATGTATATGTACATATACATATGTACATAGGTACATATATTGTACATACATAGGTAGTTCCATACGCAAATACAAAACTTTCTTCATTTTCGTTTATGTTATTTTTTTTCTTTTTTAAAACGAAGACTGCTTGTGGAGAGTCGTAGTTGTTCCCTACTTTTCAATTCGACTCGCTTTTATTCGCAACAATTATTATTTCGCGGACTCCGTCACGTCTCTTGTTCACGGAGGGCACGTTTTAAAAATTGAAACGTTTCGAGGGGGAAGTCGGAAAAGTCGCACATTTTCCAGCGGAAAATATAATTTCCCGATCGCCTAAGCAGCGCCAGGAGCGAGTGCAACGCCTGATGAAAATAATAATGGAGCCAATCTATTGCTGGAGATGAAACAATGAAGCGTCTTTCCAGACCGTTTTGTCAAACAATGGTGGTGCGCGAAAATTTCACACGTATTATTCAAACGATTTAAAGTTTATACAAAAATATGCAGCGGAAAATATAACGCTTGGCCACAATCGACCATATTTAATTATTTAGGCGTTGTAAAAATGCAGCAATGCACGTTTAAAGTGCACCGCTGTGCACGCAAGGAATCCCTGCACTGTAATAACACTTGCATTTTACAACACTGTACATACCTGAACTATTTTTTATACAAATGATTTATTTTTGAATTAAAAATAATATTCGCCTCGTAACTTCGTATAGTTTGTACAGCGTTTCAATCAATGTGATCAATTTTGAAGTAGATATTTAAATTTTAAATGAATAGAGCACGCCACTGGCGTTTGCACCGAGATTGTATCTCGTTGCAATATTTTCCTTGTCAATACTTCATCTTCCAGAATTAAATTGCGACTTTAAAAATAATGGTCGGATATGAGTCGAAGCACTCGGGACTTCCTGCTTTTATATTATACACCTAAATATAGATATATACCAACATATATGTATTTGCGAAAACATTTTTACGACTGCAAAACTAAAGGAACTATAAATTCTAGATCATAAACTGGTGAACTGAGAGCGCAGTGCCGATATGTTTCACGTTTATTGTTTTTCGTTTCGAATTAAAACTCTGGAACGAAACTGGCTCGTAACTTCTATATAGCACCAATTGCTAGACAATCAATTGTTATTGGCATGACAAATTGATGCGACAAGAAATTTACGACTTTATTTATTTTATTTTTACGCTAAATTTTCTCGTCAGTAATTTTTATTGTCACTAGATAGACCTAGCATTACAGTCGTACTCTCAATAAATTGACTGATTTTGACTACACCTAATATCATAACAAAATCATAAAAGTAATGCACAAAAATCTCTGCCAACATTCTTTCAGTCAATTTCGTCCACAGGCAGGTCAACAATCTTCAAAAAAGCTTCCGTATCCTGAAACCGGTCCTGGACGACAATGATAATGCAGCAGCGCATCCCAGAAGTGCATTCTTCGAATGTGCCGATCTCGTTCTTCTTCTTATTTCCTTGTGTAAAAACTAGATTAACTTTGAGGCAATCGAATCGCTCGAAGGGACCGGTGATTTTATGTGATTGCACCGATTTGTAACAGATTATAATACAGTTGACTTCTGCTATATGATTAGCCTAATGGATCATTTTAATTTGTTGCATCTGTATAAATTCTTCAAATGACTTACATATGTAAGTGTAAATTCAATATTATTTGATTAATTCCTCCCTTTTATCAATTCTTCTTCATATTTACAAATCTCAAACTAATATATTTTATCATTTACTATAATGCGTCTTATCATTTATTATAATACTTAGTATCTTTATAAATAACACTGAGCAACAAAAAATCACGTTTTTTAAAACCCAGAGCGGAGATTATTAAATCATTTTCATATGGATACGCGTTAAGGATATGTCGAGAGCATATTTTCAGTCGGCGTCCTCCCGGAAAAGCGTGGAAAACCGCGGAAAACGTAATCCGTTCCAGCATTAAGTGGATTAAGGCGTGTTCTCAAACCGACGAGCCGAGGAAATATCGTTCGCGTTTACCAGTTTGCCAATAATAACATTATGCAAATCTGTTCTAATGGATTTCCAATTCGACCCTGTGCTTAAAGTTTTCGCCTTCTTTACTCCAAACACCCATCGAGAAAAACAATGACTTTTTCGCGGAGCTCTTTTTCCAAAGTTGCATTCTATGTATAAGCGAGTGCAATTTCATTGCTCGTTAACGATTCGTGTCAATTGAAATAACAGTACTTACTAATCTTGTTTTAATAAACGCGAAATTTCAGTCTGATTTAAATTCAAATTAAATTTTGCCTTTCAGACGACTCTGCAGCGAACTGAAACTCTTCACATTAAAACGAACGATAACGGCACCGTTTTATTTTCGAATGAGACTTTTTTTTTATTAATAGTTAATATAGAAAACCAATCTAGCGTAGATAGCTTAAGGACTCCATACTATCGCCAATTTCACAGTAGATAGTAGTAGGCAAAGAACGCTCTGGGATAAAATGATGCACTCTGCATCCAACATCTGATTTAATAAACGAAAATTCAAAGCTAACGGCGAACGAGCTTAATGTGCGCGCTCGGTTTGTAGCACAGAACCGGTCCAAACCGTTTATGAACCGGTTCAACCCTTTTGGGCTTTTTCAACCTCCACAAGTCGACTCGCGGCATGTGCACATGTAATTAACCGCAACTAAAAAACTCAACCCATACACAGAGAGGTGGGATCCTAAATGCAACGATGCGATGCACCGAAACCGAAAAACTACTTTTTACCGACGAACATTAGCGAAAAGTCAACACAGCCGCACGACACACATCAAATAATATTTAAATTTAAATATACACATACATACATAGTACACGAGCGGTTGCGATGCTCAAATATTTTTGAAGTAAGACTTATTTTCGCTCGGTAGAGTAAAAGCGGTTCATCCAACGTTCCATACAAACGGAGCGAGCGATAAGTGGTCACGCATATTCCCCCGCCCCGTACGCCCCTCACCTACGCCCGCACCCCCCGCACCGCCTCTCAGTTTAGTAAAAACGTGTCATCGAAGCGTGGCACGACACGAAAACCAGTCACGGCCAGCGGTCAGCAAGTTCTCCCACTCCTCGGCTAGACGTCAGGTAGCGGTGATAGCAGTGAGTCATTGAGTGAGCGTTTAAAACCACACTTGTGTACACAATTCTATCACATTCACATTCACATATGTATTCCTTCTTCTACATTGCACTTGCTTTAAATTGCAAAGAAGCTTTTCTTAACTTTCATAGTGAGAATTTAATTTAAATATCCAATGTGAAAGTTCTATTTTAAATTTTGATTCATTTCACTTGAGACAGTGCCCCCCTCCTATGGCAGTTATTCAACATCGATCCGATTATCTGTGCAAATCTCAATTCAAATTACGGCATAAATGTCCCAAAAGCCAAACGAGCCAACGTTTACATAACCCTGTCGACGTTGTCGCGCACGCACGTGCAAGTTCAAACGTGCGTTTAACCCTTTCCCTACCTTCGACCCGTTAACAGGTACCGACTCATAGGGAAAAGGGCACGAAGGGGGATGCTTTGTTGATGTAAATCAACTTGGGCGAGCGGTTCCACTGCGACAAAGGCCTCTCTCGTGCGAATTAGACCCTGGCGAACTTTTTACAGGCCACTTTCCAATTGTTTACACCCGGGGTAACGGGTGGGCGCAGAAGAACCCGCTTATTAATTAGCACATGTCCAAATTGGTGCGGTTCGGGCTTAATGATAACCCTCACTTTTACTTTGTGCAAAAAACCGCTTTCGTCGTCGGACCGTTTTAACCCCCGAGACCGCATTAAACGCTTAAATTGTTGCCGGGCTTTTTGACAATTTCGCACGCGCGCGATCCGAATATAAAACGGGCCCGAATTTAAATACGAATACGATCGATGCTTATTGTGTCGTTAAGCGACTAAAGAGCGTATTCATAAATATGTCAATAATATGTATGTATGTACATACGTACGTACACATTGCATACAAATACGAAAGGTATCGTGCATTTGGTGCGTTATTGAAATTTGTTTACGTGCTGGGGATATTTCGATGAAACTAATAGCGATATGAAATCTGAAAGAAAACCACTTCTATACGTTCTCCGGAAAATATATGAATATTTGTTTTCGTACTCGAATAAAGGGAATATATATTGGAACGATCTCTGATGCCAAAATCGGATTTGAATCGTTCAAACGTATTTATCCGGAAATCGAAATTGGATATTGATATTGTATTACGTAAGCCTTATTGTTGATAATGTACAAGTATACGTATAATTTATCATAATTGCTTGAAATAATTGTATGAATTTTTATTTCGATATATAGATATGTACATAAATGGTATAGGACACAAATGATGCGACTTACATTCGTCAAATATAATTATTATACATAGACTGTTAAAATGTCTTAAAATTTCGATAGTCTGATTTCGACAAGATGCTCACTTTCGGGATCCCCAATATTATCAGATAGGAGAGGAATTCACTCTAGGGTCATGATAACACCCCCGGAGTGTCCTTCGGGGTCTTTGGGGATGACTCCAATTCGTCTCTAGGGAAGAGTTAGACCTGATTAGCAGCGAACGAAGGGGAGGCACCAACATGTATTGGAAATTCGCAAAACGACCCTCCTCGTCGATGGGACATTTACGTAAAATTAACACTGAAACGACTAAACAGGGGTCATTTAAGCACCCACCCAATTCTAATCACTTACGCGACGCGAAATGCCTTTCCGATACACAATCTTTTCCCTCCCCCTCGAATGAAATTTTCGTTATGCCTTACAACGGTAAAAATAAAACGTATTCGCTGTGATTGTTATTGTATTGGAACGTTGATTGCTATTGATTTTATCCGATGTTTATACAGGAGGGTGGATACTTTTCAAGTTGGGTATATTGTGAATGCACTCTAGAAGTATTATCGACACTTTCGAAGAAGCTTCGAAAGAGGTCCTGCAGGAGAGAAACGTGCTCAGGCACTCGTTGCCAGGATCAACGACCCACAAAATATTTGTTTGCTTTATACATTTCATAAAAATATACGCACGAAAGTAAAACGAAAAAATTCAAATAAAAAATTGTACATTACAATAAAATTTCAGTTACATATGTATGTACAACTGTGATATATTACGATTTTGGGTATTTGCACATTCCTTTGAGTTGGAAGTTTTTATATCAATACTATCAAAGTCCACCGAAACGGATACATCCACCGTAAAATACGCACATTTACCACTGTACACACACATGTGCGTTACTACTTTTATTTTCACGAAAATTGGAAACGTTGAAGGAGTGAGCGAAAGTCCGAATGTTAAAGGAGAAAGAGGGGTTAGATTTCGCGTATTTCATCGCGTTACATCGTCATCGATTAGGCAAGTTTTGGGTCAAACAAACGCAGGTTCTCTCCCACTTTGCCAATTTACGAGCCAAAGAAATGGGCGCTGGGAGAGCACATTACCAGGAATGCGGTAATCTGGATGGCGCGGGCCTAATCCCGTAGAACCCACCTAGGCCGGCCAGACCTCATCAATCCAGGGACCCTCCCCCCCCTTCCATATATACACCCACACACAAATACACACGTCCAATCAATAAACGTAATTTATAGCAACACACCGAGAGAACAAGCCCCTATCCAGGAGTGTTCAAACTCTGACGTACATAGTATCATTGGATTAATTTTAACCGCCCAACTTCCACTTAAGGATGATTTAAAGACACTTGAAATGCACTAGACATAAAAAGCACATACATATAATATGTATACCCAGAACTGAACATAACTGACTATTACTAAGTAACCATGACAATAGTTTAGCGGTAGAACGTTGACTGAATTACATAGTTGTTGAGAAGGTACCATGCAAAATGGCATCACCTAATATTATTCCTATTAATTCCCCATTCTTTCTTTCCCCCCCAGAAGACTGACCAGATCCCACTGAAGAATATGTACATACATATTAGGTATATTACTTAGTTATGACAATTAAATTTTTTCCGCAAAGTGAAGACGTAGTGATTTCAAGTCATCATCATCATCATTTTCAGCCGTTCACGATCCACTGCTGGATGTAGGGCTCTCCAATCCTATTCCTATCCCATTGACCCCACACATTTTTCTCAATTCATCAGCCAATCTTCCACTCGGTCTACCTTGCTTTCTTTCACATCGTCTCGGATACCATTCCAGTATTTCTCGCGTCCGTCTGCCATCCATTATTTTCGCTATGTATCCAGCCCATTGCCACTTCAAGTTTTTCACACGTTCCGCTATATCTGCCACTTTGGTCATACTTCTTACCCATGCATTCCTCTTGCGATATCTTCTTGTTATACTAAGCATAGACCTTTTCATGCATCTCTGTGTGTACTGGATCTTACGTAACATTCTTGAATTTATCATCCACGTTTTACATCCATACGTCATAACTCATTCTTCCAAAAGCACTCCATCCTAGTTTATTTCTTCTTCTTTACATCCGGTCATATTCACCAATTGTCCTACGTATAAATATGTAGCTATCAACTATCTCTACAATATGATTATCTACTGCGAAAATGCTTTGCGTGCAAAATTCATTAAACATAATTTTAGTTTTATTAAAATTAATTTTTAAGCCTACTTTCATACTTTCGTTGCATAATTCTGTTAATCTATTTTGTAAATTTACTGGGTCACATATAACTATGTCGTCAGCTAATCTTGGACGGCTCAAGTGTCTTCCGTTAATCTTGACCCGTTTTGTACCATTCCAGCGACCACCACTTTACATAGTTATGACAATAAAATGTTTTCCGAAAAGTGAAGACGCAGTGATTTCGAGTATAACGCTTTAAAGTGAATTGCTAAGTACCCGCAGGGTGCTTAAATCTCGTTCGAACGTCAGTCTAGGTCGCTGTATCGATGAGTTGAGTATCCCTGGTTCAAGAAGGGGAGGGTCCGAATCGGCAAGCATCAGCTAGCAGTCTCCGCGTGCGTGAACAAACTTAATCGCGAACAATCGGTATTCACGGCGTGGGCATGAAGTATTAGTTGGTAGTATCAACCGGCAAGGATTTGTTAGCGAACCTCATCACGCGGCCAGGGGGGCCCAATTACAATCGGCGGCCCGGGCAAACACCATCCCCTTAACTCTCATCCCCCCATACCCCTTTTCATCCCCCATACACCCATACTCTTCCATCCTATCGTACGAAAAAGAAATTCAATTGCCGACGACCGCTTATTTCCGAGGTCGTGAAACATGACCGACTAATTCCGATTAATTACTCGAGCTTTCGGGCCGATTTTATTTTATTCACGTCGTCGATAAATAACATACCGGACAATTTTCGGCGAATTTATTTATTTATATCGCTTTTTGACGATAATCCCGTTTCTGTTTCGGGAAAATGCTTTCCGATTTGTTCGATGTGATTCGAATATAACTATGTATGATGATGTTGATTATATCTATATATATCAACACACACGCTTGTCGAATTATAAATATTTGCTCTACAGCAGTGCTCGGGAACCTTTTTCAAATTACCTTTCAAAAACCTTGCAAAATTGGTTATTTGGTAAACATATTATTTTCAGACATGCGACCAATGTGTACGTGGATGCTAAATTCAATAATGTTTCGTAAGAGTCAGTGCACGCAGAGATGCATGGAAAGATGTACCTGTGCTTGGTATAACAAGAAGAGATCATAAAAGGGAATACATGGGTAAGAAGTATGACCAAAGTGGCAGATATAGCGGAACGTGTGAAAAAGTTGAAGTGGCAATGGGCTGGACCAGTGGTCGGGAACCGGCGGCTCCGGAGCCGCATCGGGCTCTTTGTATGAAAACCCGCGGCTCTCGCTGTCATCCAACATTTTGCGTGAAATACAAAATGTTGACGCACAGTTTACACAAGATCAAAATGAATGCCATTTCCACAACGTCATCGCTATAAAATGCATTAAGATCGTTTTTTCAGATTAAACTTTATAATACTTTTTAGTAATAAACTGTCGAACTTATTTCTTACATTTCATTTTCATTAACAATTAAAATTAATTTAATTTTGAATATATAATTATAAAATAATATGTTGCGGCTCCCAAACTTTTGCAAGGTTTTCCCTAATTTGGCTCTTAGCTTGTAAAAGGTTCCCGACCACTGGGCTGGACACAGATAAAATAATGGATGGCAGATCGACGCGAGAAATACTGGAATGGTATCCGAGAGGATATGAAAGAAAATGGGAATGGAAGAGGATTGGAGAGGCCTTCATCCAGCAGTGGATGGTGAACGACTGAAAATGATGATGATGATATTCAAAACTAAATCAAATGTTGCTCATTTATGGAACGGATAGCTGTAAGAAAAACTTCATCATATTTCTTAATGTCTGACAGTTTGTTACTAAATGTTTAATCTGAAAAACGATTTAAAGCTTTTTATAGTCATGAAGTTTTAGAAATAGGATTCAATTTGATTTTGTGTAAATTGTGTGTCAACGTTGTGTTTCATGTAAAACGTTGGATGACAGCAAGAGCCGCAGGTTTTCATACAAAGAGCCACATGTGGCTCCGGTTCGCGACCGCTGCTCTAAAGTAACTAGTGTAAGCCCGTTGAATATCAACGCCCGATGAATTTTAAATATCGTAAAGCGCTTTTTTAATAGAGATCCCCACTAATTTATCGAAAAAACAAAAAAAATAAAAATAGTTTTTATAGCGCCATCTATGTATTATAGCAATCCCACTAATTGAACGCTATCGATACCCACTCAAAAAATTTTTTTTTTTACTTTACTATTTATATTATAATTATTAATTATTATATACATACATACATATGTATATAATAATTATAATTTTGTAAAAATCAAAAAACCAAAAAAAATAGTAGTTTCTATAGTGCCATCTATGTATTATTAGCAGAATCACGATCCCTTTTGAAAAAAAGCCGAGTCACGATATGTTTAAAAAAAAAGGACTAAACCGACCATGGGCGATAGAGTATAGCGTTAGCGTGATGACTCTCGAGCTTGCGGTCGTGGATTCGATCCCCCACTCGTTCTGGTGGTTTTTTAATAATTTTTCCTCGGCGAGCGTTATCAGCAGACAGATAGACAGATATATTTATAATGTTATTGAATGGTAAGTAAACATTTTCTGTAGTTGATTATACAATATTTAAAACATTCGATCATTTTAATTGGATCTTCAAGTTTACAAGATACATACGAGTGCGCATATGTTTGCCAGACAATGCACTCTGTGTCAAATTATGCCGTAATGAAATATTTAAATACAATGATGTATAACACTATACCTGAAAAGTAAAAAAATTAAAATTTTACAACTTTTAAGAGTGCATTAGTTTTAGAGCACGCTGCACTTAGTCAGTTTCGGCATAGCTCTCAGGTCTTCGTTACAAATAAGTAAAAGAATTGCATTTTTCTTCAGGGCAAAATTCGCAGCAAAGTGGCAATTTAAATTTACATTACACATCAGAATCCGCTAGATAAATTATATGTCTTATGATGGATGCGATGCCTAATGATCCATTTTTGAAAATAACCACTATCCCTAATGGACACAATAAAATAAACCGGCTATAGAATATTATTTTATACATGTACCTATTATAAAAATATTATGCTCGGACTCATATCGATCAGTATTAACTGATCGATATGAGTCCGAGTATGTATTGATGTGTATTGATGACAGTTGAATTGAGAATTAGTATCAAACACATACTTTATTCATTAAATTCAGCGTAACTTAACTTTACTCTAACAAGCAATTGGATGAAATTTACAATATGCTACATTGTAACATATGTACTCCTTTTGAAAGATTTTTACTCTCAAGCCATAATTTTGGAGCAAGGTGTTCCGCAAGTTACCTCGCCAAAGCACGTGTTCCTAGCGGCAGGTGCGCTCACCAAAAAAAAAAAAAGAAACTTCGTGGTTTGTCCAAAAAAGAACAAGATAAACTCACCATACCGCTACCAATATAACTGTCTCTCTTTGTACACCTTCTATGAACATCTTTCGTCTCGATTCCACACAAACGAAAGCTGCAAGGTAGGATCCAAATGCTGCACGAAAATCTGCACAGGTTTAGCACCTGGCGATTTTAACTCAAACACATAATCATACAAATAACACACCTGAAACTTTTGTAATCAAATAATAAGACTCAAGCATGCATAGTTAGGAGTTAGCATCAAAGTTGATTCAACGTACGGCAACTATGCTGAATAATCTGTAATTGCATTTGTAATTTAGTCACTAGTACATTCTTATCGTAGTTTGCACCATCAATCATTTAACTTGGATTAATTGACATTCCTGTGAATTTCCCCCAGCCGTACGCAACACGTAAAAGTTGGTATTTTCTACCCGAAGTGAAGAGGGGGTGGGGTGGGGGGGGGGGAAACAGTGAGTGGAAAAGGGGGCTTAAGTGATGTATTAGTCCATCTGACACCACCACGAATGTTGTTGAACTCAATTCAGTTACCGATGCATCGAACCGCAGTAACGTGACAGGTCAATTCGAACAAATAATTAAAACCGTAGCGTGTACATAATAACATTTTTCCGTTTTCGCGAGAAAGCGTACGTACGGTCACCCCGTAGGGGAATTCTTAATTCCAGTGGTGGCGCGCGGCGACTCGCGTGCGATAACGATAAAGGGTTATAAATGTCCGAATTTATAATTTATCGTACGGTCATAAAGCCCCTGTTCGCCTCGCACAAATACGCGGTTGAGGTTTCAGTAATTTAAGACGGGAACGTTCAAATTACGACCCCTCAAGAATCATTATAAATTATGAAAATTGGCGCCAAACGCATTCCGAGTGTGAAATTGCCCATTACTAAATCTATTTGTTTGTACAGGATGATTCAAAGTTCACGTTGCATATTGTACGAGATAATAGGATAGGTCATTTGAAAACTAAAAAGTCATACGAACATACATACGTTCGAAAATTGTTTTAAGCACAATCAAACAATTCATCATATAAAAGTAATTTAAATTAGAATTGAAATTAATTTAATCTACGCTGAATCTGACCATATAATTTTACAGTCAGTTGTAAATTTAAACTAATGCCAAATCAAAATCCAATTTATTTGCTTGAATGTATAAACAAATGAGATAAAGCGTTTCGAGTGCTAAATTTGTATAACTAGATATAATTATGTTTAGGTACTTAATTTCATTCCTATTTTCATATTATTATTTTCATTAAATTACCCCTTATATTACTTTGTATAATGGTTTTGTATATTACGAATCATTTAGTATAATGTATTAGCTATATTTCGTGTCAAACGTGACAAACGATTGATAGTTAATGGAATATTTCGTTATAGAAATTGAATTTATCGCGGCTGGCTTAAAATAACGCCATTTTGCATTTTATTATAGAAAATCCATTTTGATAAAAAAACGAATTTGCAACAGTCTGCAAATTAGTTTAAAATTTTTTTTTTTAGAGTCAGCTTCACTCGCCGTCACTGCTCTCTACAAGTCTACGCTATACTAATGGATCGACTGCGAAACGCTTGGATTGCAAACATATTAAAATGCATTTTAAATTATAATTTAATAGTAAATCGGTTTATGTTTAATATTGTAATGTGAATAAATTTCGAGAACTTCCGATTTGATGTCAAACGCTAAATTTCTCACAAGGAACTTCTTTGTAACTTAAACTCAAACTTGGCGTGGACGCGTCTGACAGCTATTTAACTTGAAATACTGTCAAAATTTAACGTGTATGCTCACATACAGTGTACATTGTAGATTTATACGATTACAATAAGAACGGCTTTAATTTTATCACTATTTATATAACGGCGAATGCATTTTTTATTCATACACGCACCGCTCGATCGATATTGTAACACGGGTCTAATAAATTGCACCATAAAGGTTAACGCATATATTTTCTCGGCCTTGAATGAAAAGGGCGGCACACGATGAGGAAATCCCTAGCCCTAAAATATAGTTAATTAGGCGAGTTCGAGTGATTAAACGCGGCCATTAAGCGGCGTTAACGCGCCGGCACTGGACCCTTTTTGGCGCGCTTTTTGTTTCCCGTTCGTTTTTCACAAGGAAAACTATGTAGTACGATAAAACGGGCCACACTTTGAGAATAGTCGGGCGAACGCAGAGAACACGGTGATTGATAGCGAACAATTATTTTATTCACACTTTAATCATATGAATAATTTTGCATGGTATTTGATTCCAAAGAATTTAACATACCAAGTGGTATTATTCACATACATATGTACATATGTACATGATACTATGAAAAGTGAAGAACGCTGAATTTTGTGTGAAAGTTAGTTCTCGAAACAAGCTTCGGGACAGTTTTGATCTGATCACATGTAACACTTTACTATTTGAATTAAACGTCTAAGTTTCTCGAATGAAAGCTAACATAGCCTTAAACCCAGGAGATTCGCCTCCACCACACACCCCTTCTCCTCTGTAGTGCCCAAAAGAGGTCACTCTAACGGAGAAGGCTCTTGCAAGTACATACATAATTATTTTTTAACGCGCACGAAAATCATGGGTCTCAATCACTCGTGATGGCTGAACGGCAGCAAAATAAAAAAAAAAAGTTAACGAGGCTACCCGGAGAGAGTCCGGTCTGGAGGGGTGACATTCAGAGTGGAGGCCCTCCAGTCACGGGTTATTAGTCGGGACATTGGTGCAAAGTTATTACATAAATTGATAGTAGAGAACAAAAAGAAAAGAAAATAAGTAAATAAAAAATTAATGACAGCAAATTGTTCGCTAGTTTTTTTTGCGATCACATGTATGTATGTATGTATGTACATACATTTTAACAAGAAAGATAATAAAGTAAGAAATAATAGTCAATAAGTGAGCTAACATAGTAAAAATCTCACCATACGATGATTTTCTCAAAGATCGTTTATATACGTCGTCACGGGAATCAAGTAGTTAACCCATTAGCGCCTCTCGTCCGGTCATCAGTTACAAGTATGCTGGCAATTTTTCAATGGAGTGCAAGTTGGTGTCCCGCTGCTGAAACAACAAATAGTCAGACGGACCGCTTCCGCAAGGGATGATAAACCGCCCTCATTTTTCAGAGCTTTCACTTAGCCACCGGGGGGGAGGTAGGAGGTTTGAGGCAGTCGTCCGTAGAAAGCTCAACACAGTGCGGCCAGGACGTGAAAATATCCGCGAACCGGACTGGACCGGGACCGGGATCTAAATAACAAATGCTCGAGCAACCCTCGACGGATCGGGCCGGGGGCGAGAGCTTTTTATCTCGCCATTTGTACAACAGCCACTCGGACCGGTGTGCGCGGTTTTAGCCGGAAGTTGACACTTGTCACTTGCCAAGCTGCAGTCGAGCCGTTTTTCCCTTTGTGATACGTCTAGTGTGAAAGCTAAGAAAATGGAGATACACTTCGCCGCGCTCTCCCTCGAAGTTTAACTTTCCTTCCGGTATGTAAAACTATTTTGCTACCTATATATTATTAAGTAAACCATGATGATTTACGACTCGTGTTAATGGAATTTATCATAAGTAAAGTAATATGTAGAAAAAATCGCACTGTGTAGCCACTTTGCAATTTAAAGCAAGTGCAATGTACAAGAAGGAATATAGATGTGAAAGTGAAAGAATTGTGTACACAAATGTGGCTTTAAACGCTCACCCAATGACTCACTGTTCTCACTGCTACCTGATGTCTAGCTGAGGAGTGGGGGTACCCGCTGACTGCTTTTCGTGTCGTGCCACGCTTCGATAATACGTTTTCACTAAACTGAGGGGCGATGCGAGGCGTGCGGGCGTGGGCGAGGGGCGTGCGGGGGGAAGGTGCGGGGCGGGGGGATATGCGTGACCACTTATCGTTCGTTTGTATCGTTTGTATGGAACGTTGAATGAACCGTTTTTACTCTACCGAGCTAAAAGAAGTTTTACTCAAAAAAGTCATATGAACATTCGTGCATAGCTAAACCAATAGTGCATTATCATGTTACAATGCAAATTTAAACATTTCTATATGCATATTTTGTGTAACTCTAACTAAAATGAAGTATGTTTCAAATTGATTTTAATAGTTTTATATGCGAACTTAAGAATAACGGTCAATTTTTATGGATTTCTGCCGAAAAATGTTATCACTATTAATACCATTTACAATCAATTCACAGCACGATTGTTAGTCATCCCGTTCAATATGTACGCATCCTCGGAACGAATTAATCGATCCAATTCATTCGAGCGTACTATCCAATATAATATAGCCGGTGGTACAATGATTAAATGAGTGCTTAATACGAATACCTCTCGACAATTTTCCGGCGGTGCGGTAAGTTATCTTATTACGTTTAATAGACCCATTGTAAGCGGATATCTGCCCGCGAGCTTTCTGCGGAAAAATTCCACGTCTCGGCCGCGTGCGCGCGTATCGGCTCGTGAAATGCGGAGGCGAAGAGTTTTCCGCGGAAATTCCATTAACTTCATAATTTCATCCAAGCGTTGCGCCATTATCCGGGAACGGAGCTTTTCCGGTACCGAGACTGATGGTGTGTAAACAATACGCAATTCGCAATTAACTGGAAAAGCTTTTCCCTCCCACCGCTCCCACCCCTTTAACCCCCCCGCCCGTTTCGTTCTACTTTCTCCTCCTATTTACTACCTCTTTATACACCTCTCTCCATCTTCTCTTTGTGCGCGTCTTATACTCCTAAGGTTTATCTTGTTGGCGATACGTGTCAACATAATCGTCGTGTCACGTCTTTCTCACACAATTACCCATACGTGGGTCGTTTATGGTAAAAGTGTCACAAGCTCAGATGTGTCAATATAAAAAAAATATTCCTCACCCGAAATGATTACTATACATACATATATATATGTAGGTAGGTAGATACATTCAAATATTGGGAAGTAGGGATTGTTCAAAAATAAAATTTAAGCTATTTTCACCTAATTTAGTCCTTCTGATCGATTTTCACACTGTTCTCACGCAAAGGTTCGACTGCGTAGTATCCTAAGGGTCCTTAACGACCCATTTAAGGGTCGAGCATCTATGTTTCGATCGGCGTAATAATAGTGTTAACGATTTGATGATCGTCGTTAGTTTTCACTGAAATAGTATAACTTTCACATGCAAATTTTAGTTCTTTAACGGCACAAGGTAAACGTAATATGAATAAAATTTCTCCGTTTTGAAGTTTTCATCGAAAATGCATTCTCAACGCAGTTTCAATTTCGCTTTTCACTTTTTCACAGAAGTTTTCACGTTAAGTGAGACATTCAAACGGCGCCCTGATTTCTCGAGAGTATCAGAATTCGCGTCGACTATGACTTTGCATAAAATTACGAAAAAGTTATAACAAGACCGAAACGGGATACATACACATTTTCCGCAAAGGCGGAGAAAATAAATAAATTAAAATTTGCATACTTCTAAAACACATTCAACCGGCGAACCGCATTTTCATTGAATTTTTATTTATTTTTTAATGCGGATTAACGCCGTTCGCAGATGAATATTTTTATGCGAGGTGTTCGCTATTTAATATCTCGGCACCGAGAGTAATCCGGAAAACTCGTTTATTTTATTCCCAGATCATAGTCCTTTGACTTCGCTTACTCCTCGAGTTTATTCCCCCTCAGCTCAAAAGGACCGGCTTGGGTCGCCTGTATGAGTTTCCCCAACTGCAAGATCTGAAGGAAAATTATGAACTTAATTATTAACTATTTCAATCTTGCAAAAGTTCGAGAATTTATTTATATATATACATACATATGTACATATGTACAAGTACATATAGGTATATGTATATTAAGATAAAATAAAATATATACCTACTTGAGCAATTAATTTTTATGACAAACAAAAATTCAATCGGTAATGAAACTACGATAAAAAAGATCTTACCATTGTAAAACAATAAAAATTCTGAAAATTTTGCACTTAATTATTATTTTTTAGCTGAGCATCCATTGCATCTACCCTTCCGGCGGAAACTAAATTAAAAACCAACCCGGAGGGTTTCTTTAATTGCAGTCTGCATTCGAATGCAATACTCAACTACATCCTGAATAAATACATATAATGAAAATTATGTATGTAGAGGTTTTTTCGACCAAATTCAATTTACCTTCAGTATAAACGAGTGTATTTTTAAGCGGAATGCAACTTAAAATAAATCCAATAAAATTCCGTTACATATGTACATACATATATGCACACTGTAACAATTTCTTCGTTATACCACATATAACCATATCGAGGCTTAATTTTACTCACAATAATTAAAATTCATTAATTTTTATAGATACATACTATATACTAGTATGTAGTATCCAAGAATATGATTCAGTTTAACCCATTATATATTCTGAACAGCGTTAAACAATCGTCGACGAGACTTTTGTGCGGTTCAAAAAATACAACAATAAACAGCGGGCATAATTATCGGGCGATGCAAAATCTGTTCAGAACTAGCGTCCCACTGAAATCTCCTTTTCATCCTTTGTAATTGGATAAGTTTCGGCGGCCAAGAAAAACCCCCAACGAGAGCGGAAAAAAAAGCCGACGGAAGAAGAAGCGCGAACAAAGGCCGACGCGGGGGCTGTATTAAAAAATACAGAGAAAAGTTTCCCCATAACAAGCCTTCGTGTTCGTTATTAAATTAACACGGCCTGTGTGGATTTTTAAACGAGTTTTTCACAGACAAGAAGCGAACCGGATCCGTGGGAAATTATTACATTACAATAAAGAGTCGAGTCGTTAGCGTAACATTCCCTTTTTATTCTAAGGCTTAGTACATAGGCGAGTGATCAAGCTAAGTAAACCCACGCAAATCCCTAACGAGAACACATATTCCTTTTCCATTGAAAGTATTTAGATATTATAATATGAATTACACATTACGCTCATATACAGAATGATTCCCAAAAAAAAAGCCACAAAAATGATTATCCCCTAAATTAAATAAAAATCACGAACACAAAACGTATACATAAATCTGTAGTCCATCACACGATATACATTTATTACTTTATCCTAATCGGATAAAGTATTGTGATCGTGCGAAAATTCGACATTGAGATTTTGACTGATTTGTATCAGGTATCATCCCCTGATCACGTTTTCATGATTTCTGGAAAATGTCTGTACATATGTCTGTCTTTTTAACTTTAACTTTTTCTCCGAATTTATCAAGTCTATCAACCTGAAATTTCATATCTATCATTTTCACGTAAGGTGTAAAAGATTTTGGTCAACATCCGCCAACCGGAAGTGGCAGTTTACTCTTGAACGAGATTTTGTTTTTTTTTTTTTTCGGCCTTTTAAATATTTGGTTTCTTCATAATATTGTAACATTATAATCCCTAAAGCAATACCTAGTTACAAAAAAATAAGTTATTAAAATCAGTCAACCGGAAGTTGGTTTTTTTCTTGTAGAAAAGTAAAAAATTCTGTTACTACGCAATATTTCCGATACTATGTACATATGTATGTATGTATGTACATATGTATATACTTAGCCGATCAAGTTAAAATTTCATATCTATAGTTTTCACAGTAGTGATATACGAGTATTATAGTGACTATAGTTGGTATGTGTGTGTCTGTGTATGTTTTCTCCGAAAGTATCAAGTCTATCAAGCTGAAATTTCATATCTATTATTTTCACGTAAGGTGTAAAAGATTTTGGTCAACATCCGCCAACCGGAATAGTACTTTTACTCTTGGTTTTCGTTAACTTTTTGTCGAAACTATCGAGTCGACCAAGCTAAAATTTCATATCTATAGTTTTCATGTAAGGCATAAGAGATATTATAATTTTGATCAAAATCCGACAACCGGAAGTGGTAGTTTACTATTGCATGATTTTTTGTTTTTTTTTTTTGTTGGCCTTTTATATATTTTGAATCTTCATAATATTATAAAATTAGAATTCTTATAGCAATGGTGAGTTAAAAAAACCCATCAAAATCCGTACAGCAGAAGTTTATCGTATTTCAGTATGCATTGAAAATTGTTTGTTACATATTATGATGCGTTCGTTCGTTGCTCGCTACGAGTACGTTCGAGGTAATATTCTCCGGCTAGTTTTTATTTATTTACCTGATCTGTTTAATGAATTTTGCACGCAAAACGTAGTCATAGTACATACATAGATAATCATATTGTAGTGACAGTTGATAGTTATTTATACCTAGGACAATAATTGGTGAATATGACTGAATGTAAAGAAGAAGAAATAAAATGAAGAATGAAACTAGGATGGAGTGCTTTTGGAAGAATGAACATAGTTTTTAAATCCAACATTCCGCTATGCTTAAAAAAGAAGGCATAGTACCAACGCGTACTGCCAGTTATGACGTAAGGATGTGAAACGTGGATGCTAAATTCAAGAATGTTACGTAAGATCCAGTGCAGACAGAGAAGCATGGAAAGATGTATGCTCGGTATAACGAGAAGAGATCGCAAGGGGTATACATGGGTAAGAAGCATGACCACAGTGGCAGATATAGCGGAACGTGTGAAAAAGTTCAAGTGGCACATAGCGAGAAGAATGGATGGCAGATGGACGCGAGAAATACTTGAATAGTATCCGAGAGGATGTGAACGAAAGCAAGTTAGACTTGCTTGGTTGCTCAAGACAGACAGGAATGGAAAAGGATTGGAGAGGCCTCCATCCAGCAGTGGATGGTGAACGGCTGAAACCATGGATACGGAAACGGAACAGGAAACGAAAACCATGTTTCAACCATGGCTCAATCAAGAGAGGATCAATGTGTTTGAATAGATATTTATAAAGTTATAGTTCATATATTAAAATGCTACAATCAAAAAGGAACATTTCCAACACAGAGAGGACAGGACACCCTCCTGACGAACAAATGGTGACACTTGTCCTGGAGGACCCTCGCGTACATACGTACTACATACAGACACACACATACTACACACACGTCAGAACCTTTTCTTTGGACCTTAAGTGTTGGAGCTAAGAAGTCGAAGCGCTGCCGGACCTTTGGGTGGTAGGTCTGAATAAACTGATTTGTATTCAAGGGCCGTGCCAGGGTTAGCTCGCGGGTATCTAGGGCCGCCTGGGGACACGCCTAAAAGCCTATTTAAGCGGCACCAAATTGGCCGATGAATTCTTGATCGGCGAATTTACGACGCGAGCCGCGTCATTAGCGCCGTTTATATTCAGACGCATCGATGAATAAATTGAATGCATCCCACTGAAAACCCACTTCCATCACGGTAAAACGAAGAAAAGATATCATGTATGTATGTACATATATATCTAAATAAAGATCGACGCTAGTTCCGCATTTCCACAGAAAGTTCTGTGAAAACTTAAAGTGAGCGCATTTCCAGCAGTCGGTTTTTCATCTCGATCGTGCGATCACCCTTCGTAGATGACAACTTTATTAATTAAAAAGTTTTGATGTGCTCTGCTCCCCGGTTTGTCATCGGTCACTGGAGGATTTCCCGTATTTTCACACCGGAACCTAACTATTGCACTCGTGGAAAACTGCATCAGTTCAATTTCGAAGTAAATGCTACACAATCGCAATGCTTGTGACATTTTTCGTATAATATAAATCATGACATTCGATTGAATTGAATTTAATTTGATTATAATAAAATATCCATCGCGTTATATGTACATACATATAGCAGACATGACATGTGTAAGTTCATATACGAAATTATTAATTAAATAACAACTACGTAGTCCACTTTTGCACGAAATCTTATGAGGTGCTATCGTACATGTATGTATATGTAGTATAGGTTATAAAAAAAAGTAGGATTAATAAGAAAAATACTATCAAAAAATACAAAGATATAATGCAATTGTTCGTCCTCATTTTATGTATTATGGCTCTTTTGTAATGTTATTAAATGTGTAAGTCAAGTAAAGATAAGACGCAAATATTGCAAAATAGAGCTATGCGGGAGTGTTTTAAATGTAAAAAGATTAAGAAGTATAAGAAATACATATGTCGAATGAATTTAATTGAAGGAATGTAAGTGAAACCTTAAAAGTGTGCATGTTAGTATATGTATATTTTTAAATTAGATAAGAATTTATTACCGAATTATTTCAATAAGTATTTAATAATGGGGTATAATATACATACATAGTCATAACACTAGAGGAAAGAATACGTTAATGGTTAAGAATTTAAAATCAAGTACATAGATCTGGAAGAAGTACATACATACATATCTTGTGCGGGATTGTTGTTGAATACAATGGACTTCCAGATGGTCTTAGACAAATAAACCAAATTAACAGATTCCCGGCAACCTTAAAACAACACCTAGTGCTAATAGATAATTAAGTTTATTATGTAATTTTAATTCGCTTTTCAAGCTGCTTTATTCAAATAAATAAATAAACCCATAAGCAAACGTTGCATCTCTCCTATCACATTAAGGTTGTAGACTATGGTTACGCTGCATCGCAATTTGAACCGCACCTGAAAATGCTTTTAATCCGAAATGCATTTCGCTTTCAACAAAATGGAAAAATGTTTATACGTACGTCATCGCAAGAGAAAATCCAAGAATATTACCTATCCGATACGTCTCTTGCTTACTTAGTTGGTACATATGTATGTGTGTTGCGTTTTATCGCATGCGAAATGGAACTTTTCACTTTCACGTCGTACGAAAAATACAAATATCTTACGTATAACTGCAACAGTGCTTCTCAAGCTGTAAATCTAATTCATATTAACATTGGCATGAGTTAAAATAATTATTTTTTGAAAATTTTCACAGCGTATATTGTGATTCAATTTAGAGGTGTACTTACTGTACGTATGTGTACCGACAATCGAAAAGGAAAAACGTCATACTGTCATTGTGAAGTCGACTTTGGGGCCCGGAAGTAATTACGTCGTGTGTGAGTGCAGGTGAGTCAAAGCATCCCGCCACTTGACCCGCCCTGTCAGGTCGGCACAAAGAGACCAGACCTCAAAGCGCCCGATCCCCAACTAAATTGCATACGATGACGACGTATGCACACAAAAGCGGAACTGAAATTGATATTAATTTATTGTACATATGTGTACTCCATAACGTGTCCATTCAGAAAGCTAATATCAAACTTGCAAATGAATAGCTTTGTAGAATTTACGGCTGATTTTTTGATTATCGCACTTTTGCAATAAAATATTTAACAAAAATAAAAATCGCAGTGTGTAGCCGCTACTCACTATAGAAGTAAAACTTCCTTACAATTTAAAGCAAGTGCAATGTACAACAAGGAATACAGATGTGAATGTGAATGTGAAAGAATTGTGTACACAAATGTGGTTTTAAACGCCACACAATGACTCACTGTTCTCATGCCGCCACTTCACATTCGCCCAAATATTCGTGTAATTTTCGCGAATGTTCGTCAACCGTTGGCCTTAGGTGACGTCGTCGAATGCTGACGAGCATTCGCATGGAAGTGACACGCGTGACCAGAGCGCTGCTATCGTATCTGTTAGCGCCACTGTAGTGTCAATCAAACGCACAAGACAACACTGAATGTGGAGGGGGAAGGGTCCGCCATCTTGCTTTCTTCACGGTTTGCTCGACTTCGAGCGATGCACCGCGAGTGCTCATACAGTACGTTGGCCTTAACGCGAAAATGTTCGAGTGACATACCCACACGTGGACGCTCGGTACTGCTCGTCAGCGCTCGCCCAATGTGAAGTGGTGGCATCGCTGCTACCTGACATCTAGCCGAGGAGTGGGGGTACCCGCTGGCCGCTGGCCGTCTCTGGTTTTCGTGTCGCTTCGATAAAACGTTTTACTAAACTGAGGGGCGGTGCGGGGGGCGGAGGGGACGCTCGAATTTTCGGGTCGAATCTCTCTCTCGCACGAACGCGAAAGAGCAAGAGAGAGGACAATAAATAGCCTACCTCCAAACTGGAGGAGTGGGGGTATGCGTCTCAGCTTATCGCTCGCTCCGTTTTTATGGAACGTTGGATGAACCGTTTTTACTCTACCGAGCTTAAAGAAGTTTTACTTCAATAATAAGTGTTTTTACTTATCACGATGTCTCTATAAATAACAGTTCTGACTATTTAGGTAGAAATGTTGTAACATGAACACATTAAATTTACATTTGAAAAGGTTTGCCAGATAAAAATGTTAAATAATTCAGTTAATTGTTCAATGCGACCCGTAATAATTCTAGTATCACATTTGATTATGGATAAATAACGTGCATTAAACAATAAAAAGGATTTCACTATTGCGAATAGCTCTATTATATAGGAATTTTTGCCATTATTGCAAATTTAAATAAACATTTGCGGATACCAGCGAGCATATTCAATGCCCGTTAATTTACAGTAATCGTTCATTGAAAGTAAATGTTTTTATTTATTTAATTTATTAAACGTGTGAACTCTCATCTGACTCGTTTTTGCATGCGGAAATAATCAAAAATGGATGTGATTGTACGTTTCAATTAAATTCATACGGTTTTAACGATGCATTCATCAATTCAGTACATCGTTGAAACATTCATATACGAGTCAGTTATAGAAATGCAGAGCATATTTCCTTTATTTTTTTCATACGCTATAAAGTGTGGGAAATGTTCACGTTTCGACGCCGGTTTTTCCCCATTTTCCGCAGGCTGTAAGTCACCGGAGCCGGCGACGGGAACAGTTTAACTGTCAAATAATATAGATTTATGACTTTTATGTCTCAATAACGACACACACGACCGGATGCCGCTACGCCGCGATAAATTTCGTCGCAAGTGCATAATCGGACGTGTAATATTATATTATTATATGTACATATGCATAGTAGGTACGTGAATGCATTTCATAACGATACAGTTAGTAGGCGGTCGTTTATTTCAGTAAATAAGGGCGAGTTTATACCTTTATTGCACTTGGTCAATTCGTGAGCGAGTAAAGGGTGCTCGACAACCCACTCACGTACGACCGGTCTGGTCAACTCGGTCCCTTTCAAACTTTTACTAGACGCCCTCACTTGATTGCTCAAAGACGTCCCCCCCTTCCAGCGATGATAGACTAAAAAAACTAGAGAAATTCGAACCGATAATGTGGATATTCTAAGTCACAGTTGCACTTAGCATCCAATTTGTAATACCTACATTTAAATTCAAAACCAAACTTGCACGTTGGACGATTCACAAGACAAAATATATAAAGGAGTGATATTCAATTATAATTGATACACTTTGTTTGCCTGTAAACGATCAACATATTCACGGCAATGTATTGCCGGCAATATTACTGCAATATGGTGATGTGGGCCGGAAATATAGTCGTGTTTCCCGACACTATTGTTCCACTATTGCTGGTATGGCAGTGTGTTGGCGAGTATCGTTGACATATTGCCGATGATATCGCTCGGTATACGAAAATACGCGGCAACGTACATATGTTTCTTCCCTGCTCTCTCACATACGCGGGTCTCTGTCGCTGAGGTGCGGACACGACACGACACGAGTATCGATCTTTGACGAATCTGGGCAATAATAAAGCAGCAACTATGTACTTGCCGGCAATTATTGAGCCACACATTACTGCGACACATATTGCGCATGTGATGCCGAAAATGTTGCTGGATGGTTGACGAGTAATATTGCTGTCAATATTTCTGACATATTTTGATCGTTTGCAGGTACCTTTACAGTTACAGTTACAGTTAACGTCTCGAATTCGGCCTGAAATACGGTGGCCTGTACATATGTATGTACATACATATGTATGTATTTATATCACTTTTACTTATAGTTCTGTGACACAAACCGCGTCAACTGTCAATGAATGGACGCCGATGTGCGGGCTGGATTTGTAATATGTATTTTTCAGTGTTAAAAAGTTTTCGACAGATTTCAACATCACACGCGATTTTTTGACTTCCAGCATTGTGAACGTATGTACATATGTAGAATCAAATAAAAATTTCAAAATCGTCCAATTAAAATTTCGGGCATGAGTCTAGGCTGCCGTTTTTGACAGATGGGTCAAAATAGCGCGCATGCAGTATGTGTATGTACGATAGGGTGACCAATCATCCCAAATTAGGTGGGACAGTCCCACTTTTTTATGTATCGTCCCTCTTTGTCAAATGTCCCAAATATGTCCCTCTTTTCGATATTCCACTTATGAAAAAAATGTAAATGAAATTATAGGCAACACTGCACTGCACTGCAAGAAACATTATTGACACAAGCGAATTTGTGCAATCAAAACTTCACGTGATAGCAGTAGGATGCAACAAAATTCTTCTCTGTCACAGCATTTTTTAGAAGCGAAACATCTCGAGAAGAAGAGAAAGTTCTGGCGTGTAAAGAAGCCAACCTTGCTTATCAGTGATCAATGTAGCTCATAATTAAAACTTTCCACCAATGGATTGCAGGTCAAAAATCATAAAAAAATTTGCACCTGGCAGAATTTAGAATGAATCTACATATCTTTACTAATGTGTTTCATTTATTGGCTCAAAGTAGGCTGTGAAAATATATGAAGAAAATGTTATTTTCTGACTGTGTTTTCAGATATACATATAGGTAGGTACAACAAATCATAAAGTTATAAAATTATTTGCAATTTTAGTACGATACTTTCGTTATTAATAAATTTTTTGCATTTTTTCTTTCATTAAAAAAACAGCTGAAATATTATGTATCAAAATTATTGATTGCCTAGTTAACGAAAATATTTCACTATTAGCGTATAATACCAAAACTAATTGTGGAGGAAAATAACGAAGAGGTGATATTAAGGTCAGCAATAAGTTATTAATTAATCACCTTGGTGGAGAAAAAGTGTTGGAGTTGGATGTTGTACTCACATATTAAATAATACAATTCAAAATAGAGCAGATACCTTACCAGTTTCAATTGGACTAATTGGTCATTTTCATATTTTTGCAATTCGATCGGCTTTGTCCCTCCTTGGCTTCTCAAAAAGTTGGTCAGCCTAATGTACGATCTCAAATAATAAAAAATGTATGTAAGTGAATGGTGAAACGTCCGATACAGATCAGGCCGCGCGCTCAAACGGATTCGAGTCGAGTTCGTACGGAAATCCGAACTAACATTTGCGATTTCAATCAAATCCGAGATAGGCACCAAGTTTCTGAAAAATTTCTTACTACATACTTGCAAAATGTGTGTTAAATATATTAAATAAACAAAAGTTCAAGTAACAAACCAACAGGTATCTGTCTAACCTTTGTACAAACAGGTATCTGTGTTGATAACGACTAATCCTGGAACCTAACTATTTCCAACTCCCTTTGCAGGTAACGCTTGCATTCCTGGGGGATCAGAACGAGCTCGAAACAGGGGACTAACGAGGGTTTATTAATATTTGCAGCGCGTTCGTTAATCACGAGAAGCTCTTTCGGACAACGAGACGTGCCTGCTCGTCCGAAAGTTTCACGTCATCGAGACTTACTAGTACATACGTACATAGAGAGAGCCCTCTCCGTGCTGCGGAGGAGGGCGTCCTCTAATTTTAACACTGTCGGGGAAGAGGGCAAGTCTCTCACTCTCACCAGTCTGAAAACCTACCCCTAGGACGTCTTGACACTCCTCCCCATCCCCTGTCCTATGTAAATGTTTGCGCCATTCCTCCCACTAGACATACGCGTGCAACGCGAATTTATTCGTTTCGATTAGAACCCGCCGCGCCGCCGCCGTCGAGAGACATACACCGGGGTGCGCCGTGCTTTTCGCTGGAGTATCCATCAGGAGTGCAAACACGACCGTCTGCTTCGCTAATTTATGGACATTTTAATTGCCTTCGGTGGAGCTGGAGGGGTTGGGGTGGAGTCTACTAGTTGACCCACCCCACCGCTTACACGTCACCGCATTGCGCTAGAACAAATACGAACGATGTTGCTCAAGTCGTTATAGTAATACATATGTGTACGTACTAGATCAATGGTCGCCAACTGGTGGTCCGTGAGAGAATTTTGGTGGTCCGCATTTTTCATAATTATCATCATCATATTCAGCCGTTCATCATCCACTGTTGGATAGGGCCCCTTCAATCCTCTTCCATTCCTGTCTGTCTTGAGCAATCTGCATCCACTTGACTCCACACACCCTTTCCACTATACGTATTTGTATGTACATATGTACATATATTAAAAAAAACAAAATCTTATGCACTATTTTTATATTATACTTTATTTGCGGAACTCAAGTGGGTCAGTTGAAATTATCAAATGGGTCACTTGGAGACCCGCGGGTCATAGGTTGCCGACGCCTGCAGTCTACATGGTAACATGAAATATTGTTATAAATCAGTATTGCTTGAAAATAAGATACTCTCATATGTGTGTATGGAAAGGGGGGAAAGTTGAAGCAAGTAAGACAAGATAGACACAGCAAACGAATGTACTCCACACATTTATTTTCAATTCATCAGTCTATCGTCTAGTCGGTCTACCTTGCTTTCTTTCACATCCTCTCGGATACCATTCCAGTATTTCTCGCGTCCATCTGCCATCCATTCTTCTCGCTATTTTCACACGTTCTGCTATATCTGCCACTTTGGTCATACTTCTTACCCATGTATGTATGTATTCCTCTTACGATCTCTTCTTGTTATACCAAGCATACATCATTCAATGCTTCTCTGTGTGCACTGGATCTTACCGAATTCTCGAATTTAGCATCCACGTTTCACATCCATACGTCATAACTGGCAGTTTTCATAGTGAATAAATGAATACATCGTTTATTTATTATAATTTTTCTATCATTTATAAGGTAATATCCAACTTTTTGCAAATAACTTGGAGTGCAAATACAAGTGTAATTACCATTTCATATTTAGAATGTTATTTTTATGGAAAAAATCATGGTAGTGTGGTCCGCGGGATACGAGATTTTGAGTTTAGTGGTCCGTGAGGTCCGAAAGGTTGGTGACCGCTGTACTAGATAACTAGACTGCTGACGGGCAGCTGAAAATTTCAAAAAACTTACAGTGCTTTGAAGATGAAGCGAGCTTTCTACGTCGCTGTGACGTCAGCGCTACTCCTCAATGGCACTGTGTGGTTGTTGTTTTGCAGCGATCATTGCTGTATATTAAAATTAATAGATTGACTGCGTTATGCATCAATTTCTTAGATATACATAGGTATGTACATATGTATGTATTTTGTACATTTGGCCAAAGTAGCAGGAATCATTTTGAATTATAACTTGAGATGTCAGTTCTAAGATTTGAAGTATTCACAGAAACTCTAAGACTTATATGATTGTTCTTAGAAACAGGTGTATGAGTGAAATATTTCTCAGGTGACTTTTCATATACTAGCTTCACTTGTAGCACATCAAACCGATTGAAATTCAAGAATTTAATATATGTAGCTCTACTATACACATCACCATAAGCTATACAATATAACATACAAATGAATACCAACACGCATTCCGGTCGAGTGCTTTTCGACAAATAAATGGGGGATCGAAATCAAATGAAATCTCACCCCCTCCCCCCTGTCTATGTTTGTAATTCAAAAACTATTTGTCTTTACTTTTGTTTGAATTGAACTTTCAAATTGACTCCAACGTACATATCCGTTCAAGTGGGTAAGTAGACATGGTCGCGTTTCGCGCGGAAACCGATACCGAAATGAAAGTGCGTAAACGGCAAAAACATGGCTTAAGGTTGCAAAACGATAAACAACATGAATATTCACAACTAAGCCGAGCCGCACATAGGCGTGGGTATACATATTATTAAACGTATCATCGCCGGTGACGCGAAACCGCGTCAAATAACCCATTGTCGGCCGCCCCGTTAATAACACACGCATTGTTGTTATTATTAATAATAAATAATAGGGAGGCGTTCTCGAAACGTCTGCGTAATTGAAAACGCGACCACAAAGCGATCTGCATTTGAATGAGGGCCGTATAATGGGACGACGTAAATTGCAACGAATTAAGTCGAATCTCCTTAATGAGATTGAAGTCGCTAAGCCGACAAAGTATCCGAACGGCGATAGTGGCGAGGCGTCAACCTATCCTTTAATCCTTCGGGAACTTCTGCGAATCAATTTACATTTATTATTATTTAAGTGAATAAAATATGTGTAAAATAAAATTTAATCAAAACCTTTAAAGTAAATTGATTGACGTGTGAGAAAATCTCGTCACATTTTCATCGCAAATTAACACACACACGCTCGTTAACGATCGCAGTATCGTTAAATGACTCGCACTGTTTTCATTTCGTTAACTCGCTCTCTCTCTGTCGGGGGTAATTTTGCGCAAAGCCTTCTTAACGTAACAGCTATTATCTTAATTAGATTATGTTAACGAGATTGCTGTTGTGGCAATTACACGGGCTCGATAGATTTTCCTTTCGAATTAATTTACACGTAGTTTCCTCTGAAGTGTTATGTGTTTTTTTTGCGCATATTAAATTACGACGTTGAAAAATTTCGCTTTACGTTTTACGGGATTCGCCCCCCATTTCTGCAAACTCGTTCAAAAAACACCAAGTTTTTCTCGCCAAGGCGGCGAAGAAAACTATTGTTTTGAGGGGCTTCCGTACCGTTATAACGTTAAATTATCACCCCTAATTCTGAGAACTGCTTTTTGACCTCGATTTAATCAAAAGTGGTATTTAAACTTGGCAAAAATAATAAACAAATATATGTATACCTGAATGTATGTACATACATTGCCAATGTATAAAATCCATATGTAATCTAAGAGACGCCCTATATGTATACATACATACATACTCGTACGTATGTACATATATTGCATCACCTGTCTCACGCCAATTTTCCCCCAACGAAAGGGTTCAACCCCGTATTCAAATTATTGGGCAATTGCTCGATTGGAACCCGCCAAGCGAGTGCCGCACTTCAGAAGAGCCTTCATACCTCGATATGCAACGTCCTTTGCCTAATATCGTTAAGCCAATACAGGACGATAGATAGCCCTTTAACGAACCGAGCGTAAGTTTTGGTCAGGTGTTCAAAGGAAAAAGTCTAACCAGAAACCTTTAAACCGCCAACCCCTTCCCGATTTATCACACGCCATCGCCTTGCGAAGCGTCAGTTGCACACGCTTGAATTTCGCGATTTAACCCTTTGGATGACACCCTCTATATCGCTTCTCCCGCCTCCCACCCTCTCCGTGCACTTTAATATATTTATCCACGCTTATCTGGCCATCATTCATCGAGCTAGATGTTTCATTTGCATTAATTCGCACCCTCTGCGGCCGATACGTCGTTAATCCCCAGACAGTCATTTTAAAGTCCTCCCAATCCACCCACTCTCGACTCCTCCCATCCCTCTCCCTCTCATTTCTTTTATTTTGCACCCTATTGAAAGTTTACACAGTTGCCTTTTGCCACTCAGGTGCTTTCGCACCCTCCAATATTGACATTGGCTCCAACATACACTCCCCTTTTGGTACAAACCTTAAAACTGCTATGTATGTACATCTTCTGATAAAATCAATTAAAACACAATTAATTTATCATCGGCCAATGTAAATTTCATACGAATACTGAATGATTGTATCTGACGGTGTTTAGAAACTATTGGTTGAAAGCTATATGTATGAACACATTAAGCCAACCGTGTTAAACAATGTAGTGTGGATAGTTTGTTTTTATTTGTCCTGCAGAAATTCAAATGGCTATTATCGAGTTACGTTAACTATCTATGCACAACAAGCGACAAAGCCGCAATGAAATACAAAAATTTGCGATTTATAGCAGGCAAAATGTTTCAATTGAATTTTTCACGAATCGCTACTCACCCCATCGCATCGTTGAAATAATAGCGATGATTGAAAAGTAAATTGTTTTTTATTTATTTTTGGTCGAATGAAAAATCGCATTCGACAACATTGTGGTCTTCGTTTTTTTTCTGCAAAATAAGTGACCCGAAAATGTTAAATTATTCGTGTTTGTGTTGAATAGATACACTCCGTAATGACCTATATTTGAATTTTACATTTTTTGTTGTATTGCTATATTGATAAAAAATTTGCGATAAGTACACGGATTCAAAAACCTTTAATATTAAAATTAACGAATAAATTTCAACCGATTCAAAGACTAAGATAAAACTAATGATTCTGACGCAGATTAACTCTGCGTCAAATTTTAATCAAAGACAATATTAGTTCGTTTGATTGCTTGCGTTCTTTAGCAAGGTGAAACGTCCAATTATCACTATGCAGATTGCTTCTTATTTGCATTAAAATTTTACAACGATCCCGATCAAAAGCAGCTCTTTATATCTTAATTGCACTAAAATATAAAAGAAATCCAAGACTATAATTTTCTTTTAATTGTAAACTTGCGAAGCGCTATTGCCTCTCAATCACCAGACTTTGACACACGACCCGTGAATAGGGCGTTCCTCTATTATATAGGTATTTAAAATTACAAACGAACAAATAAAAAACACACACACACAAACGATAATAATAATTGAAAGTCGGACAGACAGACGGGGGTGCGTCCGTCATTTTTATTTGCCGGGAGGGATAATTTGAAAAGTGTCCGCTGTGACAAATTGAATTATTTACTTTTCGGGACGAAACAAATAAAACTTTCGATCAAAATCAATGGAGAAAACTTCTACGTGGGTCCGTCTGTCACTGTTTTCCCAGTCGATTCGCAATTGGAAAAACTTTCAATTTCGAGTATAATTGGTCTTTGCGATTCGCATCGATGAATAAACAATAACTTTGCGGCTTTGACGCCAAATTTGATTATCAAAAAGTTGACCCAAAAAATGCTTTGAGATACAGAAAACACTTATGCTCAATACGACGATTATTTAAAAACAAAATCTGAAAACCTTTTCCATTTTCCAAACAAATTATTTAAACAAAGGTAGAGTTAAATTAATATATAATCATTCGGTTTACGTTGTAAGACATAAGCTTAACGTATAAGTGCGGCGAGATTACCGAGAAGCGATACGTAAGACGCCTCTTTATTACTTTTCGGTTAAATTTAGCAAGTCTCTTTATCCCACGAATCCTCTTGTCCACACACACATAAACAAATATTTAAACTTTTGCATACACATACATACAATGTGAGTGTATACGTATGTACAAAGTAAACTTTCGCGTGATCGGTCCTAGTTATGGCGCACGCGAATTTTACACCGAGTTTCGTACGCTAATCCCGATTTATTTGGCACTTGACAAAGGCTTAGGTAACTTTTCACACACGACGAACTTTATTCACTTAACGTGCGCCTGCCTCTCTATAGTGAGCTTTTTGCAACCGCGCTCTCTCTAAGCGCGCACAAAGCGAAATTAATAATTTTATATGCGAAGGGAAATTACTTCGAATGCCTCGTCTTTTGAATGCACCATCGTAGATGAGTAAAAGTATGTAAGTAAGGTTTACTTCGAACAAAAATAAATAGAACAATGTTACAGTTACGTTAAGACGTCGCTTATGGTTTTCTCAAAATAGGCGAATCGTTGTCAAAATTAAATCGTTAAATTTTATAGCTATGTAGACTTTGAATACTCGACGATATACATTTTTCAAATACACCATTCAATTTCCGATTTGCAGAAAATTATGTAAAAAACAAAACGAATAAAGTACATAAAAAGTTATAGAGTTTAGAACTCATCATCATCATCATCACCGTCCACTGATGGATGAAGGCTTCCTTCATTCCTGTCTGTCTTGAGCAATCTGCATCCATTAGACTTCTTAATTCGTCAGCTCATCGTCCTTTTGGTCTTTCTTGTTTTCTTCCACATCCTCTCGGGTGCCATTCAAGTACACCCGATTCTCTTTTTGCACGGTTTTTTTTACACGGTTTTGAAATAACACGGTTCAAGATAACGGACCAATTAATTTTTTTTACTTTAACACGTTTTTCAAAAAAATTTTTTTGTGTTGCACTGATCGCCTATATTGCGTCGCATATACATACATATATTCCTGGTTTTTATGCAACTTTTGTATGCTACTTTTAAGCCAAAAATTCACTACAATGGCATCGCTCAGATCTACCCACTGATCGTAAACCTTTTCAGTTCATGATATTTTAAAATTAATTATGAAACATTTTAGAAACTAAACATATAAAAATGTATACCGGTAGGAAACTTTAATTTGTGTAAACTTTCACAAGCATCGAATTTAGAAAAATCCGATAATGATTTTTTATGGTTTGTTATTATGTCGGATTTATGGATTTTTAACATGCCCAATGCGACACTGAATGAATATATTTTTTATATTAAATTAAATTTAAATCGAAAACCATGTAAATTTATTACTTCTTTTTCTACTTATAAATAAATTCGATTTTTTTTTGAGTTTGAGAATTTTGTATTTAGAGTTGATTTTAAGTAATGGAACCTATCTCCCATTTTTATATGTCCACTGTATCTTTTTTTACACGGTAGTCTCTGGAACGTATCCCCGTGCAAAAAGAGAATCGGGTGTACTTCTCGCGTCCATCTGCCATCAATTGTTCCGCCTACTGCCACCAGCTTTTTCACACTTTTCATTACATCTGCCACATTTTTCATACGTCATGTATTCCTGGTTCGATCTCTTCTTGTCATTGCATGTGCAATGGATCTTGCGTAGAATTCTTGAGTTCAGCATCCACGTTTCACATCTGTTTGTAATACATATTGTTTCACATACGCATTGGTCAAAAGCGCTCTTCTTTAAGCTTAGCGAGATGTTGGATTTAGAAACAATGTTCAATGTTAACAATTTTCCAAATTTGAAATTTAATTTTGTAATACATATAGTCTAATATAAAAACTTATTTATTTATAAATGGAAGTGCCTGCAGCATTTTATCTGTTTCGACAGATATTAGGTGTGTCATGGAACTTTTTTATTATACCTGAACGCATCTCAATTTTATTGTGATTCAACGCTAAAAATATATGTTATGCAACACACGTACCATTATCTGATCATAAAGATTTGTATTGACCTTGATGCCGAGCAAAATAATAGTTTTAAATCGTACAGATAGATGTCTATAGAAAAAAAATCCAATTAATAAAAATTAAATTTGAGTTATTTTCCACAAATATTTAATCAAAAAATTCATCCACATTCATTTTTTTTTTTTTGTAATTAATTTAAGGTTGGTTTAGAACTGTAGAAGTCAATTATATTGCGGCACGCGGCTAATGCAAGCCGCACACGCTCGGCACAAGCAAACGCGTGTCACCGCCAACGGGCAAATCGTCCATCAAACGAACCGAACATTGCCGTTATTATAATCGCTATCGTTAGGTGCATCACATTACTGCAGATAATGCAGATGCCCGCGGCAACACTTACCCCACTGAAACATCCCCTTATCAAGAAGCAGTCTATTCTCCCTCTAATTCTCTAAACATACTAGGAATATACAGCGAGTGCCGCTTATTGTTATCCCATTGAATACATTACAGCTAACAATACCATGGTTATTGCAAATGATAACAATAAATAATAAAAATATATATATTAGCGTCTGCCCGCCTGTCTACCTGCCTGGGTCGTTGCGGTCACACTAGCATTTCCAACGTCATCATCATTTTTAGCCGTTCACCATCCACTGCTGGATGTAGCCGTGTCCAATCCTCTTCCATTCCTCTCTGTCTTGAACAATCTGCATCCAGTTGACTCCACACATTCTTCGCAATTTATCACCTCATCGTCCACTCGGTCTACCTTGCTTTCTTTCACATCCTCTCAGATACCATACCTTCTCGCTATGTGTCCAGCCCATTGCCACTTCAACTATTTCACACGTTCCGCTATATCTGCCACTTTGGTCATGCTTCTTACCCATGTATTCCCATTACGATCTATTCTCGATATACTAAGCGTACATCGTTCTTTATTAATATAAAAAAACCATTTTTTTTATCGATGTTGGCAACAAGCCGTTTGTAGTGTCAAATGGGCTATGGGCTGTACTGTTATTGTACAACCAGCGCGCACGGGTGGAGGCTGTGAGGTTAGAATCCACCATAATATGACGGGCAAACCGGCCAGGCAATAATAATTCAATACTTGTAACATCAGACAAGAAACGTGAATATGGGTGGGTAGCTCAGTTATTCCGAGACTTATTACATTAAGTTGAATTGTGATTAAACTTTGGTACTCATCCAATCCTATGTACTTCTATATTCGATATACTTTTCTATATAAAATTGAGTAATTGATGTCAAAAACTTTTAATTAAATTCTTGGCATTTCCGTCAACGTACGTATGAGTCATTTGAGTATGACGAAAGCTTTTAGTTTCACTCGAGCTCTAAAGTTAAAGTTACAATACGTGCAAATTCACCGACGAAAGGGGAGGAAACTTTCAAAATGAACGTTGAAAAAAAACCACACGTATACACAAGTGACAAAAAGCAAACACGAGGGGAGATTTTAATTTCGATGGGCCGCCCATCGGTCGTTCACTCTTAGTTATCCGGCGTGCACGTGTCCAAGTGGTGTGTTTTGATAAAATGAATATTTACTACAGTCAGTGCGTCAGTAATCGAATTAGCCGAGTGCATCGCCGCTGCACCAGAGCGCATCTGACTGCCTGACTGCAATAATCCCATTAGGGCCTGATCAGCGGATCGCGCCCGCAAGTGTCATCGGATTCGCCAAACTCGCTGTGCGAATCGAAACAGCATCGGCGTATGAGAATAAACGACCCGTTAGTGGGTCATTATTAACGATTGTGGTGGTGTAACCTCGTTGGTGCAACGGTCAAAATTGTGCAACGACAAAATCCAGCACTTACCAGACCGTGTACGATGATAATTTCGACAGAAATTCATACCTACACAGTTTGCATACACGTATGTATAGGTACAATGCACATTATATCGCGTCCTCATAGCACAAAGGTGATATATCCAAAATAGTAAATTGTTCAGAGCAGCAGTTTTAAAGTTTGAAATGATCATCATAAATCATGGCAACTTTATAATTGTACATATTGTAGTTTAGATTCTTACGGTGTCATTTCATTGTTATCAAATTTATTTACGTCCGGAAATTTCGTGATTTAAAAAAAAATTGTGACATCATTCGAATGTGTCACTTGACTGCTCTGATGCGGGAGCATGTGCCATTGGAGCATATTGAATATGTGTCGCTGATGAATTTCCCTTGATATTATCAAGTACTAGTGTAAGCCCGTTGAATATCAACGGATGTGTGGGTGAGTATATGTGTATTTTATAGTTTTTATAATTGTTGCATAGACGGCGCTCTATAATACAAAGCAAAGTCGCGAGCTTATTAAAATATTAATATTGTCAAATCGTAACAGGCCCGTCATCGCCCCGTTGGATGATAGTGTTAGCGCGATTCTTTCCAACTTGGTGATACCGGGTTCAAATCCCACTCGTGCGCGGACAGTTCGTGTCTTTTAATCATTTACCGAGGCGAGCGTTATCAGCAGACAGACAGATCGACGGATTTCGGCTATTATATATATAATTGTGCGCCTGCGGCCAACGGCCAACGACCAGCCGTTCAGAGTCGGTAAACGTCACACATCAAAGGATCGCCAACCGCTTCACCAAACGTTGGGCGCTCGGCCACACATCGATTGACTTTCGGTCACTTTATACTTTCGTGCCGAGCGGTCGCATCGCATCAATAATGGAGTGAGCATATTTGTAATTTAGATTAAATAGTTCAAGTACCAATATGGGATACCAACTGCAGAAGCAACGCCAACGGCACCGTCCGGCGTCCACAACTGTGTGGCAGATGCTAATAGTAACCAATATTGGCCGACGAGTGTGGCTTGCATTGGCACATGGCACAATGGCACATTTCTATCTCCGGCATGGTAGAATAATCAAAAAGGAAGAAAGTTGCATTCATAATTCATTTTTGTAAAATCACGGACATGTCACCTTTGTGCTCTGAAGACACGATATATATGTATACGGTGATATGTGAATGAATAGACAAAATATTTTTTCGTTTACATTACACTAACATAATTTCAAAGTCGTCTCGATAGTTATGGTGAAAATTAGTACGTGTATGGGATGATTACATACATACATACATATATTATCTATATATATAAAAATGAATGTCTGTTTGTCTGTCTGTCTGTCTCTTATAGGCTCCTAAACCACTCAACCGATCGCGATGAACGGGATCGGGAACGGGATCAGGATCGGGAACGGGAACGAGATCGGGAACGGGAATGGGACCTGGAACGGGAACGGGATCAGAAACGGGCCTGCTCACGCGTCAGATAACGTACTAGGAATGGGAACGGGAACGGGATCGGGCATTGCAACGCATGCCGGGTCAGCTAGTTCATTATAAAAATTGAACCATTTGAATTCGTGTAATTTTATAAATATAAATTTTACCTGTTGGTAAAGGAATTTGTATTTATAACATGAATATTAAATTGTTATAAAAATAATATTTACCTACATACCGAAATGTAAATTAGCATATCAATACATGGCTGCGTATACGTACATATTATGTACATATGTAGGTGTCTTCTTTGTTTTTTGATTTTATGTTATGAAAAATTCCATTTTTCTTTAAATTGTATTTTAATTATAATGTAAAAGTTGTTAAAAATGAAAACTCAACTTGAAAAAAACTTGGCTCGTGTGGGACTCGAACCCACAACCTCCTGTCTAACAATAAGTCTGGTGCTCTAACCTATTGAGCTAACGAGCCTATGCCGCTAGGCCGCAATTCTATGTTTATTATTGTGTTAAAAATATACATGTATGTATGTATTATTAATAAAATTTTAATAATAAATAAAAATCCAAATAAATTATTTCAACAAACATACTCTATATTAGTTTTTAAAAAAAATTAACGCTAAAAATTCAAACGATTAATACAGTAATGATAATTTTTGTTGTGTTTGTTTGAATAGTCTGTTGTGCTTAGGGTTGTCAACCGTCCCGGTAACCATGTCCCTATCCAGGATCCCGGATGTATCCAAAATATCCCGGAATTTGAGAGAACGCCACCGATAGATATATGTACATATGTACATACATATGTATTTCCATCAGCTCCGCTCTTTATACGTGTTCTTTGTATTGCACACAACTCTTCACGTCTCTCCTACTCGTGAATGGGAGAGTGATTCTTGCTTATCATTAGATGTTGACGCTGCTATGTGGAAATTATTAAATCAATTAGAATTTCGAGTGGCAAATGGATTCTTTGGCAGCAATGTGAGATGAAAACTGTGCTCCTTGATTATATTATCCCACAAAATGTATCCCGTTTCTGTTCCGGGATATAAGCAGTCTTCTATGTACAACTCTACACGACCGCTCAGGTTTGCCGATTATACCTTCCTATAATGTATAATTTATATGTATCGAAATATTATGTGCAACGTTTGGCAACATGACCTTGTTTATAAATTGCTAAATTTCCATCAGCTCTAAAACTCGCATGAAGTGTATAAAATAGTAGTGTATGTTTTTTCAGTATACCTACTGGTTTTTTTTCCTTTAATGATTTTATTGGGCCCCATCCTCGTTTTTAGGTGTCTCAACTCATGGTTACGAAATACTGAAATGAAATTCACAAAACATATACCCCCGACCTATTCATTTCAATGCACTATACATTCTCATTAAACTGCATAACGATGACTGATTGCAAGGGCAACGCCGGATAATGCACTCTCGAATCCGTTCACTTTTATTATCCAAACCTCCACCTCCACCCCCCCCCTCTTCCACCCCTCTCCCCCTTTTTCGATTCTTCAATACACCCTCTAGATATAAAAATTCTAATAAGACCTTTAATATTGCAGTTTGCATTCGTAGAGCGAGGGGGACCCCCTGCTACGAAGCCGAGTCGAATAATTGCATTTGCATTTTCGTAGATGAATTTCTGTTTAACACTTTGACACTTTATGATTTATGTGTAAGATCGAAAATCGCTAAAGGCATCGTCTTAAAATTTCATATTTTTAGTTTTGAAAACATTTTCTTTCACATTTAAACATTTACCTACATACATATGTATGTACGCGACTACACTATACATACATATGTACATATACTACTGTTGATATTATATTATAGTTTTGTTTCGTCATTGGCGGTATATACATATTTTGATTTTTAAGCAAACAGCTGACGATATCGGGTCAAAATCGGATTATTTCATACCTAGAAAGGACCAATTCGTAAATTTTTGAACCGCACAAAATTGAGTAATGTAAAAAAAATAATAAAGTGGCGTGTGTTTGTTCAGGGATGAATCGCCCCCCGTGTGCTGCAAAGTGTTTTTACGATTCATTCGGGACCCGGCGATCAAAGGGTGTAAAAAAGAGGCAAAAAATATATAAAACCAGTCGCGTCAAAGGCCACTTTCGACCAGTGAATATTTTTATAAAGTCTTAAAAATAAACATCACCATTTAAAGTATTTTTTTATATACGTCTGTGATCATTTGAAGGACTTCACAAAACGTGAACTGAGTTTGCACATTAGTAAAATCCATTTTGTAATATAAAATTTCAATGAGGGGGGACCTCTAGAGATTGACTCGAAGTGTCTCACGCCATATCGCATTGATGCGATATCTAGAGGGTTCCCAGAGGGACCTCGGGGAATAGACCAGGCAACATTTCATTAGCACTATTCCCGGCAGCGACTCGTGATGGATGAGCAGCTGCAACAATACCACGGTGTCTGCCATGTATCATTGCCCATACTCGAGGGCTGCAATATTGATTTTGAGGTACTACAAAAGACCAATATCGTGTCTGGTTCACCTTGCACAAATATCGCTAGAGGCGCATTCGCACGATACCCGCTTAATAAGAACGAAGTCAATTTACAACCACCTTCGGCTATAATTACGGTACTTGCACCTTTTGTATTCGTTTTTGTTTATGTATGCATTTTCTCGCGGAAAACTCCCGTCGGGTGCATAACGCTGCATTGCACCGTCGTTTGATTGATATTGATGACAGTACCGCTTTGCTACGACCATCAATCATCGTTAAAGACCCCCTATCCCCCCCACTCCCATTCCACCTTTTTTGGATTTTCCATTCGCATTAGCATATACCTATCATTCTTCTTTCTATCATTTTAAGGCCGTTTGATCTTTATTTACGTTTGCGCTACAACTGCATACTCATGCAATGCACCGCTGTGAGATTTCTGCGAAATCCTCAGGTTCATATAATATTTCATCGCAAAATAACGTGAAATTGTGTTTATTTTATTCTCATATAGTAGGTATTCCCGCAAGTTTGCTCGCCGCACCGTTTACTCAGAACTAATTGAAAAAAATTTACGGTCTACTATTATGCACGAATTTGAATGTTAAAAGTGCAACAAGTGTATAATCTGCATAAATCTTCACTTTGTTTTATTACGTTGATGTAAATTATACCTGAACTGAATTTCAAATGACTGAAAGTTTATTTGAAAAAATTGAATTTCAGTGTTGTGCAAACTAAGCCAAGGACAGCTGTGCTGTGCAGAAGAAACGCAAGCACTGAAATAAAATGCTTTTATATATTTTTACTGTCAAACTATATAACTCTAGAAATATGATGAATTTTAATATTGCGTCGTATCTACTACGAACGTTTCAAAAATATAACCGTATCACTATTTTTTTATTTTATTTATCTAAAGGTCGCATTTCGGGCATGCATTCTGTGAATGAAGACCAATTCCTTTGCCGATTCGATCGGAACTTTTTCAATCACTGCCTCGTCCACGGCACAATGGAAAGCTTCTGCACTCTCTACCCTCGAATTCTCAGATTGAGGGAAATCCGAGGAAAATCTGGGAACGACAGCGTGTCCCTTGAAGCCTTACGAGCTTGGGTTATTATTCCGCCGCGATGACCACCCCACTCCTCTAATTTGACCATCGATCCATCGCTTTATCGTATCAGATCACATCTCCAGCGTCGTTTAGCAGGAATTATCCTTAGACGGGCGTCGGTCTTAGGGTTGTAATCCTGAACTTAGGGCGGATACACCAACCTCTCCCCCGTTCCCGCCCTTCTAAGCCCTACCCTTACGAAGCGCCTCGTCCCCTTGAATTTCGAAGAAAACATTTTCTTATCGCAACATAATACTTTAATATGTGAACCAAAACAAATTCGACGAGAGGGAACACACAGACCAGGTTTGATCAATACGCCACAGGATTCGTCAGGGATGTTCAATGGTGCGTTATTCGACAGGGGCGTAGTCTACGCACGCACTCCGATGAAATAATGCTTTAAAACACGTCATTCTTCCATCGCATCAACGCATTAACTATATGGGGCTCTTCAACGAGAGTTCCAAATGAAAAAAAAAATAACATTCCCCCAAATTCTCATGTACAGTCCCCTTAACGTTTATCGAGTTATCGAACGTGAACGAAAAACTTAAATAAATACTCGACAGAGCTTTAATCGAATAAAACGGGATTTGATTGGATCCCGGGTACTATGAAATATTGTACATACAAGAAGGTATACATACGTAAAAGTCAAAAGTCAAAGCATAAAAACCAATTCTCATTAACAGCTGATTAAATACTGTACATGCCAAAACTTCTCAGAGGGTGATGGCTGGATAAGAGCAAAGACCCCTTAGCACATAATAGAGTAAAGAGCACTTGCTACTTATAGTACATCTCCAAAGTGTCTACATCCACTACGAGCCTCAAAGAAAACAGCAACACACTCCAATGTTGTTTTACTCGGTCAAACTTCGCTGGCTGCACTCGCCATTTAATGTTATACCATTGGCCACTAGACGAGCTGCCATCACGTGCTTCCCATCGGCGGTTACCACAGACCATACCCTCATCCACAGCCTCCGGTTAGATTTGCGTGGGTGCCCATTCTGGAGGTTTCCGTCTATTTACGGAATCACGTATCCTCGTTTCGGTTTATTTGCTTTCGGTGCACAGAGAGACTATGAGGACGAGCACATTGTCCGACACATCGGAAATATCCTGGCGTTTTCCCATTAAAGCATCCCCGTCAAGATTTATCTGGCAGAGGAGGCTTAATTGTGCGGGGTGACGCTGTAACGACCCCACATAATGAACTTCTAGATTCCCTATTCCAACGCAGATTGCATATACATACATACATACGAATGTATGTATGTACGTGCGTACGAGACGTGTGATGTACCTACGTCGTTTTTCAATGATTAATTAGCGAGAGTTTATTTTAGAAGGCCAAATAAACATCTTGAAATTCGATACTGAGTTTGTTCACGTAAATTCGACAGTGAGATTGTTCACGGAAATTCGTCGAGTAATTTGATTCGAATTTATTTGGTGATGGTACGTGTTGCTACTATTTTAACTTGTTGCCTAGCATTGAAAGGGTTGGCGGTATCAAATTATTGTACAATCAGCGACTGGCTTCCGCCACGTATTTTTCTTCGGCGAGGAAATTAATTTTCGTTACATGAACCGGTGGGGAATGTTTGTTGATTCTTCGAGGAAAAATAGCTCGGAGGTCCGACGTTGATCAGCTCTGATGTATACGCGGATAATTGATCCCAGCACATGGGTTACGTTAACATAGCCCGCGGCCTCGTGCCATCTACGACCCCTCGACTGTCTTCTATACCCACCCACCCACCCTCAAAGGGCCTAAAACAACCCTCCGAGAGGAGGAGAGAGCATTCTGGTGATGCGCGGATATCAAAGCGATTCCCACCCCTCAAGGCCAAGGGCTTACTTGCTTTTTCTGTTGTTAAATAAATTTTTGACGGGCGATCGTCTGGAGCCGCGGCTAGGGCACGTACGCCAAAAAAACTTTTAGGAATATTTTCACAAATTGGACTCTCCCTTTTATGTCGAATTTGCATTTAAGAGACGTGAGGCGTGCGAATTTTCATATTGAGAAACGACCGTGTAAGCCGCATTTGAAAGATGCGTGAGGTGGAGAAAAGTAAGTTTTAAAAAAAGCAGGGTTCGTGCACTCGCAATTTATAAATTACATAAGTATGTATTCATTTTTAGTCAATCTATATCAATAATCATATTGCATATGTCACTCTCTATTTCAGTGATACATTCATATGTAAAAACTAGGCAATGTCATCGGGTGGTTACCATTTATGTACCTATGTATAGTGTATTTAATAGTTCAAAAATGTAGTCGGTAGTTGATAAATACGAGAGCTTTGCGCTACCTGTGCCGAGAGTGTTTTTGTGAGTTTGTGAGGTTATGTAGCGTGAGAGCTTCGCGCTCTTCGTGCCGTGTGTATGAGTGAGTGAGTGTATGTGTACGTGTCGTGCCATGGCATGCGAGCGTTCCGCGGTTACTCATCCAGCCAGGCAAGCCCTTGCGCTACTATTTACATTAATATTATGTTAGATGTTGTTATTTTATTTTTTTTTTTTGTTTTTCAAGTACAAAAACACCCACCATGACATAACAGATTAACCAAATCGCCATGGTGGGTAAATTACAAAGATAAAACATGGTAAACACAATGAAACATAGTAAAAGCATAATAAAACATAGTAAAAACTCACTTGACCCCTAGTATTTGCTCAATCAAGCAACTGTATCTTCCAAAGAAAATATCAAACGAAACAGTTACCCGATTCAGCAAATTGATTGCTCTAGCCACCGGAGAAGATGACACCATATTGGTGCCTCAGATGGATAGAAAAGTAAATGCGGATGCATATGCTGCTTGGAATTACGAAATTGGCTCAGTACCCACAATTTCATTTCTCTTAGGATCTGAGGATGTGCACCAAACCAATCAGCAACTTGTAGAAATGCTTTCCTAAAAATAGTTGCCGTCTAGACTCCAACGAGTAGAAGCCAAGGTAGATGTTATTATGTATACATACATATATACATACTACTGTTGTAGTGAAAAACATTACAAATTAGATAATATATTTCAATTCTTTCATCTCCAGAATACCGTGACAAAAAGATTCCATTGTGAAAAATGACTTTAGACTAAATTAATCCCCAAAAAAAATATCTATTAATCAGAAGCGACGATTTTTCGTATTCATCGTAAGCGTCCGTCCGTATAGCTCTGCCAAATCACTTCGCCAACATTCATCATAGCTAGGATGACAGCGACAGAGGGCCGATCGAAGCAACCCCTTCCGAAATAAGTTTAAGCATCGCTGGATCATCCCCCTGACAGCCGAGAGGGGTGCAATAACGAAATATGACCGAACGGAATGAGTGCGAGAACTGCCAACATTGATATTAATGGACCGACGATTTTAAGACCGCATCAAAGTGTTGAAACCCCCCCCCCCCCCTTCTAAATGGCACTCGAAACGCCATTTTGTGATACGAAACGACAGACTAAATCTTCGGGAAATGATCGGATATTTATTCGAATTATTTTTTTATACTACGACCTAAAATATTACACATATAAAACTTCGAGAGATATTTCCGAAAGCGCATCAAATCAAAGTTTTATTTTTGAAGTAAAACTTCTTTTCGCTCGGTAGAGTAAAAACGGTTCATCCAACGTTTCATACAAACGGAGCGAGCGATATGCTGTAGCGCATATCCCCACTCCTTCAGTTTGGAGGTAGGCTATTTCCCTCTCTCTTGCTCTTTCGCGTTCGTGCGAGAGAGAGATCTGCCCCGAAAATTTTAGCGTCCTCTCTGCGCCCCCCACCGTCCCTCAGTTTAGTAAAAACGTGTCATCGAAGCGTGGCACGACACGAAAAGCAGTCAGCGGGTACCCCCACTCCTCTGCTAGACGTCAGGTGAGAACAGTGAGTCATTGGGTGAGCGTTTAAAACCACATTTGTGTACACAATTCTTTCACATTCACATTCACATCTGTATTCCTTCTTGACATTACACTTGCTTTAAATTGCAATGAAGTTTTACTTCTACATATAGTGAGTAGCGGATATTTTTAAATTTCTACATTTTGTACTTATTTCGTTCGTAAAGTTCGCAAGCGTCTAATCTGCATAATTCGTTATATGCGAAGACGTGAAGTGCAATTTAAGGTTATGGAACCGAATGGAAGCATAGGAAGACATTAATCACGCCGGGATTTACGTATGTAAATTGTCTGTAAGACTTGCGGTCTTGTAATCGGTCCGTCGTGTTTGCACGTCACTGGCGTGACGGTTGATTTGAACTACGTGCAGATGAGGATGGGGTAGGTGGTCACGGAGGGCTCGGGAGGACTTGGGAGGACTTGGGAGAGCTGGGGAGAATGAGGGCTTAGCCCTACACCCCTCACCATCAAAACATATTACTGCGGCATAGCATCATACGCTTTTGTCTGGCAAATGCGTATTTATGGGTGCTTATCTTCCTCCTGGATTGTTACTCCCCTGGAAGTCTCCCCCGGACCACCCACCCTTTCAGCAGTGTGGGTTTACATTCTCCAGGTCCCTTTATTTTTTAGCTGACTGCCGCAATAACTATAAAACAGCGTGTCCTTCCCGTTCGGCGAACGGATACATCTTGTCGCTCGTGCACCACTTTATTAGTGACCGCCGGCGCACATGTGTCCCGTTTTTTCGTATATTGCCTTTCAATCGACTGTGCTTAAGACATTGTTGTATCTAAAATTTGCCATGTCGAACCGGAAGGAAGGGCGATCGGGACGGGTAGGAGACCTTTTAATAAAATCGAAAACTCACAAAAAAAAAAAATAGCGGAATTGTATCAATGGATATCTTCCAGGCTCGAGGGTGCGGCTGAAAAGGAACGGTTTTTTTTAATAAAAACTTCCTGGATCAGCGGTTTTCATGTATTCCGCATATGCCTACGGAATATTTTCCGCGTTTCATAAAAAAAATTCACTTATACACGTAGAGCAATTTGTATACATACATAAAATGTAGGTTTTCCGCCTTTCGTACGATTCGGCACGATTTTATCCCGAATAAAAACAATTTTTAATTAAAGGTATTCTTAAAATTTTATATTACACTGCAATTTAATTTTAAACAAAAACAAAGATAAACTTTAATAATACATTTCTGGTGTTATTCTTAGCGTGTTTGTTCACTTATTTTCTGAGCGCCTTTGGCGTATATGTACATACATAGTAGGAGTTGTAGTATTATATTTCGGTCAATGTATAGCAGTATAGCATATAGATGGTTCAAATTTTAACAAACGTCACAACTTTCGATACGGTTCTGGCTTTTCTTTTATTTTGAGCGATCGACACAGTTTTTCGGGCCGGCGCGTTCGCTTGAAGACGAATCTGTATGTAGGGCTCGTAGGGTGACCTCCGTAAATTCGTCGCTACGGATCCCCAATAATGTCGTATCACCAGCTCTGGATGGTCCATATCCGTTCTGGAAGCTTTCTTCTACATAATCAGTCCATTTACATGCCGACCTGTTTTCTTGCATGACGCATTCATGGCCGTTCAAACCTTTTGCCCTCTGTTGTGCCCTTTCTTCTGGGTAGGAGGGAGGGTTGGGGTCACACCTCCGGCACCGGCCATCGTCACGCTGAAAAACCACCCCCAAATCCGAACACTTCTTTCTTCGATTTCATCTATCGGAAAACGGCGTAATGCGATCTGGATGCAAATTTAATTTCCGACTTTGTCTTTCTGATGTTGCGCCCTCGGGGCCATGACGCGCATGACTTCATCTCCCCGCTGATTTCTTCTTCTTATTATGCAAGTATATTTACTTCTTTATGCGTTATTTGCTCGGCCGTTCTCATACTTCGTCAACTCAACATTTATGTTTACGCCGTGGGGCGAGGACGTCTCCTGAATATTTTTAATGGAGTAACTTTCGCCTCGCTCTTCTCAGTCGTAAGATGGCGTCTTCCACTTCGTGATTATGATTTACTATAATCGACTTTACCTTCTCGGTTTTATAATAAACTTTTATACTCACACTACCACGCATCCCATCCTAATACAGGAGTATGTTAAAAAAAATCAAAAGGTCGAATATTTGCAGGATTCACTTCATATTGAACAGTAATGCAATAGTAAATAAACGTTTCCCAACTATAGGAAACATCAATTAGATGCGGATGGACATACACACCAGATATAATAAAAGTATTTAAACATTCTTCAAACTAATACATTATAATTTCACTCAAATATCGGTTCACTCCTCGAACTTTTTGATCTCATTTCATATATTTTATATATTGCGAGCATGACCTAGGTTCAACAGTAGCGCACGATCGTTGGGATAAGCGTCGGACATATTAGAAATGACACGAGGGGGAGCCGGGAGCTATCCGGAACGAAGACAAGGGCGTTTTTCACGGCTGTCGATAAACTTTTACAATGTCTTTTATTCTAGAGAATGGACGTTATCATCTCGAGACGAGAATTCGCCGAGTCAATTTGTCGCGGGGATCCTCCGGGTTATCAGCTCATCGTACCTAATAACGGTAAAGTGAGATCAAACTCGCACAGTGTCGATCAACCCGGAATATTAGATGCGTAGTGGAAACCCTCTCTTGCTTTTTTTCTGCAATTTTTTTTCGGTTTGTATTGTCCCGTTAATCCTCCGGACTCGGTTTATTGTCCTGCATTGTGATTCTGGATCTAATAAAGGATCGCATAAATTAAGGGTAGTTGCGAACCCCTCGTGCGCTCTTACAATACATCGCAGTTTTTATGGCACAGGTGAAATCCATATATGATGTTAAATAAAATCGCCATAATTGATATACGCTTAGTGCCTTTTATATTTTTCACGGTTTAATTGGAAAATTCGTGACCGAGGTTGGTGCGTTAAATGCGTTTCTTCTTTGGTATATTGGGCAGTTTCATTCGTGTGTGAAATTTAAACTAAAATATAATAAATTATTTAATACACAGTAAACAATGTAAAGAAATTTGTTTCGTGCGTCACAGTGTATTTATTGTAGGTACTACAATATTTGAGAAATCATTTTGATGAAATTTTTAATAATAGGAAAATTGCGTTTTCCGACCTCGCTATGCAACCCTCCAATTTGAACATGGAAAGCTTTGTCGTTAAATACATTGATAATTTATGAAATGACATCAAATCGAAGTTGGAATTTCCGACCAGCGATGTCCGTTCGACGCTGAGCTATAAAAGATACGTATTAATCTTTTATAAATAAAATCAAATACATAGCGGAATCGTGTGTGGGTCGCAGGGGTTGGGCGAGTAATAAAAATATATGTGTTTTTTATGGTACCTGATAGGGTCTTACTTCCCTACCCCTACTTGCGTTTTGGCAAGAATAATAAAAGCTTGCACTTGTTGGTCGTATAACGATCACGAGGGATGCACACCGCTAAAATTCCATTCCCCCTAGCAATCCCGAGAAGGCGACGCGAATTCAAATATTTAATCTGGAAAAACGGGTATATTCCGCAATAGATGGAATATTTTTTTAAGAACGCAAACACTTGGTGGCTAATTAAATTAAATTTTTTAACTATTGCAACGTTTGCGCTTCCATTGAAGAATGGCAGCAATACCCTCGCACTCGGTTTTGTTACATCGTCTGCGTTTTTAGACGTAAAGGGGGTTTCAAAGGGGCGGCTTCGGGGTGCGTTTGGCTTTTTGATCTTGCCGCCGTCTACGCTTTACAAATAGGATTTCACTCAACGGCAAATTGGTTCATATGCATCAGACAACTTGTTGACTTTGTTCGGCGCAATGCATTTATTATACATCAAAGGTGTGCGCCGAATTCCAATCAATACGCAATAAGCGCTCAAATGGTATTTATCAATCTATAGGTAATATAAAAAGCAATTCCACAACTAAATTCATTCAAACACCTATTAAATTTAGATTAATTGAATTTATAATTACATAGTTCAAAAAATCGCAGTGTGTAGCCGCTACTCACTATAGAAGTAAAACTTCTTTGCAATTTAAAGCAAGTGCAATGGTACAAGAAGGAATACATATGTATGTATGTATGTGAATGTGAAAGAATTGTGTACACAAATGCGGTTTTAAACGCTCACCCAATGACTCACTGTTCTCACTGCTGGCTTTCGTGTCGTGCCACGCTTCGATGACACGTTTTTACTGAACTGAGGGGCGGTGCGGGGCGTGCGGGCGTCGGCGTGACCACTTATCGCTCGTTCCGTTTGTATGGAACGTTGGATGAACCGTTTTTACTCTACCGAGCGAAAAGAAGTTTTACTTCAAAAATATTTTTGCCAATTATTATATACGCCGCGTCCCGGAATACGGGCCCACTCTTCATTCAAAGCGAATTACACTATTTTTTCAGGCAATAAGCGCTGAATGAGGGAGGTCAGCGAATGGGGGGGGGGGAGGATGGGGTGGAAAAGGGGGAGATGCGGATACGTGAAACCGATCGTACAAAAAAGAGTAGAGAATTTACGGTTAGATAAGCTGTGCAAACAGCGCGTGCCCCCTTAATAACAAATATAATAAAAACACGCGTACGCGCACGCGTAACGAACTAAATAAATACGCAATTTCACCCCCCTCGGCTCTTTCGGGGTAGGTGAGGGAGAGGGGAATATGTGAGGGGTAGGGGTGATTTTTGGCAGAGGAGAGACCACTCGGCATCCACCGGGCAAAATTCAAAAGTAAATATTGCCCGGGGGTTGCGTCCATTAGCGACTGTCTACTGAACCTTCCACCCCCAGCCTCCCCTTTTCCTCCCTCATCCCCCACCGCAGTAACCCCTGCTCCTGTTTAAGGGTTGGCGATGCGTTTGGCTGTGTTGTACATGCCATTATCTGCGCTGCGTTTCCTATTATTATTAATCTTGCACTTATTACGAGTGTAATTAATCCGTTGATTAATGTGCAACGAGATTCGATATGCGCGGCGAATGTTTTGTATTTTCGAAATATTAAAAGCCAACCCTTGTCGCCGGAAGCTAAGTACACAGGTTGTCACAGTTAGAATGCAATCTGTTAAATGATTAAAAGACACTATGGTGTCTTTTGAGCACAATTTACATTCCTGTCGTTAAATTTATTAATTTATCAAATTAGAAGAGTTTGTTCGCATTAGCTTGACAATTTTTCTTAGTGTGAGAACTTCCTACAATACCGTTTTTGGCACACGTTCGATCGCGTGTCAACCAATCTCAGAGCAGCAGCAGCTTATGCATAAATAGCGTCTCGCACTCAGAAAAATTGCCAAGCAAACGCAAACAAGCTGCATTAATGATAACATTGCATGTAGAACTTTGCAATTTTTATTTATTCAAAAGTTGATATTTAAAAATAATATTGTAGGTTTTTTTGGGGATATTTCTTTGGTTGATTACAGGTAAGTTACATTAGGTATAAGGCCGTATAAGCAATATAATCAAGCTGTTTAATGGTATTCTTACTCAGAACTAGCCAGTTTGCCTGTCATATGATGATGGATTCTAGACACACCAGCTTGTTCACCGCTAAAAACAAAATATATTTGTCATATTGGCAATGCTAGCGTGACCGTAGCGACCCAGGCAAGCAGGCAGACGCTTACGCCAACAAATATAGTAAAGTAATAAGTTATTAAGTACGTAAATAAGTACTGCGGTTTTAAACAGTTATTTATAAAATATTTAAATACCTTACGCATGGAATATTGCAGTTTATTAGTATTTTCGCTAAATCAGTATTAAAATTAGAATTAATGATTCCGATGTGATATTTTGAGTTTGTGTTTTTGAACACTGTGATTTTTCATCCCCACATTAATTTTACATTTATTGCAATAAAGATTTTCATAATTTTCATAATTTATCCATCCATTCTGAATGGGGTGAGTAAAGGTTTTTTAATGAGAGGCATTATTTATATGAATAAAAAAACTCTATATCAATTGTTAAACAAAAATTGTATCACCAGATCTCAAATGTGACTTCATACAACAAACTTAAACACAAGATAATAAAATTTCAAGCGACAGCTTAAGCTTTTTTACGGCAGCTAGGCCAAATTCCAAGAAGGAACATTTGGTCTCAATTTTCTAAACGACTATGTACATTACAATTTAAATAATTATTAAATACTAGCTGACTCGGCATGCGTTGCAATGCTCGATTTCGTTCCCGTTCCCGTTCCTAGTACGTGCAAATACAAGTGTAATTGTCATTTCATATTTAAAATTCATTTCAAATAGAGTGGTTGAAGTTTGGAATAAATAAATATAAATAAAAATAAATAGTCTTCCGGATTCAATAGTCACATTAAAAAAAATGTTAATATATAAAAATCAACTAGATATATTCTATAAAAACAATGGGTATTTGTAATTCTTTAATAAATGGAACATTATTAATTTTATTTTATTTATATATATGTATGTATGTGAAAAAAGTCTATTTTTCGCGAAGTTAGGTTGGGTACATGATGGTATGATTTCAGTTTTCAATTGACGCATTTTTTCGTCGATATTTGTGAAAAAGTCTAATTTTACCGAAGTTAGCTTGGGTACATCATGGATTAAATCTAGTTTTCATTTGACGCATTTTTTCGTCGAGATTTGTGAAAAAAGTCTACTTTTCCCGAAATTAGGTTTGATACAGGATGGCTCGAATTCAATTTTTTCGTCGATCTACTTTTCACGAAGTTAGGTTGGGTACAGGATGGCTTAAATTCAGTTTTCATTTGACGCATTTTTTCGTCGAGATTTGTGAAAAAAGTCTACTTTTCACGAAGTTAGGTTGGGTACAGGATGGCTTGATTTCAGTTTTCAATTGACGCATTTTTTCGTCGATATTTGTGGAAAAATTCTTGTTTTTGCGACGTTAGGTTGGGTACAGGATGGCTTAAATTCCAGTTTTCGTTTGGCGCATTTTTTCGTCGATATATTTGTGAAAAAAGTCTACTTTTCGCGAAGTTAGGTTGGATACATGATGGCATGATTTCAGTTTTCAATTGACGCATTTTTTCGTCGAGATTTGTGAAAAAAGTCTACTTTTCCCGAAATTAGGTTTGTTACAGGATGGCTCGAATTCAGTTTTCAATTGACGCAATTTTTTGTCGATATTTGTGAAAAAAGTCTACTTTTAGCGAAATTAGGTTTGGATACAGGATGGCTCGAATTCAGTTTTCAATTGACGCATTTTTTCGTCGATATTTGTGAAAAAAGTCTACTTTTTTAGCGAAATTAGGTTTGGGTACAGGATGGTTTAAATCTAGTTTTCAATTGACGCATTTTTTCGTCGATATTTGTGAAAAAAGTCTACTTTTCCCGAAATTAGGTTGGATACAGGATGGCTCGAATTCAGTTTTCAATTGACGCATTTTTTCGTCGATATTTGTGAAAAAAGTCTACTTTTAGCGAAGTTAGGTTTGGATACAGGATGGCTTGATTTCAGTTTTCAATTGACGCATTTTTTCGTCGATATTTGTGAAAAAAGTCTACTTTTCGCGAAGTTAGGTTGGGTACAGGATGGCTTAAATCCAGTTTTCGCATTTTTTTGACGCATTTTTCGTCGATATTTATAAAATTTCAGTTTTCTACTTTTTTCGTCGCGAAGTTGGGTTGGGTACAGGATGGCTTAAATTCAGTTTTCGTTTGACGCATTTTTTTCGTCGATATTTGTGAAAAAAAGTCTACTTTTCGCGAAGTTAGGTTTGGATACATGATGGCTTAAATTCAGTTTTCAATTGACGCATTTTTTCGTCGATATTTGTGAAAAAAGTCTACTTTTCGCGAAATTAGGTTTGTTACAGGATGGCTCGAATTCAGTTTTCAATTGACGCATTTTTTCGTCGATATTTGTGAAAAAGTCTACTTTTAGCGAAGTTAGGTTGGGTACATCATGGTTTAAATCTAGTTTTCATTTGACGCATTTTTTCGTCGAGATTTGTGAAAAAAGTCTACTTTTCCCGAAATTAGGTTTGGTACAGGATGGCTCGAATTCAGTTTTCAATTGACGCATTTTTTCGTCGATATTTGTGAAAAAAGTCTACTTTTCCCGAAATTAGGTTGGGTACAGGATGGCTCGAATTCAGTTTTCAATTGACGCATTTTTTCGTCGATATTTGTGAAAAAAGTCTACTTTTAGCGAAGTTAGTTTGGGTACAGGATGGCTCGATTTCAGTTTTCAATTGACGCATTTTTTCGTCGATATTTGTGAAAAAAAAGTCTACTTTTAGCGAAGTTAGGTTGGGTACAGGATGGCTTGATTTCAGTTTTCAATTGACGCATTTTTTTTTCGTCGATATTTTGAAAAAAAGTCTACTTTTAGCGAAGTTAGTTTGGATACAGGATGGCTTGATTTCAGTTTTCAATTGACGCATTTTTTCGTCGATATTTGTAAAAAAAAAGTCTACTTTTCGCGAATTAGGTTTGGTACAGGATGGCTCGAATTCAGTTTTCAATTGACGCATTTTTTTCGTCGATATTTGTGAAAAAAAGTCTACTTTTAGCGAAGTTAGGTTGGGTTTAGGATGGTTTATTTCTAGTTTTCAATTTGACGCATTTTTTCGTCGAGATTTGTGAAAAAAGTCTACTTTTCCCGAAATTAGGTTTGGATACATGATGGCTCGAATTCAATTTTCAATTGACGCATTTTTTTTTCGATATTTGTGAAAAAAAGTCTCTACTTTCACGAAGTTAGGTTTGGGTACAGGATGGCTTGATTTCAGTTTTCAATTGACGCATTTTTTCGTCGATATTTGTGAAAAAAAAGTCTACTTTTAGCGAAGTTAAGTTTGGATACAGGATGGCTTGAATTTCAGTTTTCAATTGACGCATTTTTTCGTCGATATTTGTGAAAAAAAGTCTACTTTTCGCGAAATTAGGTTTACAGCATGGTTTAAATCCAGTTTTCGATTGACGCATTTTTTTCGTCGATATTTATAAAAAAAGTCTACTTTTCGCGAAGTTGGGTTGGGTACAGGATGGCTTGATTTCAGTTTTCGATTGACGCATTTTTTCGTCGATATTTGAAAAAAAAAAGTCTTGTTTTGCGACGTTAGGTTGGGTACAGGATGGCTTAAATTTAGTTTTCGTTTGGCGCATTTTTTTTTCGTCGATATTTGTGAAAAAAAAGTCTACTTTTCGCGAAGTTAGGTTGGATACATGATGGCATGATTTCAGTTTTCAATTGACGCATTTTTTCGTCGAGATTTGTGAAAAAAGTCTACTTTTCCCGAAATTAGGTTTGTTACAGGATGGCTCGAATTCAGTTTTCAATTGACGCAATTTTTCGTCGATATTTGTGAAAAAAGTCTACTTTTAGCGAAGTTAGGTTGGGTACATCATGGTTTAAATCTAGTTTTCATTTGACGCATTTTTTCGTCGAGATTTGAAAAAAAAGTCTACTTTTCCCGAAATTAGGTTTGGTACAGGATGGCTCGAATTCAGTTTTCAATTAACGCATTTTTTCGTCGATATTTGTGAAAAAAGTCTACTTTTCCCGAAATTAGGTTTGGTACAGGATGGCTCGAATTCAGTTTTCAATTGACGCATTTTTTCGTCGATATTTGTGAAAAAAGTCTATTTTTCCCGAAATTAGGTTTGTTACAGGATGGCTCGAATTCAGTTTTCAATTGACGCCATTTTTCGTCGATATTTGTGAAAAAAAGTCTACTTTTAGCGAAGTTAGGTTGGGTACATCATGGTTTAAATCTAGTTTTCATTTGACGCATTTTTTCGTCGAGATTTGTGAAAAAAGTCTACTTTTCCCGAAATTAGGTTTGGATACATGATGGCTCGAATTCAATTTTCAATTGACGCATTTTTTTTTCGATATTTGTGAAAAAAGTCTACTTTTCACGAAGTTAGGTTGGGTACAGGATGGCTTGATTTCAGTTTTCATTTGACGCATTTTTTTCGTCGATATTTGTGAAAAAGTCTACTTTTAGCGAAATTAGGTTTGATACAGGATGGCTTGAATTCAGTTTTCAATTGACGCATTTTTTTTCGTCGATATTTGTAAAAAAAAGTCTACTTTTCGCGAAGTTAGGTTGGGTACAGCATGGTTTAAATCCAGTTTTCGATTGACGCATTTTTTTTCGTCGATATTTAAAAAAAAAAAGTCTACTTTTCGCGAAATTAGGTTGGGTACAGGATGGCTCGAATTCAGTTTTCAATTGACGCATTTTTTTCGTCGATATATTTGTGAAAAAAAGTCTACTTTTCGCGAAGTTAGGTTGGATACATGATGGTTTTGATTTCAGTTTTCAATTGACGCATTTTTTCGTCGAGATTTGTGAAAAAAGTCTACTTTTCCCGAAATTAGGTTTGTTACAGGATGGCTCGAATTCAGTTTTCAATTGACGCATTTTTTCGTCGATATTTGTGAAAAAAGCGAAGTTAGGTTGGGTACATCATGGTTTAAATCTAGTTTTCATTTGACGCATTTTTCGTCGAGATTTGTGAAAAAAGTCTACTTTTCCCGAAATTAGGTTTGGATACAGGATGGCTCGAATTCAGTTTTCAATTGACGCATTTTTTCGTCGATATTTGTGAAAAAAGTCTACTTTTCCCGAAATTAGGTTGGGTACAGGATGGCTCGAATTCAGTTTTCAATTGACGCATTTTTTCGTCGATATTTGTGAAAAAAGTCTACTTTTCCCGAAATTAGGTTTGTTACAGGATGGCTTGAATTCAGTTTTCAATTGACGCATTTTTCGTCGATATTTGTGAAAAAAGTCTACTTTTAGCGAAGTTAGGTTGGGTACATCATGGCAATTTTTTTAATTTCAGTTTTCATTTGACGCATTTTTTCGTCGATATTTGTGAAAAAAGTCTACTTTTCCCGAAATTAGGTTTGGATACAGGATGGCTCGAATTCAGTTTTCAATTGACGCATTTTTTCGTCGATATTTGTGAAAAAAGTCTACTTTTCGCGAAGTTAGGTTGGGTACAGGATGGCTTGATTTCAGTTTTCAATTGACGCATTTTTTCGTCGATATTTGTGAAAAAAAAGTCTACTTTTAGCGAAGTAAGTTTGGATACAGGATGGCTTGATTTCAGTATTCAATTGACGCATTTTTTCGTCGATATTTGTGAAAAAAGTCTACTTTTCGCGAAGTTAGGTTGGGTACAGCATGGCTTAAATCCAGTTTTCGATTGACGCATTTTTTCGTCGATATTTAAAAAAAAAGTCTACTTTTCGAAGTTAGGTTGGGTACAGGATGGCTTAAATTTAGTTTTTTTGACGCATTTTTTCGTCGATATTTTGAAAAAAAGTCTACTTTTAGCGAAGTTAGGTTGGGTACAGGATGGTTTGATTTCAGTTTTCAATTGACGCATTTTTTCGTCGAGATTTTTGAAAAAAGTCTTTTTACAGGATGGTTTGTTACAGGATGGCTCGAATTTTTTTTCAATTGACGCATTCGTCGATATTTGTGAAAAAAGTCTACTTTTAGCGAAGTTAGTGTTGGGTACAGGATGGCTCGAATTCAGTTTTCAATTGACGCATTTTTTCGTCGATATTTGTGAAAAAAGTCTACTTTTCGCGAAATTAGGTTTGGATACAGGATGGCTTGATTTCATTTTTCAATTGACGCATTTTTTCGTCGATATTTGTGAAAAAAGTCTACTTTTCAATTGACGCATTTTTCGTCGATATTTTAAGTTTGTTTATAAAGGATGGCTTGATTTCAGTATTCAATTGACACATTTTTTCGTCGATATTTGTGAAAAAAGTCTACTTTTCGCGAAGTTAGGTTGGGTACAGCATGGCTTAAATCCAGTTTTCGATTGACGCATTTTTTCGTCGATATTTATTAAAAATGTCTACTTTTCGCGAAGTTGGGTTGGGTACAGGATGGCTTGATTTCAGTTTTCGATTGACGCATTTTTTCGTCGATATTTGTGGAAAAATTCTTGTTTTTGCGACGTTAGGTTGGGTAGAGTATGGCTTAAATTTAGTTTTCGTTTGGCGCATTTTTTCGTCGATATATTTGTGAAAAAAGTCTACTTTTCGCGAAGTTAGGTTGGATACATGATGGCATGATTTCAGTTTTCAATTGACGCATTTTTTCGTCGAGATTTGTGAAAAAAGTCTACTTTTCCCGAAATTAGGTTTGTTACAGGATGGCTCGAATTCAGTTTTCAATTGACGCAATTTTTTGTCGATATTTGTGAAAAAAGTCTACTTTTAGCGAAGTTAGCTTGGGTACATCATGGTTTAAATCTAGTTTTCATTTGACGCATTTTTTCGTCGAGATTTGTGAAAAAAGTCTACTTTTCCCGAAATTAGGTTTGGTACAGGATGGCTCGAATTCAGTTTTCAATTGACGCAATTTTTTTGTCGATATTTGTGAAAAAAGTCTACTTTTAGCGAAGTTAGCTTGGGTACATCATGGTTTAAATCTAGTTTTCATTTGACGCATTTTTTCGTCGAGATTTGTGAAAAAAGTCTACTTTTCCCGAAATTAGGTTTGGTACAGGATGGCTCGAATTCAGTTTTCAATTGACGCATTTTTTTGTCGATATTTGTGAAAAAAGTCTACTTTTCACGAAGTTAGGCTGGGTACAGGGTGGCTTGATTTCAGTTTTCAATTGACGCATTTTTTCGTCGATATTTGTGAAAAAAGTCTACTTTTAGCGAAGTAAGTTTGGATACAGGATGGCTTGATTTCAGTATTCAATTGACACATTTTTTCGTCGATATTTTTGAAAAAAATCTACTTTTAGCGAAGTTAGTTTGGATACAGGATGGCTTGATTTCAGTATTCAATTGACACATTTTTTCGTCGATATTTGTGAAAAAAGTCTACTATTCGCGAAATTAGGTTTAGTACAGGATGGCTTGAATTCAGTTTTCGATCGACGTATTTTTTCGTCGACATTTGTGAAATTTTTGTTATATCGTCTTTTTAACTGATATCTGTGAACATCTCAATATTTTAAATATGTAGCTACAGGGGCGAGCTTAACTTGTTAACGACTTCTAGTATCATGTTAAATCGTTGGAAATAAAACTGGAGTTATTTAAAAATGATCTTGTGCAAAATAATTTTACTCATTTTCCCTGTGATAATTTGTCTAAAAATATACCTATTCAGAATTTTCCAATCTCAAACAGTATGCGAAATATTAAATTATTACAGATAGCGTTTGAAGATCGATTTATAGATTTTAAGAGTAATTTAAAAGTGTTTCAATTTTTCCAAAATCCATTTGATATCGATATCAACGATATTGAAGAAGATTTTCAATTAGAATTAATCGATCTTCAAGCGAATGATGGTTTGAAGTCAATATTTAAAAATGAAGCGTTAATTAAATTTTATGCCATATTGGAGGAGTCTGATTTTATCCAAAAATAAAAGCATTTGCTAAAAAAATTGTATCAATTTTTGCTAGCACATACATAAGCGAACAGGCGTGTTCCAAAATGAAATATGTAGATATATTAAATCAAAAAATATGGAATTTTTTTTACATACATACATATGTATGTATATATAAAAAATATATGCAAATTGGTTTGAATTGGATTCCAATAAGATTTTTTTTTCATCCGGCCCTCTATACATTTCAAAATTCTGAACCGGCCCATTTCCCAAAAAAAAAGGTTGGGGACCCCTGTCTGGGAGGACTGCCGTACCATTGAAACCACACAATTATCTCACAAATCAAAGGGTGCAATAAACGTCAAACATTATAAAGCGAATATTCACCATGTGATATACAGTTGACAATGTTCTCGAATTCGATGCAATATTTGCTCATAAAAGACGCGTCGCCATCAAACCGTGGGCGTTTCGAGTTTCCCCGGTTTGAGGAGGGTGTGCCGCGGGGCTGTCAGGGTATCCCTGGTTATCCCTGAAGGCCCGCACCTCGGGATAACGTATTCATCGTCCCGATGAGATGTGACAACTCGTTACTGTCGACAATACCTCCGATACAATGAGCCGTTACGGCCCTCTAGCCGCCCCTTGATCCCTTTCAGCGCGCGGCCCTCTTTATCTGCCCGCAACACTTCATCCCTGCCATTATGTAATTCTGTCCGCCATTCACACGGCCGCATCAATCTTCTTTGATGAATGACAATATTCATTTCGAAAGATATTTCATTTTTACATCTTTCACAGCCTTTTTTTCACTCTCCTCTGTCGACCTAAAATACCGTGTAATCGCCCACGTACACGGGGCTCATTGTTGAACGTACAAATCTTCCCCCGATAGCGCCGTTGAAAATTGTCGCACATTAAAAATCGATTATAATATTGTACGGGGGGGGGGCACTTTCCACGTTTTTACACTCTCACTTTGTTAAAATACACGGTGGTAATTTTAAACGATCAATAGCACGCAACAGAACGCATCAGCACGCAACTATTGTATGAATGCGAACGAATCCAGATTGCATTGTGTGCTTATACACAAATGAAAAACGTTTCAAACTTACCATGACTGATATAATTATGTATAAGGGATGGACTAAAAGTGTATAGTATTGTCTAAAGCGGGGTTTTTCAAACTGTGGGGCCCGAACCATTGGTGGTAAATAAAATGGGTCGCGCGATAAACGGAAAAAATCGGTTTCGTCAAACGTTGCAAATATTGAAAATGGAACGAGTTGTCTTTGCCTAGATTTTATGACTTCATAGAATTTGTGAAAGGGCCATTCACATGACACGGAAATGGTCAGTTCCTCTATCATTGTTTAACATTGTCAATGAAGATGTTTTAAAAGAATTAAAACTCGAGATATTGTCACATCTCCTTCTCTATCCCAAAGCTTTGATAACTATGTATTTTCCAGTGCAGATATTCGAAACAGTAAAGAAAAATCTTTGGATAAAAAATGCATTTGATTTTGAAAGCCCTGAATCAATAATTGAGCTAAACTTGATCCTGAAGACGAGGCTGAATTTCTGTACCTTATTAGTTCATTTACACTGAAGAATGATTTTCAGCAATTAAATCTGTAATCATTTTGGATTAAGGTTAAAGGACAATTTTCACTTTAAAAAAAAAATAATTTTTTTAACTATTACCTTTTACTTCAACTTATTTGTGTGAACTAGGATTTTCCACATTATCTCAATTAAAAACAAAGTTTCTAATTGAAAACTAGTTTCATCCATAAATATGCATATATCATGTGTCAATAGTAAATAAAGGAACATATGTAATGGACAAAGTTTGTGTTTGATATACATATTATTATATACATAGGCATACTGGGTCGCAATACAAAATGCGGTTCTTACGGTGGATCGTAGTAAGAAAGTTTGAAAAACTCTGGTCTAAAGCTTATACCGTCATCTTGAGAAAGAAAACTCTGTACATTTCTTTAGGGTGGAAATATAATACATGCCTCTGTTTAACGTGTATGCATAATGTTTTGTTGCATTCCTCCTTTGATCAAATGAGCTCTAGTGTAGATCTACGACGATTTCCCAAATAATTAAATTAACCTTTAATTACTGAGACTCGACGCGTAATAGCGCGTCAGGTCCGGAAAAGGAGAAGAATGTCGCAAATTACACGGGGAAACACTTCCTACGTCGTTATAATGCGTTAACGAATCGCTCGTTGACGCATAAAACGAACGGAAAACGAGAAAATCTAATTTCGCGACCGGGAAATACGAGAAGTTTCACTCCAAAGTTGCCGAATCAAAGGGTCCCGACGGTTGGCATTCCACGGGAAGATAATATCCAATTTATTTCAACGAGACGCCCATCACCTCGACACAGTAGTACTTCAAACAAACTATTCGTAGTAGTTTTCCGGGAAAATGGCCCGTACCACTGACCGCGAGCACTTTCCCCACTATCTCTCGAAATTTCCCAATATTTTTTCATAAGCTTTGTCGAATACTATGTTGTCAAAGGTTTTTTGCCTGATATTAAAATTTATATCGCTTGACCGACAGCGATGAATATTGTTCCTTTCATGCTAAACTATTAGCAACACAGAGGTGTCTCGCCAAGAACCATAGTCCTACGTGGGTCGCCGTCGCTCAAATATGCACATGAATGTTTTGAAGTAAGAGAGGCTGTGATTTATTATTCAACAGAGGTGCGCAGTTGACGTCCGAATATATTGCGCGGGACTCATATATTAAAATCCTTATTTTATATTATATTCGGGAAAATGGAGAGGTCCTGCACCGGCCCTCTGCCATAAAGGACCTCTCGACGCTGTGAATATTTCATACTTCACCTTCGTAACTCAGCTCTCGTGCCCTTTCAACGCTCATACTTCTTTCAGTACGTACAGTCGTACATAGACGTGTGTGTGTACGTATATAATATTTATAAATTATAAATTAATAAATAAATACAGTTTTGCGCTTGGAGAGCTACTGATATGATTGTATGCAACTTGTGAATAAACTGCATTTTAAAGATATGTAGTCGTAAATCGGTTTTATTCAATTTCATTCTATCCAATGCAATGCATCAAATGTTGGATTTCTTTATGTTTGAATTGATTTTTCTGCATCGTAACAGAGGATGAGATTGTAAAATACTATAAAATGTTGAAACAGTTTGAAGGTGCAGTCTATTTAGGTTTATTGACGAGATGAGAAATGTATACTTAAATGTCTCAAATGAATTGCTATGAAGTAAAAATTTTATTTTGACATAACTTCTAAGGGTTCTTTATTTGAATTTATACATTTTTTTAAATTACCAAGATAAGCAAACTCAAATTTTATTAAATTGTGAAAGTAGTAGTGGCTATATTAAAATATTAAAGCTCGGCGTATGAAGCAAACCTATAAATAGATACCTGTTAAAATGTAAATTCAAATATTTATGTTTTATGCGTTAAAACGTAATTACTTTTAATAATATAAACTGATATTTTTTTTACAGCATATACATAATAAGCTATTGTATAAGCTTTCTTCCATTTTATATAAAGTTAACATACATACTTAACAGGTTTAAAAAGTTGACTAAAGTAAACCGATAAATAAAACTGCACTATTTATTTATCCAAAACATGGATGCAAAAGATAGAGTACAATTATGTGAAATTTAATCATGAATAAGAAGAAAATATTCTAGTAAATTTAAAGTGATATTATCTCATAAACTATACAAGCGTTTTTAATTTGATATTTTAGCACAGATTAAAGTAAACACATTAGTGATGATAAAGTTTTAATATAAGCATGAATTCGAGCTGGCAGGCGCTTCCGTGTAGCGGGTCGGCGAAATTGGTTTAATCAAATTCAGCTGTGCAAATCGAATTTTGCATGCAACTACATAAATTATTAAGTAACGGCCAATTTAGATAAAAATTTGCACGGAAAATTTCAATAGAAAACACCGGATAAACCGGAGCTATTCGGATAAGCGAAAAAAAAACGCTAACAAAAACGTTCGAATATAAAATCCGGAACGACTCGTTGGTGCTCGTATAATTCGGTTCAAATCGGCAACCTGTTGCCGTTTAAATTATATGCGACCATTGTGTTGACTTTGACCGGTTAAAGTTAAAGTTTAACCCTCCCAATCTCTCGACGTTCGAAATAGTTGCGCGATCCAATTTACTGTTTTGATTCCGGTGTACGTAATTCGAATACTTGCGACCGCATTTTGTCCGACCACCCACAACTTGACCAAGACAAACAAATCAATTTTATTTATATTCAACCCTAAAATCCTAGCACAACCAACAGTGGGCTCAATTCCAACCCTGCAGGATAAAACAAGAAACAGGGAATTTCTCGACTTACGTTAATTTATTGATTGCACATACTCACTCTTACACGTTATATAAAATCAATTCAAATATACAGCTTCAATTCATATATCGAATTTTTTATCCAATTCCAATCTTACCCCACTAGAAACGATAAATGACCTTTGCTTTTTGTATAAGCTCCTAAATATTTTGGTTGACAGACCTTATTTCCTTTTAAGATTTCCTATAATTAATTATCCTTCCAGAACATTCCACAATTCTAATCTGTCCCACCTAAAGTCTTCAACTTCAAATTTCTCTCAATGCATTCGTTTAACGGACTTACAAAATTTCAAACTTCATATCTATAGATTAAAAGAGAATGTATCGATATTCTCAGCATTTAAAATCTCTGTATACAAACACCTTTCCAATCCCTAAATCAATTCACACCTAAAATTTCCTACCTTTATATTATACTGTTTGTATTAGCGAAAGCATCTGCCTGCCTGGGTCACTGCAGTCAAGTTAGCATTGTCAACACACTCGTAACAAAGAAAAATATGGTTAAAGTAAAAATTTTAGCGGTGTGTTGGAGACAATCCGCTCTGTCGAATCTGTTTCGAGTCGACAACGCGATTTTATGGCCATACACACATTCAATTAACGGTACACTATACAATTGTTTCACGTACTGCCAAACGGGATAGGGACTATACAGTGTATTTATTTATTAACAGAAACACCCACCATGACATAACAGATTCTGTCCGTCTGTCTGTTTGTCTGCTGATAACGCTCGCCGACGTAAATAATTTTAAAAAACCAGAACGTCGCACGAGTGGGATTTGAACCAGGCATCACTGATTCGTAACAGAGCGCTTAAGCGGTGATCTAAACCAGATGATGCGAGATCCCTTTTATTTTGAACATACATATAAATCGGTTGAAAGTTCGCAACTTATTATAAAGCGCCATCTATACAACAATTATAAAAACTATTAAATTTAATATTATTTTTCAGTACGGGTGATGAGAAACCGCTCCGTTGATATTCAACGGGCTTACACTAGTATGTTTACTAGTGTAAGCCCGTTGACATAATACACATAGTGAAAACACAATAAAATCATAATAATGTACATACATAATGTAATTAAAAATCAAATCGTCAAGGTGGATAAATTATAAAAATAATACACAATACAATTATTGTACAAACCGGCGGACATGGATGGGGGTTAGAATTAGAATACACCATCATGTGACGAGTAAACCAGCTAGTTACTACTAAATAATATGTCATATTTAATTTATAAATGCCATTCTGGCCTAAGCAACCATTTTTCTTCTCCTATAGTAGATAATCATATTGTAGAGATAGTTGATAGTTATCTATGTATACCTAGGGCAGTCGGTGAATATGACTGGATGTAAAGAAGAAGAAATAAAACGAAGAATGAAACTAGGATGGAGTGCTTTTGAATGAACATAGTTTTTAAATCCAACATGCCGCTATGCTTAAAAAAGAAGGCATATGACCAATGCATACTGCCAGTTATGACGTATGGATGTGAAACTTGGACGCTAAATTAAAGAATGCTACGAAAGATCCAGTGCACAAAGAGTAGCATGGAAAGATTTATGCCTGGTATAACAAGAAGAGATCGCAAAAGAAATACATGGGTAAGAAGTATGACCAAAGTGGCAGATATAGCGGAACGTGTAAAAAAGCTGAAGTAGACACATAATGAATGGCAGATTGAACGCGAGAAATACTGGAATGGTATCCGAGAGGATTTGATTGGCTGATGAATTGAGAAAAATGTGTGGAGTCTAGTGGATGCAGATTACTCAAGACAGACAGGAATGGAAGAGAATTGGAGAGGCCTTCATCCAGCAGTGGATGGTGAACGGCTGAAAATGATATATTTTTTTAATAAATAAAATAAAAAATACAGGGCTGTTTTCCAGTCGAAATGCGTGGGATTTTTATCATTGATGAGAGCATCGATTGGCCCATCGTTAATTAGCGCCACGTCAAACGTCAATCCGCAAAACCGGGGCGGTTTCCTTTTTTTTATATTTTTCACCGCCCGCCAACCGGTTAATTCGAATTTTGCCTCGTCGGAAATTTTCGACCGACCGACGGCCAACCCTCCGTGGCGGAATAAAATAAAAAAAAAAAAAAAAAAAAGTCGGGTAATAAATAAAAAGGTCAGAGTCCCCGTTGGGGTCATTTGTCAGCGGCCGCTTCCTGTCACGTTAGCCGCACCAAAGTGACGACGTTTTTACCTTTCGGACTGCAATCAGAGGTGGGCGATAACAGTTTATTGTCGGCGACCGGTTATAAATCACCGGGTGGGGGGAAAGGGGGGGTACTTTGTAGGGGAGGGTGTTGAAAACCCTCCCCCTCAATCCCTCCTCACATCGCACTGAAACGCTAACCCTCGTGCGACGTGTGATAGCGCCAGGTGGCGACATTAACCCCCTCGCATGCAAATCTAAACAATTATTCTACACATGTTGAATCGCACACTGGGTCAGTTTCGTATAATCGAGCGAGTGCAATCGATACGTTTCGACAAATTTACTACACAGTGGCGTCACCGTAAACCGGCAAGATTAATTACGAAACATTTCCAAAGCACCCTGTGAAACGATTAATCGTTGATCGTTATATGTCTAGTTAATTTTACAATAAAAAGCAGGCATTTTAGGCAAATTTGCATATATTCTTCGGTAGTTAATTAGGCGTGGTTTAATAGTTGCATCAATAGACATTGGAAACTTTGCGTTGCTATCTCATGTTAAAATTTACAAGCTCTCGTGGCTCACTCAATATCCTCATCCAGACTCTATGCAGGGTATTTTATCACGATTTTAAACTAAAAATCGCAGTGTGTAGCCGCTACTCACTATAGAAGTAAAACTTCTTTGCAATTTAAAGCAAGTGCAATGTACAAGAAGGAATACAGATGTGAATGTGAAAGAATTGTGTGCACAAATGTGGTTTTAAACGCTCACCCAATGAATCACTGCTCTCACTGCTACCTGACGTCTAGCCGAGGAGTGGGGGTACCCGCTGACCGCTGGCCGTGACTGGTTTTCGTGTCGTGCCACACTTCGATGACACGTTTTTACTAAACTGAGGGGCGGTGCGGGGCCCAGAGGGGACGCTCGAATTTTCGGGGCGGATCTCTGGGGATGTACGTGACCACTTATCGCTCGCTCCGTTTGTATGGAACGTTGGATGAACCGTTTTTAATCTACCGAGCGAAAAGAAGTTTTACTTCAAAAAACCCAACATTAGAATTTGTACAATATTTCTAACTGGCCAGTTTGCCCGTCATATGACGGTGGATTCTAACCCCAACCCCCACCCGTGCGCGCTGGTTTATATAATAATAACAGTGCAGCCCATAGTCCGTTTGACAATACGTGAAACAATTTTATAATGTACCGTTGATTGAGTGTGTGTATGGTCATAAAATCGCGTTATCGATTTAGGTGTGAATGAAATTGGGTATTTGAAAGGTATACAGATATTTTAAATGCCGAAAGATTGAAATAGAATGATAAATAATCGATAGAGCTTGAAATTCGAAAACATGTTCTTGAACGAATGAATTGTTAGATCAATTTGAAATTAAATACTTTGAATGGAATGCGTACTGCCAGTTATGACGTATGGATGTGAAACTTAGACGCTAAATTCAAGAATGCTACGTAAGACCCAGTGCACACAGAGAAGCATGGAAAGATGTATGTATGCTTGGCATAACAAGAAGAGATCGCAAAAGAAATACATGGATAAGAAGCATGACCAAAGTGGCAGATATAGCAGAACGTGTGAAAAAGTTGAAGTGGACACATAGTGAAAATAATGAATGGCAGATTGAACGCGAGAAATACTGGAATGGTATCCGAGAGGATGTGAAAGAAAGCAAGGTAGACCGAGTGGAAGATGGGCTGATGAATTAAAAAGAATGTGTAGAGTCAAGTGGATGCAGATTGCTCAAGACAGACAGGAATGGAAGAGGATTGGAGAGGTCTTCATCCAGCAGTGGATGGTGTACGGCTGAAAATGATGATGAAGTGGAACAGATTAGGATTGCGGAATGTTCTGGAAGGACAATTGTGGGAAATTTTAAAAAGGAGATAAAGGCTGTCAACTAAAATATTTAGGAGCTTATACACAAATCAAAGGTTATTTATCGTACTTATAGCTTCTGGTGAGGTAGGATTGGAGTTGGACAAACCATTGATTGAATAGGTGTACGGTCATGAAATCGCGTTGTCGACTCGAACCAGCTTTGACAGATATCGCCTTGTTGCCAACACACCGCTCAAAAGTTATGTCGACAATGCTCGCGTGAGCCAACGACTCATACCCGCAGGCAGACACTTACGCTAGTATAAAATATTTCCAATTGTCTAAAATTTATCGTAATAGACTGGCGAATTCGATTCTATTCACGAGACAGAAGACATCAATCAAAATGGACACAAGATGGTGGACGTTAATAAAACGCAGACCCGCCGCCGCCATGTGTCAATATGGACACATTTTTCGAAAGCTCTGAGGGCTTTGAATCGAGACCTTAAAGCCAAACCACCAGCCCTCAGCAGTTTGGTAGTGCGAAGGACGCAAAGAGTGCCCTCTACGGCCCTCGCGTATGATTTACGAGGCATTCGCAGACCGTAAATCCGCACATACGCTTTATTATATACACACGAGCGTATTTTATTTCTGTTTTTTTTTTCAGCTACAGTTTGTATTGATTCATGGACGTTTTGTTCTCGCCACGCGCGCCTATAAATCTCATAGAAGGGTGGCTAAAGTTGACGCGCCCGAGCGAATAACCGCTCAATAGAAATTTTCCATTTTATCGCGCGCGCAACGGCAGAAAGTTTCCCTTTCCGATATAAATATTTGTCGAATTTCATTTCGCACACATGGAATGTATGTACATATATGTTACAGCGATAACATATTTCAAGTGAAAATATATTTTCACTAGCGTTTCGGTGAAATCATATTCAAGCACATTTTCACTAGTAGATATGTATATATTTCTACTGGTGAAAATATACATATTTTAACTGATACTCACTGGTGAAATTATATGCGTTTCCGAACTATCATTGAAACTAAATTTGACAGTTGTGAAATGACCAATCGAATCATATAATCTGCTGAAATATTCAATCCTAGTCATTTTGTCGCTTCTTCTTCTTATTGTGCCGTGCCTGTGTTCGGCCGTAGACTTTAACTGGTTTAGTACCAATTATAGTTTACAATGAGTCTTTGTCGATTTTATATTGACTTATAATGGTCGGTTTAAGAAGAAAAGAGCACGTGTTGCGTTGCGTTGCACGTATCCTCAGAATCCTCAAGATATAACAACGCCACCGTTTCGTTCAAAACACACTTGTAGGATGACACATCATCGACTTGGGCCAACATCAACAAGTCACAAACACATACGCTTACTTTCATATACTTTCACCGATACTGAGCAGTGAAACTGTACATGTATTCATTGTTTGATACATTTTCACTGCCTGAATATTTTCACTTGAAATATGCTTTCACTGTAACATACAATGACGGTTCAAAGTTCACAATTTACACAGCTCTACTTGATTGGCGGTTGAAGCAATCGACGACCGCATGGATACCTCGCTTCCACCATAGGTCACTCTCAGGAATGCGAGCCAACTCTCAAAAGGTGTAAGGAGGCCTGGAAGGTTCCAGAAGTGTGGGGGGAGAGGAGGGTACGATGATACACTTATTAAATACCTCGCAAGATTCCTCCCCAGACGGCGTTCAGGGCCGGCTTAGGAGACATTACCGAGTGTATATTAAATTTTGAGCCGGTCTCGACCTTAGCGACTTGTGTTTTAATTAAGCGCCCGGAGACTGAAAAGGAGAGAGAGATAGAAAGTGAGAGGAGGGGAAGACATGGCGGGAAAACGCAACTGTTACAATCTTGGACCGACAGCTGACGACACACACTCCAGCGAACCAAAACTGATAGCTTAAACTCCGAGACAAAATATGTTTTCATCTGGTATATTTTTAATCAACTTTATTTTCCACATACGTATTGTTTCGTCTGATTAGTTCAAGTTTTCATTCGTTTCTGTGGTGGAATCGTCTTTTTCGTTCGAAAGAATCTCTCTTGGCTTGGAACTTCACTCAGTTGAAATTGGAAGAGATGGATAATTAACACTTTTAAATTTTCGCCTTAGAATGCGAAAGATAAGCCAATGTTCCATTCGAGCTATTGAACTTTCCAAATTGATTTTTTTTTTAATTTATTCCATTTACGTGACGTTCAACCGAGGTCAAGTCTCAATAATGAAACACTCCAACAAAGTGCTTGAAATTTAATTTGAATTGTGACCGGTTATAATCATGATTTAATTTCGCCAAATTCAGATTCCGCAATATCTTTCAATATTAAACAGTATAATAAAGTGTAAGACGCGGGCTCAATAAATCAACTTTATTAAGCTCGTTCAGATTTGTATCTACATAATACTCTACTCGTTAAATTTATAAACGTAGCTTTACTTCCAAATTATTTCAACATATTATACGGGGGAAAAAATCAATCAGAGATCTCGTAATGTCACCATCAATCAGGCTTCAATACGTATAAGAGTTTATCCTCAGAAAGGATTACTCATTTCGATGACAAATCGACCAGTATTTATCATGTGAATTTGAAAATCAATCACTATTTTCCCGAGATGTAACATGTGAGGTATATATGTAGTCAAATTTTATTTTATAAAATCAATAAACAAATTGTGTACCTCGTTCTAGCCCAGCTGAACTCACTTCGGTTGCAGTTATTTTGCATCTCGTACGATCATATTTTTTTAACAGCACACTGCGCCCTGGGCGAACGCCTCAACTTCCCCTCTCTCGATACTAAAAATGAAATTGTAAGGGTCGACTATGACGGTCGAATAGATTACGAACAACATTGCCCCAAAGTGCTTGAAGATAATGCTTAACGCAAAGTTTAAACAATCCGGGTCATTTGTGCCCGTACAATCCGAGCAGTTGTCTTATCCACGCCGGGAGGCTTCTAAATTATTTTAACTCTTCAACTTTGCGACGCTTTTATTGCGCTACTTTTCGCATCCTCGAAAGCCTTAACACCCCGAGCCCCCCCACCCGACAAACCCATTCCCCACCACGTACTCTCCACCTTTCACAGATAAAATTGTTCCCCCATAACACGGCTACAATGTTTGCTGATAAAAAAAAAAAAGAAGAAAAAGCGTAATGTGCTTAGGTGAACACTTTTACGCACTCTTCCGGGCAATTGTAGCACGCGCTTTATCTAGCCCGGCAGTTTTTACAACCCTTCCGGGATTGGGTGTTATGAACGCCTCAGGCACACACGCAAGAATGTACACTGTCGTTTGTGTATTTTTTTTTCCTTTTTTTGACTCGTTGAAAAGAAAAATTCGACGTCGGAAGCTCATTAATGCGTATACGCAAGAGATTCCTAGTGCACGTCGACTTTACGAGTGTATACGACAGCTTTGCACTCTTCGGTCGTTCAAATTTGACCTGAATTTTTTCCGGACGGCCAAAATAATATTAGCACCTCTTTAAGGTACTCGTCCTTCCTTTACGAATATTATTTAAAATTACGTTCATAAAAATGTGTACATATAAGGTGCGTTTCGTGTTACTTTTCATTGTCGCGACATTCGGGCAATTTCGCATGTTTATATTTTTACGGTATAATAATATATGCATTGCTGTCTCTAATCTAAATGAGAAAACATACGTTCAGCAGTCTAAATTGGAATTTTATGATTCATTATTTTCTTAGGGTTGTAACCACCCCATCACACCCTCGCTCCCTTAGATTCCCGTGAACTCGTGAGAGTTGATAATTAAAATATAATGAGAGTTTGTGATTTATACCGCTAGACTAGAAAGCAGTCCTGCATTAGAAGGGTTGGTTATATTAGAGAAGGGTTGAAGGGAATTTTACAGCCCACGCCCCCTCGAAACCCCCCTCGTCTATCTACTTTGCAGTAGTATTCTTCTTATTAGCAAATATTTGCCTAAGTGAATTTGCTCGGTGCGCTTTGAAGATAAAGTGGAGGCACTTGCACTGTTCGCACAGAGCGAATTGCAGTAATGCAAACCCGAGACAAAGATTCTCTAGCGAGTTTCGTGCAATTGCTACTTTTCGCAGTTAAAATTGGTATAAATGAACTCGAAGCGCGAGGCGAAGGTTAATTTACGCTAACGAAATTCCTGTATTGAAATTGTGTCAACAGTGTGCGCTTGTACACATCTGCTCCAACTGGTATCTTGTAATCAATCGACAAAGAGAGCAAACGATCCTAATAAATGTATAGAAGGGGTTGCAAAATTGGGGGCCGCATTGCCTCGAGCAAAAACGCAAAAATAGGGTGAGAGGGGGGAGGGGGGGAGCAAGCAAGGAAAAAAGATTAGGGAGGTTGAAAATCAGTCTTTGATCTAGTCTGAGCCTTTTTATTATGACGTAAACCTATTTCGTCACTCAATATTGACCGCCCTCTTTCACTGCCTCTTTTCTTGCCCTTTTCTTGATAAATTCCGATTGTAAAGACGGTATTCAACATTAATATGCAATTATACAAACACCGATCATATTCTTCGACTAAATGAAAGAGTGACGAGTGAAATTATATATGTTGGTACATAAAATAAAACTATGTATGTATGTACATATGAATCGTATACGAACATGAAAAATACGGCATATTTGTTGAACAGTTTCGCTCGGCACCTTTTGTTTTCGAAACTGGGCAAAGTTGTGGGTTCATCAGACATTCATGAAAAATCCGCAGGTGAAAACGGAGCAAAATAAAGATTTTCACGAGATGATAAATTTTCCGAAGAAAGTTTTAAAGTCCTTTTTTCTATCCAACTCGTCGGAGAAAAAACCGCCGAAAAAAGCGCAGAGCACTTTAATGGAGACAAGATTTTTTCACTCGCAAAATCCTTTACTGAGCCTCTTCGTCGACGTTCAACAAAATAGCGCACAGGTCTATTTTATTTAATCAATCGATATTTTGTATATTTAATATTTTATGTGTGCGCATACACTGTCGTGTCGTTTAATTTGGGTAATGGCCTTATACAAATATTGTCCTTCCGGCGAACTTTTACAGTCGTACACGAGTGTTTGCCAAATTTAAAAGGTTTGTTCGCTAACCGTTAAATCGCCTCATTGTTCAGCAGCCTCTCCCGCTCTCTGAACACACTCTGAAAAATAAAATAAAAATCTTTGTGTTTTTTTAAAGGGGGAAATCGTTGGAGTACTTACCTACCTACTCAGTGAGTCAACATTTTTACCATGTAAATTATCTACTTGAACATACCCGAGCTATGGATAGAAAACTTCGAAACTTGCGTCTATATTTTCAAACTATGCAGACAAGTTGGCACATTAAAGCTACATCCTTCTTTATCACTATACATACATACACCCATCACTACATTTTAGAATCTGTTACATCCCCAAGCATCCATTTATATTTACATATATCATTTTTGAACGAAATAAACACTTAACAGTTTCATTACAATATTCAGATTGTATGCAAATCATATTGTGAAATTCTAAGGGGTAAATACAGACGATCATGAATTCTGATTTCACGACAATAAAAGGTACGAAATCATCATAATAAAACAATTTTGCCACGAAAATATCACATTTCTATAAATCGCGTCCTCGGAGCACAAAGATGTCCAAGATTTTGGGAAAATGAGTTATGAATGCAACTTTGTTCCCCTTTAATTATTCTATCATCTGCTATTGTGCCATGCCATATGCCAATGCAAGCCATATTCGTCAGTCAAGATTGTTTACAACCAATAGCAACTGCCACACATGTTGTGGGCGGTGCCATAATTAATGTAATCGAGGTAATCAAATGGCACATCCGAATTACGTCACAATTACTTTTGGCATCACAAAGTACTACTAATATTCTTGGAGCACACAAGTGACAAGTACGGACTTTGTGCGTGCAATTTGAATAATTTACTTGTGTCAATTCAACAACGATAAAATAGCATCAAAAAGTACAATTATCATTTTTGTATCAAGTTCCCCTGATTTATAATCAGTTCAAACTTTAAAACTGCCGCCCTGAACATATTACTATTATGGACATGTGACCTTTGTGCTCTAAAAACGCGATATGTACATATTATCAATGAAGTGATACATACATATGTATGTACGTACGTACATAGTGCAGAATGACATCAAGGTCATTAGTTGTCGGCAGCGCCTCCGCGTTGCTTATATTAAAAGTCTCAAATTTTTGGAAGGCGACTCATTTGAAAGTTTAATTAAGCGTTGGGATAAATCCAGAGGTTCGCCGCTTATGCGATTATTATTCAAATGGTGGTTCGGTACGCAGATGCGGCAAACCTGGATCAAACATGAGATAACACAACGAGAGAGAGAGAGCGCCTACGAATCGACGGTATAGTATGTACTTCTTTTCCAACCGCTCAAAACGCTGAAAGCGGCATTGTGAAATATATTTTTGAAGAAAAACTTCTTTTCGCTCGGTAGAGAAAAAACGGTTCATCCAACGTTCCATACAAACGGAGCGAGCGATAAGCGGTCACGCATATCACCACTCCTCCATTTTGGAGGTAGGCTATTGCCCTCTCTCTTGCTCTTTCACGTTCGTGCGGGAGAGAGATAGATTCGCCCCGAAAATTCAAGCGTCCCCTCTGCACCCCACACCGCCCCTCATTTTAGTAAAAACGTGTCATCGAAGCGTGGCACGACACGAAAATCAGCCACGGCCAGCGGTCAGCGGGTACCCTCACTCCTCGGATAAACGTCAGGTTGCAGTGAGAACAATGAGTCATTGGGTGAGCGTTTAAAACCACAATTCTTTCACATTCATATCTGTATTCCTTCTTGTACATTGCACTTGCTTTAAATTGCAAAGAAGTTTTACTTCTATAGTGAGTAGCGGTTACACACTGCGATTTTTTGAATTGTCACTAAAAAAAAAAATACATTCCCCACATGAAATTGCGTTCATGTCCCGTATTTATTGCATTTTTTAACGGCCTCGTGCGAAAGACCGCACCCACCCTTAGCGTTCATTGCATTTGCGGCGCCTAATCGAAATCCCCGGACGCGAGTTGTTGCCTAATGCAGCGAAAAAAATCTATTGTGGATAGCGGTCGTCCATAGGGGGTGGTCTATGGGGGGTGTGCGTTTAAAAACGACCGCATATTTGAGGTTTAATGTCCCGCGCAGGACAAACGGCCTAGGGGTTGTTGATGTACGACCCGAAAAGGGGACGAATTGTCCGCGTTGAAATCAGTGCAGTGCATCGTATTATACCTACATATGTATGTAGCAGGTGATTCTGCACCGTTGAAATTGATATTTTTCCTAACACAATACGCCGACCGTGAATCACGCGAAGCTTACGAAAGCTTTCCGAGCTTTTGTCCGGCCGCGTTGCAACGGGCGAGACCACCTTTCGACTCGTACGTTTTCCCAGCGCGGGATTAAAAGAAAATGCGCCGAGGAAAACTCCGCTCAAAGCGCACCGTAATCCTGTGAAATCAAAAATGCGCACATGCACATTTTAAATACATAGACTACATTTAGTGAAATCGACGTTACTTGGTAATTTCTTTTATTATTTTATATATTACTGGTGTAAGCCCGTTGAATATCAACGGAGCGTTCTCATCACTCGTACTGAAAAATAATATTAAATTTAATAGTTTTTATAGTTATTGCATAGATCAGGGGTCGGCAACATAATTTACACGGGGGCCACATTGAGATATTGGGATTTATCAGGGGGCCACATATGAAATTAATTTTTTTACCTACATAAGTGCGATTTTTTAGGTTTTTAAATCAATTAAATTTGTAAAAGTGTTTTGTAATTTTTTTTTTCAACGTCAAAACTAGTTTTTCGAAGCAACGAACGTAAATGACCATCTGTAAAATTTAGTCCGATGTTTATTTTTAATATGTGTACATATGTAATTCATTTAGAAAATTTTTTGTTAATATGTTTTTTTGAAAGTCCCTGTTAACTTCATCGCTTTAAAAGTGTCTTTTAAAATTGGTTTGTAAATTAATTACTCCGTTGTATGTACATAAATAATCAGGAACATCAAAATTTTAGTCGAGTCGCGGGACATTTTAAAAAAAACTTAACCCTGGCATAGATGGCGCGTTATAATAAACAAAGTCGCGAGAACAATTTAAACCACCTGTTATAATTAATAGTCCGATGTTTACTCGCGTCTTATTCTTATGTACATATGTAACACACACACACACACACACACACACACACACACACACACACACACACACACACACACACACACACACACACACACACACACACACACACACACACACACACACACATCACACACACACACACACACACACACACACACACACACACACACACACACACACACACACACACACACACACACACACAGACACACATATTATATATACATATATTATATATACATATGTATAATGTGAATGAACGTGTGAAAAAGTTGAAGTGGCATTAGCACTGGACACAAAAAAAATTGTTTGTTATGTTAGCAAAGAACGATGTATGCTTGGTATAACAAGAAGAGATCGCAAGGGGAATACATGGGTAAGACGCATGACCACAGTGGCAGATATAGCGGAACGTGTGACAAAGTTGAAGTGGCAATGGGCTGGACACATAGTGAAAAGAATGGATGGCAGATGGACGCGAGAAATACTGGAATGGTATACAAGAGGATGTGAAAAAAAGCAAGGTAGACCGAGTGAACAATGGGCTGATGAATTGGGAAGAATGTGTAGAGTAAAGTGGATGCAGATTGCTCAAGACAGACAAGAATGGAAGAGGATTGGAAAGGCCTTCATCCTGCAGTGGATGGTGAACGGCTGAAAATGATGATATGTATATGTATAATATATAAGCCCAAACGTCTGCCTGCCTGCCTGTTTGGGTAGTTGCGGTCATGCTAGCATTGCCAACATAACAACACAATATTTTTAGCGGTGTGTTAGCAACAAGCCTCTATCTGTAAAAGCTGGTTCGAGTTGACAATGCTATTTTATGGCACATTCAATCCCATTCAATCAACGCTACGCCATACAACTATTTCACGTATACGTAGTTTCAAACGGGCTATGGGCTATACTGTTATTGTACAAAAACCAACGCGCACTGGTTTGGGGTGGTGCTAGAATCCATTGTTATATGACAGGCAAACCTGCTAGTCAAGATATGTTTAGATTATTTTTACAATACAATAAAATACAATTACAATTAATAAGATTGAGAGCGTTAATTATAACTTATGTACCTACATATATATTATATATGTATGTCAGACAGTCAAATTTAAATAGCACTTTCAAAAATACGATTTTGAAGTTCCAAAGTCCCAACGTGGCAAACTGGTCCTCTTTCAACACAGCAACACTGACACGTCTGCTAATTCAATATTGAACCGCCAGCCATAGTTAATGCCTAATCTTTATTCCATTAATTCATAGTGTTTCAATAATAACGGAAACTTTAAACCCATTTATTTAAGCAAATGATTTGAGTTGTGCCACTATTGTAAACCCACGAACGATATGTTTTACTATTACTAGGTGAATATCTTAATCGATTGCGTCTGTTAATATCCATTTTTACTTTGTGAGATACAGTTTTGAAAAACTGCAATAATAAATCACTATCTGTGGAAATCACAATAGCGCCAAATTTTGCCAGAAAAAAAAGAATAATATTCTGAAACGAATAAACGATGGGGATGAGCGCATAATACAAATTTCCCGCCAAACACGCCCCACTGTTTGAAAACCTTTCATGTTGGCATCACTACACGCTTCGATTCGTCTTTTTCATTTCCGCTTATATCCACAATTTGCTCTAAACGCAAACACCCACCCAACCACCCATCCCCTGTCATCCGTCCCTAATGTGTTTTTTTTTCCTTCTTTACTTACATGCGAGGGTAGAGATAACTATATTCACGTATTGATTGGAAACAATCCCTTCGAACTGAAATTTACATTTTATGTTAAGGCTTTCCGTGTTTGCCGAAAGAGAGTGGTATTGAACGTTAACGACAAGTGCATACATACCACTGCTCAAAAGAATATCGATCGCATTGAAGTTTATAAGCTTTCTTGTAGGAAAGCCGCGACATTTGACGCGAGCAAAATTTACTAAGCACTTTGAGTATGTACTCTATTTTCTTGTGCAATTTTCGACGAGGTACACCCGAGCACATAATTGACTGCTGAAACATCACACTCGGCCCAAACGAGTCTTGACTTCTCGTTCGCCGGGATCGTTACCGGCGCGAAAATTTATACGAGTATATAAAGTTTCCGCGCGAATTTCTCGCGCGCGAGAAATTAAACTGCTCGCATAATTAACGGGCATCAAAAGCTCCGATACTAATTGACAAATTGGGTCATCTTCGCAATATTGTGTTTCTAATTACGACGGAGACCCGAATTTTAAATTCCGGTTGCCTTTTCTTGCCCCCTCCCCCCCATCCACCAATACACCACCGCCCCTCAATTAGGGGTGTCTGTGTCGGTTACTTTGTCTCGGGAAACTTTGATACTTTAATGAGATTTCATAGCTTTCGACGGAGCGAAAGCGAAATATAAACAATGCCCAATTTGTATAGTAAACGCGGAAACATTCCAATTATAAATGATAAGCTTTGAGAGGCACTGTGTGAGGATCTATCGAAGAGCGCGATAACTAAAACGTCACCCAAGCTGAAAACCACCGTTAAAAATTAATGTAATTTTAACATTTGTTTGAGATACAATGCACAATTGAATCCGGTACCTTTATAAAAATATCTTAACGTTGCTAAACTTACATACATATATCATACATACAAACATATGTACATATATCAAAGGTTTACTTATTCGTTTTATAAATATGTACATAGAATATAATGTTTATTTGCGATACTCCCTAATTGGTTTATTTATATTTTATAGGCACAAAAACGTACGTGGCTTAATTTTTTTGAGATTATATTGCAGGTTGTAAATAGTCAACTTGAACGTTTGCTTACAGAATGTTGTGTTGGATGCCAGGTATCAGTGCAACTTAATTAATAGCCATTGCACTCAATGGTGGTTAAATTGAGCGTGACCGATTTGAACGTCTTTCATGCGTTAACCGGCTAACCTCTGGCGGGCAGATTTAGAGAAATCCATAGGATTAGTTAACCCCGTAGAACTCGGACGCATACTAAACAACCCACTGGTGCATTAACAATTTCGATTTATTTTCAGATTAATAATTAAAATGTGTACTTTTAAATATAAATAAATTATTCGATTCGAAACTTAAACGACTCCCATTAAATTACATATATGTACATGTACATATATGTACATATGTACATATGTACATACTATGAACTCTGGCGTTTAATTTCGTCTGCTACACTTTCGAGACGTTGCACACGGCGGACACGTTCTCGATGAGAATCGCTCGTGTCGTAATTACCGTAGAACAGACAACAGGTAGCTAGTGGTATATGTACATATGTACATATGTAGGTATACCTGTACCTTAATTACGCGCGGCCACAATTGATGTGTCATGCAATTTGCAGCGACTCCCCTACGTCCAGGTAAATTACACAAGTCAGCATCGTCAAGAGTGTCAACGACGCTCAGAATTGTGGAAATGTGGTGATCTTTGAAAATACCAAGTGTAATAACATTATCTTTGTAGTCAAATGTTAATATTGTAGTGTTTTCAACTTGATGAAATATATATAATGACAGTTGGAATATGTTTATTTAGCAGATGGCACATTATACCTATGTACGTATACATAACACAACAATGATATTGCGTATAAAATCATAAGGAGATGCGCTTGTATTATTCTGTTAACTGAGCAAATGATATGCGTTATCGTTAGTGATATTTTTTCATGGTAGTATTCGTAAAGCTTTTTATAAGATTTTCTGGTTGAATGTACAATGTACATATAACTACATACATACATATGTATGTGATTTACATACAAAATATTGTAGTGTATGGTCGTCGAACGATGTGAAATGTATTCTGCGCAACAAATGAGAGGCTTTTTGCCGTGGTGCGCGTCGCATAATAACCGTAGGATTCGGGAGGGTTTTCGTCGACCGCAATTCCGGTTCCGGTCGCCAAAAACGACTCGACGTATCCGCTGAAGAGACTTTGGGCAAAAACCAAACGAAAGAACGGTAAAATGTGTGACCGCATATGTATGGTAATGGCGGCGACGCATTCAATTTTGCGTTCCGAATCGAAACCTCGTTATAGGCCGATATTTTTTCTCTCGTCCGCCATTTTCGCTATATAATGCGAATTTTTCTAGTCGCATTGAATGAATGGGAAGGGGTGGTGAAGGGTGAGGGGCTAGGGCGGGGCGAGTTCGTGTGAGAAATTGAATCAGAAAAGAAAATCCGAGGATTTTCCTCCTTTATTTAACGGCGGCAGTTAAGTGTACACGGACGGATCAGATCCGATAATAAAATGATGAGATCGATTTTTCGCGTGAAGCACGTGAAAACATCAACGGTATTATTACACGAATTCCCAGAATTATCCAATAAAGCGTAGAACATCAAAAAAAATGTTTTGCTATTGAAAACGAGAGGCGTCTCTTCTGTAAGTAACCAAAGTAGGCTATTATTGAACACCACCCATCAAAAAGGATTTAGAATAATGATTTTACCATAAAAAGTATTACTTTGGTATCGATGTTAAATCGTATCTGAACTTGTCCTTGACCTGTCCAGCTTATTTTGAATGAAGTACAATATTTTTCATTTGAAATAAGCTACTGAGGACTGAGCTTAAAGAAATACCTTATACGTTAGCAATCCGAGAGCAAGTAAACTTATAAAGGAGAAATTTTTCAAAGGGACATTTATTTTTCAAAAATCCTCCTATTCCCTACTTACGCAGAGTATAAAGACGTTAAAGGAAATGCTAACGCTTACAAGGCATGATCTAGTTTTAATATTTATGTTATTTATTGGTGGGGCACACAAAGCCCCCTCGACTGGAGCCGTTTTCACTCCTACCGCCCACTTTCACTCCTCCACTCCCTCGTTTCTCCATAAAAAAATCTTCCCTCTCGGATTCGATCAATTCATAATATCCTTGCATATTTCTGCAAAGCTCGGGAGAGGATAACGCGACTCAAAATATGAGGACACGAGCAAAAAAGTTGGAGCGGATGTGAAATATGCGACCGTGCCGGTAATCGACTTCGGAATTTATCGCCGAAAATGTGTAATGCGACGCGATAAATCGAAAACCAAACATTCGGAAACGATAACCCAACCCCCTCGCTTATTATATCGCATCGTCAGAAACAACGGATCAAGTAATTCGAAACATGAAAGTTCACGAAGTTACTGCAACTGACCGTCGCACAGGCGATGCAATATTAAGACGTCCGCACACCGCTACGAAATCGTGTATAAAAACCTAGCGAAGCGTCGGTTTCTGTCCCTCTGACATAACCTATCAAACTACCATCTGTCACCTCGCATTCGGAACGTTTGTATTTCACTCACGGTTCTCAAGTCAGAGTTATTTACATACAACTCAAGTCAACTCAAGTCAGAGTTATTTACATACAACTCAAGTCAACTCAAGTCAGAGTCATTTACATACAACTTTTCCACAAAGGTCATCGAAATCGGTGAAATCTGCGGAAATCCTTATTGGTGTAGACGCGTATTCAGTTATTCTATTCGTGCATCAATGCCACACATGCGCATCTTACATTATTTATTGCGAATTTGTTTCAATTCTATTAATAATAAATTGTTTTTGCACTACTTTACGTAATATATCTATTATAACAGCTAACAAATATACCTATACTAGTGTAAGCCCGTTGAGTATCAACGGAGCGTTTATCACCCGTATCTATTAAAAATAATATTAAATTTAATAGTTTTTATAGTAGTTGTTGTATAGATGGCGCTGAACTGAAAACCGAAACGTTGATTTCAACGTGGTGCATACGTATGTATCCAAAAATCTAAATATATTGCGAAACGATGCAGCGAAAAACGTTCTTTTCTTTTAATGCACATGTTTCGAACGATATGTTTTTCTTAGTAATGCAAGTAACGAACGGTAATTTCTTGGGCAGAGATAAGTTGGGGTTGGTGGGAATATTCGGCAAAGGTTTGGCACTCGGAATGTCGGTTTTTTTTATAAGGCCTAAAAGCCGCCGCACCGCATGCCAGAAAGAGACAACGCCATACGTAAGACACGAAGTGACGAATTCACTTCAAAGTGACTTCTACTTTACTATTGTTGAATATCAATATCGTAATCGTAATGTTGTAATGTTGAATATGAATATCAACGCCCACTGAATTTTAAATTACGTAAAGCGCTTTTTTAATAGAGATTTTTTAATAGAGAAAAAAACAAAAAAAAATTTATTTTACTTTACTATTTATATTATAATTATTAATTATTTTATATAATAATATTCTGCTATTTTGTAAGTGAGTTGTAATAAAAAAAAAAAATACTTAAAGCGCCATCTAATTGACAAATGGAAATGATAATTTCGATAATTTAATTAATACCCAGTTTTATTTTTATTATATTATAATTATTAATTATTATATATATAATAATTATAATTATAATTTTGTAAGTAAAAAAAAAAAAAAATAATTATAGTTTTTATAGGTAGGTAGGTAGCAAGGTAGCATTCCAGACCGCTTATATGGGTAAAAAAGGTCTCCCTCATCAACCCGCCGTAGTCGATACGTTAGCATGCTGGGCTACCGAATTCGACGCCGTGGGTTCAAATCCCGCAAAATCTGGTATTATAATTATATTTTTCCTTATTTCCTATTTATTGTAACTATAGGTAATGTTTTAAATGAGTAATCCCACCGACCGTGATAGCGTACAGCATTAGTGCGATGACTCTTGAGCCTAAGGTAGTGGGTTCGATCCCCCACTCGTTCTAGTGGTTTTTTAATAATTTTTCCTGAGCGAGCGTTATCAGCAGAAAGACAGACAGACAGACAGACAGACAGACAGACAGACGGATTTCGGCTATTATATATATATATAATAATGGACGTATATAATCGCCCCCGCCACCCCCTACGCCAGTTTCAAGGCAAACTAAAGTTTTCACCACGTGATTGTGCCCGAATATTTAGCGATTAAAGCCAACTTTGCTGTCGCGTGCTCTGTTTGGCTTATTAACTGAATAAATCGCTGCTATGCAATACAACTGCCCACCATACCACCCTTGAGATTTTCCTATATATTTTCCTACCTGTTCGCAACGATGTGCGGGAGCCTTTATGCTGCCTGGAATGACGTTTTTGAACATACATTTTATTGTGTTTGTTTCTATTGTGATGGCGACTTCATTGCGCGAAATTTTGCAAGTGCTATTGCAGCACGTAGTCGCCGAGTGCGCCGCGTGTCCTGGACACTCTCAAAAGGAATGCGAAAAGGATATTTGATATTATAAATCACGGAGAGGGTGCACATTCGGGGATAAGGGCCGGTCGAAGCGAGGCTGCGCTCGTTCGTGCCGAGATAAGCTCCCCAGTCGCATAAGGGTTAAATCAACCGTGCGCTTGCTTGCTGACTAAGGGTCACCGAAAGACTTAAAAATGTACAAAAACTCATATGTACATATATAACTACAATACCATGTACCTTCAAAGCATATAAAAATATTTATGTTGAATTATTTGTCGACATGCGAATTTACTTATCCGATGAGGGGTCGGGCGCGCGTACCCTTGCGCAAAGGCGATACTGGTTTGATGAATCATTTGTATACAAATTAATATTAGCATCACCGACGCGTTCGCTCTTCGCAGTTTTATATTTGGCTGGGCCTTTATTAAGTGTCATCCTCGACTGATATTGATGGGTGCCTACCTCCCCCAATCCCTTCTCGCCCAAGAGATAATACAACCTGAGCGAGGCGACACAATTTATTCTCGTCTTTTGCGCTAATGCTCTCGTTCCCGTTTCCGAATATTGAATATAAATTTCCATTGAGCTCGTCTCGACGCTCAACCTATTCATCACCCGTAATCTGTTAATCTAGACGCGGGTCCTAATAGGTTGAGCCGCGCTTGAAATTTTTTACTCAAAAAATTGTGCATATAAAATAAATTAAATTTACTCAATATGTTATATTTTATACAGATTGGATTCACCGTCAATTATAGTATGTCTATACTGGCTGGTTTACCCGTCATATGATGCTAAAGGGCCTCACAAGCCGGAGCGGATTATTACTCGCGGGCAATAAACACAATATGGTACACACCCCAACCCCCCCGCGTGTGCGCTGGTTTTTCCAATAACACTACAGCCCGTAAGACAAGTAAAACAATTGTATAGTATACCTAGCGTTAATTGAATGGGTGTATGGCCATAAAACCACCTTTAACAGATGACGGCTTGTTGCCAACACATCGCTAAAAAAATCGCAGTGTGCAGACGCTACTCACTATAGAAGTAAAACTTCTTTGCAATTTAAAGTAAGTGCAATGTACATATAAGAAGGAATACAGATGTGAATGTGAATGTGAAAGAATTGTGTACGCAAATGTTATTTTAAACGCAATGACTCACTGTTCTCACTGCTACCTGACGTCTAGCCGAGAAGTGGGTGTAACCGCTGACCGCTGGCCGTGACTGGTTTTCGTGTCGTGCCACGCTTCGATGACACGTTTTTACTAAACTGAGGGGCGGTGCGGGGCTCAGAGGGGACGCTTGAATTTTTGGGGCGGATCTCTCTCTCGCACGAACGCGAAAGAGCAAGAGAGAGGGCAATAGCCTACCTGCAAACTGGAGGAGTGGGGATATCCCCACTCCTCCAGTTTGCATATGCGTGACCACTTATCGCTCGCTCCGTTTGTATGGAACGTTGGATGAACTGTTTTTACTCTACCGAGCGAAAATAAGTTTTACTTCAAACACTTTGTTCGTTATGTAGCCGCAACGACCAAGGCAGGCAGGCAGGCAGACGCTTACGCTCATCTACGTACATACATATGTAAAGTAATTTTACGATGTTTTTAGGCCGTTGTAGTGTGAAATTTGAATAATTCTGCGTGCAACGCTTCTGTTTTTCACGCTAAGCGTGTAAACGACGAAACTGAAGTTTACGTTCGTGAATTTTGCAGAAGCAAAGCATGACTCAAATTCAAGTCTACGGCCACAGGGATGGTCAATTGGGGTGTTGGTGGCTCACGGGTTACATATCCTCATTAACCTGATTGATGTGACCCTCCCCCAAGACGCTTTACGGTACGACATAACCACTGGAAGGGACGGAGGGACAGACACTCGCATAAATTTGGCTCGCGCCCTCCGACCGAGGGGTCGAAATGAGCGTTCCTCTCTCTGCCATTTTTACGATTATAGAGTGTGACGCACACAGTATGCCGGGGACGGATTGGATGACCAATAAAAAAGATGCACCAATGCAAACGGAATTATTTATGCGATCATTCAATTATTTAAAAGGAGCAGGGTGGATATGTGTCCAAATCAGAATGCTCCTCACGTTATTTTTTCATTCAATGCAAAAATTTCCTCTTACAGGAAAATTCGCCTCCGGCATACATCCATACGGAGATTAAATTATATTAGTTAGTCTCGCTAATACTGGTTCGTGGAAGTTTAAACAGTGGACGTTGCGACTGCAGAATTTAAGTCCAGACGTGTACATAGCAGCTTAACAAATTACCATAAATATAATAGAGGGTGGTACAGCCAGGTCTCAAGAGCCATAGAGACGCTTCATGGGGAAGGCTCGATGGGGGGTCTAATACCATTCCCAGAATCCGCCTACAACTGATATCCAACGTGCAATTTCTCGCACGAATTATTTGAATTAATATAATATTAAATTAAATTAAGTATATAATGGTTTATTTCAGATTCAACCGTGATACAACAATGTAGCGATGCAATGGTCGGCAACCTTTTTCTGCGTAGGGTATAAATTTCAAAAGGTTGCAACCAAAAATATTTGGTGGGTCATTAAACAATGTTAGCTTCTTAGTTTCAACAAAAAATTTAGTCATATTGAGAAATATGCGTATAATGTACCTCAGGCAAAAATTTTCTTCATATAAACGTGTTTTCCGTGTATATTTTAAAGAAAATTCGAAAAACAATTAGACAGTTTTTTACTGCATATCATACATTGCCAAACCGCAATGATTTAATTATCATCATCATTTTCAGCCGTTCACCATCCAATGCTGGACGAAGGCCTCTCCAATCCTCTTTCATTCCAGTCTGTCTTGAGCATTCTGCATCCACTTGACTCCATACACCCTTTCCACTATACGTATTTGTATGTACATATGTACATATATTAAAAAAAAAACAAAATCTTATGCACTATTTTTATATTATACTTTATTTGCGGAACTCAAGTGGGTCAGTTGAAATTATCAAATGGGTCACTTGGTGACCCGCGGGTCATAGGTTGCCGATGCCTGCAGTCTACATGGTAACATGAAATATTGTTATAAATCAGTATTGTTTGAAAATAAGATACTCTCATATGTGTGTATGGAAAGGGGGGAAAGTTGAAGCAAGTAAGACAAGATAGACACAGCAAACGAATGTATAAGATTTGGCAAAGAATCATTACATAAAACATATCTGTCTGTTATCGATATTATTAATAGACACTCGATAAAATAGAGTATATAAAATCGCAAAAGTATTATCGAATACTTCAATATACAGAATGTTCCTTTGAATGAGGCATGTTCGTGTCGAAGTTTGTCCCGTGTTCATCAATGATTCAACAGCACTCCAATCCGTGGCGCGAGAGTTCCACTAGCATCCTCCTCCCTTTCTTCCCTCCGCAATATTATTCGCATATAAACGCATTACATATTCATCAAAACAATATTTAAACACAGAAGCGAGACGAGCTTTCTCCGGGATTAACCTAATGCTCATTAGCCGAACCCCGTAAGCCTCGATTTCGACAAAAATCCACCAGCTAAATGTCCTCCATCAGCGGAAACTTACTATAGAAATAATTCATAATAAACAGACCCCGTAAGAGGATTCTTACACCCTTCCCTACCTTTCCCCCCTCGAGCAGATTATCCCTGTGTTAGAAGCAACCCCTTTTCTGAGTTAACAGTTTGCGTTGTAAATCATAGTAATTGTTTTGTTCGCTACGTGTAATGCAAGAATTGCACAAATGCATCAACAAGGGGTTGAAAGCAATTTCTTTTGTTTTACTCTGAAATGCAATCTAATCTACGGTAATATAAAAAATATAGTATATATATGTATGTATAACCGACGTGCAGAAGATTAATTCATAGATAAAGCGAGCTTGCTTGAAACGTTGCTACGGCATCAGTGCAATGCGAGCAGCATTTCTGTATTGTTTTACTTTTCAGAAATACTACATAAATACTTCTCGCTACTAGCATAATCTTACCAAATCCATCATCAAACTTTAAGTATGATAAATCATACTTAAAGTTTACTGAATTAAATATCAAATACATATTCCGATATACATATGTATATCATTAAGGTTTTTCATATCAAAATTTTGTTTGAAATGAAAATTCTGATCAGTTTGTTATTTATGTATACATATGTATATTAAATTTTCATTGTTGAACTGCTGCTTATCCTTTAAATACAAAAAAAGTTTTCGTCGCAATAACAGCTCTAGAGGACAATAGTGGGGGTAGAGGTTGGCGGAAAATATTTGTTTTCCTTTTGTGTTTTCGCCTTTTTGGAACTTCTGCGTTAACATCCCCTCTAATGGATTTTTCGCGGGGATTAAATTTTCCATTCAAAAAATCACAATGCCGAGGTGCATCCGGCGAATTTGTATTGCATAGCGCACAAAACGAATCACAATGCAACCATTGCGAAATGCCGCTATTCGCTTATTTGCACTGCTTCGAGGACTTTTTTCGTGTGCAAGAGCAGACATTGCTTTTGTTGCACATTTGCGAGAATGTAACGCACGATAAAGTCAACAAAAAAGCCAGATGACTTATTTCAATTCACTATTCAAATTCTATAATTCGTTAAAATAAAAATATGACATTAACAATAACTATGTATGTATGATTAAACATATCAAATTCACCATTTTACCTATAGATAAAATACAAGTACATGAACACTATTTTCAACGTTTTGCTGTAACAGTAACTATTTCGAAAAAAGCGATATGAAAATTTGTAACTTGGGCGACCAAAACGAGATATTTAACAACAAGCTCCGGTGAGAAGATTTATTATATTTATTATTTTGTCTTTGACGCGCTTTCCAGCCAGCCGTGTCGAATCGTATCTCCTCACATAGGAATTATTGAGTTATCTTTCGTCTCAGTGATTTTTTCGTCAGGGATTCCCTGTAACCCCTCCCCCCATCTATCGACATAGAATTGAATAGGGTAAGATTTATACGGGCGAATTTGCTCGGATCTTCAAACAATTTATTTAATAAATGTAACGTCGATATACAGTTACTAGTTCAATGAAGTTTGCACAGGCGGAATGTGTTGATATTCGGCACCAAGTATGTATGTACATATGTATGTATGTACATACGTGCCCATTCCAATTTCCGACAAAGAAATCCCACAGAGAAACGCATTCGAGGTATAAAATATTTTTTATACATATACACTTTTAAGACTATCGTTAGATACTGTTTTATGCGACATATACTTTTCTGAATGCCGGAATTCCGGCATTAATAAATCTAGCCGAAGATTGATAGTCCCGATTGGCCGATCCGTCAACGAAACGCTTCGAGATAAATAAAAGAAGAGGTACCCTATGTACATATGTATGTATGTACAATATGAGAGTTGCTCAAGATTGGATACCGTCTATTGACATATTTAAGCGAAAATTGTCTTTTGGTAGTTGGTAAATAAATAGTTGTGGTCAATATTTCATAGCAAAATGATTCATATGTATGAATATATCCGTATTTTATTTGAGTAACATCCATACGTACCTTTTCGCCTAAAGTAAATATTTTTTCAAAGGACATAAATTAAATCTATAATTTTATCTTCTCAACAACTTCACTCATCAAAATAGATGAGTGAGTGAAGAGCATTGTATCACAACCCAATTTATTATGTACATATGTAGATACTCTAGTTACAAAGGATGATTCAGAGTTAAGATTAATCTCCAAGTACCTGGAGAAATTTTGAGGTGTTTAGACACCGGCAATGACCCGCATTAAACAGACGACCCACCCCACCCCCATTCGTCCATCTCTCTAGAAGTTCCGTGTAAATCTTCAATCGGCGAATGGAGGAGAGCTCCATCAAATAGTCATAACGCTCCCCTGGGAGGACAGATCATCGGTTTTTACGGGTCGTAAAGGAGCCCGCATCCTGCCAGGCCTCGAGTGCGTAATTACGACGCGCCTTATTGAAATCGTAAAATCCATTATGGTCTCCTTCTTATAATTACTCAAATTTCGTGAAATTTACAACGGGCGCAACTTGAACCTCCCACGCCCCTCTATCCCGAATTTACGACCGCAAAATTCACAAACATGATTTATTGCGTTATAAAAGCGTTAATTAATTTCGCATTGTTCATATCTCAAGCCCGACGTGTACCCCGACGGGATTTGCGTCGTCATTAAAATCAACGTCGATAGATTTACAAAAGTTAAACATTTGTTTGCGTTATAAAAATTATTATAAAAATTTGGGTCACAAAAAGTTTATTTGATTCGATAAAAAAAATGTTTTCACACTGTAAAAATGTCATTTGAAAATAAATTTTCATATAAAATTATTAGATTAGAATCTAAATGCACCGCTTCGGCAACTGTTTATCATAAAATGAAGGAAACATAAAGATGTTATCTCAAAGACGTGAAAGAAGTGGCACCAACAATCAACAATGTCGACGGCAACTTCTGGAGACATTGTTATTTTGCGCCGATAAAACAAGAAGTTCCACGTGGAATTTTAGCGGCACGCCGTAAACTTTTTTATAGTCCACTTACTATTAGATGGATTATTAAAAATTCAACGTACTCAATGGCGCTAGCGGCTTTTCGCTACAAATTTACGACTTACTAAACTTCAAAAAAAAAAGAAGGACGGCGAAAAAAATAACGAAAGATAAAAGAAAGAAGAGAGTCAAAACCGCAAAGTCCACCGCGCGCATCTTCTTTGAAGATTCACGGCTAGTGGTGCTTTGAAAGAAAATACTTTTCTTGTAGCGGTAAATACTTGTCTTCAAAAGCATTGTTCGAATACGTGTTTTTTTAAATAGAACATTTTAAATTTCGATTGGATTACATACCACACCGCGTGCTTTTCAGTTTCAAGCCCCAAAGTTAGCACATTTCCGCATTACCATATATAATAGCACGAGGGTCTGCCTGGGTAGCATGGGTAGCCGCAGAACGCTTGCATACACTCACGGCACGGGTAGGTCGCATTTTTTCAACTACCTACTACATTTACTACTACTACTACCAGATTTTTTTTGAACCTCGACGACCAGATAGATATCTATACAGGTTCCAATGCTACGTATGCTACGTATGCGATTCTCAGTTGCATAAAAATTTCTTGGAAGTCAATGTTCGACGAAAATAACCTTCACCAAAACCCTTTTCGACCTTTTTTTTTGCATCGTCGTACTCAATTGTCAACGCAACGCAACGTCAACGCAATTGTTTCGAAAACAATGAAATTCAGAAAGAAATATGAGAGGTTGAATTTTATATATTTTCTACGTCTAAATACTACTACATAGAGTACCTAGTTTTCGTATAGCTTCCTAGACCTATTTTTTTTGTATGAAGATTATGAGATGAGCAGGTGCAATGTAATAAGATGCTCGCCACCGTCAAAAAAAATCTGGTTGTGGTGAAGTGTCCAAGTGTAATATCGCTCTTAGGCGTCGCTATATACGAAGGTGGGAAAGAGGTGGAGACGCAAAACTCCAATGGGAGAAAAACTGTCAAAGACTGTTGTCCGTCATGTCAGACCGAGTGGACGATGGGCTGATGAATTGAGAAGAATGTGTGGAGTCAAGTGGATGCAGATTGCTGAAGACAGGAATAGAGGAGGATTGGACAGACCTACAATGTATACGTACATCCAGCAGTGGATGGTGAACGGCTGAAAATGATGATGATATATGTACATAGTATACTAGTCTAGTGTATGCCCGTAAAAAAAGTCAATGGTTCAATAAATTAAAAAATAAATACGGACGCCTATTAATTAATCCAATATAAAAAATAAACAAACAAAAGAACGTTTGATATAATATGGACACCGTTGTTCTTAAGCAATTTACTACCTTATTATTTACTAACCTTTATATTTATTATATGTATTACATTTACTACCTTATATTATGTTTATATTTACTACCTTATTTACAAACCTACCTATTGCATAATGAAAAAAGTTGCTTAACGGAAAACTTTAATCAATTTACTAACCTACCTATATATGTATATACATATGTATGTTTGTACATAGGTACCTAGTCCTAATGCATACGGAAGAAAGTTGCTTAAACGGAGGAAAACTTTGACGGACATTTTTCAGATTTTATATATGTATGTACATACATATGTACATATACTATTCTATATATTCATACATATACAATACTTTTCTACGTAAATGATAACCACCCGATGACACTGTCAACAGGCATTGACCAGTAATACATATAATACAGGTGGATGAGAGCGGATAGTGATGCTTTTTCCTTGCACGTCTCTTCGGCTGGCATCATCCCCTGAAACGGCTGGTGGTTAGAAGTAGATGGGGAGGTTATTGCCAGGTAGATCTTCGTCGCTGGAGACCACATTGCCCCGCTCGTGAACACCGTTACTTAAATTTTCATTTTTTATTGGCGCGAGATAATGCACTGTGCAGTCGTTCGCCGCTCGGTTGTCGCCCCTGCCAAACACCCCGCCATTACAGAGGGGTGCTTTTTCTGTTTTGTTTTTTTTTTTACATCATCTCCTCCCATTTCCCTCCCCGAGGACGTCCATTGCCACCATTTGCATATGGCGCCGCCGCGTTTGCAAAATGCAATTTATTATTTACGACAGAGAACGCACGCGCTTCACAGAGGCGCGCAATCAAAGCACCATTTTGAACGCCAACATTCAAATGGCGGTATCATTAACCTTAACAACGAAACATAATAACGTTCTATACTTTTATTTTAAATAGTAAATCATAAGGCCCGTCGCACACTGGGTGCGTATTCGTACTAATTCGTGTCTCTCTCTGGCGTGAGACAACGCCATACGTGTGAGGGACAACAACATACATACGACACGAATTCGTACGAATACGCACCCAGTGTGCGACGAGCCTAAGAACGATATTACACTTAGCCACTCCACCAGCACCCGATTTTTTTTTACGGTTGCGAGCATCTTATTACATTGCACCACTTTTCACTCACCAAGCTACCTGCTCATCTCATAATCTTCATACAAAAAAATAGGTCTAGGAAGCTATACGAAAACTAGATACTCTATGTAGCAGTATGTAGACGTATAAAATATATAAAATTCAACCCCTCATATTTTTTTCTGAATTTCATTGTTTTCGAAACAATTGCGTTGACGTTGCGTTGCGTTGACAATTGAGTACGACGATGCAAAAAAAAGGTCGAAAAGGGTTTTGGTGGAGATTTTTTTCATCGAACCGTTGACTTCCAAGAAATTTTTAGACACCAGAAAATCGCACAATCTAATACGTACCATCTAAACCTGTATATCTATCTGGTAGTCGAGGTTCAAAAAAAATCGGGTATTGGTGGAGTGGCTAAGTGTAATATCGCTCTAAAGGTTAAAAATCCCCAAAGAAAAAGAGTAGACGTGTCATTCGCGAGTACCATTATCTTATCGAATAAAAAGAGCAATAAATAGTATGATAATATAATTTCTCCTTCCCTATTTTCGACGCGCGATCTGCGGGAAGTCAAAAGTCATCAGGGGGTGAATTTAAGCGAGGTTTGGTTGAGCAAGAAGTGACTTCACGGATAATAAATTACTCGCGGATGAATATTGCGGGATGTTGAAATAATTTCAACGTTCAAAATGGGGGGAGAGTGGATTGAGATGGAGCGAGGGGGACAACTATAACATTCGGAATATATTAACTCCTTAATGCGCATCTGCGGCCTCCTCTCTTGTCGCGAATCAAATTCGTAGACATGGCCGAACTTTATCTTTCGTTGCGAGAGCGTAAAAATACACGTTTCAATAAATGTGTATTTTTTCATTCGATGACATTTCCAAAAGTAAGAACAAGGTCTCAACTGTCGAGACGCTTCACATTAGAGTTTAGATCTGACAGCGAAATCCTTAAAAAGTAACTCGGCTACTGCGTCGGTCGTATACAATTTAAACCCACTTTGGTGGTTAAAAACTAAATTTAGTTAAATTAATTCGAATAAAAAAAGTAATTTCGACTAAAATATGCAATGGTTGTTTTATTTGATAGGGAGCATAAAGTTTTGATAGTCGAGTGTATTCGTAGAGCAGCGCTAATATGACCCAACTTATCCCAAAACTGAATCTCATATACATAATAGCACATGAAACAGTATTTTGTTTAAGGACCCCTGCTCGTCGAAGGCAGACTTCTGAGGAAAGGGTGGCAACAGGGGGGTTATATTCATCCCCCCAGACGGACGCTTCCGATCCGCATCCAAATTAACGCCCCGGGGCTGACGGGGAGGGGGGACTCCCTATATATTGGGTACGTGATGCCACTACACTCTGCTTATTTTTACTTTTTCATTTGATGGCAATTCCTCAGGCAGTCACATTTCAGAAGCTCACGAACATCATCAATGTCTAAATTAAAAAATCTCGAAGTCGAATTTTCGCACGATCAAAATACTATAATCATACCTACATATGTACATATGTATGTACGTACGTACATATATGGATAAAGTAAAAAGCTATATGTATGTAATAAGTAGAGCGCGGAATTATTTCACTCCGTAAACTGGATGCAGATTGCTCAAGACAGACAGGAATGGAAGAGGATTGGAGAGGCCTTCATCAGCCCATCGTTTGCTCGGTCTACCTTGTTTTCTTTCGCATCCTATCGGATACCATTCCAGTATTTCTCGCGTCCATCTGCCATTCATTCTTCTCGCTATACATACATACATAGTATGTCCAGCCCATTGCCATTTCAACTTTTTCACACGTTCCGCTATATCTGCCACCCTGGTCGTGCTTCTCACCCATGTATTCCTCTTCCGATCTCTTCTCGTTATACCCAGCATACATCTGTCGGTGCTTCTCTGTGTGCACTGGATCTTGCGTAACATTCTTGAATTTAGCATCCACGTTTCACATCCATACGTCATAACTGGCAGTACGCATTGGTCGTATGCCTTCTCTTTTAAGCATAGCGGAATGTCGTAATATTTAATAGGTAATTAAATTGTACATAGTCGATTGAAATTTTTAAACAAAAGGATTCCTTCTAGGAATTTGGCCTAGCTGCTGTAAAAAAATTTACACGCGCAAAAAATGAGCTATAACATGAAATTTTATTATCAGTAGTGTTGATGGCCTTGTTGGAAGAAGTCACTGGTGATACAATTTTTGTTTAACAATTACATACTGGAGGTGGGTAATATTTTATTTTATTTCGAAATTATACCATAGTGAAATGACAGTTTGCCCCAATTCGTCACTATACAATATTTGTTTGTGAATATTTCTGAAGACTAAAAACGTATGATATTGATATAGAGTTTTTTAGTTATAGAAATGATGCCTTCCATCCAAAAAAAACCTTCATTCACCATTGTGAATGGATGGATAAAAGATCATCCCGAAATAATTTTTAATGGTGAAAATCTTCATTGCAATAAATGTGAGGATGAAAAAAGATAGTGTTAAAAATACATAGCTTCAAAATCTCACATTGAAATCACTAATCTAATCATCTGATTCTAATTTAACGCCATGAACACTATTGATAATAAAATTTCAAATGGCGGCCCATTTTTGCGTGTATTTTTTTTTACGGGAGCTGGGCCAAATTGCTATTAGGTACATTTTGTTTAAAATTTCCTAACGTCTATGTACAATTTAAATACCTATTACGAAAAATTTCCCATACGGTCCTGTCGGCCGGTTGGGCTCTACCCATTCTAAACGATGGAGCAAAATAATTCCGCGCTCTAGTAATAAGCATTATATAGTGTCGAACAATAGTGCAATGAATATGTGAAACTGTCTACCTACATACATATAACAAAGCAGTCACAAGCAAAATTTAATTGCCTTATACCTGAATGAAAATGGTTATGTATGTATGCAGTTAAAAAGAACATCTGAAGATTGTGGCTGATTTGTCGGTTGAATTGATCTACCTCTCATTACAGATATATCTTCGAGGATGTTTTGATGTGTCGTTGGCTGCTTTACCTCCTCTTTTCTCCCTCTCCTCTTTCGTGTCCCCGAGAGCCAGGGGCGGCCTCAACAAATTGCCGCCATTCCCGTTAAACTGCCATTAAACATGGATACAGGTATTCGGAAGAATTGGGTCGTTTGCTCTAAGCACGGTAGATGGACCGTAAATGTAAATTTATGATCCCTTTACACATGAAAAACCTCCACAGCCTGTTCAGCACCACACGAATTATACTCCCCCCCCAAGCAATGGGGGGGTATAAGGAGTCTGAAATCGCACAATCACCAAAGTCACTCTCCTGATTTAGGGTCAAATTACAACTTGAGGTTGTGACGCTCAAACTTTATACGCTTTTAAATCCCAATGATTTAAATTGGTTTTATATTATGATTCGTAACGTCTCACTGGTATTATTCTATGCCAAATTCAATATCCAATTTATTATGCATACTAGTCACTACCCGTTGACAGTGTTATCGGGTGGTTATCTTTTACATACATGTTACGATTAAAGTGTTAAATCTCGTCAATGTACATATACATACATATGTATGTATACATTAACTCACACACATCATTATGCACATTCACATTAACTTTAACTAGACACTGTATGTATGAATTAAGTAGTAAGTGTATAAACTCACATAAAAGCAAAACTTCATTCATTTTATGGAATACATACTTACTTATTTTGACAAACTAAGTAAGCATATTAAGAAAACTATTTATTGCAGCATGGCATACTTGAGCGGCATTTCAAATTGCACAAAAGTTTGTTCTTCGCGCAAACATCTACTGTTTTTCCAAAAGCCATCTACTTCCGGAACCTTTATTCTCACAGTCATCCCTATCTCAGCTGCAGGATGACTGACATCTGAAGCATGTTTCATTTATTAATTTCTACACGAGATAATTCACCACTTCTTACAAACAAAATTTGATATTGATATTCATCTGTTTAGAAGATTTAACTACGTATATATGTATGGTTAATGTATGCATTGACTAGCAAATATGTCTATTCATTCTCCCGTGTATACTGTAACTGGCGGCATCAACTAGTGAATGCATACAAAAACCAAGTATACACTTTATATATATATATACAATAATAAGGGCCCGGCTACACAAGCGTTTCTACGGCGGCAGTTTGACGGCCTGCTGCTGGGCGTTTTTTGTCTGGGGTACACAAGCGTTCGAAACGCGGCAGTGATAAATTCAATTTTATTTTAAATTTTAGTACACGATCAGAGTACTCCTTCAACTTAACATTATATATCAGGGGTCGTAACTCTACCTCGCAAATGAATCTTTCAACGTGAAACATTCTGTATTGAATGACAGGTGGGCGCGAAACGCGGCGGTAGAACGGTCCCAGCGCAACACTCGGCGTTGAAAAAGTCACAGTCGACGCAAAGCCGTCGAACGCGGCGGTAGAAATGCTCGTGTAGTATCTAGTATGTGCTATATATTCCCATATGCGCTGTACGTAAGAGCTACAGCGCACCGTCGAACTGCCGCGTTTCGAACGCTCGTGTAGCCGGGCCCTAATGGAAGTTGAAAAATGCGAGCGTTCTGCTGCCAAGCGTATTATGAGTGTATGTGAGCATTACGCGGCTACCTAGGCAGGCAGTTGGCCAGGCGGACCCTCGCGGTACTATTTACAGTAATAATTAAACATAGACAAACATACAGTTTTAAATGATGAAAATTTGATATTTGGGGAATTTTAAAAATTTAAACAATTTTCATTATAAATTCATGTTTTATTAAAAACTGAATTTTGACAGGTTTGTGAAAACTTAAAAAAAAAATGTCGGCTCGATGAAATAAGTCTCACGGAATGTCTCTGAAACTCAACCGTGATACACATAGTAGATACAACGTGTATATATTAAATTTGATTAAACTTAAATTAATTAAATTTTAGCAACAAGTCACACTGGCAAACACATTTACATCATGATTATTGAATATAAAGTGTCGAAATATAAAGTAACACATGATATATACAAAAGTGTGAATTTTTGGACTGGCCGTGGTAAATCAATATCTTCCTGAACGAGAACTTCGGCTGTCTTTGTTTCTGCGATCTCTAGATCGGGACCTACGACGTGCACCGCCACCTCCGCCTCCGCCACCACCTCCGCCACCACCAGCTCCGCCTCCGCCTCCTCCGCCGCCACCTCCACCTCCTCCGCCACCGCCGCCGCCTCCACCACCACCACCACCTTGACCTCCGCCGCCGCCACCTCCGCGTTCACGAGATCTTGACCTGCTGCGGTGTCCTCCGGATCCACCAATGGGCATTTTACGTCTCGAATACAAATATCTGTAATACAAAATAAACGTATGGAATATAGCAACAATAACACGTCATATAACGGCGGGCACTTGTCTAGTATGAAATATGATCAAACTTGATAAAATATTGAATTGGATATCACAAATGCGATACATATTAAAAAAATTTCAATGAATTTCGTGTTCACCTTCTTAAATCACGAGAAATTGGTTTTAAGTGCATGAAATTGCAAAATCCAGAACGGGTACACTCGCCCATCTCATATTGGCGACAGCAGGCTTCGCGAAAATCAGTGACGGGCGATAGTTCAGCGTAAACGGGCCGACCCCCGAACCAACGATTGTTCAATTCGTTTGCCGCCTTCTCAGCATCTTCCTCGCGTCGGAACTGAAACATTTTACATTTGAAAATTATTGGACGACACGCGCACTCGCGATAACTTCACATACCTGATTATTAATATTTACAAAATAGGGTAACCGTACCAGTTATCAGCCATATTAAGGCACCTTCGTATAATTATGCTCAGCATTCAGCTCTCCTAAACATAGAGCCTTTAATTACTGTTTAAGCTGGGAATTATAACTTTGGAATTTTCACTTAATTCTGACAATTTACTATTCATCGTTACGTTACGTTTATAATGAAAAAAGCTTTAATACAGTGAAGACAAAACAATTTCATTGAAAATAAAACCAAAGGGATCAAAGAATGAATTGAATAGTAATTTCAAATTGCACATTAAAAACTCGAAATTAATGAGATCTGAGTCATACCTATGCGAATGATAATTATGTAAATTGGCGTGTCCAATCTTAGTCCATTTTCTTACTCTGCCCTATTTTGCGATGTTTGAACTCGTGTATAACCTAACCTTTATTCAAAACTAACAATAAGTATGGAATACTCTCAAAATATCACCGTAAGCACAATTTACCTTGATGTAAACATTTCCGACGAGATGATCTCCGAGATTATCGCAAACATTCATTTCCTCAATTTCTCCATATTTGTCTTCGCATTCGACAAAAACATCCTCAAAGAAATTATCATAATGCTCTTGCATCTCTTCGTCAGATACATTTGCGACCACTGAAAATTAAACAGAAAATACAGCATTCAGGTAATTGTGGTATATTGGTAATGGCTTATTTCAACAACTATAGATACTTACAATGACTTCCATCTGCCGATTTTGCAGAATTTTGAGGATTCACGTAAAGATTCTGCAGAAGACAAGTTTGTGAAAATGTGGGCTTATTGTGTATGCGTGAACATCGATCTCCATGTCTGCAGGCTCCGATTTTAAAATAAAACGAACAGTTTACTCTGAAATCAAGTTTGAAAATAGTTAAGAGGTGACAATAGAAAATCAAAATTTTTCATTTTGGGAACATTCATATGATAATGTAATCGACTCCATGTCCAAACAACTTAAGAAACACCCTAGTCTTGACCGATTAAGAATCGATCTGCGCATACTACCCGGGTCTCAACCGATGAGCTTCGTCACTATCTGGGCTTCTTGGAATAAACATTAACAATAACCGACCAAAATCTTAAATATTGAACGGCAACAAACCACCTTGTTTTTAGTTGCGCGAGAACGAGGTGCTTCTTAAGTTGAACAGAGTATATAATTATATGAAATTTGTGCCAAGGCCCAAATTTCAGCAGCCCAGTTAGCCAACTCGTGTCAATACAAAGAGCACCGTTCGATCGTGAACGGGCAATACCGTACAAATATATACTTGAGAAATCAATGTAACATAGACTTTTTGTTCCATTTATTTTCAATATACATATGAATACTCAATCGAGATTGTTAGCAAACTCGTGTCGATACAAAGTGCACCCTTCGATCGTGAACGGGCAATACTGTATAAATAGATACCTGAGAAACCAATTGAACATAGACTTTTTGCTATATTTTATTTTCAATGTATGATGTATGTACATATACTCAAATCGAGATTGCATTAAGGATTAGGAGACATTCTGAAAACTAAACGTGTCGCAGGAAATTCAATACTGAATAATTATACCATCAAGTATAGAACGTATAAAAGTCGAACATGTGCTGATAAGACACCATTCTTTCTCCAGCACTATATTACATGGTGGCAAATCTTCACACGATATATCGAGAGCTAGTATTGGAGTAGTTTATAGGTTAAATGGGTATGTTCAACATTTTAGGGCGTTGATCACACGGCAAGGCCACAAATGGAAACTTCCAACGAAACGGTAGTGGGATATTGGTTTTAATGAAGCTGAAAGGAAAGTCCGTGTGATGTTTTAGCAAGAAAGCCGGTGAAGCATCATGACTTTTCCAATCGAATAATTTGGCATGAAGGCGTTGGCGGAAGGGGCCGCCGACTGCTGGACGAAGAGCGACAGGTGTAAAGAAGCGATTGACAGGTGAAAAACAGCATGGAATGGACGACTTACTTGTCTTTTTCAGTGCCGAAGATGGCAGCCAGATACTCCGCCATGGCGGAGAGGGGAGGGGGGGCACGCAGACGCCGACCACCCGACTAAACGCACGGCTGCCAACTTTTAATGCGGCTACGGCTACCAACTGCTAACTGCTAACCCCATAATAATAATAATTCCCATTTTTATCAAAATAGCCCCGAATTATAATTTTAATGCATTTGATTGGGTGTGTTAGAATCCCATACTTGTTCATACACGTATATAAAATATGTGTCATAAATTAATATGACTAAATAAATAAATATTATGTTTAATGAATTTTGCACGCAAAGCATTGTCACAGTAGATAATCATATGTAGAGATAGTTGATAGTTATTTATACTTAGGACAATTGGTGAATATGACTGGATGTAAAGAAAAAGAAGCTCCTGGATGAAAGCCTTTTTATTTATTTTTCATACGTGTCTCTACTCTATTAAGCAATTTTTCTTTGACTCTGTCGCAATCTTGATCCTCATCTAAAAGCTTGGTTTCACGATTACGTTAGTCTGACCACCCCGTGGTTTTGTTTGTATAGAACTTTACAAATGGGTGGAAAGTTGGCTGTGGCCACAAAAGAAGAAGGGGTGCGGGGAGCTTTCTATACAAAAAAAACCACGGAGTTGGGGTCAGCCAGGCCGACGCACTTGCGAAACCAAACCTTAACAGACACATTAATATTAATAAAGAGCTTCGTGTGTGGTTATGTTCGTAAATGTGTATGTATAAGGTGTTGTATTGAAATTTGTGGAAACGCTAGGACGCGTCACCCCACCCGCTTTCTCCCACCCCAAATTTCTCTTTATATAGAAGTAAAGTTCAAAAATCAATCGGTATCTGATCTTACAAGCTGTGAAGATAAGAAATATCATTATCCACAAAAAGGGCTAAACGTGACGGGTTTATATTAGCAACCACTGAAAGTGTTGAGCATCGAGCACACTTCAAAAGGGTGATTTCTTCATGAAAAATTCAACAACGACCCCCACAACGTTCTCAAGGCTTCTACAAAAATCCAATACAAAAGCTGGCGTTGCACAGCCTTGAAAATCTACTCTCTTTTCGTACACACGTTACCAGATGAAATTCAAACGCTCATCCCTAGAGAATAAAATAATATTTTATTTATGGTCACCATATTATGGCGACCATTCTTCACATTATCAGCTGTTTTCTCAACTACTCTCTCTACGCTTCGAACTTCACAGCTATGCAGCGATGAATAACAAGATAAACAATCAAATTAATTAGACAAGTAATACATACATAGATTGTCAACGAGTTTGTACAGGTGTTTATTTTAGAGGTATAGAACTTAAAATGAAATAAAACACATACAAATCATGGTATTGACTTTATTTGAAAGATAATTTTATGCCATTAGTGTTTAAATATGATTTCGGGCATATGGGTGCCGCGGCTGGATCTAATAAAGCGCAATCTGGAAGTCCAATTTTCGACCACTTTTTTGAGCAGCTGGGGCCGTATATCGGCAAAAACGCGGCGAATGTTGGTTTCCAAGTCGTCAATCGTCTCTGATTTATCGACGTAGACTAGCGACTTCACATATCCCTACAGAAAATAATCTAAAGGTGTTAAATCACACGATATTGGGGGCAATTCACAGGTCCGTTACGCGAAATTATGCGCTCATCGAATGTTTCCTTCAATAAATTGATTGTGGCGTTTGCTGTGTGGCATGTTGCGCCGTCTTTTGAAACCACAGCCCTTCGAAATTAATGCCATTCAATTGCGAGCTGGATCTTATAAGCTCGTAAACCAATATCTTTCCGCAAAATCTTCCATAAAGTGGATGGACACAGCTCCAATTGCTGTGCACGATGGCGAATCGACTCATTCGGGTCCTCCTCAATACTACGCTCCACAGCAGCAACAGCTTCTTCGCTGCGCACTGTATGACGTCTCTTCGGATGAATATTATCAATTAGAGTATGCGTGGTGCGAAAACGATCCATGGTTATTCGAATTACTTGCTCGGATGGACGCTTATGTTGACCGTAAAACGGACGGTAAGTTTTGCGAACTGAACCACGATTTTCAAAATAAATTTGCACAATTTGCAAGCGTTATTCTAGCGTAAATCTATTCATGGTAAAATGGCAAACCCAACTCAGCACAAATCAGCTATCAGCTGTCAAATTGGCTGTCGCTGGAAAAAATGTTGCCAGTTCGAAAACAAAATCTCTAAAAAAAACACCTTTATAATAAAATAAAAAATATTTGTTTAATTTTTACAACTGGTAATACTACGTTTGAAACTGACAGCGTCAGCTTTGACAGATGACATTTGGTTAAATTGTGCTTCAACGTTAGCTGATAATGTCTATTCTCTCCAATTTGCCTTTACAGCAATTCTCCCAGGTAGTATTTACAATATAAAAATATTAAATACACCAATAAAGTCCTTAATATACTTGATATAATTCGTGACAACTATCAAAGCCATTCTTTGAGAATCGCCTCTACCGATGACTTACATTGTTTTGTTTATCACTTGTTACAGTTAACTGACTCATTGGTCGATGAGATGACCGGATATATTCCCGAACCGTGGCAAAATTTGATCTCGGATTTGCAATGGTCTGATCAAGAAATGAAAAATGCCAAAGAAGAACTAATGAAAATTATCATAGAAGCTGTGCACTACACCGATTCTCAAAAATTAGATGCATTAAAAAATATATTCGACAGTGATAAAAGTGAATGTATTATGAACTGCATTTCTTCCAGAAAATTGGATATCGCAAAAGCGCTTCTAAAACAACACAATGCTTCGGTGAAACCTGTTTTAGACGACTTCGATTGGAAAGTAAAGTGGATTTTAGGAAATAGTTCATCCACAGTTATGAAATATCCTTTGGTTAATATAGATTTGTATACTTTAAGTCATGAAAGTAATGAATCAGAAAGTATCACTATGGAATTGACCAAACTTGAATTGGACTCATTTATCGAAACTTTAGAAGAACAATACGATAAGCTTTGAATTGTAATCTATACTCTGTCCAACTTAAGAAACACACGAGTCACAGCCGATTTAGAATCCTTCTATGTATAAAAGAGAGCAGCTGAACCAATGAGCTTTGTCTACATTTCGTCATCAAATATATTTTTTTTTAGTCGAGCGAGTAAAAGGTGCTTCTCAAGTCGGACAGAGTATATCTTATTCTTTTAAAAATCAAGCAAAATTATTTTTATTCGATTTCTTTTTCTTACATACAATTGAATATTTATTTATTACATTGAATTTCATGTGACCAAGAAACGTTTCATGTTTTATTTCAAGAGTAAAATTTTCAAAGAGAAATTTCACCATCTTGGTCACAGGATTCATTGCTATTTGTATTACATATATATGTATGTATGTATTACAATTTTAGATAAATGTATAAAAAAATTGTTATGGGAATATTACATATATAGGAAAGGATGTATTATTTATTTTAATAAAACCACTGATGTGTACATAATTTCAAGTTTATTTATAAGACATCCACACATCGACACTTACATATAGAGATAAGACCCAAATAGGGAAAATTTATTACATAAATTGTAGGTGCATAAATTATAGATGATCAACGCCAAAGAATAACATTTCTATATTTTTTTTTTTATCTAAAACTTCTAACATTCATCAATTCCGCTTTAAACTCTAGCAACATTCCTTTTCACCAACCATATTAAAATGAAAAAAACTATTGAACAATTTACAATTGGAAATCTCATCAGGTGACTACACAATCGAAGAATGGGGGGGGGGGGGGTTTTAAAGTCCATAAAGCCGCTTAATCGTTCAATAATTTCCACTCTGGCTGATCTCCGCGACACAAATGAATAATAAAGCGGTGCGAGGAAAAGCGAGAATAAAAATACACGTTGCTAAACTGAATACAATTGAATAAGTGTTTTGAAACTGAATGACTTAGAATCATATGGCATATTGCATCGAACTGTATGTAGTATGTTTATAAGGTATGTATGTAGCAATGATACTCAAAATGTGTGGTTTTTTTTTTGTTTTAACATAGGCTAAAATTATGTTCGAATGCACCCGCTGCTCAAGTACAACTTCAGCGGAGTGCACATGGAATGTCGACACTCACACGTTATTTTAATGTTATCCATGGCATCATAAATTTAATTGTCTAGCATCTACTTTTTTTGGATAATAAACGTATAAAATTACAAATGTTGATATTTATGACTATCCTAAACTTACATTCATTGGAAGAAATGATTCTACACATTCTATGTTTTAAAAAGAGTAAAAAATGTGGTCGATGTATATTGTATATTCAGTATACAGCATTTTATAATTGTTTGCATTGTCGCTGCATCAATTTTCAAAAAATTTAATTTCAAAAGCTTAACAACTGAGATATAATTGAGTAATCAGACTGATGACAAATTATTGCTAGTATATTTACCTAAAAGACTGTAGACCGAGCGTGCCACATATTCGCACGGTTTTCTCTGCACCTCTCAAACTACAAATAGCACCCGCTCTATGTAAACTGACAAATTTTATTCATCATTTCTCTATAATGTTATTAACAGAAGCAACAAACTTCTTTTTATAAGTATACTGGTCAAGTCGAATACAAAGGTAAATTTCTAATCGACATTTTACAATAACAGTTAAAAAATTTTAAATTCCAAAAAGGTAAAAATATTATAAAAACCCTCATTTTAAAAGATGTCAAAATTTATTATTTCGGATATGATAATTCAATTAAACATTCAACATAAGACAAACTTTTCACACTTTTTACACAAAATTAACATAAAATTTTAATTGAAGAACCTCATTAGAAGATTGAAATTTAAAGAATATATAATAAAATATGTTTTCAGATGGGGAAAATTTGAATTACATACAAAAATTTGCTTATAAACTAAAAAAAACTTAAATAGCGTAATTTCCATTAGATAATATCTTATAGAGTATTCATATTAAGACCACTGATAAAATTTGCGCACTTTCATTATTACAATATTGATACAATAATAATTAGAAACCGTGTTTACGACTTAAATTTAGAGCCTCGGTCACTTAGGGTGACAAAAGTGCCACGGTAGCACCGAGCTAACACTGAATTATAACAGCTGTTACATGTCATAATGACTGGAACTGCTAATATATACTAAAAAATATGATATACCCTTGATAAAGTAAAAAAAAAACTCGTAATGTTCTAATAAATATGATAAGTTTGCTATAAACTATAAATTATCGGGCCGGTACTCTTTATTTATTTATTTTTGACACATATTTGGTAGCAGTCCCTGTTGTCATATATAAGATGATCAGTCTTGGATGTAAAATGATCAATGTGTAGGACGCAGGTTGTGTTTTATTATGCCATGAATGTAAATGTAATGTTCATTCAAAATTATAATATTTCTTAAGCACAACCTTTTCTTTAAAGGATGTTTGATTATTCTGCTGCAGTAGTTACCTAAAAAACAAAATAAAAAGTTAATTCATATTTCATCTTCAAATAAATAAGATGAAGGAAATCTTATAAAAAAAAAGTAATACTTCTGCTGAGACAGATTCTGCTGCTGCAGGTGTGGATTCGGCAGCTGGAGTGTCAATGACGTCACTGACAGTTTTTATCTAAAAGTAAAGTTAAGTTTGAGTATCTAAAAATGTGTGCAAAGGAGACATAAAGCATAGTGAAGCATCTTAATAACAATTTTAAAAATGACATTGTGAGTGTTTTGTATTAAATTGTCATCTTGAATATAATTCAATATAACAAAAACATAATAAAATAATTAAATGCAACAAAAATAAACGAATAAAAGCATGCATTAAGCCAGTGTTAAAAATAAATTGCATAAGCATAATAACAGAAAAAATACTCCTTTATAAATTCGCATTCCAGATTCGAAGTTCTAAGTAAATGTATTCGGAAATGAAAAGAATACATACATACTATAACATAATAAATACTAGAAGCATACATGCGTAAGGAATCTAAAATGTTTATCTGTCTTTTTTATAAATATAAAAAAACATGCTTTTTATGTAATTTTTAAAATTCCACTTGGGCTTTAATAATAAAATATGAAGCTAGCAAATAATATATGATATAAATAAAAACATATTCATTAGTAGTATGTATGTTGTAGATGTACATATTTTCTGAAAAATAAAATTATGATATAAAAAACAAAACAAATGGTGTGTAAATAAATGGTATAGAAAACTCGAAATATATATATATATATATGTATATATAATGAACGTTTGCTGTAGTGCCCCGGTAGGTGATTATGGGAATGTGAAATGGAGGATTCAAAGGAACAATTTCCGACATGATTTTCTCTACTATGTACTTATGAATTAATCTGCTAAAAACATGCTGAAAAACACGTACTTTATTAATAATGTAGAAAATACTCTAAAACAAATCAAAGAGCCCAGGCGACAAGATTTAGTGCTTTCACAAAGTTATTAGGATACCTCGTAACAAGTCAATGTTAATAAATGTATCTATTTGGCAGACACAAACAAAACAAGACAAAAATACTCTCCATTTGCGAACTATTCACCTGGGATGATGCGTCTGCAGGTGGAAGTCCATTATGCATTTCCTCAGCTTTCTTATCCTCCACAGGTGACTCGGCTACGTGATTAGAGGTTTCAGTCGCTACTTCTGCTGGCGGAGCGATATTCAATTCAGGCGACGTTGTCTGCGTCACTTGAGGCTCAATATTTGGTAAAGCTTCTGTTTCGATTGAATCCTTTATTTCGATACTTTGATCATTCTTTACTGGAGATGGTAAATCTTTTGGAGGAAAATCGGATATTTCGGAAGTTGGACTATTGAGCACAGTATCAGGCTGTGAACTTTCTGAGGGGGGTGGTGGCAATGACTCTGATACAGAGAATTCTGTCATCGATTCGGGGCAAGACGCGGGAGGTGGGGGTGGAGGAAAAGAATCAGATGGTGGTTCCAAAAGTGCAGTTTCCGATAAATCAGGAGTAGATGGAGTTCTTTGAGGAAGAGGTGATTCAGGAGCATTTCCCAGAGGAAGGGAATCATTTATTGCAGGTGGTAGAACATCTGGATTTGAAATAGTTTCTAGTGAGGTAATAGATGACTGTTTTACCTCTTCAATGGGTAAAGCGGTAACATTGGATTCTAGCTCATTTTTAATTTCTGTACCAGTAATAGGAACAACAGGATCTGATGGCTGTGGTGGAGCATCAGTGACTATGGATTCGGATACATTGGTAATTACGACATTTGACTCAAGAGCACTAGGGGTGGATTCAACAGAAGTGATTTCTATTTTTTTTTCAACAACCTCTGAAATTTCTTTACTATCAGACACAATTGGAACTGCTTCATTGGAAATCGGAATAGACTCGGTTACGGCAACTGTTTCTTGTACAGGCTTTTGAATTTCGTCGGAAACAACTTTGTTATCATCAACCGTTTGATTAGAGGGGGTAGTTAACTCTGGTTTGGATTCGGGGATTGGAGTTTCTGGTTTATTGGTAGACACTACAGCAAGGTTTTCTACAATATTGGATGTAACACAACTTTCAACAACTTCTTTAATCTCATTAACTGAAGATGCGGTTTCTAAAGGAGTACTTATTTCATCTTTGTTAGGAATGATTTGGGAATCAATAGCCTTTTCATCGGGAGTGGGAAGTGATTGATTTTGAACTATTTCATTTGGCAAAGCAGACAGCACATTATCAATAGGAATATTTTCACATACAGGCGTTACGTTCGATTCACTTATTGGCTGCTGCGTATTGTCCGTTGCGGTATTTACAGGAGTCGGTGAAGGAATAGAAGAAATAGAAGCATCTACATCTACAACAGGCAATTCACCAACTACTGTATTGTCTACTAGATGCGGTGCCATTGTCGATTCTGCAAATATAGTGAGGGAAGAGGGTGGGGGATTGACGGGCAGAGGAGGTGGTGCAATTTCAGCACTCTGGGCCGCCTCCGTTTTTTCCTTTACAACACAAACCTCAGTTTCAGCAACTTCGGGTTTCACTTCAACTGGTTCTGGTAAAACTGGTTCGGGAGCAGATACGACTGCGTCAATTTTACTTTCGACAGCCGTTTTTGCATCTTCGACGGAATCTTCTATCTTCAATCCATTGATGGGTATAGATTCCACACTGGGTACTACGATGGCCTCTACGGGTTTCACGGCCTCCAGAACCACAGCAGGTTCTGGAACGGCGGCAGGTTGCTCTTCGATGGAAGCCGCATCGCCATTTTGTCTAATTTCTTCCTTGGGACTTTCCGGTGCACTGCTGCCGTTCGTCATGGGTTCTGTCACTGGAGTTTCGGGCGTTTTTTCCTCCATCTTTAAGACTTCCTTTTCGGTAGCTTCAGTTTCTATTTTAGATTCGGTTTCATTCGATACTGGAGCAGGAGTTTCCGCAGCCTGAAATAGAAAAATAAATTCAAATTAGTTCACCATTAAATACAATTTTAGTAAGTACTAAGAATAAGTTCAGATTGATAAATGAATAGTTAACGCAAATATTTCAATTGTATCCGAAGAATTCCCATTCCAATTCTCATTTTTTTCATATTCTATGATTAATTTTAAATAAATATAATAAATATTGTAAAATGTACAAGTAATCTGCAAGAGAAATCAATGACTGACCACCACATATTGAAATTTTTATAAATTTCAATCGTTTAATTTCATTTGATTACCAACCGAGGATACTGATTGTATTAACTCGAAAAATTGAAAAATCCAAATAAAAGCATATATTCGAACTAAAAGCGTCAAGTAGCCAACGAATTTAAAAGTTGCAATTGTAAGGATTCGATAGACTGAAAACCAAATCGAATAAAAATCTTCAGGTGGTTTGGTTCAGAGTACCTGAGCTTCCATGACGAGACAAAGACGTCGAAGATGGGAGACGAGATCGCGTTACGTTAACCGAGGCCGAGAGTAGAGAGCAAACAATCTGGGAGTGGGCTGCTGCTGAGGGCTGATCGCACTACGAGAACGAACCGAGAAGACTGAGCGATGCAACGCGAGCAGGACGCAATTTATATAGACTATGGACACGGTGGGGTTTATTTTCGCATTTTTAGCCAAATATTTTTATTTTGCAAGAGGCGGTCGACACGATTGGTCGTCGTATAGGATTACACGCTGAGAACATGTCTGAGGTGTGGACACGCATCGCCAAACACCATCGGACACGATCGATGAAGGGCCAACACCCATCTGAGTACGCAGATTCATATGTCGAATCAGACGCAGGAAACACCAGACATTTTGCACACTACCTACGCAAAATGCCCACATTATGACTTCCTTTTCTTTCTTCGCAGAGTGAGAGTGGCGAATTGGAATTTAGATGGGACGACCTCCAATTAGCATGGGCGTTGAGGACATACCAGCTGTTGCCGTCAAATAAACGATAAGATCTTGGTAAAACGTCAAAAATCCTCGTCGCGGAAATCGCTCATTCTGTTGGAACCGAATCTTGGCAAGGTCGTTCTATATGTAAAAGCGCGAAAAACCAATGTAAACAAAATCAATTTTGGAATCTTGTCGTTGACGCACCAGCTAGCCAGACGTCGCTGGACGTCAATGCTGGAAAAAGCGGAATAACCAATTAGGTGACCGCCAAAGCAACCAGAGGCTGACACCCAAAAGCCATCCATCATCATCATCTTGGAAAATCTTCAAATTAGATTAACCAATTATTATATTAACCAACATACGCGTATAGCTACGTTCAACTGCACTACTTCATATCAACATTTATCTAATTTCCTAAGTCAAACGATTAAAGGTATATAACACGTAGCCCATATTAACCTTACGGGTTACTTACAAGTGAATAAATAACGTTTTCTCCAAAGCTTTGAACATCTCTGCTGTGGTGGATAGCGGTATCCAATCCCACGCTGTGCAAATTCAAAATTCCACCGGCGCATATAATGCGACGATTGTTCCTTTTGGTGATTTGAAATAATCACATCGTCCTTCATTCCAATTTGCATATTACAAATCGTGAATCATCGTCCCACTCGCAATCTCAGCCAGAGGACGTGTGCAATACAAGGAAAATGCTTTCACTCGGGAAGGTATGTATGTATTTATAGAAATGCATTGTATACAACGATGGTGCAATAGAACCCCCTAATAAGCCGTAATGAATTTCGTGACAAAGTGTAATCGTGACGAAGGGTGTCGCCGAAGTAATTGAGTTTTTCCCCAGTTATTTATAACGAAAGCTGAAGTTTTTTTCGATGAGCCGTTTCGAATCTGGCACTTTGAAAAATAGGATTCAATTAATGCGAATCCATGGAAAAACTTGCGACAATTGAACAAATTCTATTATACGCGTTGAAAGGAAGCACACGGTCTGTTGCACTTGCTTGACAATTGTTTCGATTTATCGCGTCAATCATATATGTATGTGAGACGTATATTACGGTATATCCATATCAACGGTGCGGATTGAAATCTACTCTGGGTCGACAAGGTCGAATCCATGGACTTATTGGAGTATAAAACCACGGTCCAACGCTTCGTCATCGGACAATGTCGTTTTAATATTAAGTTAAAAATCAATTAAACTATTCGTATTGAGAACGCCACTGTTAAAAATATGCACGGAAGGAAAGACAGGGGCGGGGGCTTGTTTACAAACCCACTGATGGACCTTGGCGCTTGTGGCAACGGAATGATAAAAAAAAAATGTTAAAGAAGCACCAGCTAATAATAGGACGTTACTACAATTTTCACAACATAAATGTTTACAGTGAAGAAAGTCGACGCTCAATCATTGAATTGAATGCATAAAATAGCAATTAATTAAAATGAGATGAAATAAAATAAAGAATCGTGGAATTTGCACATGCTAGACAAACTAGACATTTGAGACGCACTTCTTTGATTTAATAAGTAACAAAAACAAGCTTCAATGAATAAATCAAAATTGTTTAGAAGGTACAGTCCAGGATCGGATTACTAACAAGTCATCTAATTTTCTAATTAATATGTCAATTGCACTGATAGATCCTTTTATGTAGATTCATTTGTTCAATGATCATTGTTCGTACTCAAGTGCTCCAAGTCGTTTCCACAAATGTAAAATAAAGTTTTAAAAAAAATCTACCATTGCAGCAAGAGATATGTATGTAGAAGTGGATGCGAAAGTCAAATTTAAATAAAACATAAATCGCATTATAACGACACTGCTCTGCATAAATACATACGGACGAGAAGATAGCGCGGCCAATATCCTGACCGGAAACGAATTTCCACTGGGTGAACCTCTCTCTACCAATATCAGAACACGGAATCGCTAATTTATTTACCGCTTCCTACCTTCATTCCTTCCTCTGAACGGGTGGGTGATTTAGCTCAACCAGAAAATTGAAAAAGCGTTGGAAACGTTAACAAATTTTGTATTCAACGCAAAGACAAAGTTTATATATGCCTCAGATAATATGCAAATGGCGATATGGTGAATTTCAAATAGGAATACTGATCGTAGATGTTTACGATTGAACTTGCATTATACAGACACTTAGTTAGCATTTGGCATTGGAAGTAGCGCGTGTGCTATAGCATTGGCGAAGGCAGTGGCAATTTCACCGATAATATTCGCAGTATGCCAAATCATCAATCGCATTTAAAGTGGTGTCGAATGCAAAATTTATGTCGAGAGGAAAACTAGATCGGCGACGAGGCTGAGACAACGCAATACACGAAAGTGACAATGAAATTCGTACCATTTGGCGAAAGAAAACAAGAAATGTTTAAAACGAAAGTGCGGTCGAATTATTTTTAAAACATTTTATTATTCGCGGGGGAAAATACGAGCTTTTAAAACGAGCAGCTGTGCAAAGCAAACACATCAAGTAGACAACTCAAATTTTATTCCCGAAGGTCTTTCCCGATGTAAAGATAAACTGAAAAATAAAATTTATTTCACATTCGCCAAAATAAACCGAAATGACGAATATCTTTGCAGTAGTTGAGGAAATAGGATTTTTTTTAGATCACGATCCAAAGCAGAATTTCACGGTCGATGATGAAGCATTTGGAACAATATTACTAAAATTCTATACAGATTCCTATAAAATACATAGGTACTTGATCGACATTGTAATAAAATATACGAGTACACATAGGCAATTTATATGCGTTCAGTTGGGGTGCCTTGGCAGATTAATGGTGTGTTTCAAGGGGAAGGATGTGCGTTTGAATCCCAAGAAAGCTAAACATGATACACATTTTGTTCTAAAATTAAAATTTTCACTGTATTGTAAAAAAAAACACGAAATTTTGCGACTTCAATAATGCACAGGCAAAACCGTATATCGGAAGGAAAGCCATAAAAAAGCAACATTTTCTTGCGCATATAAAAAGTACAGATGCGTCAGAGCATTTTTATTATGCGACCCTCGAAAATAAAGCATATTCCTTTAGTGCCCAAAGGGACGAGCGTCGTCCGATTTAAATATGAATAAAATATAAGCATAGTCATAAAAGAAACATGTGCACATTCCTGAAATGGAAAATGCAACACGATCCATTAGCCAAGTATATTAATTGTCAAATAAATGAAATAATAGTCACATTTGCACACCGAGTCACGTATTTCTAAAATATCAGCTTTGCTTGTAAGCTTTAAACAATTTTGACTAATAGCCGTCAATTCAAAGTCTAAACTTGTTGTATTATGATAGAGTGCCCCGACGTGCTGTCATCTCTTGATCGTTAATACCAGCTGTTAAATCAAAATAAAACGCCTTATCTCAAAGCAAAAAAAAACTTTCGCAAACGAAAATGAAAATATGTTACAAGTGTTTAATGGTTGTGGCGCTACATTTTTGTTGGCACCGTCAAAAGTCATCGAAAATATTTCGAAATTGCCTTCGCATAAAAATAGATATATGTATGTAGACGTAGTATTTTGCTTAAAAAAATTTAAACTACTTTTACGTCACGATTCATTCAAATCTGAACTGTATTCTCTTGGCATTTTACTCTACGCATAAAGCTCGTATGTGAATTCTTTGGGCCCAATTTTAAGGACAGATAAACTACCTCGATTATAAAATAACTACATATTTTCTGATCGACATTTTCATATGATACTACGCATCGATTTATCGCATCAACGATGCACAAGCAATAAGTGGCATTCCATTACACGCTAATTAGCCGATTGTGCGCATTTTACAATGGCCATTTGCGAAAAGCTACATACTACGTATGACACGTGCACATATAAACAAACGCAATAAGGAAAAGTGTGGGGAAGCGGCGTCGTCACACAAAGAAAATGTACACATGCCCGAAATTCGCATTTCAGCTGAAAATGGGCGCAAATGAACGTTAGCAGATGCGCAATACGAGGGGAAACATCAATAAATCTATATAAAACGATATTTATCGTAGGCGTGGGTCGCAAACACAATTCAGGATATTTCAGCACGTGCGTCAAGTGGACGGCACATTTATAACTTCTGTGAAACTTTGGACTGACGCAGTAGAAAAATTTGTAACGGAACGTCCTTCGATCCTACACGTTTGTATTATTGTACTGGTCCACTATGTATGGCGGTGCAAAATTAGCGGCGACGAATCATTTTCAGCGAGATCTAATTGTAAAATTTAGTGGGTGTGTTTATTCCACATGTCGTTTATCGCCAATTTACAAACATGACAAATAAGTTATAATATTTATTTATTTAAAATACATGGGCAGGCGGCGTAGCCGATGGATCCAAGGAGTCTGATATAATTTGTACATACAATTTTTAATTATTCAGTTATTTATATTTGAAGGATTACAAAAAAAAAAAATTGTCGAGATGATTTTTAAAGAGATTTACATTTTCGGAAGTTACTAGCTGATTTGGGAGTGATTTGTCTTTTATGAGTCTCAGAGTATGACCTCTGAGATGAGCGTTTTCATTGAACGTGAGGAAGTTTTTTATTGGGCATTTATATTTATTATTTATTATTTTATACACTTCTATTAGATCGTCTCTCAATCTTCTCGTTTCCAAAGAAGTGAGACTCATTCTCTTCAACCTTTCGTTATAGGGTAGTAATCGAAGTTCAGACAGCATTCTTGTAATCCTTCTTTGAACCCTTTCTAAACATACGATGTCTTTTTTAAAGTTAGGTTTCCAAACATTTACAGCAAATTCTAATTTAAGTCTAATATATGATTTATAAATTTTTGACAGCAACTGGATACTAAAATTCTTAAATACACGTTTGATAATATATATAAATACTAAGACATAATATTCAAAATTAGCAGCACTTTGAATTATTAAACGAAGTCGAGAGGAAATGGGCTTGGGCAATAAACCCGATTGAAGTAATAAAGAGCATGTTTGATGCAAAGGTCTATTTAATCTGTAGACCGGTCGTAGGGAGTGACTATCACAAGCAACATAAGACTACTGTAGTCTCTTGGGATGGTCAAAATGCTTGAAAACTCGTAACAGTTCAGTTTAAGGATCAAAAGTACCAAACAGGCAGGATAAATGTGGTTTCGACATAAAGCACGTAGTGTACCTAATGCAGTGATGAGACTTTGTGATTAAAATGTACATAGACGTTGTTTTATTTTAAATGAGTTATTGTATGATAATGATAATTTATGACAGTAATAAAGTTATAATATCCGAAGAACAATTTTCTTGCGGGCGAAATGCGCAATACAATAGGATTAAAAATTCCGTTCGTTGTCGGGATTAAAACTTTCCAGCAAACATCTGTTGTCGTTACAGCTGCTGTTGTTCAGCAAAATCCCGATAATCTCGCAAGAGAACCATTCGCTCCGAATGCAACTTCAAACGGTTATAAATAATTTTATCTTTAAACTAGATGCGACGTTATTAATTTCGATGAACGTTCATTGGGTAGGTACTTTCACAATCGCCTCCAATGTTGCACATTGTGCTTACAATCTCTAGAAAGCAATCTGGGACGGTAGAGTAAAACTTATTCATTCAACGTTCACCTGGACGATGATCGTAAAAATTGAATAAAAAAAAAAAGTACAAAAGGAACTGAGAGAAGATGCTCTTCCGACGACATAGGTGGTCAGATTGTATCTACATCAAAATGCTAGACACGTAACCACATTATGTACATGCACGCCCATAACAATGTGTTAGTCGCACGCTAGAGAAAATACCCAACTTGACATTTTCCCCTATCGAAAAAGCGTAGGGTTCGCATTGAACAGGGAGGAGATTCGACTGCACCAATCCAATCTCGCAAAGCTTTCATTTCATTTCATTTCTGATACGACGCGACACATTGAATGCATGTAAATTATAACATTGGTTCTACTTTTACCTTGCGCTCTTTCACTTGACCTACTTATGCTTTCTATTGAGGATTTTTGTTGTTTGAACGATCCTATTTTGGGATCTCGCCATTAGTAACTGCATAGATAAATTAGTTATACGGTTGATTTAACACACATTGGACGGATTATTCGATTGTAAGATTGTATACCACATAGAGCGACATTCGCATTAAGTGTAATCTCCTTCCCGATAATTTCTCTCCCTTTTAAACGTCTTAACAATGGATTTCCGTCAAGCGTTTGAGCGCTTCTCCCTCTCATCCAGAGCATTTTGTCTGTTGTCTCTCCCTCCTTGTACGCGTGTCCCAATTTGCATACGTCACAGGACATTAACCGCACCTACGAAATTACCGTATTCGTTATAGGGAAGAACCTAGATGCATTGTACGTGTGCACCTAGAACTCCCCTAATAGGAAACGTATGAAAGCACTAGTAAGGACTGGCTATTACGGAAGTTGAATACGTGGATGGAATTCCTTTTCAAGAGCTAAACGAAAAATCACGCTCACGCCTCTTACTCATCCACGTTCATCTATTGTCTATACTCTCGATGACATAAATGACGAATTTCCATTATTTATGTATGTACGTATAAAAATTTACACCTTTAATAAAAAAAATTTCCCAGAAAACTCATACTGAATTAGTTTCTATTTAAAAAATAAATAAAAAAAATTTACACAGAAAAACGCTCTTAACATTTTGAATGTGTAATTAAGCGGAAATGCAATTAAGGGACCCGTCCATTTGCATTCTCTTTCTATTCTATCCTTGTTAGCCATTTACATGGAGTTCATTAACCTTGCTTAACCTCTTGCAAACAATTAAAAATACAATTATTTCCGTATTGTTCGTAAAACATTCACTTTAATCTATCACAATAAAAAAGATGTCTTTGACGCGTGCAATGGCGTTACACATTAGTAACGAACAGACTACGTATTGATACCACAAATTTTGTTCAATCAAGGGAAATGAAGTATCATCCAATTGATATGTAACGACTATTTTTTATACTAATAAAAAAAACCGAAAAACTGAAGAAACGGTACGACCGCGACAGTTCAATTCCGGATTCGGAACTGGAAAAGATTGAAAATCGCCGAAGCGACGTCTGAAAACAAGGAGAAGTTAAATCGACCGTAGGCAAAAAAAACCGGTTCGATTGAACGTCTGAAAGGCTCTGAAAGTAATGTTCAATGCGCAGAAGAAAAGCCGACGGCTTAATTTAAACGGTATTTATAGAGTCTTAAATCTGAGGTATTGCACGTATTTACGATGGCAAAATTGCGTCGCAATGTGAAAATTACGTCGCACGATGCCAAGGAAAATACGCCGTAGATCAATGGGAAATGACGTTGTAAGAAGAACGCAATTTCGAATATTTATACTACACTAAAATGTATCGATTCGAAGTTTTGGCACTAATAATGTTAAATATTCCTATACGAAGTGCCTACCTACAAATTATTCCGTAAGCATATTCTCACAATTCAAATTTGAATACATATTGAACGCGGCAACAACTTAGCGCCATCTATCGCGGCGCGTGCGCAGCAATAGCAAAATTTAAAATTCTCACAGCATCCCGCCAGATGGCAGCGGTTGCGCGAAAAATCAAATAAAAACAGTAAACAAACGCGCCGGTTTGGTGCAAGCGCGCGAAAAAAAACGCGCCAGCAATGGCCGACCGGTTTCGCAATTAGTTTCGGAATTAAATCGGATGAAATGTTTGCCGCCATCAATCAAAGCGCGCGAAACAAACGACGTATCAATATGCGCGATCTAGCAGCCAATTACTCATACGAGCGGGTTAACCAAAAAAAAAAAAAAGAACAATATTGGGTACCTAGATTTTGTTTTCAGTATGTACTTGGATTTATTTTACAACAGTTACCACGTTCCTACAATGAGAATAAAACATCTCAAACGAAACCGAGTGTGTATTTTCACACGACCTTTTAACACATAAACATTTTTTATGCCAAGTCCAAATATATGTTACGCTGCAGTTAATTGGATTTTATTGCCATTGTTGTCTGTGATTTTCTTGATATTTGATTGAGACGATTCTAATACAACCCCATCCACATTTGCAATGATGGATGCGACAAGCAATAACAGCGAAATCAACGGCGATGGCCTCGGACGACCATGGCGAAGGACGATGGCCCGATGGCGAACACAACTGAATGGCAATTGCCGAAGCGACAATTCAGACTGTTTGGTAACTCAGGCTTTTGTCCAAGCATATATATATGTACAATATAAAACACCTATGCTGATTATTCGTTTTGTGCACGACCGGATGCGGCCGGCGAACTATCCATTGTAGCGATGAACCTCTCTGCGACCGTTCATTCTGATTCAGATGAAAACAACAAAAAACCTAACACTTTCAACCAAAAAACAACAATGCTCAAATTGAACAAGAACACCTTCGTAAAACTTGGGACCCACTCGGAAGATTACACATGGAGTCTCACAGTGTAAATAAAACGAGTCTAATATGAATTGTATGAGTGGGGATTCATAGAACTGTTCTGTGCTAATACTCCATTGCTAGATATGAAAGTTGAAACAAAATCGACTACAAAAAAATTGTATCCCTCCAGGCGTTATTCATATATGCACAATAAAAAGAGTGCATCTATGATAATATAGTCGACGTCGAACAACGCCAGTCCTAATTGAATTTGAAATGTAGCATCAGAGAGTCACTTTCAAAACGATTGTCGTCGATCTGCCATCGAGTGCTCTAAAATTTAAATATTCATGAAGTCGTGTACACTAGATTCCGTCAAGTGAGATGGATTCCGACAGTATTGACGTCCATCAAATGGAGAGTTTTCGCCGTAGTCGTTTATGCGAAATGAAAATCAGAAAAAATGGCCAGTTTGACATTGCTAAAGAGAGTCTAGCGGGCGAACGACGCGCGCCAAACATCCATTATGGAAATGTGCAATCTGAATATAAAAACGCATCTGTATACGAATCACGTTCGATATTTGACGCATAAAAAAGTTTAAAGCAGGAACGAGTTTCATAATTTATTCTAAAGTAAACACTCGACTGGCGGTGTCCAACAAACATCAACCATATCGATCACCTAGAGGAGAACCCCATTAGTGAGGTGAAGCCGACAACGCAAATTTAGCAAGGGTCGTAATGGCTTTACCTTCGCCCTTTAGGTGCTAATTGATCGCTTTCTCTTCGGGGGTGTGTTCGATTGAAACGTTTTGGTTTTGTGGAGACCGCAAACTCCCGTTGAATATACCTTTTGGAAGGATTCATCGCGAAGCGTCTTCCTACAGAAATATTCACTTACTCATCCGGACGTCTTCGTGTGTCATGTGCAATTTCCAATTTAGCTTCTCCCCCGTCGTTTCTACAGCATCCACGCGCGTTAACGGATATTTTCTCTTGTTATATTGGCGTAAGTTTCCGAGCGAAAAATAAAAATGAAAAATCCGCGAGATTACACGCAAAATAAAAATAGCGCACGCTACGAAAATATATTGAAATAAATTGTGCCGATATAAATTGAAATTCTTCGGTAGCGAGTGGATGACGTTAATAAGCAAAAAGTCGACAAATTAAAATAAATCCAAATATTTATCAGTAAGATTAAATATTTGAGCACCAGTGAATCCGAAGGATAATTACGTATGAACAAAAGCCGCAAACTAGAGCACGGGGTTCAAGTAAAAACAAAGGAGCTCACGGGGCCCTTAACCCTTGACGCGGATTAGGGAAGTTTTCCATTGTAAACAACCAACTTGCGGGCACAGCATATAGATTTCGTGAAGATGCGAAACGTTTTTGTAATTAAGAACAAACACGCGTGTGCAAAATAACAAAATTGCCCTGGAACCAATTACATATATGCGGGAAATATTTAGAGACTAAACACAAACGGTCTTTGTATTCGAGGGTTGAGAATCGTCAAGATACGTTCGTGACCCCGGGGTAAAAATACTTTACAATCGCTGCACACAAATATGCGTGGTTGGAACTTGGAACTAATGAGTAATTTCATATAATCAAAGTGCAATTTGTTTGAAAATGAGTCAGTTCCAACAATGTTGGGTCTCCGATTACCCAACTAAATCAATTAATTAGAAACAATTGCGGTTGGCGCCCAGTGTACCATATAGGGGCTATCGTCGACACCCTCTGTGGTTGTTCAAAGTGATCAAAGTCCAGGTCTGCAGATTCAGGATGATTATGGTGAGGGTCCAGAGATGAGCCAGCGACCGTGGGGGCGGCAACGGTTGGTAACATTGACCTCGAATTCTGGTGCTAAAAATAACAGCTGCACTCTGGTCGAGAGCAGGCCTCTGCATCGAACAACCAACCCATCCATTGTGGGTCTCGGTCAAATGGTATCTCTTTAAAATTTGATAAAGCGTAGCGTTTGGACACGCTCTCGAACAATTTAATTGCTTTTTATTGATATTTTAAACGATTCACATGCGCATTGTTGATGTAAAAGCGTGTATGTGTGTATGTATATTTATAGAACAGCAATCGCAAATAATGTGCATCATTTTGTACACATGTGCATTCTCTCTGTTCGCGAGAATTGTATGGCGGCGTAGGTCATTGCCTTTTGCCTTTTAGCAGCTCGGGCGATAAAGTTGTTTTGACACAGTGTAAATGGTAAACTTCCTTTTTGTGTTAGTTCCGTTTTGCTTTGTAAATTTAACGTCAACGTTAGATACTTATTTTGGTTTATAAATACACACGATGTTTTTATTTTTGCAGTGTTTCCAATAATTACGAAAAGTACTTGTATAGATAGATATTTCGGTATCAAAAGAAAACAAATTCTTTAATGATACAGAAGTAAAAAAACTCCGATTATACGTGTCAAAGCGAAAATTGATGGGTTAAAAATTGACACCACACAAGACGATAAAAAAAATTCACCCTTATTTATTGCGATGAGCTGACGCGTCGTCAATATGAAATATTGCTTAACTTTTATTAAGTCGTTTGGCGCAAAATATATACATATATATTGCTAGTCAAATTTAAATTCGAGTTGTGGAAGAAAAAAAATGTGTGAACATTCAACATCTATTTATAATGCATAAACTAAACAAACGGGTCGCACATTAAAATAAACGCCACGAGGCGTATGTATATTAAAATAATACATACGAATGTTTGGAAAATCGCGATATATGTATATGTATTATAAGAAAGCGATGGCGAAATCGTTGAAACGGAAATCTGAAATCTGAAATCCCTAACCGCGGAACTGATCCGTTTGCGTCGTCGGACGCGCGCGCAAATCCGGATTTAGCAGAGTGCAACGGTGCACACAAAACACACACATGCACACATAATTCTGCAACGGAACCGATCGATGCACCCCGCCGCAGCATAATCGCATTAAAATTTTGCGTGAATTTATCGTAAAATCTTACAGTTTTGCCGGTCCTCCAGAACGCCGCCAGTCCGAAATAGTAGTAGAAGGTGTCGCGCGCCCAAGCGAACATTGTCACGAATAGGAGATTGACGTTGTCGATGAAACTATATACGCGACCAGTGCTCATAGGCAACTGCTGCGATTCTGATGCACTTTCAGAGTCCATCCGGCTTTGCTCGAGTCGGCGGGGCGTCGGTCAGCGTCGCCGAAGACGTCTGAAGTGAAGCTGAAAACGTTTCAGCACAAGGGTGATATAAAAAACCCGTGAGTAACCAAACCAAATCAACCAGCGGTGTCGAATAATGCGGCGTCTTCCAGAAGATGTGGGTCAAGTGTGAGTTTTAAAAAATTATCTTAACGGTACGAGTGGCTCCGGCTTCGGTACGCAAATATCTCTCGATAGGAGCTCGTTGACCTGCAACGAGTTCGATTCTGAAATCTGAAGTTGCAAGATTCTGCTGCAAGTTTCGCCCACGTAAGTCGGTGGTAGGACGATTGCATGAATCACGGTGGAATTGAGCACCCACGGGAGATCAGATCCAGGTGAGCGAGCTAACCAGTCTTGGGAGACGCCTCCGGAAAGTGGAGGAGACGCCACAAAAATAAACGAGGTGACAACTCGCGTGAAAAAAAACGTGAGCAGGGTTAATTGACGAAGAGCGAATGCTTTTTCGTCATTTAACGACCGACGAGGTGGGAGTTAAAAGCTGAAACATCCGTCACGCAGTCCAAAAACTCCATCCAAATTTAGCCCTCGGCAGATGTAATAGGGTCAATATGACACCAGAAGGTAGAGAAACTGGGGAAAAATTCATTTAAAGAATTAAATAATTTAGGGCGCGAAATACAATACTACCCAAAGGGGTTTCTTCAAAATATAAAAAGACAACAGTGTCAATTTCGAAATATCTCACAGTTACAACACTATCGTGTTACGGGGTCGTGTATCCATCTTTCAGTATCAAACTTTTTTGATATTTGTAATAATTTTCAGCCGTTCACCATCCACTGCTGGATGAAGGCCTCTCCAATCCTCTTCCATTCCCGTTTGTCTTGAGCAATCTGCACCCACTTGACTCCACACATTATTCTCAATTCATCAGCCCAACTTCCACCTTGCTTTCTTTCACATCCTCTCGGATACCATTCCAGTATTTCTCGCGTCCATCTGCCATCCATTCTTCTCGCTATGTGTCCACTTCAACTTTTTCAACCTTGGTCATGCTTCTGACCCATGTATTCCTCTTACGGTGATATTTTTAATATAAAACTGAAATAAATAGTATAAAGAGCATCCCTGGTATGATAAGAATAGAAAAGCCGATGAAAGAAACCGTTCATGTGCATGAGCGTTGCGTTGGAGCTAAATAAACCCTTTCAATGTCAACAAACAAACGAAGCCACAATTCATCGACGTAGACTAGAAAAAGAAAACGACACTATGTAGAATGGAAGTGGAGAATTCTCGTCGTCGGAACGGGTTCAGAGAGTGCAAACGCCTACTATCGTCGAGAGCTTATCTGTATATTTGCGAGGGTTGAAACTGTGTGAATTAAAATAGTTTGCAGTGAGTAGGACGTTCGTTGTTGGCCGAAGTCCAACGAAACGAAGCACCATCCCCCACATCAAAGATTGATACACAATGATGCCATATATGTTGCATTGACAAATGAGCACAAAAAGCGGGCGCAATCTCTGAAATCTCAGAAAACAAAAGAGTGCAGGGGAAATGGGGGGAAGTCGAGTCCGGAAAAAGGGAACTGAATGCAAGCGGCGGACAATGACAGCAGGAAGTGCAACGAAATTGCTGTCACACACGTGAATTCCAATAAAATAATAGCAAAAACACATAATGAAATAAGTATATGTACTGTTATTTGAGGCAATCCATGCGGTACCCGAATCCAAAGTTACGATGAGTCATGTGACGTACGCCAGACGAGTCATTACAGTTAAACCGCGCGTGTCTTGTATACTCCACTTTGTTGTACAACAAATAAAAGAATCTTTTCTGTAAATTACTATCCACATAAAGAAATAGTGGTGTATGTATTATAAATTATAAGCTACGTGGGTATACACGAAGAATATCAGACGATGGAGAGACAAAACGTGAACGGAATACATGTTTAAATAACGGAAAGTCTACTGAGAGAGTGGGGTAATGGGTATGAAGATTAGATGGCAAAACGAGTGTAATGGATTTAAATGAAACGAGCTCAAGATTCCAGGACGAAGCAGTTTGCAGACCCTTTGATCGTCGCCCACCCCCACTTCGTCGTCCAGGAACATTCAGTTACCCGGTTTTACGTCCCATTTTGAATTTAGTTATCATAAATGCGTAGAACGGAGATGGGTCTCGTAGGGAAGCATAATATTTCCACCTCGATTTTCCCTTTTTCTGGTCGGGACCGATAAAAAAACAATAAAGTGTCGCCATAAATCAAATTTTATTTGTGGAAAATAGAAGGAAAGAGCGTCCTCTTGAGGAGGAAACTTTTTTTTTACATATACATACATACGTACACACAATCAAAAATACAAATATTACAGTTACACTTTTCAGTTGGTAGCGACTGAATCGAACGTTTCGCTTCGAGATTAAACCACCCCAGCAGATAAAGCTGAAGTGTTGAGCCAATTGAGCCTAAAAGGATCAATTTGGTTTTAAGGACAATTGCGTTAATGTCGGCAGACGAGTCGTATCTCGGAATTGAACAATTTGCAAAGGACAAAATCCAATATACATATGTAGATGGATGGCGCAATTATGACAATTTATAAATATATGAATCATTCGAACAATCTCAAAGGAGTAATGTAATTGAATAAATTGAATAAATTCGGCGTAATGATGATTCATCAAAAAATCTACGATCGAAATAAAATTCTCTTCGCCTAATGAACAACGTTCTATCCGACAATAATGAAAAAGTGAACCAATTTCGAAGTCAATACACATTTCGACCAACCCCTAACACGGCGATAACGCTTTATTTGGACGGGGTGAGAGGGGGTGAGTCCGAGATTGAGAGCCGACAATTTGTACACGCCTAGGAACCGGAAAAACTCTCATTTTCCCCAGATTCACAGGAGAGAGAGTTGCACTGGGAAAACTACCACACCCTGATGTAATCAATTCGAAGAAACTTACGGAAAATTCAACAACCCTACCCCTCAATAATAAGTGCATAATAAAAGTGCATCTGTAAAATGCAACGCGAGAACGTCGGCGCGCCATCCAGCGGTGAGTAGTAGAACATTGCGCTCAGTGCACGCGTACCGACCGCCAGTGGTGCAAAACCGTAGATACAAGACAATATTAATTTTCATTGAATTGAACAATGAACTTTGAAAATATGATAACCGTCCGGGCAAAACAAATGCGAAGGGCACGACACGGCCCACTTGTGCAATGCAATCAACAGTCGTACATTCAACAATGCAATGATCAAACATTAACTACGCATTACAAATAAGAATGCAGTTAATTACATTATTAAAACTTTTATATTGCATTCATCGCAATCTTTTGGCTGTGAATAACGTCGATGGAATTTTTCCGTACTCAAATGTACTAAGCGTACTAATTAATGATTCATCGCCGTACCGATTAAATACGATACATGAAATAACCACACAGTGCGACGTGTGTCTGATTTAAATCATCAAACAACGAATTCAATATTAATTAAACAAACGTACTTTATCGCTTACACGCGTAAAGTATAAACGAGTGGTTATTCGCCGAACAAGTGATGTTAAACTTGTAATCTTAATACACTACCGAGTGTAGCGAATCAAAATAAATTAAAAATGAAAAACTTTTATACGCCGATAAATACAAACATAACCGCAACCGCTTATCATAATTTGTCATATTCGTTTACGGTGGTCTTCATAACACGCTCAAATGGCATTAAATGCGTCGCATTTCGAATGTACAAATTTAGATACAGATAATGGCGTGGATGACTCGGAAAACGTTAAAATTGTTCATCGTGGATTTTTTTTTTGGTTCGTTGATTATGTAATCAACAATGCCGTTTAAATTCGGTCGATAAAACAACTTCCCGGATTTGAAAACCTTTTAGTATCACTCGTCCGTCGCACAAGGTCAATTCTCCCCTCTACACACGATCGAAAGGGTTAGAATTTGGGCCGTTTGGAACGTATCGAATTCGGACGATCACCTGTTCAAAGAGCAGGTGCTTCTGTCGCGAATCGGGGAGCAGTAAAAAAGACCGGTTTTCGAGCGAGGCAATGGAGCAAGAGTAGAAAGGTTTCCGACGCCTGCGTCGAACTCGCCAGAGAAGCGTCGGATCGATAGAGGCAGACTCCGGCGTTACCATGGCGACCGGTCCAGGTGCCGCTACCGCCATGTGCGCTTCGTGCTCAATATATATACAACACTGTCACATCGGACAACGGTCAACACACCATGATCGTGAATATATCGCGATCATGATCATGAGCATGGCCATGGCGAGAGGTCGACTTACCGCGAATCCGGCGAAATTGGCGCGCTCCGGAAAATTGCGAACGAGCGCGTGCTAGAATAATAACACGTGGGGTAATTACGCACGTCAATCGTCACATATATCTCGGAGAGGAGAGAAGAGAAGAAAATTCACAATGCAGGAGTGCTAAATCCAATTTTCTTTTATGGACGCAGGCCACGAATTTTATGCCGCGTAAAACAATCTCTGAACTGTGAGACCGCGACCCCTCACTTTCATCATCATTCTTCAGACCGAAATTGACACATAAAACGCGCTATGCATTAAACGTGATTTTAATTTAGACGTTTAATATCAAATGTGTGTTGAAAATTGAAATGCGTCTATTGTAACGTTAAAATAGATCAAAACCAATGAACTACATATGATGCGCGCAAAGAAGTTATCGTTTTATCAGAGGGTCACCTTTCCCTAATCCGCCCCCACTCCAATAGATCAAATGACGGTTACATTTTGCCCCCCCTTTAAATTTTACTTTCAATCATCGCGTTCAATTTCATTGAATCAAAATAACTCGGTGCGTTTAAAATCTTCAGAATCAAATTGGCGTGCCAGTTATGACAAATTTTTGATGTCCTCGCACGTTTTGCGATAGCAAAACTTCCATTATATGCAAATGGACCCGTCGCCGGAAAAGCGTATGCGAACTCTACAAGGACAAGTTCAAGAGTCGAATTTTAAACCGCTCGATTAGTAATTCAATTTCCCACATACTTAAGCGAGAGTTTCGAACGATATTAATACTAAACGCGAGAATGCGTCGATGAATTTGCATTAATCGGTTAGTCACCGTCAATCGCGATGATTCTATAATGACGTTGCGAAATGTTCGACCAGACTGAACGAAAAAAAAAACCGGTAGACATAAATCGTATTTTTTTTTTTAGCATTACACATTACGATAACGTCTGATGTTTCGTCGTGGCGAGGGAGGGTGGTTAAAAGGCTATATAATAGTGTTCTGGTGGGGGGGGGGGGGGGAGAGGGAGTGAGAGGGTGTTCGATGTCAACCCCAGTCTGAATCCTGTGCCAGGACCCCGGGAAATTTTCATACAAACGCGCGTCCACAATCGATAAAATAATTTGCTGGGTCCGACGAACGAACCACTCCCCTACAGAAACGGCTCGTTCCGCCTACAATAAATGTCGTTATCATTACCATCGCGAGAGCTAAAACTACCACTGAAATAGCATAAATCGGGATGGGGGGAGAATGTCTTTATAAACACACGAGTAATTTCACCTAAAATAATGCGCTCGCGCGCGCGAAACTCGAACAAGGAAAACACTCGTATAAGAGTAAATGATCCGTGGCAAATGCCCGTGGCTTGCGTTTTAAATTGATCGTACAAATAAAATGTCAAGCGTGATTAACTCCGCAAAACAAACAAAAGAATGCGTAGAAAGTGATGTTATTACCTGTATCATCAATTTAGCGCGAATTATACGATTTCGCTTCTAGAATTTTTCTTTCGAGAAATGCCTATAGTCAGTCCTATACAATAAATTCAAAATCAAAACTCAAAGCATAGAACAATTTCATATCAATTTCAAGCTTCTCAAAATATGCTTTTATGTATAAAACGTATAACCAAAGCTGTACACGTACCTACTCGATTTTGGGTAAAACGTTGACCTCTTCAAAGTACAGATGCGTACATTTATGTTATGAAAAATTAACAAAAATACAAAGCGCAATAAAAAAAGGAAGATAAATGTCTAAATTATGCGGTAAACGCACTTTTTAACGTCTCATTAACCCTGCGGCGACCGAGAGTCAAGCACGGCACTAATTAATAGAACCCCTTTTGAATCGAGTATGTATGTAATTGCAAGACCCAACTAATATTTTCTAATAACGTGAATAGATTAACGCAACTGCGGAAAGGCGCTAATGGTCTTACATTAGTGCGGCTATAAAACGATATAAATAATTTAATAACGCCGAATTGAAGATGAACATTCGACTAGAATGAAATTAAAATTTTGCCATTTTTACGATGTGACGGAAAAAATTCACACTTTATAAAACGTAATTGAACCATTTTATGCGAGAACGATTTCGAAATACTTTTACTACCGTGAATATTTCCTTGTATGGTCAATTATTGAAACAGTTGATATCTAACATTACGTGTATTTGGGATTACCGCACGCGCCGGTTTGACCGGGATCGTCCCGGCCGGTTTGTCGTTTTGTACACGAATATCATTTCATTCTTTTGAAAATTTGGAAACTATTGACTACTATACTATGTGGATGCTCACAATAAATAATCGATCAGGTAGTGCATAAAGGCCCTCAATAACCCGATCGAATAATTTGACGCTTGACGTTTGCCACTGACGCCCCATTCGCATTGATATAACTCGCATTGGTGGGAATCAATGACGATAGAGGGCGTCAGTCGCAGACGCCAAGCGTTAAATTATTCCCTCGGATTAGTAAGAGGACTTATCAGTCAATAGAGCGATTTCGAGAGTTTTTTGTCTTGTTTGTAACAGATTAAAAATGCCCAAAAGAAACTGTACATTTACGGATATCCCTTTCTGAAAAAAGTGTGTGTGGCTACGTTGATTGGATAAAATGTGAACAATGTTCGTCTGAATTATCATTGCTTCAAGGTAGGCATTCCGATATAAAGAATATGCCGCGTTTTGGAAAAAATATTTCGCCTACGGCGCATTTTTTTAAAGGTTTTTTATGTTCACAATCTAGCGATTCCCTTATGCAATTCAAATAATTTTAATGCAAAATGTTCTATTTTTTCACCTGCAGTGAATTTTTGCCCAAAAACCGAAATACATTTTTTAAATGTACAAAATAAACGTTCAAAAAAAATTTTGTAGTGTCCCGGTTTATGAGAAAAATAATACGGCAAGCCTACGTATGTATATGTAATGTGCAATGTAGGATTTTAATTGGCGGTCAGTAAGTAAGACGCGTTGGCGATCAGCCCGAAGTCGTTAATGGGTTAACTTGGACAATAAAAGCAGCATATAGTCGAGAAAAGGGGGGTCTGTTCAGAAAGGGCGGTTGGTAATTGAGGGGCGGCAGCGTTAGTCATGTGCTGGTGATGAGTCACGTGGCAGGGCGCATTTGCATAGCGAAGGGCGCAGGCGCAGAAAGGCGCGCCCCCCGGGACACGTGCACAATCTGGATCAGGGGGGTAACCCCACCTCTCCATGTGACATACACAAGTGCATATAATAAGTGTCGGGACATTCCCGGAATCATTGCCGCAAAGGAGAGACTCTGTCGTGATGAGGTGCATCGCGTGAACGCATCAGACATGCACGCGTCGCTGGCGCCCCCCCCCCTAACTGCACATGATAATAATACCCGTAAAAGTGACACATGAAAAACCCCACTGAGAATACGTAGGTGTATAGGGGTTATACTCGACTTTCGAAGAAAATTCTACGGCAGTACCACATTAAGGTTCGTATCGAAATGATTAAATATGAACGTGTATTTTCATTTGCGGTCCCCCCCCCCCACCTCATCCGTTGGTCCCTTTTTATACACGTCTAATTTATACAACGCACAAAGCGCGGTTCAAAGACATCATTCGTCAAAAGAATACATTTGGAAATGGATGAAACGCTTCCTTCCGCTTCATCTGAACTAATATTTATCTAAATCTAAAAACAAGATATTAAAAAAAAAAACAATCCAGTTTCCTTTAGCATACATAACTTTACAATTCATGGGACAGTTTACTGTTTAGAAATACGTTTCCGTTTAAAAGTTTGACCGGTGCAAAAAAATTTTAATAGTAAGTTATCTATCTAGTTTTGTATACAATTTTCCAAACAATGCGTTTGACAATTGAAAGTTCCGCATAATAAATCATCAGACGTCCCATTTACAGAAACAACTGTCGAAATCATTTCCAGAGATTCCTCGCCCCGTTTAAGATGAAGGATACGCATGTCCTATTCCTTTCCGTAACTCGATTAATCATCGGGCCGCGTTCAGACTTCCCGTCGGTAACTATGTACATACATACATATAAACGTGCATATTTATCAATAAACAAAACAAATACACAAAACCACAGTTATGTGTGAAGGACGCGAAAACAATGGGATCTCGAGAGCGACCGGTTCGATTCGCACGGCAGGTAGCCGTAATCGTATTTCACTGGAACGGAGCCTCCCCTGCGACCGTTTCAGGCATAATTTATCTGAAAGGCCCAAGTTGAACGGGCATAACTCGATTTTATATTATAAATCGATCGGTCGTTCTTTGGAAATACGAGAGACGGTGTCGGCGCCGCATATAGGGGGCTGGGGGGGAATGTGGGGGTACATATTTTGCAAAATTGCAGTTATTACGTTGGGTACTCGTCGTACGTAATATAATAGCTGCACCACGCGATACTATAAAACACTGGCGAAAAATAAAATACACACTCGTTGTAACGCGTCCAATTCACACACCACCTGGGAATTAAGGGTTAAAGTTAAGCCGTGGCAAGCGTCGAGTTAGCGTTAACGACGGGTAACAATTTAAAGAGCGTCTCATTAGTCATTAAGAATTCAACGCTGTTTTACAAGAAGTATTCCACCTCGAAGAATGTATTAATATATGTATGTAGGTACAAATTTCAAACATTCATGCATCTCGTATTAACAACGTATATTTAAGGAACATCTCAAACAATTTTGCATAACCGCAATGACGACAGATTGCAGTCATTTTTCGACTAATTTCCTAGTCTTTTGTTTCGCAAGAAACTTACAATTAGACACGCGGCTGTCAACAATAGACCGAAAACGAGTTATTATTACGTTGCGTTTTTTTGTTACAGTTAAAAAAAACGATCGCTAACGTAACGATTAATTCGTTTTTTTACTATTATTATTTGTTGAGCAAAAGTACATCGGCTGACTGTGTACATGAGGGGTCCCAATTGTCAAAAAAATTTACAGCATCGATTTCCCATAATCGGTAGATTGGGTTAGACGTGTAAATTGTATTGATGTCGTTCACGCGGGGTCATAGTTCACGCCTATTTAGCATTCAATGAACAATACGGGTGAGTGTCACCATCCCATATCAGTGAGAACGGTGATCGGAACGTCGAGAATGCCCTGACAATTGGCTCTCTATGAATCAATTAAATTTCCTTTCTGTGCCCTTAAATGCGCACACAAAAGAAGGACGGCAATGGTGTGATTATATTATTCATCGGAGATCGTTTCACGGACAGTTAAAATCAATTATTACACATTGAAGAAAAAAAAACGAAGAAGAAAGAATACGCATTATTCAATTATTAAAACGCGCGGATAATCAAGAATGCTAAACAAAAAGTGCTAAATTGGTGACGCCGGCGCAACTTTCAACACTTCACAATTTCGGATATGAATAAATAATAAATCAGACAATGAAATTTTCAACCGCGAAAGGGAGAAAATTCCGCACGGATGGAGCGGAGCGTATCAAACGAAAAGCGAGGAAGTTAGTTCAAAACTCAAGAACAATCCAAAATGTATATTGGCCATTTCAGCGGAGCGAAGAGGGACAAGCTCTTGAGTGTTTAATTTGTCAAAAAAAATTGTTTCAGGAGCGAAAAAAAAAAGAAAGAAGAACAAGAGGAACGAAAGAGGGCAAAGGGGACTCGGTGTGTGTGCAAGTCCTCTCGTGATCGGCCTAGGGCAAAATCCCCACTCCGTTTCAGTGCCCCACATCAAAGCGAATCACCATGTCTGGATGGTGATTCGAGACCTGATTCCCTCTCCCTTCGACGACCTTGGAAAGGGCCTATTTTTATGATCACCAACTGAATACTGGGAGGGAGAGAGACGAAAAGAGACGACCTAGTCGCAGTATACCGAACTCCCCTTTTATGTGTTTATAATCGGATCGACCAAGTCAAACAAAACGCTCATTCTCATGGTACGAAATTAGTTGGAGCTTTGATTAGCGCGAACTCGATTTAACGTTATTTATAAGACGTCAACTCCGAGCTAAGTTCATTATCCGCCCTTCGTCTGAGAATAAAGGCTGGGTAAATATTCATTTTCAAAATTGCTCTCGCTAACAGGAACTTTGCGAATATTGTCGCTCTGATTTTTAATGCGGCGATAAGGAGTGTGCCAAGTACCCCGGTTAACTAGGTGAGTGCGATCTAAATTCGATAGGGACTCTATTTCCCGGAGTCTAGTACCATTCAGATAATAATGCTCCGATAGCGATGAAAATTACTAGAATACCTTCGTACGCAAAAAAATCACATCCGAGCATTTTTCCGCTGACACGGTCATGTTATGCATAATAAAAATCGCACTCACGTTGAAGGTCGCCCAACAATAGGTAAACACGTTGATGTTAAATCAAACAAAACGAAAATTAGCTACCATGATGCATGAATTTTGCGAATCCCATACTTATTCAAACAATGGATGAATCATCGAATGAGTCGAATTCGCCGTTGCAGGCTGCAACCGACCACAATCGGCTCATTATCATTGTTTCCATAAAAAGTTTAAGAGCACGAGGATACCAAAAAAAAAAATACTGTTCGAATTAAAATTTCCTCCTGATACGCATCTTCAGGCGAGATCGAGTCGAGGCTTTTTAATGAAATTTTAACGTTAAAAATTCGAATAAACAACGACAGGAGTGTATACAGGTGGTGCAAAATAATGATAAGACGCTCGTGGCGAACGTTCTAACGTTACATAAAAGTAATTTCAAAGGTGATTAATGATCCATTCCATTGTGCTTTCGCAACTCGCCAGGGGCGTATGGTTCGAATAGTCGTCGGGGGACACTCTTGCAAGAAAAAGTGCTAACATTTCGGGATGAAAATGTGAGGCTAAATCGTATGGTGGATGAAGTAAAAAAAAAAAGGAAAATGCGGAAAGAAAACATTTCTATTTTCGCGAAAATTACTATACCGGAATTCGCACACGTACATACACAGACGTTAACGTGCTATTATCGTGGGCGCGCCCCTAAATTTTCAGCGAGGAACATTTCCTCGGGGGTTTTGTAATTGTTCGCAGACTGGAAGACAGCATGACAATTATCAAGACTAATTAGTATTTCGTGTCACCATTCCCAAAGCCTCTCCCATTTCACACAAAACATCCATTCTGGCATTGTTTTGTAACAATTTTATGCAAATGGACAAAAAAATATAATACATGGAATAATAGATGAGGAAAGATCGATTTACATAAAATTGCCCTTCCGTTGAATACATTCGGATGGGCAAAGGATGCAAAAAATAAACTATTTAAAAAGCTGAACGGAACACTAAATGCATCGCGCACGGAATGCATTTTTAGTGTGATGAAGAAGGGGCCCACTTTTAATTTTCAAATATCTCCTCGCGTACAAATTCGAGCTCGACAATTCATAAAATGTTAATTCTGTAGCGTTCTTTTCCACTCATTCGGTGGCTAAATGTGCATTCCGTTACCGATCGGTTTCATGTTGACATTTTTCAGGAATGTACGTACGTACGTCCGCGATTCAATGGCGAAACAAGACAACGCATCAAATATCATTTCGCTGAACAACAACAACAACAAACGACGACGAGCCAATAAAATTCGTACGAACAATGAGAGAGCGAAAAAGGACAACACAGCTCATCCTCGCATTGTGCAAAAAGGGGGAAAATATTGCGGATCGTACACGCAGGATGTGAAATTTACAACGGTTTCACGCACACGGAATTCGGCCATTGTTTTGAACGCAGCAACGGACACTACTATGTAATTCATGTACAAAATTAAACCACACACATTTTCACTTTCGCAAATTAGTGACGCTATTTCTCTATGAGTAAATTGCGAACGAAAGCACATTCCACGCATGTCCATAGAGGTGTTATGATATTTTGTGATCAATCTGTAAAGCATAGAGATTGTGCTGGGTCGATTTTGAAGACGAAGACATGAGTCATCGCGGTCGTCGGTGATGGTACATAGCGTAGCAAGTACTTGGGAGTGCACGAAGAGATGGTGCAACGGTACCCTGTACCAGTCGCAGAACATCTGCTCAGCATCACGATCTGGCTAGAAAGGGACTGTGTACGTGGTGGAGAACGAGACGGATAGTCACCCCAGTGTTGTAGCGGTCGAACCAAAAGGCTTTTGTTGCCGCAAACAGGAACTCTCGTACAATACAAACACGCCACACAATCAATGAACGACGAGAGATGTTTCGTAGATGCAGCCTCGTCGATGCGATCCAAAAAAAGTTTTGGACGCAAAATAAAAACTCGAATCAGATTTGTATCGAATGCAGTAAGAAACCGCAGTAAAATACGTTGGAATTTTTCAACTCGAGAGTATCGAATTTCGCATCGAATGTGAAATTCGAACTCGATCGACGAAACGTTAAAAATTTGGCTCGCTGGAATTCGCGTGTTTTCAACTAAAGTTCTAAATACTGATGAAGATAAGAGAGATATAATCAATATCAAGCGCGTGTGCGTATACTAAATCTTGCAACTTGGTAGTAAAGTGCGGGAAATATTTATATTCAAAGTTTTCCCTTGGTAATGAGAAACGTGTTGGCACATAATTTCCGTATTTGAGCACAAAAACACGCAGGAAACGAACGATACGGTACGACACGCATAATACAATTTCGACACTAATTTTCAGAATTTCGTGCACAAATGTTCAAAGCGTAATTGCATATATAAAAAATTTGATTTAACTTTGTATAACGAACTCACTATGTGACTACGATTGACAATTTTAAATCGGAACAGTTGAAAATTGACAATGACTTGAAATTAAATGTTTAGGAGTTCAAATGCCATATCTACATATTATTTATGTTTGCCTCGAGGAGAAACACCTTCACATCCTTCCTCCTCAAGACCCTCACATGAGGCTACCCCTCCCCCTCGACGAATAGTCTGTTGACCATTCCATTGGGGAGAGACGGTTGTCCAGCAAGGCCGGAACAACGCACATCACTGCTAAAATAAACAGATGACAAAAGATTTTTTTTTTAAGGAATTTTTGAATAACTTTCCTCTCATGGGCTCGGACCATGGTGCTCCCCAAAGGAGCACTTTGACCCAAAAGATTGGGCGAAAGTCTCAAAGGCCCTGAAAGACCCCTTATCCGCAACCAAATTACCATGTTACAAAGGGCCAATCAGGGCCAATCTGATAGCTCCAAGGAGAACACCATGCTCCAAGCCCATGCCCGGACAGGACCAAAGAATGTGATACGCATCCTGATCTGGAAACGAGCAGTGGCAAACAGAAATGGCAGACAGACCCAAATGCCATAAAGAAAATGCCTTGAATTCGTTTATGAATTTTTCCACCCAATTCGTCGATTTCTGTTCTAAACATCTTGTTTACCTAGAACTCGCCGAAGGAAATGTATGTATGTATGTATGTACATGAAAATCGAGTCAGACGGAAGCAGATACTATCGCTCTGCAGCTGCAGCGCTGATCAAACAAAATCAAAGTGGTAGAAAGGCGTTAATGGTCACTGAGAAGCCGGCATGACTGACTACAGAAGAAACAAGAACAGGACAAGACCGGGATTCTTGCGGAGATAGTGGCTCTGTCTGACATTAGAGAGGAAGACATTTAACACGTGAAGTCTCAGAGCAGTGTCGGGAACGAGATCAGTCGGCCGCATTCCAACAATGATGACACTGCGAGGAGTCTTGGGGCAGTCATTGATGTTGCTGACTATGAATCTGCTGCCGTCGAAGCAGCCCTCCAACTCCGCAACGCATGCTAATTCCGAACGGCCAAAAAACACAATGGAGTCTGTGCGAGGAATCGCGAATGATCTTGCGAAAATACTGCGCAATTTCGGCGCTAAGTTACGGACGGATCATCGATGCTCAGAATGCAAACGATGTTTGACAAGGAACGGGTATTCTTCCTTTTGGTTTGCGGCGCATCAACGTGGTCGAGACTTTTCTGACCTCTAACGACACGGGGAGCTGTCTCGTTGCAAAACCGCAACACCCACACGGAAAGGTGTACGATAACTGGCCGCAGCAAAAAAATATACAATGTGGTCGCAAAGTGTCCATATCGTAAAGTGAAACGAAGACCTCACATAACTTTTCAATATTAGAGGCTTTAAATTAAAATTAATTAATCAGCGACAGATCCGAGAGACAACGAAAACCGATTGCGATAACAATTCACCATCTTTATGGAGTGTGGCGTCATACTGAAACTAAATTGAATGCCGTACGTACATATGTACATACAGTGAAAAGGATGCTTTATAAATATTTATGCGGTCTTTACAAAAGTTGACTATACAAAGTATGTATACAACAATAAATTGTCCAACAGCTAAACACAATGAAAACATGTGCGAAATATGTGCACGTACTTCGGCGACCGACAAACTGAGATCAGAGATAAGAAACCAGTTTTAAAATGGAACAATGAATGCAATTGCGAAATATGATTTTCGTTCAAAACTAAGGTAAGTTAATTTTCAGATATACAATGTTGTGATTGTGTGATTAGTCGCACATGAATAATTCATACGGTGTTCGCGGATTTTTGGGTCAAATCTAAAGGCAGTCAAGGATCCGCATTGTGAAGCGTAAGAACAATCAGTATGATAAAGAGACGTTATCACAATTGAAAACAAAAACGTCGACATTCCGATCCTGTCGAAATAATATTAATGACGCCCCCCCCCCTCCCCGCCTCAAAGACGTTTAAAAGGTTTAATAGACATGATCGGAAACTTAATTGTACAAATGTCATAGGATTGACTGACATATAATGTGACTGGTTTGTAGGAAACGCACTCTTAATTTGATTGCGCTCACATTTAAGTTGAGTCATAAAAATTATTCATGGGAAACAGGCGTGACAGATGTTCTCAAAATATACCAGTCAGTATCAGTGACAAAAATTACAAACGCGATGAATAGAACATGGGTATGTAATGTAAAAAAGCTCACCTCTTCTGGAACCTTTTCACATTCGCCGTTTGTTTCTTCTTTCTTTGTTGGTTTAACTTTGTCTTTTTTATTGAAACTAAAAGATCTGAACGACCATTTCTTCTTCACCTAAAAACAGGAAAATTAACTTAAATGCGGGCCATGAAAATTAAACGCAACACAAAGAACAGCATACACATGCACGGGGCATTATTGATCTAGTCCACCCTAATAAAAATTTAGGGTCAGATAACGAGGGTGGAAACAAATTGAAGAAAATTAGATAATTAATTAACCTTTTCTTTTTTGTTTTTCTTGTTCTCTGATTCGATTGTTTCTGCGGTTTCTTTAGGTGTTTCTCCGTCATCGTGTGTGCCGTTCGTTACAGGTGATAGAATTATGTCCTTTTCGTTGCAAGTGTCTTTTTCGTTTTCAGGAGCTTCGTCCTGTTGCTGCATCTTCTTCTCTTTTTCCTGCGAATCCCAACACACGCATTCTATATTTTCAAACTCAGCGTACAATCAAACTAAATGCAATAACGACAAGAAATGTCAATACAAGCATGATTGATAACAAACGACAAATATTTCTTGTATGTATAAATATACATATATATGTATTATATAAACATTAATATTTCCAAACAACATTCATTAAATACTAACACGATAACTCTTCGTGAGAAATTAATGGAAAAATAAACGATTCATTCAAAGTACGTTCCAATATTTGTATATCGAATACCCATACAAACATTTTTATCACCAAAGCTGCGCATCAAAACTTAAGCTAATAGAATTTCTTACGGATATTTCAACTTCTTGATGAGCTGTGTCGCCATTTAGCTGTGGCTTGAGCGTGTCAATATCTTCAATCCTTTCTAGTTTTCCTTCACCGCCTGCTCCAGCTACTTCTCCTGCATCACCCACTACTGCGTCTTTGTCTGTCGTGATGTCCACAGACCGCTTGCTCTGTTTTGCACCCATGATGGCTTCTAAACAACAAAACAATCAAAAAAATTAAAATATATTTCAAAATTTGGGCAACGGCGATAGCGCAACGTGTCTGATGCGACGAGCAAACAAGACAATCAATTTACAGGGCTGTCATCCAAGTGCATATGCAATATTGACCCGGACACAACCACTCCCAATACATAAAAAATATCAATAAGCTAACAATGTAAACGAACTTATCTAAGGCATGTTCAAACATAAGCCAAATCCAATTCACGTGAACAGAAGATATCACCGTTATTGTTAGTCAATAAATATGATTGCAGAATTACGACGGTCAACTGTCTAATAAGGTCTAATGAGTCACCCGACTTCAAAACTCAAAAGAAAGAGGACTGCTTACAATTATGTATGTACGAAAATAACCGATTCACTCATCACAAAGAAGTATAAATTGGTTACATTTGTGAGACGTCAACTTTGCGAGCCCTCTCGCAACAGGGCAAAATAAATACAAGGACAGTCGGTCGACCAAAGCTCCCAAAATAAAGGAGAGTGCCATCTAAACTAAGTGCTGATTGATGTTCTGAATTTTAAGGTATAAGCTCCCATGATATAATTCACAAGCGTTTCGTTTTGTGCAAAAATGACCCAGAAGTCAAAGTTTTTGGTGAAACTTCTCGTGTTCGCCAATATAATTTTTTTTTTTTTACGAAAAAGGGTCGGCGGCTGCACGTGTTTCACTACTACGCAAAAAAAAAAGGGAGTTCTACTGGCAAAATAAAGGGAGAGTCCCTGCTTCGAAAAATGACTCCTTAGAAATGCAAGTTCTCCTAATATCGGATAAGCCTACAAGATGTATGGCCGAACCCCAAAATGCCCATTCGTATAATCAGTATACAATAGCTTAACTGAGGTTGGCTATTAAACTACATACCACGCAGTTGCATTACCCTTATAACTTAAAAATTGGCAGACACAATATATTTATATGATGAAATTATATCATATTTACTTGTTGAGGGTTTGTTGAAAATATGTTTCAACAATATCGCAGATAAACCACACATAACCGATGTTTACATTGGACATAAAATCATCCCCCTCGTTCAAAGTTAGATGGTGTGTAACAAATGACCGAGAGCATCGTTTTTGACGCACTTTCCACCAATTCTACCCTCCTCCAAATATTTGTGTACGAATACATACATACGTACGTACGTCAGCCCCAAAATTATTACCCTCCAAATTCAAACAAAATATATTTACTGGGTTACTATGACGCTCCACTCGATAAAATGTTAACCGAAACTGTAATTACAAGAAGTTGGAGCACACAAAAAGAACTGTTGCGTGTCTAACGTGCAAGGAGAAGATGAATGAGACCTTCAAAGCTTTTGAGGACGTTCACCCCTTCGAAACCTTTAACAAAACGATGATGATGAAACGTGGCATCAAACTGTGTCAGAGCTTGATGAAGCACGTGAAGGTATTGTTGAAGGAGTCGTACAGAACAATCTTACAGTAGGATTTTTAACTAAAACATTGCAGTGTAAAAAGCACGATAAAATACCCATTCTGATAATGAAGTGTAATCTTTGCTTCTACGAAAAAAACCGTTTTTTTGTCCCGCACAATTCGTTCACTTCTCGGTTTATGAGGTCACGGCAAGATTATTTATAACGACTACTGTTCATAAAACTGCACAGAGAAAGCAATAGTATAATAGACAGAATCGTGACTGCACAATAAAACTGCAAAATCTAACCAAACTAGATTCTCAACACTGCACTGCTGGGTGTGACGATATGCGAATTGTATTTTAACGTTAAAAATACACCAACATTGAAGAAAGGAAAAATTAATTAATTTGATACTTTTTGGCAGAAAAACTAGCGAATGATCACTATTACGGAACATCTGCGAAATTAAAATTTTATACAACAGGATGTGAGCGTAATAGGGTAAAACCATGTGTGTTCATAACATTTCATAATGCAAAAACGGATATGCGATATATAAAAAGTAAATACTACCAAACAGCTCCAATTAGGTAGAGTCATTCGAAAAATTATCCCTTTTGATGGCATTCAGTAAAAATTTATTCAGTGACGGGTTGGATTAGACGGAAAATTCTTTGAAGGATTTAAAACTAGGCTCGTTATATACGAGGGTATTCTTTTTTAATGCGCTTTTAAAATGTTACTACCGCTAGTAAGGAGACACCTAGGAGATGTCGTCCTCCAGATAAAACGCCAGACAGACGACCGTGGGGTAAGTTACGCGAGTGTTGAGACGCCCGGGGGCAGGGTATACACATTATCTTCACGGTTTTAATAATGCCAAGGCTCTCGGGGTCCAAAATCCTTACACATACATACATACAGTTGACAAAATCCACCCGAGTGTATTTCGTACGAAAACGCATTCAAAGGGAACGGCCAGGTAAGTGAATTTACCTGTCAAAGCACGTGTCCGTATTTCTCATACATACTTTACCGTCGAAGGTCATTACAATTTTTTTTAGACAGAATTCCCATTTGGGCATGTTAATAATGCAAGGTTACAGTTATCTCATGCTGTTGATTGAGATCGTCTCGACTGCCTTCACCATTGTATAAAAATTTCCCTCTCACACAAACGTTGTTTTATTGGAGGTTTGCAAATCGCAGTGCAGTTTCAAACGTATCTCATAATTCAATCTCTAATTTTTATAAACCATGACTCACAGCGACAGATAAAAAAATTTCATTAAATCAAATCCTTTCCGCTTGTGACGATAAGGCCAACTAGTTAAAATCCATTTATCTGACATGTCTAGAGTAGACAACATTCAAAGAATCAAACCCTGAATGGTCAACAACCGGTTTCCCGACCCTTTACCTACCATCGAGTAGATAGATATCTATGAAACGTTTCAATTTTAACGGAATCCTTTGAAAAACGATACATATGCATATCGAGTATATTAAAAACTACAATGCTTATAGCTTAAGTGTCGCTAAGCGATTGTTCGAACCCAAACAGACATGAGACAATGAAGCACTCAAGTGCACTCGATTCCGGTGCATTCTGTAGGCATAAGGCATTTACGACAACACGTGAACCAGCTACTCGAATATTACACTCCGGGGCTTCTAAAACATTTCATCGATAAACTATCACCTGATTATTTATTATTTAACCGATAAGTAGATAAGATACAATGTCAACAACCGATATTTCTATTTCTAATAAAAATTAGATAACATTAATCGCCGTCAAATACATACATAAGTTACTTCATAGTTATAATTGTCGTGTATGTAATATTTCGTTTAGATTGATTGATTTTAGTGAGTTAAAATGCAACTCAGCGAGTGTACCTACTGTGCAGTGATGATAAATTTACAATGACCTCAATGAGTAAGTAGTAGATAAGAGTAAAAACCAGTTAAAAATACGTGCGAGACCGGTTATATTTACAAAACAAAAAAATAGGCATATTTGTATGTATGTATGGATGTAGATCTCTTCACTCTCAATTTAACCCTGTATACACGTGTACAAATTTGCACACGGCGAAACGTGGCTTTTATGGCGAACACTGTGCAGAAACACTTTCGCCGTATGACTAAGCGGTTAATTGTATCAATGGTGAAAACATTACAAACATCAAAAGCATTAAGATAGATGAGGAGAAATTTTAGACGCGTTCATCGGATCAGACACGTACGATGTACGTGAACTGAAACCACGTTCGAACGAACTTCAACGGTATTGATACTAAAAGGGGGTTGGTATAAATCGCATTAAACATCAAACAATATTTAGGGGCGAAATTATCAAGGCTGGCGTAATTGGATAAGCAATTTTTTTTCACTTAATGTTTGAAGTTTGAAGGGCACCGTTCTAAATTAACTCGTATTATGTGTTTTGTAAGCATCGCTTTTTATTACGAACGAAACAAAACATCTGCTTCACACACTTCCGCGGAGAGCTGTTAGTTTTAACGCACGTAAAAAGAATATGGATACATCAAACATTAGCATGTATGTATTTTTAATACAAAAACTATTGTAAGATATGAAACGTTTTATAAATAAATGGCATCCATATATACACAGTTTTTGTATAGACAGCAAACTTTAAGAAGATCATTTAACGTGATAGAAATAGAAATTAGCTGAAAATACGTTGACCTCAAAATTAAATGCACTGAAAAAGAAGTAAAAAGACATCGACGAGCCGTACTGTATAAAACCTTTAAAACATGGTCGAAACAAACAGTTAATTGATTACAACTAGTATGTTTTTTGACGGTTAATAATTAATTATTATCAAAACGCTTGATAGTAACCTTGTAGTACTACAGATAAGCCAATCCATACAACGAGTTGGTGCATCAAACGTAACTTTTGGGATGATGACTGGGTGTAAAGAAGAAATAAAACAAAGAATGACACTGGGATGGAGCGCTTTTGGATGAATGAACAATTTTTAAACCCAACATTCCGCTATGCTTAAAAAAAATAAGACATACGTCCAATGCGTACTGCCAGTTATGACGTATGGAAGTGAAACATGGATGCTAAATTCGAGAATTTTACGTAAGATCCAGTGCACACAGAAAAGCATGGAAAGATGTATACTTGGTATAACAAGAAGAGATCGTAAGAGGAATACATGGGTAAGAAGCATGACCAAAGTGGCAGATATAGAGGAACGTGTGAAAAAGTTGAAGTGGCACATAGCGAGAAGAATCGATGGCAGATGGATGCAAGAAATACTAGAATGGTATCCGAGAGGATGTGAAAAAAAGCAAGGTAGACCCAATGGTCGATGAGCTGATGAATTGAGAAGAATGTGTGGAATGAACGGGATGCAGATTGCTCAAGACAGATAGGAATGGAAAAGGATTGGAGAGGCCTTCATCCAGCAGTGAATGGTGAACGGCTGAAAATGATTATGACTAACCCTTAAGATCCTTAAAAATCATTTTGTTCTACCATTTGAGTAGAGACGGTCGATGTTTCAAGTCATCGTATGGATTGTGATCTCTGTACTCTGTGGTAATAACTACATAATAACTTTGAATTTGTTTAATACCCAAGCTGTCCAGGCGCTGGGGTAAACAAATCAACAGAACGACTCAACAAATCAACAGAACGTTAGTTATATTAGCGAACACCTCAATTATCGTTCAATCTCCATGGCCTGACGAAAGCCATGAATTCGTTATCATTTTATTGCTGGAATAATAACTCAATCGCTCAGGCTAGCGGCCATAACGGTATGCGCGTTGCGCAAGGCACGCACACTCGAGCACAAAAACCCATCTCCCAGGCAGTTTTATTGCATAAATCAATTAAGACGAGAGCGAAAAAAATATGCGACGATACAGATGTTCGTTCTTGGGTGTAGCCCAAAGACGAGCCCAGTGGCGAAACTGGGACTAAATGGATCTTTGATTAGGAGCGTGCGGCTTATTGCGCGAGCCCCATTTCGCCCACTGCTCTTATATTATTGCGAACAACAAAAATAAGCCCCAAAATAAGCGGGGGGAGCTCTGATTGGGATCTTTTCCCTCTGCAAACATCTCGAGGGAGTTTCTCGACCTTGTTTCGCCTAATCTCATCCATTATCTGGAGATTATAGCTAGCATCGTGTGCTAAAATGCGATTATGTATAACACTGTTATATATGAAAAACAATGGGATGTAATGTTAAAATTCACACACAAGTGGGAACCTCCACTTTTAGTATATGCAATAAATTTAAAAATTAGGTACAATATTCGATCTCGAATGAGAGACATGGGAATCATTCAATTATATGCATTTAACCTCCAAAACTACGTAGATCAGAAAATACGTGTAATCCTTTAGAAGGGTTTAAATGCTTCAAAACTTTCGTAACGATCACTGACAGAAATAGTTGCATTAATTAAATAACTTTTCCTTCAAAGCTACGGAAAATAATTAGAGTGTCAGTAGCTACTCATAAATTGATATATGAAAAGTATAAAATTAAATTCGTTCGTGTTTGTGTACCTACAGATAAAAAAGCAGAATAACAAAGTGAGTGTGTACTGTATTTTTTTTTACAAATGAGAACCTATTTCAGTGTACACCACGTGAACTGATGGATAACAATCACGAAAACAATACCCAACCGAAGATGTGTCATTAGTTTATGTCAAAAATGAAAGGTATCTCTTCTTGGAAATCAAATACATACATAGAGAAACGTATCGTACATGCCTTCTCGTCTCAATGGCTAGCCCTGTGTCCATTGATATTGAGCGGAATGCGTGCACAGACCATAAAACAGTGGACCGTTAGCGATAAGCCAGGACGTTTCCTGTGTGTCCATTTAAGTGCACTTGTCAAATAATGCCGAAAAGTTTGACTTACAGGAAACGACAGAATAACACGCATAAACACCACGGATACAATATTGACAACACTGGTGCCCCGACGATACAGAGCGTTGTAACGCGCCCAGGGGAGATAAGACAGACCAGTAAACGGTACATGGCATTGTGATACAGAAAATATGAATGTGAAGAATTCGGCATTTTCGAAGCACTTTGTTAATTACGAGCAATGAAAATGTTTCTACCGTCGTTAAACGCGACAATCAGACGCCTTGCGATACAATTAAAACCAATTGGTTTTAAAAGAGCGTCCCTCCGGCTACTAATGACACTATTGTCTTAACCAGCAGTTTTAAAACAATGCGCCGAAGCACACCCAATAAATCATCTCAACGGGTTATCACGGCCGTGCTCTACATACACTCGAAACTGGGTTTCTCTTGACCCCAAAGGGTTGACTCGTTAGTCGGTTAGTGCATCGTGGGACGTTTTGGAAACGCTGGATGCACTCACTAGATTGGAGAGCTCATTAAGCACAACTACAATTGAGATTGTATTTTTTTTTCAATTCAAAAGTCGGGTGAGTACTCTTCTAACGAAGTACGGAAGGGGACGTTCCGGAAGTAGAGAGAACCCCTTAAAAAGCTCCATATGGTGTATCATCCCGTTACAAACGTGAATGGCGACATCGCCACAATCTTGAACTGTGGGTTTGGTACGGGCTCGTGAGACAAACTCATTGAAATAAATTTGGGTCTCGCGGTCCCGTACCGACCACTTAACTGTAGCATTGTCCGCTAAATGGTATTAGCGTGTGTGTTTATCGGCGAAAGGTCGCCGTTGACCCAAGACAGAAATAGCGGCTCGTCGGGATGCTGCGACAGTCAAAGCCACGTGGCTACTCTGTTACTCTTCGTTTTATCGGGTTTAAATTACGTGTGAACCAACACCGTCTTGTAAATAAACAACGTATTACCGAACACGCGCGCATTAAAAGTGAATTAAGGAAGAAATACACGCTGCAAAGTACCTGTGTGTATACAAACTAACCGTGGCACACGCATCCTAGTTAAACTCCATACGGCTCGTAAAATGTAAATCAACTTAATCCGACGGCGAGATGGCTTGCGTACGTACGCCAGCTGTAAAAACAGTAAAAAGCTGTAAACCGTAACGCGAGTGAGCTTCGCATACACAACTTCCTCCATAAGAACTAATTAAAAAAAAACATCGTTTTGCAAATTGTAGTGTTACTAGACAAACAGCCACAAACAGATTGTTTAATACCATGATAAGATGATCATCATCAGAAGCAACATTGGACAACTGCGGTTTGAATGAGAATAATTCTCAGACGCTTGTTGCAATCAAGATGAAGCAGCTGCAAATTACTAAATACTATCTCCTTTATATCTCAAGTTGATGAGGAGAATTCCGCGTACAAATTTTCGCCAGCATTGACAGTTCGTCGAATGCGCTCGCATAAATTCTATAAATTCGAACGCGCCACGGGCACGGATCAGAACAAGTTGGCATAAATCGAACGCTGATCGTTTACAAATATGGTGGTGGCCCTAAGGTGAACCGCTGTCTACAAGACCATTGAATGTATAATGTATGAAAGGACGCATGTGCTATGGGGATGTACGCGTACTCACTCATCCCGGGAAGTTACCTTTTTTGCGGTCGGATCTCTAACTTTCGAAACTCTCGTACACATAAACCTCATGAATAATGTCGGAACAAAGAGGTTTTAGCGGATTTACATTCGAATTATCATTATTCATGGCGTGCGCGCGCGCGAATTCGTAATTTGACCCTTTCAACGCGCGATCCCGAACTATGCGGTCGGGGTCCCTCACGTAAAACGTCCAAAAATCAAATAAAACCTTTTTGGCATGATCTACAAATACGGCGAAGCAAATATTAACGTGCGTAAAACGATTTTAATACTACATATAGCAGCGCGGAAATCTTCCTGGCGGCTGACCGACCGACTGGCTGCGTAGCCTAGTCGCGGAACGCTCGCATACCACCGTACTGCACGTACGCTAGCTAGCTCACACACAACACACAAACACTCTCAGCACGGATAGCCGCGGAACGCTCGCATACCACGACACGTACGCTCACTTACTCACACACGGCACGGGTTTAACTACCCGATGACACTGTCAACGGGCAGTTAGTTACTAGTATAAAAATAATGATGCAAATAAAATATCAAACTTCACTATGCGAGACCCTACTCAGGGGGATATTACACTATCAATAGGGATTGTCAATATTATCGCGGATTTCAAAACATTCGGATTCGCCTCAATATTATTACGATACTGTAAATACCATCAATATTCAATATGCATCGGGATGCACCGAATATTGATAGTGTGATATGCCCCACTGATAACCTCATTTATTCAAAGGTATGATTTATTTATTTTTAATTTTAGCCTAGTGGTTCCTGTTCAAGTGGCCATTATCCATTTTACAATAAATGTGTGTTAGTAATAACAGGGAAAATAATCTTAATTTGTCGTGTTTTTTTACACTAGGAAAGTTTAAGCTAAAAAAACCTATTTACAAAAAGGTATGATCCGAATGATGAAAAATCCGTGGGTTTGAAACTATTGAACAAGAATCACAGAAGAGGCACACTTAAATCAGTTCATCTTTACTGGAATGGAATTGCTCTTCCATAGAGGTATTTTCGAAGGTTCGATGATAAATTTGCAACCGAGATGAACAAATCCAACGAGGCTTGAAATTCCTTTGGAGAGATTGTTCCAAGGTGGCTAGAACTATGTCAAAAATGAACAGCGGACAGTTTCCCAAAAAGGCTAGCTGCACCAAGACTAGGTCCGGCCGGTTGGACAAAAGCGACGATAGCGTTGAATTCCATTCTGGTTCATCGGTCCAAGTGAACCAGCGACAACCAACGGAGGTTATCGGCGGGGCTCTTAACCTGTGATGAATCCAAAACGAAAAAAACACTTGTTATTGTGCATTTTCGGTTTTCGGAGGGGAACACTATTGAAATCTGTGACAAGTGAACAGGAACGGTGGGTGTCGGTGTTAGCCAAGCATTTCCATTACGGTTCAACCATTCCACAATTTTTTCGAGTCACGCATCCTTTCGCCATGGGCACACAAGTGCGTGCATCCTTTGAATTTCGACACGTACTTTCGCGTGTGTCAAAACCTTCATATCCTCACGTTTGATCGGAATGAACACTTTCCCTTCGCCTTCGGCACCAAAAATTCCAGTGTCAAAATTAAAAGTAAAATATTACAAAATATACAAAATTAAAAGTAAAATATTACAAAATATACAAAATTAAAAGTAAAATATGCGAGCGTAGATATTAGCGATGCTACCAACAGGAACAGTGCGCAATTGATCACTACAACGCAATACAAAACACGTGAATACCATTTTAACGGATTATGAGTTAATGTGTTTACATTTTTTCGAGGCAATTATCTCTTCGGAAACGTTTACCCAACACGATTTATTTTCTGTAAATGGTAATGCAAAAAAATAAAGTGTGATAAGACATTTTTACTTACCATCCATACATAGTATGGTAAAATACTTTGATCGTGAGAATTTTAATTTTTTTTTGGCAAACATCGTACGTTGTATGCGTAAAATTATGTATCAAACCGAAATGAGAGTGTGTGCAGAGTCTCGCAACTGAATATCCCTACCGAATATAAAATAATGTGTCATAATAATTTATTACATGATGGTTTAATGCGAGTATAGCGAGGCATCGAAAGCATGCTTTGGACAATCAAATGCTTATAACGTCGAAAAAAAAAAAAAAAGCCTTCTCAAACGAAGTTTATGGAGTCATTCCGACAAGAATCAATCTCGTAAACGTAATCGAAAAGAAGATTTAAAAAAAGATTTGATACGAGCCATTGCGATTAACAACTAAACAGCAATGCGTTCAAAAAAAAAAAGTGAGAATTCCGTTAAAAAAATATGAAAAGGGGGAAAAGTGGTGGTTTTCCTATCCGAAGAGGCATTAGGGCCGATTATACCAGTTACAAAGCTGTCAGTCGTCGGATAAAAGACACTCGGTGAGAAGATTCAAAAAGCAGGGAAAAGGGGCTGCGGGCGTATACACGCGGTAATGAAAAAAAAGCATCCAGTATGAAAAGGGCGATTGTCGAGCATCCCCACTACTAGTATGTGTTACAAGAGCAATAAAAAAAAGTACAACATCCACCGGTTAATTAGATGATAAGGGCGCCGTTGGCGAATGATACGGGCTCCGATCCGTCAAATCTGACGAATTAACAGCAATTACTATTAACGGCAACATTTGACACGGTACTGCGCTCCCAAATACGAACAGTACTGGGTCAGTTAACTGTAGCAATACACACGTTCAGTAGTAGATTACAGTAAATTCATATGGGTATGCTCATATGTATATAAGGAAGTAAGGAAGAGTTGCGCGATCTATTCCTTCCTGTCGCGTACATTGATCCGAACGCTAGACTTCAGCTATGTACATACATATGTACATGTATGTCTCGAGTGGGATTTCCCGTAGAGGGAAACGACCCGGCCGATTGCGGGAATATAATTTTCGTTGGTTTTACAAAAAAAATAAAGTAAAAAGGTTGTTGAATGCTAAAGTGCACGGTAATGGAAAAAATAGGCACGATAACAGACGGCACACGGCTATGGCGGGGGAGGCCGACCCCTCAAACTAAAGTCTTTTCAGTGGTTTCCCAAGAGTGAACGCTCGATTTACAAAAGGGCGTCATTTCCATGAATAAAATATTTCTGCTGGTTTTGCACTTTATGCAATGTGCACGTTGACTTCCTGGTGAGAAGTGCAATAGCCCCGACGACAAATTGAAACATCGCAGTATGACAAAATTCACGAGTGACTGCGAAAATTGCCTCATCCTCGACGACTGTGATAAAATGTCAATTAAAATTAATCATTTCGGTCGAGAGATACATTCCAAAGCCGAATCGGTTCAAAGTTAGGCTAAAAAAGCCGAGGAAAAGTTTTGAAGGGAGTGACATGTTTAGAGGCACTGTTTGTTGAGGGATAGGGCGGCTGGCTGTGGCATTAGCGAACAGGGCCGGGGTCTAGAGAGGGGTGCCAAGTCTGGGTGAGGACGTAATGGGGGCCGAGCATGTCCTCGGGTCACACTCGATGGCCTACTGCAGGATAAAAATGCATTATTCGAAGGAGACCCTTTCACGCCTCGATCGGCGAAATACGCGCCCGCGGGCAAAGAGTTAAAATCTAGTATGCGCGACGACACCTTCACGTTCGGAATCCGGACTCAGGAAATTCGCAAGCGACGATTACAATACGAGAAGAATCACAATGACGATACGCCCGAAAAAGGACGAATTTCAACAGACTAAATCCAGTCTGTAACCGTTTCGATAAAAAAAAAAAATATAAATAAAAAAGTCTATAGAATTCCTACTGATCGGTGAACGTACACAAGTACAAGGACACCAAAAAAAAATGTCTAGTTGATTTGTGAGTTCTATGACTTGTCAAAACTCGTTTTTACAGTGAGCGCATGGGAGATACGATACATTCCCTTATCGCTTCCCGGAATTAGTTCAAATCGAGTCATGGTCATTTTCAGTCGTTCACCATCCACTGCTGGATGAAGGCCTCTCCAATCCTCTTGACTCCACACATTCTTCTCAATTCATCAGCCCATCTTCCACTCGGTTTACCTTGCTTTCTTTCACATCCTTTCGGATACCATTCCAGTATTTGTCGCGTCCGTCTACCATCCATTCTTCTCGCTACGTGTCCAGCCCATTGCCACTTTTTCACACGTTCCGCTATATCTGCCACTTTGGTCATGCTTCTTAGCCATATATTCCTCTTACGATCTCTTCTTGTTATACCAAGCATACATCTGTCCATGCTTCTCTGTGTGCACTGGATCTTGCGTAGCATTCTTGAATTTAGCATCCAAGTTTCACATCCATACGCATTTTTCGTATGCCTTCTTTTTTAAGCATCAATCGAGTAATCTACATATGTATATGTGCGAAGCCAGAAAAGTGCATTATTTATCGAGTCGAACGTGACTAATCGAAATCGTTTCCGACGTTTGCGAAAAACAAGAGAGATATTGTGCAAACACTGGTGTATTTCTCTCAGACGTTATTTACTTCTCCTTCCCTGTCTGTCTGTTGCGGTGGTGCGGTATCTCCCAAAAAGTCTTGAAAAAGTGGATCCGGGCTCGTAAATTATCAGGGTGGGATACACCTTCGTAAAAAAAATTGTCTGGAGCGGTAAAGGAGTCTGAGACCTTTTATCCGAGGGCACTTGGCTAATGAATGGGATGATGAAGGGTGTCAACGAACCAAGCCATTGTAGACACAGACAGCGTCTTGAAATTTTCGCAATTGCCCTTCGACAGCTGCGCGAACCGCAGTTTCCGGCGCGCATACCAGCCGCCGATGACCTTTAGCGCTTCTCTATATATAAGATGTCAGTCCTTTGTCCGATGGAAGAAAGTAAACAAACCGTGCTGATTAGCCACGCCCGTGAAATTCGACAATCTCGACGGGACTTATCGCATTCCGATCGAGGGTGACGCATGGGGAATGTGCGCGACGAGGGGGGGTTATAAACGCATTCGATCGATAACAATAAAATCGAATTAGAAACAAGAACCGATACGTCGACGATGAGAGAATTGGAGAGGCATTTGTATGCGAGGACACGCTGTCATACGAAAAGGAAACTCGGAATGTGTCCGCAAGCAAACGCGCGTCTCCTCGGCCAACTTACATACATTGTCATTCTCCTCTCGATGTTCTGAGAAGTCGGCGTTGAAACTTCCGACTGGTCGAAGACGTCGTACAAGGGGCAACGCTCGAAAGTCCTAGGAAACCATTTGAAAATTTTCAGGACAGGAAGTCGACGAATACCTTAAAGTTAGCTCGTGCAATACAGGACAGAATCAAAAAGGAATTGAAGAAATTATATTCGTTGTAAGTGTACTCGATACCCAAGCCTAAATATAAAATTGTAGCGATTTTCGTTGGAAACATTCATAAATTGTGGTTTCAACTTGGGCCCCCTTCCCTCTCCCAAGTTCATCATAGAGTCTACAACAGTAGTCGGGAACCTTTTTCTAGCTGAGAGCCAAATTAAGGAAAAAGTTGCAAACTTAGAAAGCCTGCAAATATATTTTAAATTAAAATAATGGACAGGGGAGTTGTATGAAAATGGTTATCTTTATGATTTTTCTTAGTTTTAGTCAATCTTGAAAAGTTTTAATCTTGAAAATGCTTTAAGCTTTATGATTTTAAAGCTTTTTAAGACTATGTACATACCTATATAAAAAGTAGGAAAGGAAAAAATTAGAACAGATTCATCTTGATTTTGTGAAATGAATGTATGTTTTAAACAACCCATTACGGAATATTTCTATTATGTTATACAAAGAGCCGCATGCGGCTCTGGAGCTGTCGAAATCCGACCGCTGATCTACGATGTAGACTACATAGAAGTTCAAGCAGATTTTCCTCAAAACTCTTAACTTTCACCGACATACTTTGAAAGTTTTGATCCAGAGGGATTAGAATGTTAGTTTCAATACTGCTTTTCAGTATTAATTAAATCGAGCGGTTAAAACATTGACCGATAATAGCACTAAATAGTACGTAATTAATCACAGTCATCGAATCTGAGATATTGCTATCATATTATAACTAGGGTTCGTTAAAATTTATCAAATGTCAAATAAACTATTTTAGATTACCGGCCGTTAGCCGGTTTTAATCTCGTGCGAAAATAGCCCCACAGTAATAGATATACGTATGTATGTAGAGTTAAGTGGCGTTACGTCAAATTTAACTTTTTTCAACATGAACGTAGAAATAACAGTTTTCAAAGCATTCAAAATGCTCTTCAACGAATACATACATCAGCAGATCGAAATATTTAAAATACACCCACATAGAGGCGAATGTGGGCAAAGGGTTAAAACGTCGGGGGGGGGGGGGGGGGGGGCAGGTATAAAATCGCGTTCGACGACACTGGCAAAGAGCGGACAAGTTCATACACGCGCTTTTCGACGTTTCAAACGTGCAAACAATATCTACATAAATTTAACACGCAGAGATGCGCACAAACACACACACAAAAGTGCATCATCGATTTTCGGAATCGTGTGATTCAAGTTCGGATATCGCGTGACTCGTGCGAAAAGCGCAAGGGATCAATTCGATATTCCCACACATTATTCAAATTTTACTCTCGTTGCGAAGAAAATAATAAAAATAATTAAAAACACGGAACGTATGCGAAACTTTCATGCTGCCCGTAAAACGAAAGAGAGCCAGGAGCGGGCGAGCGGATTCGCGAACGCGCTAAACTTTTGAGATGTACACTCGCGCGCGAGATTCGCGAACGCGCGCATTGTCTCGTACGGAGATAATTAAAAATTTGAATTTGCGAACGCACCCGACGATCTATGTAGGTAGAGAATAGACTTGCGCGCGCAATCTATCGGTTGGCACCACTGTACTGAAAATTGATTAATCGATTAATAATCGATGTACATATCATCGGCGAGTGCGCGTTTCGGGAGCGAGGGTAGGGGAGGGGGTGTGCCGGCTAAAAACTGGTTGCGATGGCGATGGCGATGGCACACCCCTCTGAGTGGTCGTGTGTGCGTTTGTATTTGTACAAGTTGTAGATGGCGTTAGTTACGTTTGTTGCAGCTGGGGTGGATGGCAGAAGCGTCGTCGGCAACAATAGAGCACTCGGTGTCTCTCTCGAGGGGTGGATGTGGCTGTAGATGTAGTCGTAGAGTGGATGTGGAGTCCGGTAGAGTGGAGAAGCGACAGAACGAAGAGCGAAGAGCGAAGAGCGCGCCGCCTCGCTTGCCGGCCGCCGTTTGAATATTCGAATACGCCCGTTGGCGGCCGGTCGAGGGGAGGGGGGAGGGGAAGGGTCTCTATCTCCCTCTCTCTCTCTCTGTCTCTGTTTCTGTTTCTGTTTTTCCCCTTCCCCCCCTCAGGCTGCGCGCGATCTCCCCTCTCCCTCATCGCCTCCCCCCCCCCCGCTTCCCCCGCCTCGTCTACTTACCCCTCTCGCCACCCCGCCGCTTGTGCATCGTTCGTCGACTCTTCATATACGATTCAATATATTTATTTATTTAATATATCGAGTAACATGCAGCTCACAAAGTACAATATAAAATAAAATTAATTCCACATAATACAATAAAAAAATTCGGGTGTAACCACCCATGACTTTATACCAGTGGCGTAGCGTGAATTCCAGGCGCCCCCCCCCTATATACATATTATTTCCTTACAGAAAAGTAACTTTCCAAAATAACATTACATATGTACCTTTTTTAAGTAGAAAAAATTTTTTTTTTTTTGGACTTGGCATTGGTAAACTTTCATTATTTCGTTAAATAAAATGCGATGCAAATAGGTTGAAAAATAAGAGAGGTATAATATTTTTAAAAATTAGTCAAAAAGAAATTACAGAATAAGTTAAATTCAAATGTGGCCAACCCGTGACTTTATCCATATCCATATGTATGTATGTATATAAGGAATACAAAAAGTATCGAAAAAATTTTTGAAACTTAAAAAGTCAAAAATCAAATTTTGCTCGAGCCGCAGCAGAATATTGCCTCGAACGTAGCTAGCAACGTACGAACGTATAATGAAACAAACAATTTTCAACGCATACTGAAACACGATAAACCGTCACTTCTACTATACCGATTTTGATGAGTATTTTTTTAAACTCACCATTGTTTTAAGAATTCTAATTTTATAATATTGTGAAGATTCAAAATATATAAAAGGCCGGAAAAAATAAAAAAAAAAAAAAAATCATGCAAAAGTAAACTACCACTTCTAGTAGGCGGATTTTGATCAAAACCTTATCAACTCTTACGCCTTATGTGAAAACTATAGATATGAAATTTTAACTTTATCGGGTAAGTAGTTTCGGAAATATGTATACCGTGATAATAGGATTTTTGACTTTTCTACAAAAAGAAAACCAACTTCCACTTGACTAATTTTAATGATTTATTTTTTCGTAACTAGGTATTGCTTAAAGCAGTGCTTCCCAAACTTATAATTACCGCGACCCACGTTTTAGAAGGACAAACTTTCGCAACCCACCTAGTTTTAATGGACATTATGTGGAGGGGGGAAGTATTTTAATTATTTTTAATACTGTTTTTATACTTAAAAATATCCAGTTTTATTTATTTTGAAATAACTTTTAATTAGCGAAAACAAGCAGCTGGAATAAACCTTGTACATCCGTGTACTCACTAACTCTAAAAATGTCTCACTAAGAGCAATATTACACTTGGCCACTTCACCAACAACCAGATTTTTTTTGAATCTCGACATCCAGATAGATATACAGGTTTAGATGGTACGTATTAGATTGTACGATTCTCTGTTGCATAAAAATTTCTTGTAAGTCAATGGTTCGATGAAAAAAACCTTCACCAAAACCCTTTTCTGACCTTTTTTTTGCATCGTCGTACTCAATTGTCAACGCAACGCAATGTCAACGCAATTGTTTCGAAAACAGTGAAATTCAGAAAGAAATATGAGAGGTTGAACTTTATATATTTTCTACGTCTACATACTACTACATAGAATACCTAGTTTTCGTATACCTTCCTAAACCTATTTTTTTGTATGAAGATTATGAGATGAACAGGTAGCTGGTGAAGTAAAAGTGGTGCAATGTAATAAGTAGAGCCCGGAAAGATACGGCGCGAACGTATTGACTGACCAGTGCGCGTGGGCAAAACCCAAGGCAAGGGCCGCATCGGAAATTTTTCGTAATATTTAAGAGGTACCTACTTAAATTATAATCCGATCATTGGAAATTTGACTCAGCTGTACTTAAAAAGCTTTTCTTAGCTGCAGGTAAAAAAAAATGAGCTGTTTGAAATTGAAATTTTTTTAGTCGTGAGTGAGCCGTTGCTTCGAGTGTTCCGAATTACAAAATCATTAATCATTAATTCTAATTTTAATACAGATTTAGCGGAAATTCTAATAAAGTGCAATATTACATGGGTTAAAGTCGAGCATCCGGTATTTAAATCTTTTATAAATAAATGTTTAAAACAGCAATACGGAAATGTTGTCATTCCTTCTGAAACAACATTGCGAAAAAAATTTCTACCGCGATTGTATAGTGAAAAAATGTTGAATATTAAAAAAGATCTCTGTGATAAATATTTATACGTGAGTGTAGACGAAACGACTGACAAATGCGGGAATAATATCATTTAACACGTTATCTGGAGACATTGGCGACAAAATTAAAAAAAAAATTTCTGTTTTAAATAATAATTCCGGTTTTAAAACTTTGACTAATATTTCAAAACTTCTTAAATCTGAAGTAATTAATTGTTCGGCTAATGAAAATATACATTATTATTATTAGACATTTAGATTAGACATTTCCCATATTTTAACTTTTCACCTGTAACCTCGGTCGATGTTGAACGATCATTTTCCAAGTTGAAATGGATATTTATTGAACGGCGACAAACTATGACTATAGAACACCTAGAACAATATGTAATAGTGCATTATGAAATTAACTGTAAAATGTAATTTTTTTTTCGTTCGTCGATTAGGCCTCTGGGGGAGACCACGTAAAAATAAAACGCACTGAAATTCTACCTCCTGAGTTGTGTGGAAATTAATTTTAATTTTATACAGAAATATTTAAAAAAAATATTACGAAAAATTTTCAATACGGCCCTGCAAACCGGTTTCTGTAAGCAAAAAAAACCTGCAGCAAAAAAAATAATACGTTCGCGCTCCATCTTTCCTAGCTCTAGTAATAAGATGCTCGCCACCGTCAAAAAAAATCTGGTTGTTGGTGAAGTGGCCAAGTGTAATATCGCTCTAACTCTTTGGATCAGCTCATCTTCTGCCCACTAGATCATTTCATCGATTCTGCGTGCAATCGTATTGTAATATGTAAGCGAAATCGTTTCGACTTCTATACTTCTTTCTTGCTCTTATCATCAAACATAATTCTAACAGTATATTTTATTGGTGGTAGCCAGTGGCGTAGCGACCGCGCCTGTAATTTTACTTTATCCCGCAATGCGGCGTGCGGGGGCGCCGTAACTTGGCCATTACAATTTACAATCCTTAAGGCTTTCCAAATTTTTCGTCAACCGCAAGTGGTACCTACATACTTCCCTTTGAAAGTCACCTAATTTTATCACTTAATCTTTGAAAGTTTTCTCCAACAAAACTATGATACACATTAAGCTGAAATTTTGCATATGTATGTAGTACATTGGTTCACAAAGTGTGTCCCGCGTGACTTTTTGATGTGTCCCATGAGTGTTATGTTAAATCTGTATTATTTTTTAATTAAAATTAAAAAAATTTGAATTTAATTTTTAAAAAATGCTTTGAATCATTGTCAATAATTGTCAGAAGTTCGCTGGTGCGTGTGAAGCCAAGTTTGGAGATGTGGTTTATTATTCAGCTGCTCGGTGGCTGAGTAGAGGTGTCACATTAAAACGCTTTTTCGATACAAGGAAAGAAGTGGCAGACTTTATATGTCAAAAGCACAATGATCTCCTTGAGTTACGCGATATTAATTGGTTATGTGACCTGGTATTCTTGGTTGACATTACTGGAATTATCAATGAGTTGAATATAAAACTCCAAGCAAATAATGCGTTGATTTCCGATCTCTTTAATGATTTGAAGGCTTCAGAGCGAAAGATTCGACGTATTCAACAACAATTCGAAGTTGGAAATTTTTGTCATTTGGAAGCATGTCAGACTCTTTTGAATGAATATACCGAGGCTTGTCGTCTGCGATCAGAAAAATACTTCAGGATCATTCAATGTTTGTTAGATGAATTTTCTAGGCGCTTCTTAGATTTTAAGAAACCAAATAAATTTTAATTTATTTCAAGATCCCTTTTCGTGTAACCCGGATGCTGTTCCCGTAAATATGCAGTTTGAATTAATAGATTTGCAAGAGAACCTGGAAGCAAAAGCATCTTATCGTGATAAGAATTTAATTGAATTCTACAAAGAACTTTCACTTAAGGTATATCCAAATATAGTTACACATGCTCATCAATGTTTAACTATATTTGGCATGGCTTCTTTATTTGGAAGTACATGCATACCTATATTTGTGAAAAAACATTTTCTACAATAAGTATTAATAAATCAAACGACAACCATATCGCATCTGTTTTGTATATTCACACTATAACATTTGAGCCTAGATTGCAGGATTTAGTTTCAAACAAACAATTATTGCATAAATCACATGGTGAAAAAAAATATAAGTTTAAACAACGAAATATATATATTTTTTTGCTTATGTTTATTTTTATGTATTATAAAAGAAAGGGCAGCCCGCCAAATTTTTTTAATTTAAAATTATCATACCATCATATCAACCACTCTTCCAAACTTCTAAAAAAAATGTTATTTAATATTATCATTTCAGGGAATTATTAATTTTTGAATTTTAACTGCGAATAAAGTTTTTGACAGGTACGGCGATAATGGTCGTGAAAACGAGTCACTAAGGCCAAATGTTCGAATTGTCAAACAATAAATTATTGTAAGTTGTCAGTTGGTTGAGTTCGCTCGGCCGTTGATGATGTGGTCGAGTTGGGTGCGATGGTTGGACGATCCCGAGCTGGTGGTTTCCGTACAAAAATGGTTCGGAATCCGCTATGGAATCCAATCCCAGCATCCGCCAGAAATCACCAACAAGTTTTGGTTCTACTTGTTCACGGTCTGTACAGCACTCGGTGATGAGATCTTTTACGCGACATTTATCCCATTTTGGTTTTGGAACATCGACGGAGCTGTCGGTAGAAGAGTTGTTTTGGTTTGGACCATTGTGATGTATATTGGTATTTGTTTTTCAATTTAACTATATCACTTTTTGAATTTTCGCATCATTTATGTAATGCTTTCTTGTCATATACATTGAAACTTTTAGAAGGGTGGTTATCATTAGCAGCAGCGTTTTCTGTTATTTGTAATGAAAGTTATATGGGGAGGCGTTTAAAAGGCTGAATCCATTATGGTCGAATGGAAAATGTCGCAAACGGATAAGGTCTAATACGAATAAGATAGAAAGTGGATTTGATCGAACGGTAAAAATATCCAAAAAATACATATGCACAAGGTCGAAAATCTTAAATAACACACGAGTAATATCATTTAAGCTTTTAACTGGCAAAACCAGGTTTGGAGATTTAATATTACTCGTTGCAATCAACGTGTAATGACATTTTGCGTATCGAAAATTAATTCGCATTCTTCAATTTAAAAAGGTTGAGAATCACTGGTTAAAAAAAGAAATTACTCCTCGGGTCACAGTAGATAATCACATTGTAGAGATAGTTGATAGTTATTTATACCGAGGAAAATTGGTGAATATGACTGGATGTAAAGAAGAAGGAATGAAACTAGGATGGAGCGCTTTTGGAAGAATAAATATAGTTTTTAAATCTGACATTCCGAATGAATGAATAAATTCAAGAATGTTACGTAAGATCCAGAGCACACAGAGAAGCATGGAAAGATGTGTGCTTGGTATAACACGAAGAGATCGTAAAAGGAATACATTGGTAAGAAGTATGACCAAAGTGGCAGATATAGCGGAACGTGTGAAAGAGTTCAAGTGAAACATAGCGAGAAGAATGAATGGCAGATGGACGCGAGAAATACTGGAATGGTATTCGAGAGGATGTGAAAGAAAGCAAGGTAGACCAAGGGAACGATGGGCTGATGAATTGGGAAGAATTTGTGAAGTCATGTGGATGCAAATTGCTCAAGACAGACAGGAATGGAAGAGGATTGGAGAGGCCTTAGTTCAGTAGTGTACGGTGAACGACTGAAAATGATGATGATGATGATGTATTTTTTTCGATATTTTCACCGTTCAATCAAATCCACTTTCTATCTTATTCGTATTAGACCTTATGCGCTTTCCGTTTTATTAATATTAGACCTTATCCGCTTTCTACATTATTTCTATCAGACCTTATACTTTGGCGACATTTTTCATTCGACCATAATGGATTCGTTCTTATTAAATTCGGCCTGTTCGACTGTAATCAGTTGAATGTGGGATTGCAAAAAGTGTGTGTTGTGAATGTTTGTGTACTTTAAAAGCTTTTCAATGTTACGCTTAATATAATTAAGTTTAACACGTATAATTTATTATCTCGTTACATGTTACAGGTCAGGGTGTTAAAGATATTATGAGAATGCCGAGACCGGGTCCTCCAGTACAAAAATTGCAAAAGAAATGGGCGTTGGAATATGGAATGCCTTCTACGCACGCAATGGTCGGAATGTCGATACCGTTTTCAATTCTGTTTTATACAATGAATCGATATCAATACTCATTCCAATGGGGTTTAATATTTGCTACTACGTGGTGTTCTCTAATTTGCATCAGTAGAATATACCTTGGAATGCACAGCATTTTGGTAATTTACGTTTTTTTTTAGCTACTGGGATCATTGAAATCCACTAATAACTTGTGCTTTGACAATTTTAGGATATTGCAGCCGGTCTCTTGTTGGCCGCATGTATTATGCTACCCGTAATGCCCATGGTTGATGCACTGGATCATGCTATATTGACTAATTATGCATCACCTTTATTCGTATTAGTGATATCGATATTAGTCATTGTTTATTATCCCAATGGTGATAAATGGACTCCAACGAGGTATTAAATCGTCGAAATATTTAAGTTTTATGATGTATACTGATAAGAATTTCTTGGAACCAATCTCAAGTTTCATTTTCAGATAAAATTAAAAAACTGAAAATTGCTCGTCCATCCATGTCATACTTTTATTTTGTATTGTTTTTTTTTTAGAGGAGATACAACTATGGTGGTAAGCGTTTGTGCAGGAATACAAATTGGTGCATGGACAAATTACCAATTGGGTCATATGGCTTCTAGTAGTGCAATTCCACCATATATAATTATATGGCCATCATACGACATGTTGGGTTTGGCGATTTTAAGGACAATCATTGGATTTTGTGGTGTAATTGCTACGAGAGCAATAGCAAAATCGATTTCATATGCTTTCGTGTGTGCCTTATTGGGTAAAGATAAAAATGAGCTGCGAAACTCGGAAAATAGCTTAGAAAATAAAAATAAAATAATAGTTGAATTGAGTTACAAATATTTCACCTGTGCCATGATCGGATTTAATTCGCTTTTTTTGTTTCCAAATGTGTTCAAACTTGTTGGTATAGAACGGCCAACGTTTTACACAGAAATATAAATAAATAGCTAATTTTTTTTATAGATTATACAAGCATGAGTTTAACGGAATCTCGTTTGACGCATAGTTTTATAGCAAATTTACATGCATGTGCACATGTCCCAGTGGTAATGAATAGGCGTTAATACATATTTAGTAAGTTATGTTATTCACGTTAGAAGTATTGTTTTTTTGTTGTATTGCAGAATGTTGATAGAAAAATTAATTTAAATAATGTTTGTAAAGTAACGAATACCCTCTTCCATGTATGAGTGATATAATTATTCTATATATATATATATATGTATATGTATAGATATACAATAGGTATCATATCTTATTCAATAATACAGTTCTATGTACCTGTTAATGAAATCGTTGTGTAAACTTACAGGTGATATTTTTAAGTAATTTTTAAGAAAAATGACTAAAACTAGTGTGCCCATTGCATTTATTATTTATTTTTACTGTGTCGATTATTTTTTTGAGTTCAATAGTGGGAAATTTGACGTTTCTTTTGTACTTTTTGTACAAATAAATAAATCCAGTGAAATTCATACTCATAAGTTGAAAACAGTTCAGATCTGTAAATAGATAATTATTTGTAGATAGCCAAAGTTTTTTTCTTCCAAAAGTCATACTTTAAAAAGACGTTAATGCTTACATATTGCAAGTATTTTTTAATGTCTATTGTTAAATACTTTCCGAACTACCAACAAAAATTTCAAAGGAGGTTGTTGTTGGTTTACAGAAAGATAAAAAAAAATATAGTGCATTATAAAATTTTATTAAAACTGTACAGTACTTACAAATGTAATAAATAGTTTTATAACATTCTCATTTTCTACATTCAGATAAAATATTTTGTTTCGTGAGTATGTGTATGTTAATTTTTCATAAATAATTTAAATTATACACTACAAAACTTTTAATTCAATAATTAATACATTTTAATTAAAATAATAAATCATTACATATATACGTTTGTATATAGAGTTTATATACACAATACTGTTAAGTTTATAAAAATATTCATATTTATTTATTTAGCAAATAAATAAATAACAATATTTATAATACACAGTAAAAGACATAAATCAGGTTAATGAATTAGGCCTGCATCTTTAGCCATACCGTAAAATATTGATTTCTTATTTTTTAGCAACTTTTCTGGGGAATCAAATTCAGCCAAATTTCCCTTGTCCAAAACTAGCACTCTATTTGAGTCCATTATTGTGTTTAATCTGTGGGCGATAGTTAAAACTGTGCATGATGCAAATTCTGTCCTGATAGTTCGCTGCAATACATTTTTTTATAATAAACATTACTTTATGATATTATGAATACACATAATATACCTATGTACATATGTATGTACATACGTATGTACATATATGCAAGTTTTTATTGTTAATAAATTTTTATTAACTAATTAATTTTAAAAGTTGTATTAATCTAATCACCTGAATAAGATCATCTGTTTCTAAATCTATGGCAGCCGTTGCTTCATCCAAAATCAATAAACGCGTTTTCCGAAGAAGAGCACGAGCCAGACAAACCAATTGTTTCTGACCTACAGATAAATTTTCTCCTCCTTCACTAATGGTATGATTCAAACCAGCTGCTAAACCTAAATTATCAATTCAATTAAACATTTTTAAAATGTTTAATCTTCACATTTTATTATAGGTAATCCAACACTTACCCTTTACAAATATTTTGAGATGTGCAAGCTCGAGGGCACGCCATATTACATTATCCGAATAGGCATCGAATGGATCAAGGTTCATTCTCAGACTGCCAGCAAACAGCACTGGATCTTGAGGTATTATTGTGATACGAGTACGTAAAGAATGAATTCCCAATGTTGAGATATCTATGTCATCGATTAGTATCTGTCCACTATGCGCTTCCATGATTCTGAAACGTACAAACTAATTTAATCATTATGTTTAGCATAAATAGGTTTTTACTTTATCCTAATCGCATAAAGTATTGTGGTTTTATTGTTTACCCATACCTGAAAATTGCTAGAGCTAATGTACTCTTACCAGCACCCGTGCGACCGACGATACCAATTTTTTCTCCAGATTTTATTTCACAACTGATATCATTTAAGACTGGTTTAGTGTCTGATCTGTATCGCATATTTAATTTTTGTATGGAAACGTGACCTTTCAACGGCCAATCAGGATTTGGAATAGTTTTGAGAATCTTCCAAGGTGCTTCCTGTCACGATTTCACTAATTAATGATCAAATATTGAATTGGTTCATATTATGAACGAAATCACAATTTATTAAAATAATAACCTGTGTTGTACCAACATAGTCTTTAATTCTCTCAACAGCAACTATATTCGTTTCGGCATCTGAAGTCATTCTTACAAGCAAATTAAGTATTCGTGTGATCTAAAATTTGTAAAATATAATAAATTTTTTAATTTGTGTTATAATTATAGTAATTGTATTTTTTGCGTGGTTTCATACTTGAAGGGCATAACTGACGGTAAGGCCAGCTATTCCAGGATTGATTGTATCCCGTCCGATGACAACAAACAAGGCAGAAAAGAAAACTATGAAATTTCCTATCATATCCAATCGTAGTGCTTGCCACCGAGCAGCTATTAAGCTTGGGTAACTATATATTTGATTGAAATCAACTTTTTCTTCAGACTCCTTTATAAATCTATAATTTGAAAGAAAAAAAAATGCAATTACGAATGTCCATGCAAAAAATCGAAATACATTTATTTTCATTTCACCTATTTAAGATACCGTAAGCTCGAATCGTAGATGCTCCGATAATACTTTCGCCAAAGTGTGAATATATTGGTGATCTCGATACAGATTCCAATCTTTTCAATTGCCTAGATGTGGCAACGTAAAACCGTTGGATGAAATAGTACACAAATCCAGTGGGTATTATGACCGTGATAAATATCGGAGTCGATATACTGATGACCGCTAATGTAGCAGCAACCTATAACAATCTAAGTCTTAACGCGAAAGTAAAGTTGAATAGTTAATCGTTTTAATGTGAGTTTAATCGTACAGCAAATAAATGATAAATCCATGCACGAAGTGTCATCGGCAGTACATTATCCAAGGTATCCACATCTTTACTGAATCTGTTGAGGATTCGGCCAATAGGAGTCACATCGAAGAAGGTATTTATTGGAGCACGCAAGATTGAACTCAACATGTCTGCATGTAGAGATTTTGAGGCTTCCAAAGTTCCAATGTAAAGTGCTAAGGATGCCACACACGATGAAATGGCTAGTAGATAAAGAAAGGTTCATAAATTCATTAATTTAATGGTAAATCGTGAAATACATTATACCAAATTTAGATTATGCTGTACCTTGACCGATGCCGAAAGCTCCATATACTCCTAAGTACATATCGCGTCTTTGTTGAACGTTAGACCCGTTAACAACCTGTATTTTTGAAAATGTTTATCAAAAAGGTTCAAATAGATTTTATCTATAATACAATAAGGAAAAATGGTGACCAATTCCTTGTCGGTGGACCATGCTGATAACCATACATTTGCTCCAACAGAAAATGCTTGAAATGTTATACTCATTACAAGAGTTAAAATGGACAGAAATCTACCGATACTTAACAGATAATGGGAATAAACATCCCATTTCACCTAAAAAATAAAACCAATTTGTAAATATCATAAAATAACGTACAGTTTCAATAATAATGATAATAATAATTACACTGCCGGTCTCAGATTTTTCAGTTAAAACTAGCTTATTAGATGATTTTTTGCTATCATTAGCTTCAGGGGTTTTTTCGAGAGTCGAACTTTTAGCTTCAGCTGTAGTGAATGAAGAATATATTCAGGAATTATGCTTGTGTATTACGGATAGGATTAGTATGTGTAATTGAAATATATTAAATTTAAAAAAAAACCAACGACTCTGTGATTTCTGTTCTGAACGAGTTTCAGATGTACTTTCAGAGTGAGACTGAGATCTTTGCAATATGTTAAGAAATTCAGCATCGCCTAAACTGTGCTGTAGTTGTTGTTTAATTTCAACTAATTCTGCAAACGAGTAAAAAATATTTTTTTACATAACACTTGTGACTGAATAATGTGCAAAATTCTTACTAACCATTTGACTTATAAATGTCAGAAATTTCACTTAAATGTTGTAATAGAAATTCGGCAAATGCGCCTTTTTTCGCCAATAACTGTTTGTACGTTCCAGTTTCTGTAATTTCTCCATCTTTGAGAACAATTATATTATCCACTTCAGGCAAATATGTAATGCCATGTGTAACTAGCACTCTTGTTTTCTTTTTCAGTATTCCAGTTGGTCCGATAACATGTTCAAATATATGTTTTCCAACGTGTGAATCAACTGCACTGAGAGGGTCATCCAAGAAGTATACATCACTGTCACAATACACTGCTCTAGCTAGAGAAATTCTTTGTTTTTGTCCACCAGATAAATTAATCCCTAGAAGGTTACACAATAACTGCTTATACAACACTATATGCGTACCAATTATGATTCATTAGAATAAAGTGGTGTACCTTTCTCGCCAATTTCTGTTTGGTCTCCTCCGGACAGCATATCCAAATCCTGTTTTAGTGCACAAGCACTCACAACGGAACTGTATAATGTTTTATCCATAGGTTTTCCAAAGAGAATATTATCTTGTAAAGTGCAATTTTGTATCCAAGCTTGTTGGGCAACATAAGCAATAGTGCCATATGTATTGACCCGACCAGATATTTTGTCCATCTCACCCAAAAATGCAGACAAAAGAGAGCTTTTTCCAGAGCCCACACGACCAACAATGGCAACCAGAGATCCTGACGGAATGCTCACATTGATTTTATGTAAAGTGGGTTCCTCTGAACCCCAAGAAAACCATCCATTTTCAATAACAAGAGGATTAACTATAAAATTGAAACCATTTTTAATGTATAAATTTATAATTCTGCACCAATGCATATTTGCAAAAATAAATATTGAAAATTCATTAAATATTATAGTTCAACAAACCTTCTGATAATAAATGTTCTATAATTTTCGGATCCAATTCTTCGGAATTCATGAACTTATTTAGTCGTTTAACTGATACGCCCGTCTAAAACCAAATGTAATGACTGATTTTAATTCATAAACACAAAAAGGTTTATTTTTATCTCAGTAACTGCAATTGCAGTAGTTAAATTTAATATATACTTATTTATTACTTGTACTATATTTGATATAACCATGGGTAGCATTCCCAAAGGAAACCGTAATATGTTGAACAATGATAGAGAAACAAAGGTGGTTTTGGGATCCAACACGTTAGTTGGATCTGAGAGTACAAAAGTTGCAAACGTTGCTAGTGAAACCTAAAAAAAGTTTAATCAATGAAAGTATTAACGTTCTTCATGATTGAAAACTTATTTTAGTGTACATATATCATTAAGAAATTGTTAGTTTTTTATTTATTTTACCAAAAATGGAGCGCAAGATAAAATAAAGAAATTAACAGCATTTAAGTATGCCGATTGCTTTAATACTTTCATCTCCTTATCTCTAATCCTTAAAATTTGTTCTTCAAAACTGGGCTCCCATGCATAAAGTTTCAGAACCTATTTGATGAAAGATTTATATTTCATTTTAAAATAGAAAAAAATATATACTCGATAATTACAAATATAAGAAAATAACCTTGATTCCATTTAATGCTTCATTCATAATTTTAATTCTATCGTCTTTATTTTTCATTTGCTTTATTTGAAGTATTTTTAGCCTATTTGCGATGACCCCATTTACAGGGATGAGAATAAGCAAAACCGCTAGGCCAGCTAAGACAGAAGGACCAAGAATTTGCCAAAGGAAATATAAAGACAATGCTATTTGCAATGGTGTGGACCATATTAGATTCAAATTTGTGATAAGATCCATAAACCTGAAATAATAATAATAATTATTAAATACAACACTTAAATTATCTACTTACAATCTGGCACAATATTGTACCTTTGAGCATCTACCGACATCAGATTAACAACTTTTCCAACGTTAGATTCTTTACGCTCTTTGTTGGAAAGTTGTAATGCTTTTTTATAAATGGCACTGATCAAAGCTGTACGTATTCTTAAACCTACCAGAATCATTCTCTGAAAATATTGTGAAAAAACTACAATTTGAATGATACTCGTACCAAGCAAAAGTCCAGCATAGAAAAATCCTTTCCACATATGTTCTTTATTCTCTATGAACGTTATCAGTAATCTAAAAATGGTTTAATTTGTTATTTAAAACAGTTGAAAAGTAAATTTACTCAAAGATTAATGTATACCTTAAAATTTGTGGAGAAGTAAATAACATCATATCGGTAATAAATTTTAAACAAGCACCAAATATAAAAGTTGGTCCGAAGGCTTGACATAAAGCTGGCATTATGGAAACTTGTTTGGTTGGTTCAATGATACCAGAAACAACGTTTCCTGAAGATTTGGTGTAAGAAATTTTAGATCCCAGCTGTGATCTATTAATAAAAATAGATTTTAAAACATATTGTTAAAATGTTTGAAGTAAATAAAGCACACTTTACCTGTTGATTTTACTGCGAGACTTATTCCAATACTTTTCAAATAGAGGTACAACTTCAGCTGAACTATTGTCTGGATTAATGGACCACAGATCTTCCAGTACCAAAGGTCGTCTAAAGCCAGTCCACGCAAGTGAATCAAACCAACCAAATAAGATTCTCGATAAAAAACCACTATTACGTTCCGGACAAGAATTCTAAAAGAAATACACAAACATTGGTATAGAATACATCAGTATGTTAGGTCCATACAAAATCGCAACGATGATGGGTATTAAAATGTTGTCACAATAGAACTTACTTTAAATCAGTGATGCATAACCCGCGGCCCAGAATGACAAGTACTTCATTGAATATAAAAAAATTCTATGTTTGATATGTTAACAAATTATGCATTAGCAAAGGAATACATATATGTACATAATCTGAATCGTCACTAACAGAAAACCATACAGTGCTGTTTTATTTTTATTACTTTATCCTAATCGGATAAAGTATTGTGATCGTTCGAAAATTCGACCTCGAGATTTTGACTGATTTGTATCGAGTATCATCCCCTGATCACGTTTTCATGATTTCTGGAAAATGTATGTATGCTGTGTGTCTGTGTACTTATGCGTGTGTGTGTCTGTATGTGTGTTTTATCCGAAACTATCAAGGCTATCAAGCTGAAATTTCATATCTATTATTTTCACGTAAGGTGTAAGAGCCATGAGGAATTTGGTCTACATCAGTCAACCGGAAGTAGGGTTTTTTTCTTGTAGAAAATTCTAAAATTCTTTTACCACAGAATATTTCCGAAACGGCTCCGGGAATTTTGTCGAAATTTCATATCTATAGTTTTCACGTTAGCTGTAAGAGATACTGTGATTTCAGTCAACTTCTGACGAGCGAAAGTGGCAGTTTACTCTTGAACGATTTGCTGTTTTTTTTTTTTTTTTCGGCGTTTTAAATATGTAGTATCGTCACAATATTGTAATGTAATCCTGAGAGAAATTGCTATTTAGGAAAAAATAAATCATTAAATTCGGTCAACTGGGAGTAGGTTTTTTTTTGTCGAAAAGTTTACCACAAAATATTTCTGAAACTGCTCCGGCGATCTTTTATTATTTATAATTTTCATATAAAAATTAAGAGTGGGTTTTGATCAAAATCCGCCAACCGGAAGTGGTAGTTGAATATATGCCGAAGATCGTATTTTACATACGCGCGCGCACTCAACATAGTAATTTCATGATATTTATGTATGTATTTTGGTCGGTGTGGTGGTGTGCATGCGTTTTATTTACTTACATACTTAAAAAATTAATTTCGTTACTCTTTGTATTCCTCAAATATATGGATAAAGTCATGGGTTGGCCACACCCGAATTTTTTTTATTTAGTACGACTATTTTTTCACAGGTAGAGATTTGCGACCAAAATTCATTTTTTTACAAATGTCTCACACTCTCTACAATGTAGTTCCAGTCTGTTTTTAGACAATTTTCTTCAAGACACGCATTTTGGTGTTAGTTCTCCCTAGAATTTCGCCAGTGCACAACGTTTACGAAACAATATTGAAAATTCGCCGAGATTCCCATTTATTTGTAATGGCAGTAAAAATAGTTCTGAGCCTTTCTTGGTGAAATCGATGCTGAATATAATGAGCTATTGTACTACTGCAAAGTTCGTTGGTTAATCAGAGGCAAGGTTTTAAATACATAGATTTGTGTTACTTTTAAAAGAAATCAAAATGTTTCTTGTTAACAAAGGAAAGTCTATCGATATTTTGGAAGATCCTCAATAGCTGTGTGACTTGGCATTTCTGAAAAATATTACAACACACCTTGATGATCCGAATCTTCGATTGCAAGGGAAAAACCATTACATCTCAGACCTCCAGGAAAAACTTAAATTGTTTCATTCACATCTGAGAGAAAATATTTTTCCTCACTGCAAATAAATGTTATCCTTACATGGCATTGATTCCAGTCAAAAGTATGATTGCCACATCATCTGAATTCAAGAATCTTTTGAAAGGAGATTTTGTGAGGCCCGTGAACAAATAGAAGATGGATAAATCGGCCCTTCTATCAAATAGGTTGTGCACCACTGCTTTAAATGATCATGACAACCTCGGTTATATTATATGTTTAAATATTTGTTTTTAGTATGAAACTAAAAATAAGATAAACAAGTGAGATGGGTGAAGGTATATTATTATGTTATGTATCTATTCTTTTTTGATAAACAATAGTTCTAGTTTCTGAGATGAATTGCAATCGTTATAATATCATTGTTGAATCTTACTTCTTGTTTTGGGTAAGGCGATTCACTTGGTGGTACATCCACGAAACAATTAAGTACGAGTATGATAAGTAACAATGAAAAATATATCATGTAGCTAGCAAATGGATAAACGGACTCATCTATATACTCTCCATTTATATATTTTGTTAATTCCGATATTAACTGGGGTAAACCACATAAAAATAGTAGAATCCAGAACAAAAATAATAGACCAGATGTTCTCAGGCCGTATCTTTTGTTATACAATACGAGCATTCCAGAGAAAAACTAAAATAAAAATAAAGAATAGAATAGAATGGAATAATAAATTATCAAATTGATATATAAGTAGAAGATGTACTTACAAATGAAATGATTTTAATTATAGGCGTATAGTATTCTACATCAGGTACATCTTCTCCTCCAGAAGATTTATGAATGGCAGTTCCCAAATCGACGAGTGTTAATACCAATAATAAGCTCGTTAAAAAAAGTTTACTTATGTTACGAAAATTCCATGGTATGCTTCTATCTTTGCTATGGAGGATATAATAAACCTCCATGAATGAAAACGCCGATAAAAACGTACAAGGTATCCACACTAAAGCAGTTTTTTCGAAACAGGGTGATAATTGAGGATTGCTCGTGTTCCACGTGAGGTTATAATCCTGAAAAATAAAGATGATTTGAAATGAGAAAGAATGTTTTATTATCATCTCATACATACTAATATATTTTTATAAATTATTATTCGGGTGCTAATCTATCTAATAGATGACGTCTATCGAATTACCCAAATAGAATTATTCACACTAAAAAAGAAGTCAAAATTTATTTAAAAAATTGTATAGCTAATATTTCAGAAAATATAGAATGCAGTGTCATCTGATTTAGATTTATAATTGCCATAAATAAATGTAAATATGTTAAACTTGACATAAATTTAACATCCTACTGATAACAAGGAAAGATAACACAAAAATAAATAATAATGTATTGGGTTTAGCTTTAGATGGTTGTAAAATATTTTAGAATTACACATTTTCTCAAGTATTCGCAAAAAATATAAAAAATGTAATTAATAGGAAAAATTGAATACGTACATACATACTGATTAAATCGATCAGTGAAACGTATTTACCGTTATCAAGTATGATATTCAGTTACATTAAATATTTGATAGCAATATTTATTAGGATTATTTTGCAAAACTATGTAATTCGAACAACTTTTATGAATTTGTGATTTTTTATAATATTCCACTTTTATTATAGGTGAGTTTTTTTTATTGGTAGTGCTACGTGACGTCACTAAAGGTTACCCTACACGTGCATGCTTGACTGCGCAAACCTGTTTATGCTAAGTTTGCGCATTATTAAGATTACCATTGCCTACATAAAATTTTATCACCTAGAAGCTCCGTTTTGCCTGTACAAACCAAGTTTGTATAGGTAAACCACGAAACAATCATGCGCGTGTAGGGCACCTTTATGGCGGCAAATAAACATTGCGCAAATGAAAAACCACAATATGTATGTACATTTTACACTACCATTCGATAACTGTAAAACATGACGTAATCATAAATGAAACGACAATTTAAAGCATTTTTAGCTAATAAAATCGAACACTGACGTATTTTTTAAATATAAATTCTACTAATAAATAATCATAAGTTTAATTATCTACTGGTCGAATTTTGAATAACAAAGTCCAAATATGCATAGTTATGTATTTTTTAAAACAGTTAACTTATACCCAGAATGGGGAGCCACAAAACTTATCCATTTCATAGAAAAACTTTGAGAAGGTTTAACCACAACTTCACTACACCAAGCACTGGTTGATACTGATTAATTGGAAGACAAGTTCTTGGAATTGAATTTGGTCCAAGCACTACAACTTACAGCATTACACTGTTTTAAAGGGTAATGTGTGGTATTTCATAAATTCAAAAATTTCATAAATTTTCATACTTGTTTCCAGGTTTGCGGATACAAACTTGGCTTGTACAACAAAACGGAGAGTATAGGAGATAAAATTTTATATAGACAATAGTTATCTTATATACGCAAACTTAGCATAAACAGATTTGCGCAGCTAAGCATGCACGTGTAGGGTACTTCAATATTGGCCATTCACGGTCCGTATTATTCGACGTACATACGGACGTATTCTTAAAACAAATTGTAAATGTGCCAATTCCCGCTGTCAGTACGACCATTTTAGTACATTTACAATCATTTTAATAATACTTCCGTATACATGTACGTCGAATAATACGGACCGTGAATGGCTACCATTACACATATTTTATCTGTGTTGAAATAAATAATAGTAAAAAATCAAATATATGTAGAGCAATTCCATGTACAACACCAAGTTGAACTAACAGAGACTTTAGGAAATATATATACATAAATGTATTTTTTCATTCTGATCATATCTCAATTAATGTTTTTTTGAAAATCATAGGTAAAATAAAAAAATAAAACAAGTAAAAACGTGAAAAATATTTTATTTACACAATCGACATAAAAACACAAAAAGTAAGTAATACTGGCTTACAAAGTAAAATAATAAGTACCTAACTTTTAAGTAAATTACAGTTACAAATATATAAAAAGACCTGGCAGTGTTGTGCAAAACCTATTTTTACAAAAAAAAAAAAAGAAATATTCTCAATACAAATTGTAAAAATAAACTTATAGGACACATTCAAATATCACGGATGGTTGACAGAACCAACTGATTCCAGTGTGATTAAAAAAATTAAGTAGTAAACCTTGTTATTGTTCCTAATTGAGGAACAGTCACCATTGTGAAAATTATAATCACTGAACAGGTATCTCACGAGTAACCTGCATGTTTTCGCAATTTAAATGTAGATAAATGCAAACATAACATAAAATAATTATTTAACAGCACATTATGTATATGCAATTCATATAAAACTTTAATATCAAACATTGATAATTTCAACAAATGTTTTATATGCATGGCTGTCTGTCACAACAATCTTCAGTTATAAAATGTAATTTTATATAAAATATAATAATTCAACAATACAAATGACAATACAGTAATTTCATTAATTAAAACTTACACTTAAGAGATTTTCATAAATAGATCAATTTTACATACACAAATGTCTAATTTTATATTAAAAAAAATGAAATATGAACATTATTCATAAGTTACATACAAACTATATAAATGGGCAATGACAATATAATGTATAAAGTGGCACTGATGGCATACAAAATCAGTCTAAATGTATGTATTAAGTTGATTCACACAATTTTATGTTTATAAAAATATTTACCCCGGGGACCAAATTTCTAAGAACATCACCAGGAAAAGAAATTCATATTATATAATTTGATCTCTGTTTACAGAATTACATTTTATAAAGAAACAAATTTACAGATTGTAAAATGACCATTCAAAAATAAAATAATTGCAAAGTTAATTAATTAACAAGTCCAGCGTCTTTAGCCATACCGTAAAATATTGATTTCTTATTTTCAAGTAATTTTTCTGGGGAATCAAATTCAGCCAAATTTCCCCTGTCCAAAACTAGCACTCGATTTGAGTCCATTATTGTATTTAAACGATGAGCAATCGTTAAAACTGTGCACGATGCAAATTCTGTTCTGATTGTACGCTGCAATTTGAAATATAAATATTTAGATTGGAGTATTATTTATGAATTGAAAATAATAGGTATTATCTTATTAGATAATACCTGAATAAGATCATCTGTTTCTAGATCTACGGCAGCTGTGGCTTCATCCAAAATTAGCAAACGTGTCTTCCGAAGAAGAGCACGAGCCAGACAAACTAACTGCCTCTGACCGACCGATAGATTTTCTCCACCCTCACTTATGGTATGATTCAAGCCAGCTGCTAATCCTGAAATAATAATAAATAAGCAATTTCCAAAAGTATCTGATTTTTTAAATCAAATTAACTTGATATAATTACAATACCTTTCACAAACGCTTTGAGATGAGCGTGCTCAAGCGCACGCCATACAGCATCATCAGAATATACGTCAAATGGATCAAGATTAGTTCGCAGGCTCCCTGAGAAAAGAACTGGGTCTTGTGGTATTATTGTAAGTCGAGAACGCAAGGCATGTAATCCCAATTTGGATATATCTACTCCGTCGATCAATATGCGTCCACTGTGTGCTTCTACAATTCTAAAAAAAATTAAGCAAGTTAATTATAAGGACTTCAACGTATGAAGCATATTGAAATTTTTTTGTAATATACCTGAATAGTGCAAGAGTTAGCGTACTTTTTCCTGCACCAGTACGGCCAACAATACCGATTTTCTCTCCAGATTTTACTTCGCATGAGACCCCATGTAAAACTGGTTCAGTTGTCGATCTATACCTCATTACTAACTTTTCGATGGTGACTTGACCTTCCAAGGGCCAGTCTGATTTTGGAGCAGTTTCGGGAATCTCCCAAGGAGCTTCCTATTATATAAAAAAAAAACTGTTTGGCTGTAGGCGTCTACTAATTATACTAAAATAACATATTTCTCATTACACCCCAAAATTTTGGTTAAAATTATGGTAAAGTAATAACCTGCACTGTTTCTCCATATTCTTTAATTCTCTCAACAGCAACAATGTTGGTTTCAACTTCTGAAGTCATTCTCACTAACCAGTTAAGAGTTTGTGTTATCTATTAAAAAATAAAAAAAGCACATTGAATGTTTAATAAAATCATAAAATATTAAACATATTTGATACGCAATTATTTTTATACCTGAAGTGCATAACTGACGGAGAGTCCCACTAATCCAGGATTGATCGTATCTCGGCCGACAACCGCAAACATAGCAGAGAATAATATAATCAGATTCCCGATCATTTCCAGTCTTACTGCCAACCACCGATTAGCTATTATACTAGGGTAGTAACACACTTGATTATAATCCACTTTGTCTTCAGATTCTTCCATGAATCTATAAAAAAAAATTCATATAATATGTATGCCTAACGAAGATTATGAAAGTAAGAGGACAAAATATCTAAAATATTACCTATTTTGTATGCCGTACGCTCGAATTGTCGGTGCTCCTGTAACACTTTCACCAAAGTGTGAATAAATGGGAGATCGCGACACTGATTCCAGTCTCTTCAATTGCCTGGATGTAGCTACGTAAAATCTTTGAATGAAGTAATAAACGAACCCAATGGGTACTATAACGGCAATAAATGTCGGAGTCGATATACTAATAACTACTAATGTAGCGACGACCTGAAATATTATTAAAAATAATTAAGCTGATACAATTAAAATGACTAATAACAAAACTTTAATGAACATTTTTCCAGTTTTGACATAAATTAATCGAATATATTCCGTGGACAAATTACAGTTGATTTTTGAAATTACAATGATTACTTGATATTGCACAAGAATATTTACAGCTATTCACTTAAATTATAGAAAGTGAATTATAATTGTACATCTCAATATCACATTGTAATTTGTATCCATTATTATAATTTGAGGAAATAGTTTCTATTTATAAATGAATAAATGTAAACTACAGATGTCCGTGAAGGGGAACACTCTATTGACTCTATAGACAATTTAGATAAACAAAAAATAAGCAATTAAAAAACCTATAGCAGTAGAATGAACATTCGTAGCACAAACATCATGCAGATAAAATATAGCAAAATAATAAAGATCATAGAAAATTTGTCTGTTTTAAGGAATAAATAAGCTTGGTAATTAGTAATAATGTGGCACATATTCATGTCTTAAATAAAATAAGTGAATGTTAGATTAGCAAAGGAAATTCATCGCTGCCTGTTATATTTTTATATTTGCGAATGAAAGTAAAGTGCAATCTCAATGTGGTGTAATACAGATTTAAAGTTACCTCGAAAACGCAATAGATACAATCGGATATTTCTTGGGGCAGCGACGTGTCCAAAATATTGATATCACTAGAAAACCTAGCTAGTATTCGGCCTGAGGGTGTTGTATCAAAGAAATTAAGGGGCGCTTTCATTATTCCGTTTAGCATAGCTTCATGCATCAATTTAGCGGCCATCCAGCATCCAAGTTGCGGTGCCAGATCGTTACCGAATGCAGACAGCGCTGTAACCCATTTACACCCTCATTTATTTACGTTAAAAATCAATATTTTTTGATCCCTCTAGCTACTTATCACAAACAACGTTCACTATACCCCATTATTGGTCAGAAAAAAAATTAATTTCATTTTTAAACATTAACCATGATGCATAAAAAATACAATATAATTTTTGCCTGTTTGTGTACATATAAAGCGTTTTTTATCATCACCAATGACGAACATACAGTATGTAAAAGCACAACCACGCTATGAATATGTAAACCCAATGAATCAAAATTATATAATGATATCATCATGATATATGTATGTATGTAAATGATGTGAAATGTTGAATTGTTTTTCACAGTATCTATTACCGTATAATGTGTAAAAGACTGAGCATCCTTTATTAGCTACAACGCCTCTTAACTATACTCAAAATAGGATATTTGCAGCTAGTAAAGGAATAGTCTACTCAGTTTATGTTTTGTGTTCTATGAATAAAAAGTTGAAAGGGGAATATGTTTAGCGGATTTGGTATTACACATGTAATACTATTGACTTTCGTGATTTACATTATACATAATTTTATCCATGATAATAAACCCATTCAGAAATGATGCAATACCAATTGGTAACAAAACGATTACAAACCCTTATGGTTCCGATCAATGTTTGACGCAGGTTTATCGGTAAGGAATTATCAACTGTATCTAGATCGTTTGAGAATATATTCATTATTCTGCCACTGGGGATGTTGCAGAAGAAACTAAAAGGGCAGCGCAATATACTTTTCAATACGGACATGTGCAATTTAGCAGACGATTTCACCGTTCCGAAGGCCAAAATCAAACAACCGAAATAAAATGCCAAAACTGGAAAAATATTGGAGTATCAGATATCACGAAATATGAATATATATTGTATGTGAGTGCATAGAAGATATCGCCTGGATAATATCCAGAATCTTTGAAATGCAGTTCTTTTCAAATACAAAATAGTATCTTATATTTGAAAAGATCTGATTGGAATGATGTTACAACAAATTAAATTAAATTCGTGTTAGGTGCGGTTAAAGTGCAGAAGAATTAAATATCACTAAAATTATTTAAATTAAATAGATGAACAATTATGATAGTTTAATGCAACAATTTGATTAAAAGATAAAAAAAATCCCCATAAGTAATAAATAAAACAAGCAAACCCCAAAATGTTTATGACTGATTATGACTTTCAAAACAATTTATCAATCTTTAAAACAATTTCATAATGAAAGGGTCAATCAATGATGGGAGATAAATTAAATAAAAACATAAAATTCAAAATCAAATAATGAAAATAAATCTAATATTCGCGTCATACAAAAAAAAAGCAAGACACCCATCCACGCAGGGTCATCGGCAATACGTTATCCAATGTGTCTACGTCTTTGCTGAACCTGTTGAGGATTCGGCCAACGGGAGTGACGTCGAAGAAGGTAGTACTCGGGGCGCGTAAAACCGCACTCAACATATGTACATGCAAGATCGCTGATGCATCCAATGTTCCGATGTACAACGCCAAAGATGACACTGACACCGTAACCACTAAACCAAGGTAATATAAACGCTATATTTATTTGAGGATGTATGTATATCGTTTACAACAAATGTGATTAAGAAAAACAACATAATTAATATTGTATGTGAACAACAATAGATTAAGAACAAAGTGAAGGTTTTATAATGGAAATATTAGATTGAAACTTAAATAAATAAATAATTGGTTCGAAGCATTGTAATAAAATTCCCATGAAATTGTGAAATGAAATTGGATTTAAAATGTTATAAACAAAAATTGTCTTTAAAAAATGCTACAGGATCAACGACAAAAATAATAATCATAATGCTGCAGATGATAACATGCTAAATTTTCAAAAATGATTATGTTCCGGTAACATAGTCTCAAGTCATGTAAGGGTTAAAAACTATTTTGTGCATTCACTACTTTGTGCTAGTTTGTGGCTATAGTGCAAATTTCAATCTTAGGTTGTGTTAATCTCAATCTCAAGTGTTAGGTCTGATAAGTTAAATAAATAAATATATAAAGTTTCATTTTATTAGAAACAAGACTACGTTCACTAGAGACAAATTATAACATTTGGATAAAAAATGTAACGACAACTATCCATTTCATTAGAGGAGATTAAAAATGATGCAATTGGCAGTGGAAAAGCCAGAATGTCAAACATAAATAAAATTTATCAAAGCAAGTCGAGCACATGACAACGAGAAGATGTGTGGATAAAGAGCAGACGAAATTTGTGGAAAATAGATATTTTGGTGTAGATTTTTAAATGGGTACGTAACAGAAGCACATTCAGTTGCAATACATATACAATGGTTTGAGGATTATTTCAGGTTCAGTTTTGAGAATCGAGTAAAATAAAACTTTGGTTGTTTTATTTACTGTATGCCCCAAACGCAATTCTTATAATTTAAATATGGATGTGAATTAAAATTAAAATATATCGATGAGAAAATATGGATTATTTTACCTTGGCCAATACCCAAAGCTCCATAAACTCCTAAATACATATCTCGTTTTTGGGGATCATTTGTTCCATTTACAACCTGAAAGCATTCGTAAATGTAAACAAAAAAAATTGGACAAAAATGTAAATCACATGAAGAATTATGGTTACCAAATCTTTATCCGAAGACCATATTGACAACCACACATTAGAACCAATGGAAAATGATTGAAATATTAAATTCATAACTATAGTGGCAGTTGATAAAAATAAACCAATACTAACAAGATAATGGGAATAAACGCGCCATTTAACCTAAAATCAAACATATTATTGTTGACATGATGAAAATCTAAATTAAATTTTAAAAAACGAACAAAAATAATTACACTTCCGGTTTCAGATTTCTCAACTTCGATAAGTTTATTATCTTTATGATTTGCGTTATTGGTTTCAGGGGTTTTTTCGGGAGTTGTCTTTTTGGATTCAGCTGTTATGAATGAAGGAAAATTTTCGTAAATTAAATTTGCACAATAAAACACAGTAACTTTTCAATTTACAATGAAAAAAAAAAACATACGACTCTGTGATTTTTGTTCAGAAGGAGTTTCAGATGCGCTTTCGGAGAGGGAGCGAGCTCTTTGCAATTTATTCAAAAATTCTGTACTACCCAAGCTGTGCTCTAATTGTTGTTTTATTTCAATTAGTTCTATTAAAAAAAAGTAAATATTTAAGTAAAATTTATCATATGAAATAATATGAACTGAAAAGAACCTTACTAACCAGACTCTCCCTGGTCAGACACTTCATTTAAATGTTGCATTAGGAAATCGGCAAAGGCGCCTTTCTTCGCCAACAACTGTTTGTACGTTCCGGTTTCTGTGATCTGTCCATCTTTGAGCACAATGATATTATCCACTTCGGGCAAATATGTAATACCATGTGTAACTAGCACTCTTGTTTTTTTTTTCAGTATTCCAGTTGGTCCAATGACGTGTTCAAATATATGTTTGCCAACGTGTGAATCAACTGCACTGAGAGGGTCATCGAGGAAGTACACATCACTGTCACAATACACCGCTCTAGCTAGAGAAACTCTCTGTTTTTGCCCACCGGATAAATTAATTCCTAGAATAATATTATACAATACATATAAAATGCATACCAATTTATTATTATTGAATCATTAAAATAAAATGGGATACCTTTCTCGCCAATTTCAGTTTGGTCTCCGCCAGGTAGCATATCCAAATCCTGTTTTAATGCACACGCGTCCACAACAGAACCGTATAAATTTTTATCCAAAGATTTTCCGAAAAGAATGTTATCTTGTAAAGTACAATTTTGTATCCAAGCTTGTTGGGCAACGTACGCAATAGAGCCATATGTATTGACCCGACCAGATATTTTGTCCATTTCACCCAAAAATGCAGACAAAAGAGAGCTTTTGCCAGAGCCAACACTACCAACAACAGCAACCAGAGATCCCGACGGGATGCTCACATTGATATTGTGTAAGGTGGGTTCGTTTGAACCCCAAGAAAAGCGCCCATTTTCAATTACAAGAGGATTTACTGAAATGAAATTGTTCTGTAAGTCTCAAAAAGGCTCGATGATTATAGGAAAAATAATCACACATACTTTCTGATTTGTCATGATCTGTACTTGTGGGATCCAATTCTTCAGCATTCATGAATTTGTTCAATCGTTTAACAGAAACGGCAGTCTAAAACATTGAAAAACAAAATTATAATCAAATTCGATCTTAACTACAATATATAAGCAATTATGAAAAGAATAACCGAAAGATAGAAGAAAGAAAAGTTTTTAACGACTTACTTGAACTACGTTAGATATCATCATGGGCAGCATAGACAAAGGAAATCGCAGGATGTTGAACAATGATAGAGAAACAAAGGCAGTCTTGGAATCCAATACGTTATTTGGATCGGAGAGCACGAAAGTCGCAAATGTTACAAGTGAAACCTATGTTATGTTAAAAATTCAAAGAAAAAGCTCAATGAGTGAAAGAAGACATAATTAAAGAATCAAAGTGCCACCGACACCTCAATTGTGCAGTTCTTTAACGGATCATATAGAAATAAAGGTTGTTTATGTTTTAATTATACTACATAGTTTAAGAAGTAAAGAACATTTATTATGTATATTCTTTTTTCATTAGTCACATAGTTCAAGTAGTGTACAAAAATCATGGCTAATGAAGAAGAGCACTTGGAGTACGCTGTACTTAATCAAACATTACAATACCTCGACGACATAAACAATCAATATTGGCAGCAGATTGATTGGCATATACATAATGTTGAACAATGTGACAGATACAAATGCTTTTTGAGGAGTTAACACATTTCTGTCATCCGCATAGCAATAAGTTACTAAAGTCAGAATGGTTACCTTGTAAAACAGATTAATGGCATTAAATTAATACAATATTATTGTTACAATTAAATTTGGTAACGTCATTTTAAACGTTACAAAAATTTATAATAAATTATCAAGTTCAAATTTAGTTCAGTAGCACAGTTCAGTAGTCAGTAGATTTGTTTTTTCTTATTCATTTGGAACTCCTGTAGCAATTCTAAACCGTTGATATAACAAAAATCTAAAAAGTGTGTATAAAAATAACTGCATTAATTTATCAATATTTACCAAAAATGGCGCACAGGACCAAATGAAGGAAGTTGCAGCATTTAAATATGCCGACTGTTTTAGAACTCTTATTTCCTTATCCCTAATTTTTAAGATTTGCGCCTCAAAGCTGGGTTCCCATGCATATAGTTTTAGAACCTGTATCAAATGTATGATAATAATAAATTACTTGAGTATAAAAAAAATAAATTCACTTCAAAAACGAGAAACTTACTTTAATACCATTTAATACTTCATTCATAAGTTTTACTCTTTCATCCTTGTTCTTCATCTGTTTGATTTGAAGCGTTTTTACACGGTTCGCAATAAATCCATTGACAGGTATAAGGATAATCATTACAGCAAGGCCAGCCAAGACAGAGGGACCCAGTATACGCCAAAGAAAATATAAGGCAAGCGATATTTGAAGAGGGGCAGACCATATCATGTTCAAATAAGCAGTGAGATCCATAAATCTGAAAAAAAAAAAAAATATATATTACAAAATTAAACGTTTCAAAAAATTATATATGTTAAATATGTATGTATGTATAAGAAAAATCTGTCTTACCTTTGAGCATCGACAGACATCAAATTGACGATTTCACCAACAGTGGACTCCTTACGAGCGCTATTTGACAATCTTAATGCTTTTCTATAAATTGCACTGATTAATGCTGTACGTATTCTTAAGCCTACTAGAAACATTCTGTGAAAATATTGGGATAGAACAAGAGTTTGGATAACAGCCGTACCAAATAATAATACAGCATATAAACATCCCTTCCACATGTGTTCTCCATTTTCTACAAATGATATCAGCATACTGAAAATTGATTTGTTAATAAGAAAATGTAAAAAAACTTAAATTAAATTAAAGGTAGAAATATTTACCTTAATATTTGTGGGGAAATAAACGTCATAACATCTTGAGTTAATTTAAGGCACGAGCCAAAAACGAATGTAGGTCCAAAGGCTTTACAAAGGGCTGGCAATATTGAAGCCTGTTTCTTTACTTTGGTATTACCAAAATCAACATTGCCTGACGATTTCGTATAGGATGCTTTTGCAACAGGCTGAGCACTAAAAATGATTTAAAATTAATAAAAAATAAATTAACATTTTAAATTAAACAGTAAAAGTAAGTTGCGTACTTGTCGATTTTATCGCGAGATTCTTTCCAATACTTTTCAAATAAAGGCACAACTTCTGCGGAACTATCTTCTGGATTCATAGACCACAAATCTTCAATCACTAAAGGCCGTCTAAATCCAACCCAAGCGAGTGGATCAAACCATGCGAACAGGATTCTTGACAAATAGCTACTATTACGCTCTGGACAAGGATTCTGAAGAAGAAGAAAAAAACCTTTCAATACTTTTAAAGGTTAATAAATTTAGAAAATTACTGTTGATTCTTACTTTTTGTTGTTTGTAAGGCGATTCATTTGGTGGTGCATCAGCAAAACAGTTGAGCAAAAGCATAAGAAACACTAGTGGAAAGTATATCATGTAACTAACGAATGGGTAAATTGATCTATCTATGTATTCTTCATCAAAATGTCTAATTAATTCAGATCTAAACTGTGGTATACTGAAGACAACGAGTAAAAACCAAAACAAAAATAATAGACCGGACGTTCTCAAGCCGTATCTTCTGTTATAGAATAGAAGAACTCCCGAAAAGCACTAAAACAAGAAAAGATAATTTATAAACTTGCTAAAATAAGTGGTTATCAAAAGTAATAAAAACCAAGTAATACTCACAAATGAAATGATTTTAACCATGGGGGTGTAGTATTCTACGTCAGGTACATCTTCTCCACCAGAAGATTTATGAACAGCAGTTCCCACATCGACGAGCGTTAGCACCAGCAATAAGCTCGTTATGAAAAGTTTACTTATGTTACGATAATTCCAAGGTATGTTTCTATCTTTGCTATGGAGGATGTAGGATATCTCCATAAATGAAAACACCCATAAAAAAGCACATGGCGTCCACACCAATATGGTTTTTTCGAAACAGGGTGTTAATTGAGGATTGCTAGTGTTCCACGTGAGGTTATAGTCCTGGAAAAAAGAATGCAAATTAAATTATTTAATAACAATCCGACACATTTTAGCAACTTGAAGCACTTGCGCAATATTTGAGAGATTATCACAACATGTTAATTGTTTATTTATTTTAATGACAAGGTCAAAGTTTGCTGTACAAATATGCTGAATCACTATGGGTGACGTACCCAAAATTTTTATATGTTTAAGTACTATTATGTTTTTCAATAACTTTATAGTCAGCGTCAATCGGTGAGGCCAAAATTTGATGAGTAAAAAAAATGTATTGCTAGACAGAAAATACTGTAGCTATTGAACTTGTCTCCAATAAGTGAAACTGATTAATCAACTATTGCGGATTAGAGAGATGACTTTGGTAAATCTAAATTATAAATTTTCACTCAGATTGTTCGTTATATCTGCTATAGCTAAACGACTTCCAAGTAAATACTTAGAGAACACAAAAAATTCAAGTATTTTGTTAACGGTTCATACTAATATTGTGACACAATTGATGTATGATGTAGGTACATATCTCACAAATAAAGATTAAGCCAGTTGTGACACAATACGAATTAACGTGACATGCAATCGTAATAAGGAGTCAAATGATTTGAACCCTGCTATTAAAGTTGTTGCGGTACTGATCATGTACATACATACATATATGTATGTATAGTTAAATTGAAAAAATCTGTACACTTTAGATACATACAATATTTTAACACATAAATATATTATTTATATACGTATGTATAAGCATAAAGCAAATAGTATTTAAAATCAAGTGTCACGGCAAACATGGAACTCTCTTTGGTAACTACATACATATGTATGTATGATGAAAATTCCAATTTGCAACCATCACGAGTCATTTAAATTTGTGATTATTTAAATGCACAGTCGATTTAATAAATTTGAGTTTTTACTGTATTTCCTATTGGACAATTGTCAACGGGAGACGTGACTGACAACAGAGGCCAACGAACCAATTATTTTGTTTCCCACAAAGCATTGTTCTGTATCTACAGTAGTGACGCATTCTTGCACAATAATGGTTGAAATGGGAGTTAAACTTTGGACTGATTAAATTATATAATTAAAATTGGCCTGCATTTATTGGGTCAGTAACTTTTCCGATTCTCAGTCAGTTATTTTAACGAAACGGTGATTAATTTGAATACGCAGCCAGTAAGTTTTATAAAGGATCAGTACAAACTGGTCAGTAAATATATCAAATGGTCAGTAATTAATACTAAACGGGAAGTAAATTTATAAAATGGACCGTTTGTGAAAAAATTACTTAACAAAAATATATTTTTTACTCACTACAGAATACCGAATTCCTTGAAAAGTTACTGACCGATTTATTAGTTGCAATTAAAATTTACCAGACCTAGAGACAGAAAAATTCACCAAAGCTGAACGACTCATTCAGTCTCACACCAGTATTAAATTGAATTTTATTACTTAGGGTCCACATACTTTACTGAAGACTAATGACTCCGTGGGGTTTAAAATAATGAAAATGGCAGATGATTTTTATGCCAAAATTGAAAATATCATTTTTATTTGAAAAATAATCAGGATGTTGGATTATTTACGATACGTGGAAACCATCGTTAAGTATTTATGAATGCTGGAGATGATAGCGGAGTACTGAGATGTAACCTACAATTACACCACCTCAAGGTCGCTATCAAGTGATTATCTCCAAACTGTCAGCTACTTTTTTGCACAAGCAAAAAATAAGAAGGAAGGCAACCAACAGTCGTCATTATATGTATATGAATGGATTACGTAAAATTGATCACAATTGCGGTACCATTGGATAGAAAAGTGTGGGCGATTGAAAATGTTTGCACACAAAAGATTATCGCGCTTGATTGACGACAATGTGTATAATTTTCGAGAAATTCGTTCGAATACAACCAATCGACTAATTGGTGGCGAAGCCTCGAACCGGTCAGTCGCTTACCATTCGAAGCATTTTGCAAATCGACAATTTTAGCGGGTAATGAAAGCATCTTAGGTCCGTAACGCACTTGGCTGCCTTGCTGCGCAGCCACAACGATGTTAGAAAATGTATGTGGCTGCCTGTCTGATAACGCACTAGGCAGCCAGGAAATTCTGGCTGCCTAGTGCGCAGCCAGGCTGCCATGTGCGTTACGGGCCTTAAGGTAGCCCGAGTCGCAAATTACCATCCAAGCAGAAACAATGACGATATCAAGTACCAGAACTAAAAAAAATACCATAGCAAATGTTACATTCGATGTGCTGTTCAGATCAAATTGAATGGAGAGAACATTTGTATATCGAATTTGATTGGTATAAATTAAAAGAGTTAATAAAGCGGGTTTTAGGTGAGTAATAACCAGTAATAACCACTAATAACCAGATGAGTCACGCAAAACATAGATTAATCACTGATTCATTTTCTAACTAAGAACTTCGAACTTCCTACAGAATAAAGTAAAAGTGTATTAAGTTAGTATAGAAATTTGAGATGCAGAGTAAGGTTTTGACTATTTTCAATACTTATGTCAATATTTAGATACGCAATCGCTATTACTATATGTATATAATAGAGCAAGGGTCTGACTAGCTGGCTAGCGGCGGAACGCTCACTCATATATGTATACATTCACAGCACGGCTAGCGCGAAGCGCTCGCATTTTTCAACTACCTACTCCATTTTTGCTACATTTTGAACTACTAAATACACTATAGGTATGTATATACATAAATGATAACCACCCGATTACACTGTCGACTACATAGTAATACTTTTAATAGCTTAGTGCATTCCGTTCTTTAGCTCATTCAGATAATGAAAAATTTCTATACAAGTACCCGGATATTTAAAAACTTTTGCGATATGTGCATCGTGAGGGTAATTGTTAATTTAAATTCAGAAAAATTACTATGCAGTCGAGATGACACAAAAGATATCTAAAATAACTAGCAAATCATGCACCCAAAAAGATTCGAACGAAAATAGAAGTAAATTTCAACATTTTTGTACGCTCTCGTATCTACATATATTTCAAAATAACCACGTGTATGTTGTATGTGAAACATTGAACAAATGTTGACTCAAACCGACAACGATGACTTGCAAAAAAAAACCACCATAGAACCATACTAGAGTTTGCAAAAATAATGAACGATTCATTTTTTTATATCTATGTACGATATTATAATGCAGCGGAATTTGACGGATCAAACATATGAGGCAAATTAGCCTAGTTTCGATAAAATCAATAACTATGAGGCAGATGATCGTCACTGTCAACCAAAACAGGTAACAGTTATTCAAAATTTCTACCAGGCGATTGAAATTTAACAGAGTTGTACAATATATTCTTAATTTATCAATCAGGTATATAGGCAGCACACAGAGCTGCTATCAGCTCAGGGAGGCCGTAACACGAGGATGACTTGCGAAACAAACAAAATACACGGTTGCACAATTAAAACCGTGACCTTGAGTGTTGCCAAACACTCAGATCTTCAGGTCATTATCGGCAGTTCCAGATTGCATCATCAGCCACAGTCGTGATACAACAAATTACATACATTTTATCGGTTAAATTTTTTTTTTTTCCCTAGCATACATTACAACCCTACATTTTCACAATAATTACATAATTAGTGTGAAAATTTAGGGTGCGAGCTCTGCGAAAACAATCGATACGGGGAGAATAAATTTATAACGACTACGACTACGACCTCGTACACGTGTCAATGTTTGATCGTTGAGCTTTCGTACGGAAAATTTCGTAATAACGCTAAAATAATTATGTAATAGTACGACTGTGACAAACTGTGCGACTGGTTTTTACAGTTACTTTCGGGATTACTGTAGTACGTGTAATACTTGTATGCGCGAGAAGTAACGATAATGACTCTTCTAGGATAGGAATTTCCTGAACTTCTCAAGCGAACTTACGATTGGACGATTGAAGAGAAAGCATAAATAATGTAAGGTCACCAGTCGTTGCACATGCGAAGGAATATAAGAATAAAAAAAGAATTGCATTCACCCATGACCAACATAGCGGTTTAAATTGAAAAAGAAACGGTATTATTTTCCCATTTATAACATAATCTCCGCATCAGCTACAAATCAACAAAATTACTTCAAAGAGGATCGCTTTTAAAGTTTAAATATAATGTATCGTTGAAGCTGTATTCCTCCAATGCTCCAGAAGATGTTATTAAAGCCTTACTTTCGCATACTGTCTGTCATTAGAAATTAGAATGCATTATGTATCGTCAGTACGCCCCCGGTGTATGAATTCATAATTTCATTCAAAAAAAAAGTTACATTACAGTAAGTTGTGTATAAGTAGATACAGTACAATCTCAAATCCTTTCAACCTTCTCCATTTTTTCGTCCAAATTCCAATGAATGGGTTAACTTGCGATATCTAGTACTCGGAATATGATGAAGTTTCTCAAACGCTCATAATACATTAAAGTTAGAATGCTTATCATTATATAGAGATCGGATTTTTGTGGCAACTACGATCAGACCGACTGCGACTGGGGTAGCGACCGACTTGCAGGGCTTCGTAATATTTAATACTCAAATTGTAATGTAGTCGTTGGAAAATTGAAACAAAGTGTTCCTTCTTGGAATTTGGCTCAGCTGCACTTGCACAAAAAGTGACCCATCACTTGATTTTAACATTACATACATACATAGATACGTTGAAATTAATTAAAAAAAAATTGATCAATAGGGTTAGGAAGTTGAACCGTGTGTATATATATGCCTGGAATATTATTCGAATTCGCTCAATAATTATGTATGTTAATATTAAAAACTAGTCAATGTCCATTGACAGTGTAATCGGGTGGATATCATTTATGTATATGCCTAGTGTAGTTTACGGAGTATTACGTATGTATGAACATATAATGTGGCATGCAGGTAGTTCAAAAATTCGTGCCGTGAGTGTTAGTGAGTTGGCGCGAACGTCCGGATTTCGGCGGGAATGTTCCGATTTAGAAACTGTAATCCCGACTCCCGATACACAGTCTGTAATTCCCGATTTGCATGGAAAACTTTAAAATCAAACTAAGGAATGACATAATTTTTATAATTGCCGTCTTTGATTGCTTAGTAAGTGGGCAGCTGGGCAGAGATTCAGAGAATAAAAATGCACAAGGTGCAATTGGCAATTTCAATGCTCTGATCTTACAAAGCCAGGATTTCTCGTAAACCCATTCCTAGGCCTGCGTACGCCACGCCCGCAATATTTCAATAGCCACGGTGTCTTTTGCGTATCCGCGTCATCTCGTGCTTGGTATTTTTTTTTTTCTAATATTTTGAATAATTACTTATCTTTAATAAAGATAAGTCCTTCATTAATTCTAGAACAAATATTCAAAATGACAGATTTTGACTCTGAATAGCACGTAGCATGAAAGCGTTCAATTAAATGTATTAAAAAAAATTATGTTTTTTTTTACTATAAAATCCCAATATGTTTTGAAAATCTGGCAGTCCTGCTTTATAGTCAGTTTCACAACAAGAGGAAAATTTGCAAGGTATTATACGAAGTTCTATTTGATTTCATTGAAATAAACCTGTAATATTAGATTGTTTCAAAGCATTAACAAACTAAACTAGTGAATACCCTCCAGATTTTCTCGGTCTGAAAACGCTTAAGCTGAAAGCGCCGATTCAGGGGTCAATGATTTTTGGACCGTTTGGCAACGGAGAAATTGGATCAAGGACGCCGATTAAATAAAAGTGAAAACGTAACGATCGAACGGTACCAAACCGGAAAAAAGTTTGAGCGCCGCGGATCTAAATTCAGATCTATAACGGTAAATGCGAGCCATCACTCACTCGTATAAACAACTCTTGTTTTGTTTGGGAAAAAGAATACAAGCAGAATGAAAAACAATGAAAAATATAATACACAAGTAGAAAAGTTTGAGAATGAGCGAAATGTGAATGGGTGTTTTGTTTGATAGGTCGATATCGTTGGCACGAAAATATATTTTCAACAAATTATACCCAGGTAGACTATACTCAGTTTTTCGCGCGGAAAATTTCGACACGCTTTCTGTGTGGAAAAAATATACAAATACAAATCGAAATTTATTTCATTGCACAATTTTATACTTTCGTCAAACTTTACGATTGTGCGCGTGCACATTACGTCTTAAGAATAAATGTTAAAAAGTTAACATTTGATTATTTGAGAAAATTTATATATGAATCAGGAAAAACTGTTGTATGGGAACAAGATCCAAATCGAGGTTATGTCTTTGAGTTGGTCGATTGATGAAGATCCGGTTGATGAGATACTTGGGCTGAGGAAAATAACAAAGGGTCAAAGGTTGGTAGTGATTTACCCATAACGGGGAGCCGCACAATTCGTCCATCTCGCGGCCAGAGTAGTACTAGAGTGTACCACTGCGGACGAAAAAGTAAAAGCGGACACACAACGACGAACCGCCGAATACTGAAATGTGAGTTCGACTTGCCGGCAGTATTAACGCCGCTTCAAATACGGCCATGCTCGATAGTGTGTCGCTTTCATCTTTGTGTCATGATTTGCCGTTCGTGGTTCGGTTTCGCGTTTGGCTGTCGCGTGCAACGACCGTTTGTCGCAGCTTTTTACTGTATCGAATTTGACAGTCATCCGATTGCTATGGCAGACACACGGTGCGACGGTCATCGAACAGGTGGTCGTCACGCGCGACAGCCAACCGCGAAACCAAGTCATTAGTATTTAAATAATTTGGTTTTGTTCTGCTGTATCCCGAACATTTCACATTTAAATATTGTAATGTTTAACTACATATCAAATAACATCATATCCTTATCAGCAGAAAATACAATACAATATAACTTGAATCAGCATATTGATTCATTTTCGTATTTACATTTCACACGAAATTAATCGCTCACAGCGCGATTTTATCAAAATGTAACATGATCATGGATAAGCATTTAGTACAATAGCAATACCTTACGTTGGGCACAACCAATACTGTCCCACAAGTATCGTGAAAAGATTATTGATGTAATGCTAATCATAAACGATCATATAAAATGACAATTATCTTATTATCCCAGTTATCTCACTGGGTTAACTTCTTATTATTATATCACTCTAATTGAATTAATTTATAATATTTTAATGTGTCTTTCATAGCTTATACCTGCGAATGTATATGTTCTTCAATGAAATAAAAAAAAAAGTTATTAGATAAGTAAACATCTATCGTTTATCGGGTGGTTATGTCAGAAAAATTACCCGGTGACAGCACATCGTCACTAACTAATTTATCAGACAATTAAGGATCACGATAGGGAAATTTCATTCTTTCATAGCAGATAAATTGGTGGCAGCGATGGGATACATTGGTTCTCGTCCATCCTCATCCAGACCATAACAGTTCGGTATTCAAAAATTGGTATTTAAAAAAAAAAATTCCAGTCAAATAAAGACTGGAAATTTTCCAAAGAATACATCCCTGTGCAAGTGTGCATGTTATTTTGAATCCATATTTATGCTCTTCCCTATTTTCTTTTATAAATTTTCCATTCAAATAGCTCAAAAAATTGTTTTCAATTTGGCTTAAGGTTGAAGATTGCTTCAGGTCATCACATCACCATGGAAAATGTCCAGAACACAGTGAACAATTAAAATTTGTCTGGATAATGAAGAATAATATATAATCGACTAATAATATGTACATTATAACCACTCTGTAGTTTAATTTTCTTTGGATGGGTTGATAAAAAGACATCTTTCTTTTAAATTTAATAAAATATATTCAATTAAAATAGCATTTTACGACAATTATAATAAAAAATAAATACAGATGACAAATAAAATAAATATACACAATTACTTTTCTTATTTTACAACTCCAGCATCCTTAGCCAAACTATAAAATAATGTATTTTTGTCTTGTAAAAGATTCGAAGGTGTATCAAATTCAACTAATTTACCGTTATCCAATACCAAAATTTTATCAGAATCCATTATTGTGTGAATGCGATGGGCTATTGTTAAAATAGTACACAAGGAAAATTCTGATCGTATTGTTTGCTGTAAAACAAAATAACATTAATGTTGCATTATGATTTTGATATTAGAATTTGTTGTAGTTCATACCTGTATCAGATCGTCAGTTTCTAAATCGACAGCAGCCGTTGCTTCATCAAGTATAAGTAGTGGACTTTTACGAAGTAAAGCTCGAGCGAGACACACAAGTTGACATTGACCAACTGATAAATTTTCACCTCTCTCGTCTATTGTATATTCAAGCTTTGGTGTTAAGCCTAATAAATGTAATTTACAAAATCAAACTATAGTTATATAATAATTCCACTAAAGTGTAATAATATTAGAATTGCCTTCAACAAAAGATTTGAGATGAGCGTGTTCAAGTGCATTCCATATCTCTTCATCTGTATACGAATTGAATGGATCGAGGTTGAATCTCAAACTTCCTGAAAATAATACTGGATCTTGCGGAATAACAGTGAGACGAGAACGTAGAGTATGTAGTCCCATATTTGAAATATTGATGTGATCGATTAAAATTTGTCCAGTCTCTGCTTCTAAAATCCTTTAATATAAATGAAATAATTATTGAATAATAAGAAATTACTCAATATAAATGAATCAATATTAAAAGTTTTTTTGATCACCTAAATATTGCTAATGCTAGAGAGCTTTTACCAGCACCCGTGCGACCTACAATACCAATTTTCTCTCCAGATTCAACCTGAAAATTGATTCTATGCAGAACAGGTTCAGTTGTTGAGCGGTATCGTATCACTAATTCATCAATATTTAGTTGGCCAGTTAATGGCCAATTTTGATTTGGATCTGAATCAGGTCTCCTCCAAGGCGCTTCCTATAAATTATAATTTTTTTTTTTTATTTATAATTTATGTTTTTATATCTACCCATGACCATTTATTATTATTAAAAATTAAATAAACATGTTATTATGTATAAGTGAAAAATAGGTAATGAATTACTTGGATATTTTCTGAGTATTCTTTGATTCTTTCTACGGCGACAATATTAGTTTCAACTTCAGAGGCCATATGTACAATCCAATTGAGTGTCTGTGTAATTTGTAGAGCATAGCTCACAGAGAGACCAACAACTCCAGGACTTATTTTATCACGTACAATGACGGCAAAGAGAGCAGAAAATAATATAATCAAATTTCCCACTGTTTCTAGCCGAACAGAAAGCCAAGAATTTGCAATAACAGTTGCGTAACTACAGGTATGGTTACAATCAACTTTCCCTTCAGACTCTAAGACAAATCTAAAAAGTTGTATAGTTTATAGATTAACAAAAACAAAATATAGAATTACACAATAAGAATTGTTAAATTAATATGTATAAAACCTTTCTTGTAGTTCATAGGCCCTTACAACAGATGCACCAGAAATAGTTTCCGCAAAATGCGAATAAATAGGAGATCTCGTAATGGATTCCAGTCTTTTTAATTGTCTCGATGTTGCTATATAATACCTTTGTATGAAATAATAAGCGATAGATATTGGAATGATAACTGCAATGAATATTGGTGTTGATATACTGATTACCACCAATGTACCAATAACCTTAAAAGTAATCAGGTGGAATTAGAGGATCATAGGAATTTATAAACAATATATCATTTTGATAAAATTACGTGAAATATGCAGAAAATGGATTCGGACACATTCCAAGGTAACGACACATCTAGCACATCGACGTCTTTGGAAAATCTAGATAATATTCTACCTGCAGGTGTGGTATCAAAAAAGCTCAGAGGTGAACGTAAAACACCTTTTAACATTTCTTCGTGCATTACCTTGGCAGCTAACCAAAATCCCAACTGAGGTGCAAGATTATAAAAAAAAGAAGTGATGGCTAAAAAATACAATTTTTAAAAAAATAAAGTATAAAATCTATTTTGCAAAAGAAAAATTATTATTTCATTACCTTGACCAAACCCAAGTACTCCATAGACACCCAAATATAAATCGCGAGTATGTGTTTCACCCGAACGGTTTGTATTCTGAAAATATGGGTTCATTCAATGTAAAGGATTTATTGTAAATTTTAATAATTAAAAAATATATCTTTATGACAAACCAAATCGTTGTTTGTTGACCACTTAGAGAGCCAAAAGTTCCCTCCAATATTGAATCCTTGGTATGCGACATTACTAATTATTGTAGCCATTGCCAACCAAGGGCCAACACTTTTGAAATAATGATAATAAACAGGCCACTTGACCTACAAATTTTTTTTAAAAAATTTAGCGGTTAATTAGAGAATAGAATTTCAACACAAAATTAATATAATTAACTTCTGTATAGCATTATACGAGTGAATTTTATATTGTACTATAATTATTTATAACACAGATGCTGGGTACACACATTGCCTGTTTCCGCTCGTTCATCTTCAATGATTCTGTCAGTGGGTGATTCTTCTGAATCATTTTCTTCGTTTACATTCTGATTTTGCGTTTTTTCCGATGGAGTTTCAGACACGCTTTCGGAAAGTGTTCGAGCTCGTTGTAATTTATTTAAAAATTCATCATTTCCAAGATTAGACGCCAGGTGTTTTTTAATTTCAATCAGTTCTAAATTTCAAACATACCAAGATTTATTAGAAGTAAATACAAAATTAAGTATAATTCACAGTAAAGAAAATTTGAAAACCTTACCGGGTTCTTCTTCGTTAGTTACGCGGCACAAGTGTTGCAGCAAAAAATCAGCAAATAAGCCTTTCCTTTCTAATAATTCTTTATACGTTCCAAATTCAGATATGTTTCCATCTTTTAGTACTATAATATTATCGACTTTCGGTAAATAGGTAATAGCATGAGTAACAAGTATCCGTGTTTTATTTTTCAACAAGCCTCTGGGGCCAATCACTTGTTCGAAAATGTGTTTTCCAACATGTGAATCTACAGCACTTAGAGGATCATCTAGTAAATATATGTCACTATCACAGTAAACTGCTCGTGCAAGAGACACCCTTTGTTTTTGTCCTCCAGATAGATTGATTCCTTCCGAATGAAAGATGCATATATGTAAGTACACAATTAAATAGAATAAAACATGTAAATCTTTTATCATCATAATTGGTGTATACCTTTTTCACCAATTTCAGTTTGGTCTCTGGCAGGAAGCATATCCAAATCTTGTTTCAAAGCACATGCATTAACAACAGAGTTGTACAAACCTTCGGCTATAGGTTTACCAAATAGAATATTATTTTGAAGGGTTGCATTCTGTATCCACGCTTGTTGCGATACATATGCGATAGATCCACAAGTATTAATTTGACCAGATATTTTGTCCATTTCACCCAACAAAGCTGAAAGAAGAGAACTCTTTCCAGCGCCCACATTTCCAACTACGGCGACCAGTGAACCTGATCGCACACTCATATTAATGTCATTCAATATGAGATCAGTACCCCAGGAAAATACTCCACCTTCAATCGTAATAGGATGATCTGCAAAAGTATAATATAGAAAAAGATTAAATATTAGTATCCCAAAATAATGATAAAATAATTACTTTTTTTGTTTACCTTTTTGTATTTTATAGATTAAATATAAATTTTGTACTTGAATAAAATAAATAATTTGACAAACCTTCTGAAAAGTCATGTGAAACATTTGAAGGATCAAGTTCATCTGCATTCATAAATTTATTTATTCTTTTCAGAGATACCATAGTCTGAAAATTGAGTTGATAATATATTAAAATTAATTTTAAGAGAGTGAAGTGAAGAGAATGATTTCAATTTTATCCTAACCTGAATTAAGTGATTTACTACCGAAGGCAGCATAGTAAGCGGAAATTGTAAAATGTTGAGCAAAGATAATGAGACAAAAGCAGTCTTAGAATCTAGAACATTATCTGGGTTGGAAAGAACAAAAGTTGCAAAAGCTACCAACGAAACCTAGGCCACAATAAAAAAAAAATATTATACGAAAGTGATAATAATTTTAATAATTTTATTATACGAATGTACATATGTAGTACATGTTATATGCTTACTAAAAATGGAGCGCACAACCAAATAAAAGAAAATACAGCGTTCAGATAAGTTATCTTTTTAATGGATTTGACTTCTTCGTTTCGAATTTTAGTTACTTGTTCTTCAAAACTTGGTTCCCACGCATATAATTTAAGTACCTTTCATTTAAAATATTAAAAATTATTACAATTTATATCTAGAAAAATTATATGAAATATGACTAATTTTGTGATACAGTTTAGTAAAAACTTATAAAATATAGCAGTGATGATAAATATATTAAATAAAGTTTTTTTTTAAATTTATACAGATAACATAATATTAATAAAAAGTAAATTCTCAAAACCTTGATTCCGTTCAATATTTCATTTATCAATTTAATCCTTTTGTCTTTACTTTTCATTTGATCAGTTTGAATGACTTCCCAACGACGAACTAATACTGCATTTAGGGGTATGAGTAAAACTATGACGATTAATCCAGAAAAGATAGAAGGACCGAGAATATACCAAAAAAAATAGAGTGCAAGCACTATTTGAAGAGGAGCAGACCAAAGTATGTTCAAGTAACTCATGAGATCATTAAACCTAGAATTTCAAAATGATTACTCGAAAAGTGTTAAATTAAAATACTAAGAGAATTAAATTTAAAAAAATTAACGCATATTACTTTTGAACATCGACCGACATCAAATTGACTATTTCACCGACCGTTGATTCTTTCCGAGCATTACCAGATAATTTCAGTGCTTTTCTATATACTGCGCTTGTAAGTGCTGTACTAGTTCTCATACCAACCAAAGCCATTCTTTGTGAATATTGTGAAAGTAGAATTGTTTCAAGTGCAGCAGTTAAAAATAGTAAAGTGGCATACATATAGCCTTTCCACATTTGATCCTCGTTATTAATGAAAGATATTAATTTGCTGGAATAATAGTTTATAGAATTTTATTTCAAATGAAACAATTCAAGAATTTTATGCTTGCAATAATCACCTTAAGAAAAAAGGAGAAAGAAAAACCAACAAGTCATGTGCAAGTTTTAAAATGGCACCAAAAAGGAAACTACATCCGAAAGATTTGCACAAAGCTGGCAAGATGGACGCATTTTTCTTGATATTTGTATCACCTATACGCGTGTATTCAAATGAAGATCTGTTGAATTAGTTACATATTCAAAATAGCTTGAGAATTAAAACTTATGCAAAACGAAGTTAGGTTTAATATATTTACTTTTCAATTTTGTCCAGTGATTTTTTCCAATAATGATCAAACAATGATACGACTTCAGCAGATTTATCTTCAGGGTTTAAGGACCAGAGATCATTATTCACTAATGGCCTTTTGAAACCTGTTCGAATGAGTGGATCGAACCAGGTATACAAAATTTGTGATAAAAAACTACATCCATGTTCCGGACAAGGTCTCTGAAATACAGATGTGCGATAATCTACGCCAAACATAATTCAATTCGAAATGGCACATAAACCTTTTGAAAATTACCGCTTGTCCGATGTTAATTGATATTCTAGGCGGTTTATCAGCAAAGCAATTAAAAACCAACATACAGATGGCGAGTAGGAAAAATATTATAAAAGTAACAAATGGTAATGTATGTTGAATGTCATCGATTGATTCAGTCAAATATTCAGTTCTCAATTGAGATATACTGCATATTGAAAGTATAAACCAAAATAAAAACAGTAAGCCGGATGATTGAAGACCGTAAACTTTGTTGTGTTGCAGTAAAATCATTGTCAAAATCTAAAATATAAATATCGATTAATTTTAAAAGTATCAAATTAATATTCTTAGTAAACGGTGACTTACAAATGTGACAATTTTAACAACAGGGGTGTATATTTCAACTGTAGGTAAGCCTCGCTCGGAAGATTCGTATATAGCAAACATTAAATCTATGCATGTTATCAGTATCAAACAAGTGTTTATAAAAGTTTTAGCAATATTGCAATAGCTCCATGGTATATTCCTAGTTTTACTATTAAATATGCGCGATATTTCGTAGGGTGCAAACAACCATAAGAATGTACATGGCATCCAAACTAATATTGTTTTTTCGAAACATGGTGTAAACTTTGGATTGTCTGTATTCCAAGTTATATTTGAATCCTGAAACAGACAAACAATCAAGAACGTAATACATATTATTACAACAGAGATTTCATTAATAATAATATAATCAAATGAAAAATTTGCGTTTGTTTAGTTAATCCGAGACATTAAAGATAACATTAAAGATACAGTAAAATTATAACATTATGTAGGTATAAAAAAGATTAATAATAAGTATAATATATTTTGCTCAGTAAAAAATACCCTTGTTCTATTAAATAATGGTAAACACCCAATAAATAGGCTTACCATATTATTTTTCTCTCAAACTGTGACACTTTAGGATTTACTTAAGGGAAATTTATTTTTCGGAAAAATATGTTTATTTTGTACAATTTTTAAAAAATTACTTCGGTTTTTGAGCAAAAATGCACCGCAAGCGAAATATTTTCTTGCATAAGAATATTTTGTACCTAAATTATTTTAAATTTCATACGAAAATCACTAGATTATGTATAATGCGCAGCAGACGAGATTTTTTTCAAAAACAGCATATAGTTTCTAAAATTCAGCGAATTGACTAAAAAAGGATTATCGCCAAAAGCATAAATATGAATGGATAGTATTGCAATAGTTCGATGCATGCCTCATGTGACGCCATTTGTCAATTTTCCAAAGAATGAAATGATAGATGCGTACAAAATGACACACCAGGACAAAATAGCAAATCGGTCGGGCGTCGCGACGCTCCCTAAAGCCGGGACAATACCGACCAAACCGGGACATATGGTAAGCCTACCAATAAGCAACACTGAAATAATTTTATACTTGAAAAAGTTCATTTACAAAATTCAGACAAACACCAAAGAGATTTTTAGCCGGGCATAATACTGAACAAATCCAAATTACATAAGCACTGAACGGTCAATCATATGTCATTTATATCAAGAACAGTATCACAAAGTTCAAACATTTGGTCACCCTAATGAACCAACTGAAAAGTGAAAAATAGTACCGCCAATATATGGGTACGTTTGGTCAGCCTATTGAACTACATTATTGCACAATGTGGCGCAATATTTATGTCAAATCCGAGGTTATGATAGGTCTAATCGATGTTATAGTTGCAGATAAGTGTTTTTACCCAAAAAGGAGAACCGCAAAAGTCGTCCATGTTGAGAAACATGTCAAACACTGGTTACAGTGAACCATGAAAGTCACATGGATACAGCACAGCCAACTCGTACTGTTGCTCGCCGCCAACTGTTGTCAGTTAAACTATACAATCGATAAATTAACACTTATGAATCATGTTATAAGTTATGATTTTCCTACTGATTATATTTTTTCTAGTGCGAATTAATTTGTAATAAGTTACGGTGTATGTATACAGTTACGGTGACCATAATTTCTTGGAAAAAATAAAGGACAAATCTGAAAAACGTTCATAAGAAGACAAAAAAAAAAAACAGTTTGTGTTTATTATTTTATTTTTAAAGACTCAAGAATAAAACATTTATCGGTAAAAACTGTTGACGCCTTCGTCCAATCAACTTTAATTTCAACTCATTTAAACTGATAGAGGCTTCACACATATGTAGATATATGTACATATGTATCTTGTGATTCGATTGTAAGAATATGTTTTAGAAAAGTTGAAGCTTGGCTGTGAACGAAAAATAACCACGGTTCTGCTATAATCATAAAAAAATTTTTTGCGAATTGTAGGGCATTTTTCTTGTTCAAAAAAGTACAATTTTAGCTGCTTAAATATTTTTAAAATTCTTTCTAAAGCTGGTAGAAGAGTTGAGCATCTAGTTTTGCTGTAGCCTAGTAGTTTTATATACTGGACGTCGATATTATCACATTATATACTTCAAATGGCAAAATAAATAGTAAAGGACAAAAGTGGGCTTTTGAATAAAGAAAAAATCTAACGGACAACCCCCTAAAATAAAGGACGTATGGTCAGTATTATACTACAACTACTCTCAGTGTTTTTGAAAAACTTCCTATCTATTTTATCTTAATCCAAACACAAAATTGTTAATATGTGCTAATTGTGTACGTATTTGATAAAAGTAAATCAATATCAAAATACAGCAGTGTGTAAAAAATATTTAATTTCAGTGAAATACAAAATAATAAATATGTAGGAAAATTTTTTTACATAATAAATTTAAACCATACATTATTTGTTGGATAATTTTTCTTCGGCGATTTAAGAACTACATATGTGAGGATGTATAATTCATTGAAAAAAAGTTTGTGTTAGAATTTAACTAACTTTGGAATTTTGCAGACAAACATTACATAGAAAAAATGAAACAACTACTGTTAATAGAAAATTAACGTTTATTTAACATAAAATATGAATACTTATGGACTAATTAGTGAGGCCTGCATCTTTTGCCATACCGTAAAATATAGAATTTTTGTTTTCAAGTAATTTTTGTGGGGTATCAAATTCTTCTACTCTGCCCTTTTCTAAAACGAGCACTCTAGTGGAGTCCATTATTGTGTTCAATCGATGAGCTATTGTCAATACCGTACAAGAAGCAAATTCCACACGAATAGTTTTCTACAAAAAAATCATTAAAACAATTTATAAAATAAAAATTTTAAATATTTTTTCCACATATCACAGAAGAATAAATGAAAACTAACTTGAATGAGATCGTCTGTTTCCAAATCTACGGCTGCCGTTGCTTCATCTAATATAAGCACACGAGTTTTTCTGAGTAGTGCTCGTGCAAGACAAACTAACTGTCTTTGTCCAACTGATAGATTTTCTCCACCCTCGTTTATGGAGTGTTTCAATCCAGCAGCTAATCCTGTAATTTAACATGCCTTATGTACATACATATGTATAGGATAGAAACAATTTCAGATATAATTTTTCTGAAATTGTTTTACCTTTGACAAATGGCTTGAGATGTGATTGTTCAAGCGCTCTCCATATTTCATCATCTGTAAATGAATCAAAGGGATCAAGATTGCTTCTAAGCGTCCCGGAGAACAGCACAGGATCTTGTGGTATGATGGTCAAACGGGAACGCAATGAATGCAATCCTAATGTTGCAATATCAATATCATCAATTAAGATTCGTCCTTCGGATGCTTCTAATATTCTAAAATCATTAAATGATTAATTTAAAAAAATTAAATCATTGACATATGTATGTACATTTAAAATTTGTTCCACTACCTGAACAATGCCAAAGTTAGGGTGCTCTTTCCGGCACCTGTGCGACCGACGATTCCGATCTTTTCTTCCGGTTTAATATCAAAACTGATTTCATGTAAAACTGGATCGGTGGTTTCTCGATAGCGCATAACTAGTTTATCAAATTTGACATGACCTTTCATCGGCCATTCTGGTGGTGGAACGGTTTCTAAAATTTCCCAAGACGCTTCCTATAAATTAAAAATCATATAAAAATTACCGGTTTCAAAGAACAAAATTTTAATTCAAATTTATTCATTAACCTTAGCAACTTCTACATATTCTTTGATTCTTTCAACGGCTACAACGTTCGTTTCCACTTCGGAGGTCATTCTAACCAGCCAATTTAGAGTTTGGGTAATCTGTATTTGGAATATTAATGAGATTTATTTTTATATATTTTATCAATTTACTATATTGCCTTACAATAGAACGATTTAAGTGGGTATATTTTTATTTTATGGCACTTCAAAAGTAAGAGCTTTTATGTGCGTAAATAGTTAAAATGATAAGATAAATATTACCTGAAGAGCATAACTGACGGAAAGTCCTACAATTCCGGGATTAAGGGAATCTCGTCCAATGACAGCAAACAGTGCAGCAAAGAAAATAATAAAATTTCCAACAGTTTCCAATCTTACAGCGAGCCAACGGTTTGATACAATACTCGGATAGTAACAAATTTGATTACGGTCTACTTTGTCTTCTGATTCTTTTATAAAGCTGAATTTTTAAATTTTAAAACTTTATTGACCCATTTATAAACAGTTAATTTTAATAATTTTAGAAAAAAAAAATAACATACCGTGATTGTATACCATAAGCTCTGATAACTGATGCTCCGGTCACACTTTCGCCGAAATGGGAATAAATAGGAGATCTTGACACAGACTCTTCTCTTTTCAATTGTCTAGATGTGGCAATGTAGATTCTTTGCACTAAATAGTATATTACACCACAAGGAACTATAATGGCAATGAAAATCGGAGTCGATATACTTATCACTACTAGTGTTGCTATCACCTAAAAAATGTAAATAGAATCATGAAAATTTGGCTTCAAAATAATTGTAATAAATACGGAATAAATCATACCGAGAAGAAGCACGAAACCCATCCTCGCAAACTCATCGGTAGAACATTATCAAGAGTATCAACATCTTTACTGAACCTGTTGAGGATTCGGCCTACCGGTGTAACATCAAAAAAGCTGGTAGTTGGAGCTCTTAGAATATTTTTTAACATTTGAAGGTGTAATATAGATGATGCATTGAGAGCCCCGATAAATAAGAACAGGGATGACACAGAAACCGTAAGCACTATTGAACAATAAATTGTTTGATTTATAGGTGCATGCTAATAAATTATTTGATTTATAGGGCAATAATAAATAAAATTTTGGTAAGTTACATACCTTGACCAATGCCGAGAGCTCCATAAACACCAAGATACATATCACGCTTTGCTTCATCTTGGACACCATCTTCATTAACCTACAAAATTAATTTACTATAAATGTGTCTAAATAGTATATATAATATATGTAAAAAATAAACAACACCAAATACATACAATGCTTTCGTCTGATGACCACATTGAGAGCCAAACATTAGATCCAATAGAAAATCCTTGGTACACTAAATTTCCGACAATTGAAATTATTGCAAAGGCTAAGCCAATACTTTTCAAGTAATGAGAAAATACTTCCCATTTCACCTGAAATCATATATTATCCTATAAATTATTAAATTTAAGCAAATATTGTTAAATACCCACAGAAAATCTTGATTAAATTTAGGTCTACATATGTACAGCTATAAAAATAGTTTAGCCAGCTTTGCTCTATATTTACTGAACCTTTCAATAAGTACATCTACAATTAAAATCATAATTAATTTTATACGTACACTTCCAGTTTCAGTTTTCTCAACTTCAATCAACTTATTTTTTGATGCTTTTTTCTTTTCACCGGCATCACTGATTCGAGTCAATTTCTCATTTTTATCATCTAAAATTTTATTCAGCAACTAATTATTATTTTGAATTATAAAACTATTTAAAATCTGAAAATATGAAGCTCACCACTTATTGATATTTTGGATAATGTTTCAGATGGAGAACTTGAAAGGGTTCTTTGCAATTTCTGTAAAAGTTCATTTTTATCAGCTACTTGATCAAGCTGCTGCTTAACTTCCGCTAATTCTGTAAATAAAATCTAGTTTAATATAATAAAATAATTGATATTACCATAAATGGAATAATTAAAAAAATACCAGGTTCAACTTCTGCTGATTCATTCAAGTGTTGCAAAAGGAAATCAGCAAAATCACCCTTCTTCTCTAACAAATTCTTATAGGTTCCAGACTCAGATACTTCACCATCTTTCAATACGATTATATAGTCCACTTCATGTAAATACGTTATACCATGAGTAACCAAAACACGCGTTTTCTTATTTAAAAGTCCCTTGGGTCCGATTACTTCCTGGAATAAATGTCTTCCAACGTGGGTATCAACAGCACTCAATGGATCGTCAAAAAAATATACATCACTATCAGAATAAGCCGCACGAGCAAGAGAAACTCTCTGCTTTTGACCGCCAGATAAATTAATTCCTGAAAAAATACATAAACACAATATTGAAAGTGTTAAAAAATATTTTCAGAATGCAACTTCTTAGTAGAAAAAATAATAATTTGTCACAACAATCATAAGAAGAAAATAAATTAATAAACCATACCTTTTTCTCCAATTTCAGTTTGATCGCCACCAGGTAACATATCCAAGTCTGGTTTTAATGCACACGCATTAACAATGGTTTTATACGTTGTTCTATTCATTTTCCTACCGAATAAAATGTTGTCCTGAAGAGTTGCGTTTTGTATCCAGGCTTGTTGTCCAACATATGCAATATTACCATATGTGTTTACTCGACCAGATATTTTGTCCATTTCACCCAAAAATGCAGATAGAAGAGAACTTTTACCAGAGCCTACACTTCCAACAACAGCAACTAATGATCCTGATGGTATAGTAATATTGATGTTACGTAAAACAACATCATCTGAGCCCCACGAGAAGAAACCATTTTCAATCAATAAGGGATTGGCTATATATTAAAGAATAAAAATTTGAATACATGTAATGATGTACATATTTATATTTAAAGTATTCTAAGAAACATTTTTAATACCTTCCGATTTATTGTGTTCGATATTTTCGGGATTCAGTTCATCAGCATTCAAAAATTTATTTAATCTTGTAACTGATACACCAGCCTATAATTTATTTAAAATTTGATAAACTATATGTATATGTACATAACAATTAATAGTGTATTTTAAGTGCCGTACGGCATAGCTGACCTGTATCATGAAAGAAATCATGTTCGGCAACATCATCATTGGAAATCTCAAAATATTAAACAAAGATAGAGATACAAATGCCGTTTGGGAGTCCAATATATGAGAGGGATCAGAAAGCACATATGTTGCAAATGTCACAAGTGATACCTGGTAACATTTAAGCATTCATTTATATAAATCAAGACCGACTAATATTATGATTAATTATCTTTTAAATCAAAATATCATAATGAGATGGTGCCTATTCATAAAAAAATAAATAGTATAATATATTACCAAAAATGGAGCACACGCCCAAATAAACGATGTACTTGAATTCAAATATGCCATTAGCTTAAGTACACGCATCTCTTTATTTCTGATGTTCAAAATTTGATCTTCAAAACTAGGTTCCCATGCATACAATTTAAGAACCTGTTTCAGTAAATACAATGTTGTAAAAATATAAATAATACAATTTTCACTACAAAGATCTTAATCTCAAGGTGAAATTCTTACGACCAAAAAAGTTTATCTCATTTTATCTAAATAAAAATTATGATTGACATACTTTAATTCCATTGATTATTTCGTTCATTAGTTTTACTCTTTCATCTTTGTATTTCATTTGCTGCATTTGAAGAGTTTTTGCCCGACTTGCAATCACTGCATTGAACGGTATCAACAAAATCATAACAGCAAGTCCGGCAAGAACAGAGAGTCCAAGAACCTGCCATAGAAAGTAAAGTGCCAAAGCAATTTGCAATGGAGCTGACCAAATCATATTTATGTAAGCGGTGAGATCCATGAACCTATTTTTTTCAAATTAAACATATGTATGTATGTACCTACTTCTTTTAGTTTTTTCAAAATATTGAACATAAATAACAATTTTAACTTCAATACCTTTGAGCATCGACAGACATCAAATTGACAATTTCTCCGACTGTGGATTCTTTTCGAGCGTTGTTCGACAATTGTAACGCTTTTCTATATATGACACTTGTTAAGGCTGTACGAATCCTTAACCCAACTAAAAACATTCTATGGAAATATTGCGAAAGGACAAGGGTTTGTATCATTGCAATAACAAACAAAAGGACAGCATATAAATAGCCTTTCCAAACATATTCAGCTCCCGACACAAAAGATATCAACAAGCTGAAAGGAAAATTGTATTTTGTGATTGTCTAGATATGATAAAGTACTTAAACTTTTTTTGTATTACATAATGTATTATTTTTTTACATAAATTCTAAACCATACCTTAGAATTTGAGGTGAAATGAAGACCATCAAATCTTGTGTCAATTTTAGGAATGCACCAAAAATAAATGTAGGACCGAAAGCTTTCACTATGGGAAGCAAAACAGAGGCTTTCTTCGGAGATTTGACTTTTTGCGGTTTTTGTTCTTTGTTTGTTGATGTTGGTTTTGTAGATGAAATTTTAGCATTATACCTGAAACGATAACATAATGAATATTGATTTTTGCTGTCTGTTGAATATTTTTCATTTCAACCCACTTTGCCACTTTTTCCAGTGATTGATTCCAATATTTATCGAACAGGGGTACGACTTCACTTGATGTATCTTCTGGATTCATAGACCATAAGTCGTTCATCGTCAGGGGACGTTTAAAACCAGCCCATACGAGTGAATCAAACCATGCGAATAATATTTTTGCCAAAAATCCACTATTCCGTTCTGGACAAGGATTCTATTACATAAAATCATCATGTGTATTAATTTAATCAATCAGTCAATTTCCATATTTTTTTATAGAATAATTAAAAAGTATACACGTATTACCTCTTGGTGTGGATATGGAGATTCCTTGGGGGCTGCATCCACAAAGCAATTGCATAAAAATAATATAATGACTAAAGGAAAGAATATCATATAGCTGACGAACGGATAAATATCGGCATCCGGATCAGTGCGGTTTGTTTCTCTAACTATTTCTGATCTAAATTGTGGTATACTGAAAATCAGAAGTAGAAACCAAAACAGAAAAAGTAAGCCTGAAGTTCGAAGACCTCGTTTTATATTGAGCATCAGAAGTATTTCGGCAAAACACTAAAAAAAAAATAGAATTCAAAACAGTTTCAAAATTATTTATATATAGGTATGTATATACATATGTACATATACAGATTGTTTACAAAAATGGATTTGAAATGCAAAAAAAAAATAATACTTATCAGAAATCAACTTACAAATGTAATAATTTTGATTGCAGGTGTAACAAACTCAACATTTGCAACATCTTGAGTTGAAGATTTATCAATCGCCATGCCTATGTCCACGATAGCCAGCAAAAATAACAAACACGTAATCAGCAGTTTAGTTTTATTTAGATAGTTCAACGGCACATTTTTTTCTCTACTGCTTCGAAGGTACGAAAATTCCATGAAGGAAAACACCCACAAAAAAACACATGGTGACCAAACTAGCACCGTGTTCTCAAAGCATGGTGTAAAGTATGGATCATTCGTATACCAAGTAAGATTATTATCCTGCAAAGAGATCAATAAAATTATTAAAATAAGAATTTTGAGTGCTTCAATATAATGATTAGATTTTTGACAATAATTTCAAAGTAGGTATATTGTATATATGTATGTAGGTATATATGTATGTATGTACATATATTGTTTGGATGAAAATTTCTGATTTACAATTATGTTGCATCACACACTTATTATGCCTAAGAATGCAAATATTGCGTAAAATTTGAACAACAAATAACGAGATAACAATTTTTAAATATGCACGTATGTATTGTATAAATTGCTTATCAAAGTTTACATCGGTGAAACTGGTCGGTTATTTGATAATGCCGGACTATTAAAGTGACGGAAGATATCTAAGTCAATGTTAACATTCACATATTCATATTACTTCATTCAATTCTAATTTTTCTAAATGTTTCTAATCAACAACTACCTACATATATTTAAACTGAGATGGTTCGAAAAAGGCATTAAAAAGTGATGCTGTAATAATTCTCGGTGAGCATTACAAATATATTGTAAATAGTTTTAAAGAAACTTAAGAAATTATACGATAACGATGATTAATATTAATTAAAAATCAGGCGAATCATGCATCATGAATTTCTCGAGATAAATATTTTATGCTATCTGCAATACAATCAATTCGGAGTCATGGTTATAAAGCAAAAATGACAAAATTTTTAAGTATGTACACCAATCCCTAGATTTACAGAATTAACACGTTCCCGAAAAGTTGTCCGTAAATCGAAAATCCGTATATCGAACGAAAAAATAGAAAATATGTAGATGATGGAAAAAATAAATTTAATCGAAATATTTATTAAAATATGAAATGTTTATTTTATTACTTGTTGACACGTGGGTAAAATATGTGCACACAAAGATCACCGAAATTAGGCTTCTACTGACTATGTACATTCACGAGTTTGCATGTACAAATTTTCGTATGTACATACCTACATATGTACATATGTATGTATGTATGTATATTCAAATTTTTCATTCCGTGCCTATAAGTATTGAATTTGTGGATGTGAAATTCCGTATAAAGAGCCTTCGTAAAGTGAAAGATTGCTGTACAATATTTACAAATGTTTAAATTTAACTAAATATTTTAAATTTATTAACAATACGTGACGAAGTGGTTATGTTGTTATGTACATACATATGTACATATGTATATCTCAATAGCTTTTAATTTTCACTCAACCTGCCATTATATTATCTTAAGAGCTTATTTATAAATATGCTAAAGTTTTATAAATTATAACACTTTAATACTGGGGAAAATTCTTTTCATAACTTAAGGTCATACATTTAATTTTAAATAGTGATTTCAAATAATGATTCAATTTCTGAAATCACACGTGATTTCAGAGATCGATTTTCACCTTTAATTTCGGCACATATCGACCTGCGTCGGTTTTTATGTCGCTGAGATTAGATATATTTTGTATCGTTAAAATAACTGTGCTACAATCTCAAAATCTGTGTTTCATCACTCATTATGAAAGTATGTAATGACGAATATCATGAAAAATCTAAGTTACCAATCAGTTAAAATTAATCAATAAGTTTAAATCAGTGTACCAAATTAGGAGTACATTATATAAAAATCATGTTTGGTGTTGCGTAATGTTGGACAATACAATTACGTGAGTAACATTATTACGAAAATTCGTTATATAAACTTACATGTACATACATACATATTTAGGTAATGTAATCAATGGAATAAAAGGTATACATTAAATTTTTTTAATGCATTGTACATACATATATATGTACATATGTATTATAAATATAAGATCATACCCAAAATTTCGAGCCGCAAAATTCATCCATGTCGGTTGTTTTGTATCTGCAGCATTTAGACACGTTGTTACAACCCTATTAGTATGTGATCACTGTCGGAAATCATACACAACCTGTTGTTGCTTTGTTCACTGATAAAAAATTAAATGCTTTTCATCACTAATAAGATAAGCATTGTTTAGTTTGAAATGTGTATATCAATTCATCAGAGATAATTGAAACAGATGAAAGTTTAGTTTATTATTTTTATTTGGATTTATAATACGATTGGTCCACATAACCGAAGTTAACTTCAAACTTTAATCAAATTCAATTAATAATTATTATAGATTTGATGATAGATTATTTTCATCTGTCGTATCATTCACCTCGTTTTATTATATACATAAATCACTGATATATACATATTTGATTTCAAAATTACCGGTACGAATACATACATGATACATTGTACTATAATAAACTGGAGCAGAGGTGAGACTAGAACTGAGCTACGCGACTATTGAAAAACGATTTATATTGTGATCACCGAAGCACTTTTAGAACTATTAAACAGTGACATTGCAAGTTTCGTAGTTAATTTTTAGTTTCACAGTCAAACTCAATCGCTGTACTCCAATTACGATTATGAATTTGAGTAAGCGGACTTTGTATTTTGAATATTTCGACCGACATTCAATTTACGCTGGTGTATGTATAGGTATAACAATTGACAGTAATTATACATATTAGCAAAAGTACAAATCTAAATAAAATAATCTTTATCAAAGTGCGGCAGGACAAAAAAATATGTAAGTTTATTACGCAAAATGAATGCTCGAATTGATGATTCGTGATCATTTACAAAATTGAGAACATGTCATATTATAATTATGTATTAAGTATTTAAAATCTACCATTTTTATGGGTAATGTTTTAATAACATAGACAAAAACAAAAGTATTTTATCGAATCTACAATATATTTGAATATAATTAGTCTAAGCCTCGGATTTTTTGTCGTAACGACCTTCGATACCCCATTCAGTGGTGGATCCAGCCCTCTTTTCTACAGGGGCTGATTTTGATCAATTATATAATAATCGGCTATATATATATTATATATATATATATATGTATATTATTATATAATTATATATTATGTAATATATGTAATCTGTATATTATGTACATATCTATATATGTACATGTACAAGGTCATAAAAAAATACGATTTAGTTATAATTATCCGTAAGAAATGCACCGCAGGTGAAATATTTAAATAGAAAAATGTATTTAAAATAAATTATGATACCCAAACAATGCGCCGCAGGTGAAAATTTTACGAAAGTAAGCCTACAAGAAAGAATGACCTCGTACCTCTCCTCTATTCCCTTAATTTTATAACTTGTTAACTTAATTTTTATTAATTTAACTTAAATGAATATTTATAACTATTAACTTAATTTTATATGTGGTGTTGGTAATATGGTTGGTTGGATGACGTTTTAACTGTATCGATAAGTAATTTCTAAAAAAAATCATATATGTACTCTACGGGGGGGATTACTCCCCCCCTGGATCTTTCCCCGACTTCGTTACCCGTCTGAATTCATGTTCCAATATTTAGTTCACTATAACATCAGGTTTACTTGGAGAAAAGGCGTTCAAACACCTCATTATCACGTTACCAATAGTGTTACTGCTCTTGTCAGTAGTTACATCAACATTCACAAACATAAATTTATTATTTGGGTCTTCGTTAATATTTTGAATTTTTTAATTATATATAAGCGGCGGGCATTTTTATAAAATGCTTCGGGGGGGGGGGGGGGACAACAACAATCGCTTCATATTCTTGATTAAGACACATTTAAAAAATAAACCAAAATAGGATTATTTAATTGATTCCATGGGATATTACAACCGATCAATGTTTCACTGTGTCCTTTTTGACTTTCATATTAACATTAGATTTATCGCAATGAATGCTAATGCCATTCAATTTAATTTTTGGGTGATTTTTTATCCACGAATCCACGAGAGATGTTTATTTTTTTCTTATTTCGATGCATATTTAACAAACTTTGTTATATTCACAAAGCACCAACAACGACCACGAGATCACAAAATCAACTGAACACCGAAAAGATAAGCGTTGAACTGACGCTTTCTTTGGTAATACATACATGTTAAAAAATTAAATAACAGAGAAAAACTATTTCTGCGTGTGCACAAAAGAAGCATAAAGAATAAATAGAACAAACCCCATGAGGGTTTTTTTTTTTTACATTTTTTTAATGTCAATTTGAAACATGAATTCAAGTGAGTAATGGAATATTTTTACGACCGCTCGAGTCCAACAGTCAATTGCAACAAAAAATATAAATTGTAAAATAAATATCAATCATGAATGCATCAATGAGAAAAAAATAACTTCATATCGCTCACTGGATCTTTCTCTCCTCAGGTATTAGAAGCAAATAAAAACAAATAAGTTTTCTTAAAATATTTCAATTAAAAGGATATAGGTACATACATACATACATATGTTATCTTATAAATCTTCTGCTGTAGACCATAGCAGTGGAGACCACTCTAATATTAGCACCTGGTCTTCTATGCTCTGGATCCATTTTGTAACCATATTCATTCTGCATAATTTTCGAAATCTTTCTCGTAGAAGGTGGTTCAATAGATGAATGTCTTCATCTGAAATCTTCGTATTCTGGACTGTAGAAGCCCGAGAAGTCGCGTAACCGTTCCAGATTTGATCTATGTACATAAATTTATCTGCGGGTTTAGTTAGGTCATCTTCCATTTTACACGTCTTAACAGCAAGGGTAAAATGCACCGGTTGCTGGGTAATGGATCGATTTTAATGTTTTTGCAAGGTCATAATGATTGTTTCTGTAGTCACAAATTATTGTATAGTTCAATATTTAATTACATTCATGTAAAATCATGAAGTGAACTCAACAGGCTTACAAAAGGTTTAGGTGTGGTTTAAAAAAATTGGTAAGAATATTGAATTTGATCAATTTACATAATATACAGAATTTATTTATATATTTATTTCCCATAAATAGAATGATTTCAATACGATAATCTACGAGTTGGTTGAAACGACGAAAAAAATAACAATTCCATCATATTTTTGCCACTACATACTGCGAAGTGCTCATGCTAAACTTATTGCACTCTGGGACGTTTTACGGTATGGATATCTAATCAATTAATTAAGATAATAGTAAAAACATTGAACACTATTGAATAAAACAGTAAGAAGATAAATGTTACTTGGCACGACAAGTATGGATAAATGAACCTTATGGTTTGCGCATGATGATTATACGTTATTGTTCATTAAAGATAAAGTGCTTAAACACACTCTGTGTACAAAATTTTTTCTCAGCTATTAAGTTTTAAACATTATCACCATCATTGGTGACGAACATACATACATACTTATTACTTCATAGATGTCACGAATTCACTGATATGATATATACATTTTACGCGACATTTTATAGATGTCTCTTCATCGTGTAACTAATCCAAATATTTATGTACATAAATATGTCTATTTAGAAGTAGATGGTGATAGAGGGGTTGAATGATTTTTTTTATTTTTTAACCATACATTTTGTTGTATTAAATATTATATTTTGGATGGTGTAGAAAAAAAAACCAATGAATATCGATGATATAATATTTTATTTGTTTAACTTTCTTTACCTAATTTTATATATGTACAATTACAATTATTTATTCTCAATTTAAGAAGAATAACACAGTAATTATTGATATCACACATATTTATGATATACGAGTCCAGTCATATTAATTAGGATGACGTTATATTTGCATATGTGTAGTTATGTAAAATAATAATAATAATAAATAAAAAGTAATGCTATTGAAAAGAATCGAAAAACAAAATTAAGAATACTGACTGCAGAAATTTAATATTTTTGCAATCTTAATTCAAGAAATATTAATAAATCCACTTTGGAGTGGAATTTACAACTAGTTTTTGATTTCTTATAAATAAATATTCACGACGACACGAGGAAAATAGCATTATACAAAATCTCATTAAAATTCACCATTAAACGTAATCGAAACCAGTCTTTGATATATTTCCATAAACAATCATGAAAATATATCGTCTCCTAATAGGCTATCAATGCATTTACTGCATATATAGTCAGCCAAAAATATACATTATTATTTTTGGCGATTTTTATCAAGTTAGTGTAAATCAATCACCTTCGAGAGATGAGGCATAGTGAACAGTGATTCACAGTGAAGTTTTGAATATAAGATCACGTCATAAATACAATCAAATATCGTTAATTGTTCACGACACACAAGAGCCGATCACAGAGCTGTTGATGATTAGTTAGCGTAATATTCAAACTGCTATGCGACTGTTGCCAACATCACTAGATTTCATCAAAACCTAGGAGTGTTTCGATACAGTCAGGTATTTGAGATTTTTCCATTTATTGTCAAAAGGCACAGAATAAATGAACGACTATCTTAAACTGTACTTATGCAACGTTTATAGCTTCCGCATTTCTTAAACTGGAGTTGAAAAAGTTTGTAGAATAGAATTGGGCCTGCAACAACAAAACAATAATTACTCCCAATCCAAAACATTAAGTTAAAAATTCGTCAGTTTAATTTTAAGAGTATTAAAATAATCACCTCGTTATCGTCACTGTCGTCGTCGTCGCTATAGTTATCGCTTTCTAAATCTGATTCGTCTTCTTGTCGAATATAACCGGCTGCTAATAGTTGATCCCTAACTGCGCCCTCGCCTAGTTGTAAAGCTGTGTGACCGGAATAAGTTCGTACATCGGTCAACACCAAGGGACAGTCAGTCACCAAATACTTCAACAATTCAATGTTTCCACTCTCGATGGCAAGATGGAGAGCTGTTCTCCCGCTTTTATTTTCCTAAAAACAATAAAAACAATCAGGTTATTTACCGAATACATAGAATTAATCATTTTACTATTAAAATATACAAAGGGTATGAGAGGATATGATGGAAATGAGGCATTTGAGTATTATTCAGATTTAGCTCAAAGATGTTAAATATAACTCACGGTAGCATTTATGTTAGCTCCGAACCAGACGAGATGTCTCAAAATGTCAATGTGCCCACCAATTGCAGCTACGTGTACGCAAGTTTGACCTGTAACAAAAATAAGAACAATTGTATTAATGAATCACTAAACAATTGAAACTATATATGTACATACTAATAAAAAATATGATACAAGAGCACCGATTGTGAAAGCATTGTATACAATGGAATATTATAGCACTACTTTCACTTTTAGATATTTTACTTCAAACGAAGGTACATAGTTTTGTCGGTAAAGTTACGAATAAAATATTATATTTTAAGTCGACTGTATTGTATACAAATCGATGCAAATACTTGAGCGTTATGCATGCACAGTGCATGAAAGAGGGTGAGCATCATGGGCCATTCCTGAGTGATTCAGTGGCAATGCAAGCTGCTCCCCACATGTTTCCCTCCTATTTGGGCCACAATGAACAAGGAACGTTCCGCATTACACACACAGGCGTGACTACAAATTCAAAACAGTCGGTGAGATTGACTATTAAGGCGATCAGTTTAATTTTTCCACCGGTAAATACACCGAAATGTGATGAATGGCTACACGTTTATTTTAGAACGGAGTCTGGCTCGCTTGCAAGTATTTGTATCGTTTTGGGTAACGTAGATAGATGTGGTTCGTCTAGTCGACTGCGATCTAAATATACTATCAACAAAGGCGAAAAGCAATAGCGGCAATCTAAAATTGTATACTTGAACGTGGAAAAATATTTCTGGGGAAAGTTTGCGGGGATTGTTATCGAGTTGTTTGTTGTTTCCACGAAGAAGTGGGTCAGACGGCAACGTTTGCCAAGAAGTCATGATGGGAGAAGACCACATAAGGAGTCAAACGTCTCTCTGGGAGAGCGCAATCATGCGCTTCTGAGTCATGGCGCCAGATCGGGAGCACACTAAATATAACCCACGGATTCCACGGAATTCTCTGCTATTTTCATGCTGACCAAACACCGCCAGCGATGTGCTTCAGCCGCTTACTACACACGTTCAATAGGGATGTCGCAAAGTTCAAAGCTGAACGCGGAATACGAGCACGGTATGAAACTGCTGGACCCAGACAAACTTACTGTTTTATACGTTCAAAACTGCAAAACCCTACTAATCGACAATACAGCAGTGTTCGACACAAGCTAATCAACTGGAACCAGCTAGCACAGCGTTAAGGCCCGTAATGCACTAGGCAGCCATAGCTGTGCAGCCACAACGATGTTAGAAAATGTATGTGACTGCCTGTTTGATAACGCACTAGGCAGCCAGGAAACTCTGACTGCGACAGCCACAAGTACGGGCTCCGATACGCAGCAGCCAGACAGGCAGCCACTGGCCGCCGCGGCCAACACGAGATGTATTTGGCAAAGCAAATGTATGTGGCTGCCTGTGTGATGCACACACTAGCAGCCAGTCGATTCACGTTTGCCATTTCAGATTTTCAGCCGCTTACCAATTATTTTATAAACAATTTTTGTTTTTATTTTTATTTTTGTTTGTTTTTCTTATTCTTTTATTTTTTTTATCTCTATTTTTATTTTTATCTCTATTTTTTTTTTTGTTACTATTTTTTTTTATCTTTGTTTTTTTTTTTTTTTTTTTTTTTTATTTTTTTTTATTTTGTTCAAATTTGGCAATACTGTCCTCTCATTCTTTCTTTTTCATTTATAATACTGTTTTTTTTTTGATTTTTAACTAAAACCAAACCCCATGGGCCTATCGGCTATGCCGCCTCTCCATGTAATTATTAAATAAATAAATAAATAAATAAATTCACTACGCACTAAATTCAACGGATAAGATCAAAATATTAAAATCTCGCCGATGTTGCGCGCTGGAAACAACAAACAAATTATTTGCATCTATGTACATATGTACATACATACAGTACAAAAGGATCCGAGATTACGAACCAAATATTGCATTGAAAATATGTTGTATCTACAATGTTATCGCTGACTATTTGTTCTCATCGTTCTGGCTGCCACTTTGGCTGCTTGAACTGGATGCACGTTTTCTGGCTGCCCAGTGCGTTACGGGCCTAAAGTGCCTGCTGTTTTGGAGCACTGTTTGCTAGAATTGCTACTGCACATAGGTGGGAGTTAATTAATGTGTGGTCAAAAGGTAGCTAATCTTCATATACAGCAAACGGATAACTTTCGTTCTAGTACATCGTCTCTATACATACACAGAAAAGGCGCATTATAAGCCTTGCGCGTACTAGTGGGTAATTGTGGCGATAACTCTTTCAGTGCTACCGAGGGAAGTAAACACTGAAACGAAAACAACACTAGACGCTGTCATTCAGCGGTTAGTTCAGCCCTGGCGTCTATTTTTGAACGGAATCCGGCGGGGCCGCGAGATACGGGGATTTCCCAGAGGCGTCGTCGGTTAAGGGGGTCGAGAGATGAAGGGGAAGTTTCAAATATAAACACAAGCACCCAATGCCAGCTGCTGCGACCCCACCTCCCCCTCAACTTTTTGCGTATTTTTCCTCGCCAATTAGAATGCCGAATAGCGACAGGTGTAAACCGTGCATAGCCTAACTTCACAGCCCGCTTCAAAAGCGAAAAAATCGATTCCGGTAAACGATCGGATTTGACGTGCGCGTAATACATCATGCATCGATTTGTCTCGAAGTTTTTCTTAAATGCTGCGTAGGTCAAGCGAGCTGTTATCGCAGTCCGCGTCATTTATATTGAAACCTTGAAGGCAAAATGGCTATCTTTACTGCACATACAAGTAATATTATTTGAACGAATTCGGCTCTCGGTACGTATTCGAAGACGGTCACGCGCCCCGGAAGTCAAAACACCTACGTACAAATCCAAATAGACTTTTGTCGTATTTGTTCGCGTGCGAAAGTACCGAAATACAACGAAAATCCAATCGTAAGTGTGTACACGTAGGATTGTCTGCGACGTTAACAGCCACGGCTGCGTACGTTTAATTCGTCAATTGATAGTGTGTGCTTCAGTTATTGTACATATGTACTCTAGACGTGCAAATGCTTGAGAGGCCGCGGAATCCCCACACAACAACGCAAACGTATTAATTTCGAAAAAAACTCCGAAACTAATTATAGCAAAGCAAACAAGGGCGATCGACAGAAACTTCAAAGTAAAACCGATGACGCCATTTTTAATAATAGTCGCGGAATAACACATTCGAAATCATACATATTTCAACTAAAGCGAATGATCCCGCCGATGATAAAAGTGGGGAAAACCGCAGCGACTTTGAACAGAGGTCAAAAAGAAAAAAGGGTCGCGGTTGGCGCCCGCCCCGGGAAACTTTCTATTGTTTTTCACCGAGCTTTTGCGGCGGTTTTAACAATGGCGAGATCGAGAGATAGGATCGCGAGATATCTCGAGAATGCGCGACAAGATGACGGAGAGGGTTTTCCGAGGTCCTCAGAATTTGACCGTTGTGAATAATCGGCTTCCAATTCTTCGAATGACGTTCATCACGGCCCAACCCCGAATGGATATATCGATGGGTTAGTGCACAGATATTGTATGTCCAGTTTTGTTGTAAAATATTTTAAGTGACATACATCTCTTTTGCATGAAAACTATGGACGAAATGGACACATTATATATTTGAATAAGGCAATATTTTCTCAAATATACTATTTGGACATACAATACTTTTTAAACATGAAGGTTTGATGCAGAGGGACGTTTTGTGTATGATTGTAAAAACTGGACATACAATATCTGTGCACTAACCCATCGATATGTACATACATATATTAGCAATGCGAAATGACACCTGTGTAAAGTTTAAAAAAATATCCTTTCGCAAGATTCATTAACGATGTGACGTTGTTCTTTGAGGTCAAACGCCTTATCGTCGATGATATTTTTTTGGAAAAACACCGGAGGCTAGACAGGGGTCACACAGTCGTCACAGCCCAATGACATCATCCACAACGTAAAACCGAAAATAAGAATGACGTTTGTAAAGGTGATCGGCGATAAGGGGTTATTTACTGTGGGGACTTCTAGAACGACGTTCCTCCAAATTCTTGGCGAGCATGTATTGTGCAAAACAATCCCCATATTTTTTTCCGCAAAAAAAATCGTTAAACTTGATCAAAAACAAACAATAGATAAATTGAACATAAGAGAAGTTTTTTTATTATTATGATGATTATATGTATAAAATAAATAATTAAGACTATATAGTGCATGTAAAATAATACGTTATCGCTAATACAATTTAATTAGACTTTGTCCAAACAACATCGCAAAAATATTACTTGTAGGCAAACAAAGCTGAATATACGATAAGAGAGCACAATGACATTTCCGGTAAAGCCGATTGTGATGAAATTTTTTCATTAGTTTTACAAAAACCTAAATACTACATAGACGAGTAGTTCAATTAGTGGAAATAAACCAAAATCTATGGCATCAAAAAAATAATGTAAATCGAGAAATGTCGCTTTAGGTTGTAAATTTGTGTAAAAAGTTAAAATCAATGTTTGCAGGTATCAAATAAAATTAATCAAACCCGCCAAATAGTAAACATTCTGCGGTCTGAAATTTTGAGAACCGTGAATTAAATTTGCGAGGGGGGAAATTCCAGGGTTCGTCGAAGGTCGAGTTCGGCGAAACTCACGATAATTAAGCTAGAAAATTCGTAGAAAGTACAACACTTTCGACATCAATAAATTTGTCTACATATTTTCACATTGGTTATGACGTTATGAGTTGAAAATACTAACCCTCATACAATTTGACCTTAAACTTGCAACGCCATGCAATAAACGATTACGTATCTCTTGCTATTATGATGTCATTCAAAAACTGGCCCGTTGCGAGACAAATCCATCAATGCACAACTGCAATAATATTCGAGTAAAAATTGAAAACAATTTTTTATGCAGATTGAATTCGAAAAACATTAGCAATTACGTCATGGGAATATTTGACATGCATTCATTGAAACGACAAGGAAAATATTTTGACGTATCGAAAAACAATAACAATCGACGACGAATACGAAGAAAGTCGCAGCTGGAAAAACCAACTAAACTTTCACGTTGGAAATTTCCACCGATGATTCGAGTAAGGATATCAAATTTGGTCATAGGCGTTTGTATTACGGCTACGAACTTTCTAAGACGATTGCAACAAAGCATAACACATTATAATATGTAGAACGAAAATACATAACAGTACCAAACCAAGATATAAGAACGTTCAAATAATGATACAGGAAAATTACATATGACATGAATGAGATTGTTTCACGAATACCAGGTGCAAATTTTAAATTGTACAATAAGGAAAGTTTAACGCGATCTAATGGCTATTGTGTTTAAGAACGATGTTCGCACTGTTCAGTGTATTTTAAGGGTGCTCAACCTTTTTCAGTTTGCGGACTACATTTTTATTTTAATTTGCATGGCGATCGAGTTTCATGCAAGAATTTAGGGAGAGAATCTTATGAATAAGAATTTGTGCGTTATTGTTATAAAAGATATCTTTAAAGTTCCAACGATTAAACAAATGCATACCACGAGAAAATAACGGTCCCTTCCTTTGACCATTAATCAATTTCGTTAACAGATAAGCACGAGCCCGGGAAGACAGTTTAGGGTCTAGTAAACAAAATTTAACTATTGTAGAAAATTTGAAAAATGTAAAGCAATATTCATTTCAAAATTCACAAATCAAAAAAGTATTCGGAATCGACCGGTTGATTACCCATGGTGTATGTAAATGCCCAATTACAGTGCTGTAACTATGAGTATAATCATTTGTGGGTTCAATCGACCTTCCGAGAAATCGTGATCGAAATTCGAAAGCGACAGGGGTATTCGCTACCAATCAAAGAAGAGGAAAACCCAAAGTTAAGGTAACCGACCCTCGCGTTCTTGGACACGAGTGCCGTTTTAAAACGGCTTCCGCCCGAAAAATACCAAAACGATACTCGTTTATAATTTATAACATTTTTAACGAGCCGGATTAGCTGAATTCCAACAATCAATGAGTAACATGATGATTTATCAAAGATTCCTCCTTGTAAATGGATGTCTTGATGACCAACGCGATGATGACGAACGTCGTCCTTTTCAGCCGACTAACATCAAGAAAATGTACAATTACGTCATTGCTTAGAGAAAAACATATGTAAAACGCATAAATTTCGAAGCTCAATAAAATTTAAATAGTTCAATGATAACGTTTATCGGGTTTATCCCTATACAAGATTTCCACGTGATTGTATTAGAAAATCGTCTACGTTGACGTAGTATTTCCCATAGCAAGACGCAAATTACTACAAAATATAGGTACATCTATGTACGTGTATTGATATTAGCCACGTGTTATCTTTCGTACGATCGCAGTGAATGAAAATGCGGAAAAAGTCAACATCGTCGACATAGAAAATCATGTGATGAAGGTGTGTCGTAGTCGGGTTTTTCCGACTATCGAGGCGTACAAACAGTGAAAATTACACCGACACTTATCACTCAATATTGGTAATTCACGCGTTGATAACAAACAATGGGGCACTATTAAAAATAATTCCGTTTGTATTCGAAATCACATTTTACGATCGGTTACTTGTTTACGGATCTTAAAAAAAGGGCTTCCCTACTAAATTATACTAAAAGTTCCCTACTAAATAAAATACTAAAAGCGTATATCAAAGCGTGTAATTTGGTCCAATGTGTAATAACTGCCCTTGCGCATTGAAAAAGGTTGTCGAACCCCGACTTTTAAGTATACGTGCATCTCAATAAAAGGCGATTAAACGGGCAAAGATTACGATCGGAAATACCCAATGCAAAGCGAAAAAAAAAAAACGTGCATACATAAAAAACGAGGTTATAACTGTATAATTGAACTAATTTTTTAAAAATCGATACATTAGTATAAAAATAAATTTATTTGAAGTGAGTAGATCGATTAATGTTAGATGTTAGTGTTAATGTTAGATCCGTGAATCAGTTTACGCGTATTTCAACATCGAAAAAACAAAAAAATATATAGGTATTCGGATAAACAAGTTTGGCAATATTGACTAAAGATGAGTATCAATGACGCAAACAAAGAGCAATAGGAAAAATTAAACGAGGAAAATAAAATTTATGGAAAAATTGAAAACAATAATTGATCACGTGATTGTTTGGGAAAATGACACGTATTGGTGCAATCGATTTTTAAGGCTAAGTCAATCGAGGCAAACCGATGTAAAATAATAATCGACTTTATACATATACAATACGCTTCCCACAAAATAATTATATTCCAAGTCTAACTTACAAGTACGCGGAGATTAAATAGAAAATTCAACTTGAATAATATGCAAGCCGCTCATGTTATCACTTTTAGCAGCTTGCACTCAATTTATGCGCTGTAAAAAATATTTCCATGTACTATCTAGAAACAGATGTCAAATTAATAGTGTTCAATGTGAAGTTCAAGGAAACAACAAACTGTTCTAATTCAACTTTTGAATTCCCCCAACCGCAATATTGCGGCATTTCACTGAAACGATTTCGCCCGCGACACGTCGATTTTATTGTTACTGACGAACGGGGAAAATGACGCATATACGAAGTAAAATGAAAATTTCGAAAATTTTCCATTGATCAGTCTCATTGTGCAATTAAAAATCAATTTCCACTTATGTATATGGATGTCACTAATCGACATCGAAATTATTTCAAACGCATACAGATGCATAGATACGCCAGCCTGAATATTCCACATACGTACCTACGTATAAATAACAATTTTAATTTTATTCACACGGTGTCGTTTGTAAACGGTAATGTATGCAAATTCGGTTAAATAGATATACAAATTGGTTGAAGTGTATAAAAAATATGGCAAGATCCGTATATGAGATACGTAAATTAGACGAAAAGAAACATTAACATTTCCAAAACAGTAGACATTTTATAATAAAAGTAAAATGAATTACATCATTGCGAGATCAATTACGGATAGATGTTGAATAATGTTACAATATCGCTCATTGTGTCACAGTATTTGCGATTGACGGCAGCTATACCGATTTATAACGAGTATGGCGCACTATGAGATGCACCAAAGGCAAAGCCGTGAAAAAACACAGGAAAACCATGGAAAAATACAGGATATGTTGCAAATAGCTATCGAGCAACTTTCCCATTGTTGTAACCGGTTTTGCAATACACACACACACACACGAGCGACTTTGTGTGTAGGCCCGTTTTATATATCATTGAGATGTTGGCGATTTTCGACCGGGTATTTCCACAAAATTCAACGACCGCGACCTCAGCAACACACACCTTAAAGAAAAACGTAATGCTAAAGGTCGAAACGAACGATACGAAACGGCTGACGTCTGGCAGTGTCTGAAGAAAATTAGCAAGTTCGTTCAGCCGTGACAGACACTGAAAACTTGTCGCCTGAAACGCACATTACTATAATATGTATGTATATATGTATATATCCTTGAAAGGGCACAGAAAAATTTTGTTAGATATTTATATATTAGGATGTATGGTTACTACCCTTGCCTGTACCCTAGTGAATTTATTCATGGCATGGTCAGCAAGCAGTCACTTGAGGTTATAAGAAATATGTTATTATTACGTCACATGTTTCCTCTATATCGAGGATTCATTTGAAATCATAAAGTGCTAAAGGGGATTGGCTTGTTTGTGCCGAATAATTGCATTCATTCGCAAACACATCGCCTACTCAGTTAGCCGTTAGTTAGGTCGGATTTATTGGCAGTTCCCCAATTTATTAGGGCTCTCAAACTATTTAATACCCTAGCAATCGATGGTGTGGACATTTTTCTCAACACTTATCCTCGCCTTGTGTCGTATCTGAAGCTAAATTTAGCTAGGATACTGAGCGAGGATGGTGATTGATTATTTTTTTATTATCAGAATGTAACAGTGCTGTAACTATGATTATAATCATTTGTGGGTTCAATCGACATATTATGTACATACGTATATGTATGTATTTATATAGGATGTCTATATAATGTATTATTTTCATTTGTAATATTATTATTCTGTAATTGAATTTTTCGTTTGTAAATAATTTGGGCTTTTAACCTGTAAATAAATAATATATTAGCGTGAGCGTCTGCCTGACTGCCTTGGTCGTTGCGGTTACGCTAGCATTGTCAACAAGCCGATGTTGGCATAGCAAGTGTTGGGAACAAGCCGCTGTCTGTCAAGGTTGATTCTAGTCAACAACGTGATTTTATGGCCATACACCCGATCAATCAACAGTACAATATATTGTAATTGTACAAACCAGCGCTCGTACATACATATGTACATATATAGTGACGATCTTTGAGCTTTTGAGAAAAATACTTGTATTAGAAGGTTTACAAAGGACGGTTTTGCCAAAGTGCCACCAGAACTCGGAATATTATAATATATTTCGTTGTTAGTAGAGCGGCAGCCAATCGTTAAGGCTATGGCGTGACGAGTGAGACTTTGTAATGCTATACTGCAGTGCTACATACGTATGTACATACATACATATGTATAAGCATTATAAGCACACAACGATATTTTGACTTTGCAGACAGGTTTCCGAGCTAGATTCTGGACGTTTTATTCCAGCAATATGCTTCTTATTGTTTGGCACATTCACCTGCTACGTGTTGACACTTTTTGCCTTTGTACTGGGTTTTTTTCGATTGCTTTATACATCTGTACAAAATGTAATGACTACTACAATTAATTATCATATTGCTAATCACAATGCAGTAGGTATATTGTTTACGCACAATTATGATTAGCGCCCCGTTTTATTATTTTGACGCTGATTATGGGACTTGTCAATATCAGCAGTTAATTATTATTAAATAAGCGTTTCACGAATGACTGCCTTACAAAATTATGATTTATTTAGCGTACGTTTTCTTTTTTGGTCCAGTATTACAATGGTTTTATAAGACAACGTAACTGTTAAGTTTTAGGAGGCACAGTATGCGATCACGACACAAAGAAAGGTCGTAATTGACACAATTCACTACTGTTGTGAAACGAGCGCGTAATTGTTGTCGCAATAAGAACACAAGTAGGAAGTCGTTTCGCGGACGATGGACAACAAACACGCCAAGGTTGCCTACCTATGCAAAATAAGACTATAAAAAATGGATGAAAACTACGATGCGTAAGAAAACAATACGCGTATAGTAGACGCGAAGAGAAATTCTCGAATTTGCGAACGACGAATAATAAGTGAAAGTTACGCTTCTTCAGCGCTGGGAAATACCGACACGCCGAAACGGCATAAATTATTTTTATATGTACAATACATATGGTGGAAAAATTCAAGCTCTATTCAATGGCGAACATGGCGTATTCGTTTTATGTGTGTGTGCACGCATAAATCGTTGGCGATTGCGAGCAGTTGGGAAAAACCAACGACGATAATGCATTTAAAATGGTGAGCGCCCGTGGAAAGCGACTATTGTTGCATTCTGCAATGCAGTTGTTCGTTAAGAGATAAAACGCAACTCGGTGACGTTAGTGGAAGTTGAATGGATCAAGTTTGTCGGTTGAAACATTTTATGATTCATTATACTTATGTATGTATATCTATGAAAACGCTTATCGTCAAGACCTGCAGCAAAATTAGTAATAATATGATAATGCAGTAATAATATGACACCGATATCGGAGAAAACGGTAGGGTCAAAAGTTTTGGACTACCCAAAAAAAGAATGAGTAATTTTTATCAATACCAATATTTATCAATATGTATGGATAACACGATAATTATAATAAATCTAAAGTAAAATATATTATAGTTTTTGCACAAAAAAACGCGTTGGAGCGTCAATCAAGCGATTGAGAGTTTAAATGATACTACATACATAATGATGTATGTATAACAAACGGGGAAACAATTCAAAGATCATAGGCTTATTGGAAACGTTTAAAAAGTCGTTGTATTCTAAGTGATAATTGACGTTAAAAGTCGTTATGGTTCAATTTCTGAGATTGTGCTCGGGAAAAATGTGCTTGCGTGCGTTCGAACCAATTCGTTCAATATTTATTGAATTAATCGAAGCGGACGTTTCGGTCAGTCTGTGAAAGGTTAAAAAAAACTCAATATTGAGGAAATGAAAAAATCTTATGAGGAAAATCAAGTCCGTTTTTTTTTTATTTACAGTTTCCTGTAGAAGTCAGTTTTTTGGTGGATGCGAAATGTTTTTGTCCGAAAACAGCTGTCCTTTCCGATTGCCGTTTTGCATGTTTAGGTTCCTTATCTGCGTGACAATATCGCAGGAATTCAGTTCATCCCGCATTAGCATACGAAGTGCGAATAAAATATTCAAATGTTGAAACGCGTTAAGGTCGGCTGGTAATTCCGTAAACTGTCGAAGTTTACGCGTTAAGGTCGAAATACGTAGTCAACGGTGTACACCTATCACATACATATACATATATGTACATATATCTACATACATAAAAAGTTAAAACGTAAATTGGCAAAAAAGTAATAAAAAGACTTTGTCCAGTTTCACAAACTGCGATGTGTCGCATGTTAATTGACGAGCATATTTGAAGAGAAACCAGTTCTAAAAATTATTAACAAATTTTCCTCGTCTATGTATACCCGTGTATTTATTTGAAATACGAAAACGCAGTAAAATAAGACATTTGTCATGAAAATACACCAAGTTAGTTGTTTACGATTTTTATCGAGTTAAAATTAATCGATAACGCAAATACATAGATGGTGGAAATGATTGATCGAAATATAACGACCATAGATATAGAATATATAGATAGGGCATGTCTAACCTTTTTGCTTAGAGAAAGCGTCCTAAGCAACGGGGGAGTTGCGGGGGGTTTCAAGTGCGGGGGGAAGAGAATTTACCAGAAAAAATTGACCGATCTACCTACCTACTCGCTAGAAGTCAAGCAAGCATTGCATTAGGTGCATTCATAGATATAGAATATCTATGGGTGCATTAGATATTTTCCGGACACTTCTCGGGCGTTAGGGCCCATCTATGTTATTCTATATCTATGATAACGACACACCCACTCAACGAAAACGATTATCGGTCGATTCGGTACGTATCGTGGAAAATCCCGCAATAACTAGCCAGGTATCGTGTTTTGACGGAAAATCCCACTGCGACCGGAAGTACGAAAGAAAAGGTATTATTTCCGCTAGTACACAGTTTTATATTAGCGCAAATGAGCAGTTACGGTGATGAAAAGTGTCATTATTGACATTACACGAACCGCAACCTTCGATTCATTCGAACAAAAAGCTGGGAAAGCCGCAGGAAGTCGCAAAAACAAATACGTTTTATTATTGCTATTAAATTTTCATACCAATGTAACTGGACAAGGACATGTCGCTCGATAAATGTCGATGAACGGAAAAAAAAACCCACCATATTGACATACATATGTATATGTATGTACGTTTATGTAAATATTGGAAAATTATATTAATCATATTGTTTAAATTGTTTGGTTGAAAGTTTGCGCGACCGTCGATCCCCTCCGGCTAGCAACTGCCGTAAATTTGCATGTATGCAAAATTAATTCGTGCGAACGGTTACTGGGGGGTTAACACTTTATCACAACGAAAATTTCCTATCTAAATTTTATCGCTATCGCAAATACTGTTACGTTTTTTTTTCATAGGGTTTTCCCGAGTGATTTGCTGAATAAGCTGAAAGGCATTTTGTGTGTGTGTGTGTGTGTAAATAGTTGACTGTTATGACCTGTTGCTCAGCTGGGGGAAAATACACCATGGCACTGTAGTCTCAACAAGTGGGGAAAACACACATACTAACTAACTAGGTCGAACACATGACGACTGACACATGCATTCTAATAAGTCACACAATTAAATTCACCAAACATTGTCAGGCGACAATTATTGGCGGATGAGCCATCCGAGAGCTTGTGACATTATCAAAATTATATTAAAAACGCAGTGCATTATCGGTTTTTCTTTTTAATTCCAAACCACAGTAGGTTACTATGTTATTGGAATAAAATAATTAATGTAGATAAAATATGGCCGCTACGATATACAAAACCGACAATAAAACACAATACATACATATACGCATTTTTATAATATACATATGTATAGGCACATGCACTGAAAAAAGCAACATGTATTCGTTTAATGAAAATATTGTTCCAAGTCCTTTGCGGTATCTTCATAGACATGTCGTGTCACATGTCACATAGAAAGATAATGCTATAATGTATGGGTGCCAACTAGTCGATCGCGAATACGATTTTGCTTTGTGAATTTTGAAATGAATACATATTGCTTTTCCTTTTAAATTTTACTGCAATAGTTCAATTTTGTTTACTAAGCCCCGGCAAATAACTAAACGGTCCTCCTGGGCTCGTGCTTATCTGTTAAAGAAAATAATTAATGGACAAAGGAAGGGAACGTTATTTTCTCGTGGTGTATTCATTTAATCGTTGGTTCTCGGGTGCACTAACTAATTTATCAAAATAAATCAAAAGGACTTCTTGGAACTTTTAACATCGGCTCTATTAAAACACTGCGCACTTTCTTCCAAATTGCTAATCCAAAACACGTGTTCTTATAAGAACGTATATTTAAACGACTGCATTCAGCAATGCGAACACAAACACCCTGATGACTGTTTGCGTTTTGCTACAAGTAATTATATACCTAATTATTTAAAAATAGTTTAATAATAGGTCGCATTTATAACGCATATTTTTATCGATAGCTTTGAAAAACTAACAAAGTTTACAAGACATTTTGTAAAGTACAATATTATATACTCACCTTCCCCTAAATTATTGTATGGAAGTCGATCGCCATACAAATTAAAATAAAAAAATTGCTCTCAAATCGAAAAAGGTTGAGCACTCTTGAATGTCCAGTATAGATAATACGTTTTAATAAAATTTACTATTGGTTACTCACCATCGTGGTTTATCTGGTCAAGGGCATGGGGCAAGGAATGTGCTCTTGCTGCAACTTGAGGGTGAGGTGCAAGGGGTGTGATAAGTGCACGTAAGCATGCCAAGTCGCCCGCTGCACACGCCAAGTGCAAAGGTGTGTTTCCATTGGCGTCTCTGCTGTTTACCTGAAATTAAATACAATTATCAGATATGAAAGCTCTTACAGTCTCATCTCCAAACTGAAAGTTCACATTCTTACAATAAGACAAAGTCGTCAGTTGAAACGATCAAACGAAACAAAGGAATATATCATCGCGCTTCTAAATGCGTTATCATATGGAATGTTCGAATGCAACGTGCTTTTTTTTAACGGCGTCTATTTTTTTTTTAAATTCACATTCGCCAAGTGCTTCCACTTGGCGGATGGTAAAAACCCAGTAGCAGCGTTGCAAAACAGTTGACACGGGGTATTTAACCGAATAATATAACGTAATTTCTAGGAATGCACATAAGGATTTTAGCGGTGGCCATTCTCGATCGGTCTTCCCCGCCGTACAAAACGGACGTTGAGACGTTAAAACTGATTGTGAATGTGCTAAATCGACCGTTTTCAGAAATCTGGCGCTTCTTGAATTCCACACGAAAGTTTTATGGATACCGCACAAAAACGGATCGATAATGGGGAGGGGGGCGCCAGCCGTATTTCGACCGGTGTTTGTTGCGACTTTGTAGCGAAACACTGGTGAAAATACAGTTGGTTAACACCGGTCGTCAGTGGGGTCGCATTTTTACTTTATCCAGATCGGATCAAGTGTTGTGCGAATTCGACTGATGACCGTGATCACGATTTTTTTTAGAAAATGTGTGCGCGTTAGGCGTCTGTGTGTAGAATCGCTATAACTCAAAAACCCTTTATCCCATCACACTGAAACTTTCTGTTTAAAGGGTTTTTTTTTGCCAAAAGGCTTTAAAAATTTTTCGTCAACCGGAAGTGGTACCTAATTTTTAGCCCAATCAAATGTTTTTATCTCCGTACGAACGCATCCGTCGACACGTTGGGTAAAACGGACCGTGAACGGCCACCATAAAAATTTGCAAAATCATTTCCCGTGCTCATTTTGAAGCTTAAATATCATACACGCGATGAGACAAATTTTACAATTTAAGATAGTTTCATCCACATGGTTTTTGATAGGTCTCCCCGATTTACAACAAACCACCGATATAATCGTCAAACCATGTGTGGAGCCGACTGCTAACATCTTCGTACGCATTGAGCTTCATCATCTCGGCGATCTACTTAAGGCTTGGACACGTATTCAGATTGGAGGCGCAATTTTTGTGGTTTACATGACGCGCGGGTTGCATACGTAATTCGACAAATTAACTACGGTTAAGAGGCTACCGGGAAACTTCAATATGACACAATCGGTAGTAATGCGACGCGTACTTGCGGTTTTCGCGTCATCGCGACAACATCTACGAAGGGGGTTTCAAAGTCTCGAAGACGATGAAATTTGGTGGTTGTATCACTCACTTTGGCACCAGCTATGAGTAATCTGCGAGCGATGTGGGGCTGTCCAGTTAACACGGCCAGGTGTATCGGTGCTTGCCGACAGTCGTTGAACATGTCCAAAAGTGCTGGATGAGGACACATTTGCAGCAAGGCTGTTACGGCATCGGGCAGTTCGTTCATGATTGCAATGTGTAATTGCCTGTTGACAAAAAAAAAACAATAAAATTTCAATAAAAGACAAAAAAATCAAGCGTATACGGAATTAATTGGCTTATAATCGCCTTTTCTGTGAATGTATAGAGCCAACCGTCGTCGTATCCAACTAAGAAAGCTTGGATACAACGACATTTTTAAATATTAGCTAAACGCCTTAACACAACCCACCCAATACGTTCTGGGAGCTTTGTAATGGTACAGAAATAAACCATTGGTTTTGTTTGAACTCAAAATAGGAATGTGTAATTTGAACGATGATTTTCCACCAGTGTGTGCGTTTGTACGTAAAGTTTCACGTATTTGGTAGACCAAATTTGAATAATTCAAATATTAAAGTGTGACAGACATTGAATAATAATAAAAAGAGGAGAAAGTTCAAGATGAATTTCAAAAGAGAAATTCTTCGAAACCGAGATAATGGTGTAATCGTCGATATTTTTGTTCGATTGATACAATTGCACACAGAGAAGCACGCAAAGATGTATGTTTGGTATAGCAAGATCGCAAGAGGAATACGTGGGTATGAAGCATGATCAAAGTGGCAGAACGTGTGATAAAGTCGAAATGAACACATAGCGAGAAGAATGGATGGCAGATGGACGCGAGAAATACTGGAATGGTATGCGAGAGGATGTGAAAGAAAGCAGGGTAGACCGAGTGGACGATGGGCTGATGAATTGAGAAGAACGTATGGAGTCAAATGGATGCAGATTGCTCGAGACAGACGAGAATGGAAAAGGATCGAAGAGGCCTTCATCCAGCAGTGGATGATGATGATACAATATTGCGACCGTCCGAATTGACCAATCGAGCAAAGCCAAAGCTCGTCTTCTTGAAGCAACATCGATATCAATAGCTTCGATTGAGATTGGCGTTTTTTCGCACCCATAAAATTATAAATAATACGAACGTCGGCCCGTCGGAAATGTTGCAAAAAAACCAATTGGTTTTGATTTATTTATTTAACGGAAATTATGATCGTTCTCGATATTGAAACGTTTCACGCATTGTAACCGCGTTAATGCGAGTGCAGCAAAAGTCCCGTACCTGGTGTAGTACCGAGAGCCCGTCGTGGAAAAACCCGAAACTGGTCCAGCGGAGGGGCAACGACCCAATGGAGGGATCATTCCACAACGATGGCGAACTTCACAATGGCGGAAATTCCCAAGAGGCTGTCCGTCCGTCCACCGCAACTGAAAGCGACCGAGGGAGTAAAAGTTTTGCGGTCTGAGTGCGCCACGCCGATTGACGACTACGTTACTGCTCAACCTATAGATTGCGATTTCCTTTACTCGACGATAAGGGTATACATATGTATGTATGTAGACCAAGGGGAAATTCCATAAAATCACAGGAAATATTTACTATATATTCAAATTCCGATATCAACATTTCGTAGTTCGTCACGCGTCATTCGAGATAATTATGAAAATAAAACTAGAAACATAAAAATTTGTTTGGAGATATCGTGGTGATACCTACGTGATAGGGTAAACAAAGTGTTGATAGTAAGTAAATGTACAAGAATTTAACAAAAAAAAAGTATTCGATTAATCGTACCACTTTAAATTAAATTATTGAAAATCTTAAATTTCGATTAAGAGTCTGATAAATTGGTCCGCTGATGTTTTTTCGGAATTTTCTTTGGAAGCAAATTTGCAAAAATTGAACGCAATATATGTATGTACATTTATACCATTATAGCACATATCAAAAGAATCATCCCATGAGAAAAATTGTAATTTCCCATAAGACAATGACGAAACGAAGCAACGGAATCTCCTCGTAATGCGAGGTGATTGTCTGTGAACGAAACAAATTAAATCAGAAGTCTCCATTGTTTATGAGGAATAACGAAGTTATCCATAGATGCATTGTTAAATTGAAAATTTGGGCAGTTTGACGATCGCTCACTTAAAAAAAAAAAACAAGATCCAAACTATCGTACAAGTTTATAATATGTAAATGTACAATCAAAATTCCAATCCAGACCGTGTGATGCGAGAGTAAGAAGAGGAGTTTGTAATTCGTAAGTAACTGTACATATATATTGTATAGATACAGTACACATGTATATGAACACATCATGCACTTCCTGGAATGTTAGCTAATATTCTTCTTAGGTGATTGTTGAAAGATTCATAGCCTTGATCTACGCAGCTTGTCTCCAGGTGATTTATGTATGCTCGACACGTTACGTATGTATGTATGTATGTAGGTATATTTCGTACATAATATGTATTTCTTATTTGCAGCTTAAAAATAAGAAGCGTCAAATTGTCAATATTGAATCTATTTATGCTCCCTTGGGTCATTTTGGATTTAAGAACACAAATAAATTGCGTATACCATTCATTGATCACAATATTACGGTTTTTTTTTTCATTTCTTTTGTTTTGTCGAAAACAAGACCAAAACATTGTTTTGTTTTATAATAATTATCTAATAATAAGATTAATTTCGCAAAAACACTTCATATACATAGTTTTGATATGTTTTGGTAGATATACATACATATGTACATAACTGGAACATTTTGGTTTTTAATCGGTAATCGATATTTTCAATATGTGGCACTAACTTTGTTTACATTACCTTATTCTAACTATCCTCAAAATTAGTCTATTTTTTTTCTTATATCGCAATATAATAAAACGACAACAAGACAATTTTTGATAACGCAAAAAAAAAAACGTTAGCATACGTAGGTACTTGTAAAAGGAAGTGTCACACCATTATCGCTATTAAACTATCAACAATACATATAAAATTCATTCCCTTGATGGATGCAGAATTTAGTGTTTAAAAACACAGTTCAACATTTTGATATAAATGCATTTGAAGGAGCAAGTGGAAGTACATACATATGTATATACATACATACATATACATATGTATGTTGATACCCGTACTTTATAAAAATTAAATTCCGACATACTCGAATATTTCTTTGAAGCTGAAAACTAGACAGTTTTCAAAATATTAACAAAATAAAGCAATTTGTTCTAAAATGTAAATTTCCCATCGCATTCATCTCCGATTACAAGCACACATGGAACTGTTCCTACATCGCATTTTATTGTCGATACTTGTACATACATACATATGTATGTATGTACATATATCTAAAGTTTGAACCACACAGATACAATAAGTCGAAATAGTAATTCCATAAACATGAACCAACAGCAAAAATGTTGTCACTGTTTATTTTAAACCTGATCCATACAGAGACAAGTCGAAAGAACAGTTTCATAAACAATAAACCGGCAGGAAGAAACAGAACGTAAAATGACTATCCAACTTAAGAAGCACCTTGTTTTCATCATCATTTTCAGCCGTTCACCATCCACTGCTGGATTAAGGCCTCTCCAATCCTTTTCCATTCCCGTCTGTCTCGAGCAATCTGTATATCAGCCCATCGTCCACTCAATCTACCTCAGTAACTAACTACATACAGTATTTCTCGCGTCCAACTGTCAGCCATTCTTAATTTCGTTTTTTTTTCACAAGAAAGTTGGTTGATCAACAAATTGGGCACTTCGCAAACTTACAAGAAACTGTCCTGACGATTTGCGAAACCAATCAGCGTACGTACATTTCAAAGGATAACACTACAGCATCGAAAGGAAACACGGTTTACATACGTATAATTATATACGTTTTGCGAACAAATCTGAAGGTCGCCTGTGCTAAACAGTTTACCAATGGCGAATACACACACACACACACATACACAATACAAACACACCTACACTTAGACTGGTTCGCGCACAAATTTGGAAATTCCAATTACATACATACCTACACATACATGCATACAAAAACGATTGAGGTCGCCTTTGGAGGATATTTGGCGCGAACACGTGTCAAACGTCACAGTGACACTTCCGAACCCCAAGTACAGAATAAACAATGGCGATGAACTCACGTGTCTCCTTCGTCGTCCTGCTGGAAGTAGATGTGCCAGGAGTTGTCGGTCGTCTCCACTGTCGGTATATTCTGCGTCTGCGGATGTGTGGGAGTCTGAGTTTCGCTCAGATTGTTTCTGCTACCGACGCTCAGGCCGGAGAAGGAATCGCTCAGCTCCAGGCCACTGTCGAAAGTCCTCTGGGAATTCTGTTGGGGTATCACCCGAACCTTCTCAGCTGGCTCCAGCTCTAGATCCTCGGAGTCCAGGAGTCCCGAGTCGATGAGATCAGAGTCCAGTGGTGCTGTCAGACCCACGCCCGAGTCCATCAGCTCGTGGCGAGATATACTCTTGCTCGTGTCTTCGTTCGTTTCGGTATTCATTGTTGATGATCTTTCGTAATCGCGATGATGGGTACAGGAAATAGGAACGCGATTTAGAGACCGCGACACACTCACAAACGTATCGTTCGGCTACTGATGGCCGAGTGACAGGTAGTGGTTAGTTCGATGTAGCAAGTGAACGCTCCGCTCCGCTGTGTTCGTTGACGTGTTATGTTTGCGAACGTGAATTTTTCAATGTGTGTTTTTTCGAATTATGTGGATATATATTATTTTGCACACTGATAAGCATGTATGTATGTAAGGTATGATAAGAAGAGATCTTAAGAGGAATATATGGGTGAGAAGAGTGACCAAAGTGGCAGATATAGCGAAACGCGTGAACAAATGGGCTGAACACGGGTTGGGGACGAAAACCAACGTCCCAAATAAACTACGGCCCAATCGTCCAAATTTTCGACCAGGAGCCCAGAAGTGTTTGCCGATAAAACAAAATGGCACACACACACACACATATGCATTTTTAGTATACAGGCTGATACAATTTTTTTTTAATATTTAATTTTAAATTTACCCTTAATTATACTCTTAACTATACCCTTATCTTTGCCCTTAATAATACCCTTAATAATACGGTATATACTGACTAAACTAACTACTCTAACTAAAGCAACAAACGATATAACAATCGAAGACTGAAAGGCCGTAATCAAGAAGCACGCTGTATTTCATAAAAGAAAGGCATACAAAATATTTGTGTCTCTTTTACACTCACAACAAGTAGGTACGCAAGCGAAAGAGACAGAGCATTTTCATTGTTACGTAGTGAATATTTGTAATAGACACTAAACTAATACATATATGAAAGTTTGGTGCAGGGATACTCAACCCGTTGCTCGCGGGCTTTATTGCTTGATTGATTTTTAGTAATTTATTAAAAAACGTTCTTTTACATATCTAGTAATAGTGCAATCTTATTTTTCCATATATAAGGTGATGAATACCAAAGAAAATAAGCAAAATACTTTGTACTTATATACGTAGTTATTAAGAATATTTAAATTTCACATATTTGAAATTTTAATTAAAATATGTTTATGAAAAGAAGATGTATTTCTATTTATTTATTTTTCTATCGAATGTCTTAGTTAAATAAACAATAATCATCTCTCGCTGATTACCAGTTGGCAACCACTAATATAAACTTAAACAACGTTAAACTTATCTCTTTAACGTTGCTGTGATCCTAGCCGGAAAAAAATGAATTTGGGCGTTAGTACTGGCGACACAAGTTTTTATGGGACGCTCCCCGGTGAAACAATGGGCTGGGGTTGGCATCACTGTCTCCCTGACGGTTAGCAACCCTAGTACTGGCAACCGAGTATTACACATGTCACTCCCACTCGGCATCCGTCGCACACACAATAAAGACTATGAAAACGTCCATTGCGTGTTTTAAATTCAGCCTTTCCTCTCGCACTCCACACAGGGAAGACTAAAAGGACGATGAACTATCAAATATAAAAGTACATAGGATTGGACCAGTACCAAAGTTGCCTAGTTCGTAGTTCAACTTAAAGCAATGTTTTGGAACATTTGAACTGCCCACCTATAATGACGTTTCTTGTATTGAATTATTACTATTGACTGGCTGGTTTGCCCGTCCTGTGAGGGTGGATTCTAACTCCACCGATTAGCAGTTGTACAATAACAGTACAGCCCATAGCCCATTTGACAAAAAATTTTGTTTGTTATGTTGCCAAAGAAAGATGTATGCTTCGAATGCATGGGTAAGAAGCGTGACCAAAGTGGCAGAACGTGTGAAAAAGTTGAAACGGCAATGGGCTGGACACAGCGAAAATAATGGATGACAGATGGACGCGAGAAATACTGGAATGGTATCCCGAGAGGATATGAAAAAAAGCAAGGTAAACGGACGAGGGGCTGATGAATTTAGAAGAACGTATGGAGTCAAAATGGATGCAGATTGATCAAGACATACAGGAATGGAAAAGGATTGTGTCGAATTAGCTCAGTTCACTCCGGCGCACAGAGTGGTGCCGTAGTCGGAGTGCGGTGTTGTCTTTGGCCGGCTTCACTCTGACGTTTGAGGTTAGGTTTTGGCTGAAGATAGAAACCACAGATTCATGTACTTTCACTATCATTTATTTCCCAGTAAATAAGGTACAGTGTACAGTAACGTTGCCGTCGAGGCAAGTGGTAAAGGGGGTCGGGGAGGGCGAAGCCCCTGGTGGTTATGTTTCGAACGAGTAGTTCGAAACGTCGATCAACGAAGAGTGTTGCGGGTATGGGTGCGGAAGCAGGGGAGAGAGGTCTACTCTCCACTGCGATCCGCACCGAACAAGATAGTTTCCTGAGGGGCTGCTACCCACTCAGAAGAATGTAACAGGACGCATTGGTGCCTTTCTTGTGATCTGGTCTATATGCAACGCAGTTTACAGCCATGTGCTTTTACTGCGCTATCAAACGTTTGTATTTAGGAACTGACTTCGATCTGAAAGCAAAAATAAATAGGCTAACGTACTGATTTTTTTAATTAATCAGTCCGTCAACCACATTATGTTTGGGGTTGCGAAAGGATACCTCGCGGATTTTTTTTTTTTTTTTTTTTTTTTTAAAGTATTTTTCTGCAAATTCGGCGGTGCTGCAGCCACAACGCGTGGCCGGTCCCGTAAAATACTAGAGACCTCCCTGCCTCAAGTCGGCAGGCGGAGTCCCACCTGGGTTGGCGGTCGGATTCGCCGTCTTCTTTTTTAGAAGTTAAATCTTTTGCACAAGTGTTGTGGGGACAGGACGTCCTGGGGTTGGCTTTCACTGCAATCTAATCGAATTGCCAGTGCCTTGATGAGCGCGTGCTTATCTGTTTCAAGCCGCAGAAAATATTTTTTTGACAAGTCTATTAGGTGATTGCCGACTGTCGGGAATTTCAAGTCTCTGTGAATTTGGCGGTTTCGGACGTACCACGGGGCATTTACTGCCATTCTAAGGGCTTTGTTTTGAGGGATTTGGAGGTTATTGAGCCAGGTGTGGTTTAGAGCGTGGGCCCATACCGGGGCTGCGTAGGTCATAACCGGCCTCACCATGGACCTGTAAAGCAATACTTTTTTTTTTTTGTGATAGTCTGCTCTTCCTCTTGAGGAGAGGGTAGAGCCGTGCGAGGGCTACAGAAGCTGCTCTATGTATATTCCGGTAGTGTGGAAGCCAGCTAAGTTTGTACTGCAGGGTGAGTCCAAGGTATTTCGCTTGTTTCGCCCAGGGTAAGCTTACGTTATTTAGGGTAACCGTATGAAGTTTACTGATTTGACAGTTCCGCCCTGTGGGTAGGAACATGATAGCCTGTGTCTTGGCGGGATTTGCTGAGAACCTCCACCTGTGAAACCACTGTTCTAGGCGGTCTAGATAGTTTTGGAGGAGTCGGTTAACTTCACCGCGTCTTTCAGCGCTTGCAAGGATGGCGGTGTCGTCTGCGTACAGGGCTAGAAGTAGGTTATCACCGTCTGGGCGGGGTAAGTCTGATGAGTATATATTAAATAAAGAGGGACCGAGAAGTGACCCTTGTGGGACACCAGCGCGTACTTTGCGTGGAAGTGATAAGGTGTTGCCTATTTTGACCATGAATGTTCTGCCGTACAGAAAAGAGCGCGTGATTTTAGTTAACGAGGGCGGGAAGTTATATTTTATCATTTTGTGCAGTAAGCCAGCATGCCACACCTTGTCAAAAGCCTTAGAGATGTCGAGAAAAACTCCTCCTACCGATCTGCAGCGAGAGGTCTCCTGCTTCACGAATCCGACCACCCGCTGTAACTGGTGCACCGCCGACATTCCGGCGCGGAACCCGAATTGTTCAGGAGGGAGGATATTGTGTTCTGCCATATGCATGGACATGCGATTAAGGATAAGTCTCTCCATCACCTTACCGAGGCATGAGAGGAGGCTAATAGGACGGTAGTTCACGGGTAAGGTTGGGTCTGAACCTGGTTTTCGAATCATAACCACGCTGGCCGTTTTCCAAGGTTTGGGGAAGTACTCCTTGCGGAAGGAAGCATTACAGATAGCTGTTAATGAGCTAATCGCATTTTCCGGAAGAATTTTTAGCGCTCTGTTCGGTATGTTGTCGGGGCCCGGGGCCTTTCCTGTTTTTAGGGATCTGAGGATCTTACAGACTTCTATGGGGCTCGCATAGCCGGTAAACGTCTGGGAGTTAGTGGTTTCCGCAAAGCATTGGACTAGCTTTTCGGTGTTGATTATGGTCGCTGGGTTAGCGTCCGTTCGGTTGATGTCGAATTGGAGTTCAAGACTGTCGGCAAAAGCCTTGGCCATACTCTCCGTTGTATAGACTAGGCCTTCGGTGGCTGATAGGATTTTCTGGGGTTTTACCGGTTGGCTTTTGAAGAATTTGGCCATCCTCCAGAAGGCGTTTTCTTTTACGTTTAACGCTTCTATTTTCGCTTCCCATAGAAGGTTCCGATGGCTAGAAAGTTCCTCTCGGACTTCGTATTGAAGTTTACAAAGCGCGGATCTGTGGACCGGGTCCCTAGTTCTTTGCCATTTTTTTCTGGCGCGATTTTTTTTGCCAATTAATTGTCTGATTTGTCTCGGAAGTGATTGTTGGGAGCTGTTATCTTCGGTGGTTGAGGTCGTGGCTTTATCGATTGCCACCGTTAGGGATTCCGTTAGATTCTCAACTGCCGCATCAATCCTTGTTTCCGAGTCAAGGTTGGTAGGGTACGTTGTGTTTTGCTCAACTAAATAAACAAAGTAGCCCCAGTCGATTGTTTTGCGATTGAGAGGGTTCACCAGCGGGGAGCTGTTGGTAAGTTCTAGGAGGATCGGGTTATGGTCCGATGAGAGGTCATTATGGTTTATGAGGTTGTAGCCACCTACATAATCTTTAAAAAATTACTATATCGAGTACGTCGGCAAATCCGTCAGTGAGTCTGTGGTAGGTTGGCTCGGAGGAGCGTCTATGTGGAAGTTTAGTTCGGCGGAGATGTCCGCGAGTCGTCTGCCGTTACGGTTACTGCGTCTGGCATGCCAGTTTCGGTGTTTGCTGTTTAAGTCACCTGCTATGATGTTGGGTTTGTCGGGGATTAGAATGTCTGCAAAATCCTCGGGAGCAATGGTGCGGTTTGGAGGATTGTAGACTGCGTGAAGGATTATTGATTTGGATTTTCCGATCCATACTTCTATCGAGGTGCAGTTGAGAGCTTCGGTGAGGGAGGAGTCATTTATGAGATTTTGGGAGAGACAACGTTTTGCGTACACCGCTGTTCCGCCACCTCTCCTTCCCATCCGGTCAGTACGGTATAGGTTATAATTTGCGATACGCGGGTTGGTTCCAGCCGTAAGGTGGGTTTCATTTATTAATGCGACGTCAACGTTGTGTCGCTGCAGGTAGTCGGCTAGTTCCGTTTTTTTGTTTGCGAGTCCGTTCGCATTCCAAAGAGGATTCTAAGTTCGCGTTCAGCCATTAAATTGGATTAGGGAAGCTAATTGACTTATTTTTTGATTCTAGGATTGAGAATCTAGAGTTCATGGCATTAGCTATTTCATTCACGTTACGCGTGAGTCTATCCAGGTCAGTTTCGGAGGAGTGCTCTAGGGAGGAAGGCCCATCGAGGCAGCGTAGGAGGTAGCCGGAGGGCTCAGTGCTGCAGCGTAGGAGAGGAGAGGCGAGGCCAAGCTAGTCGTTGCAGCTCTGCGGGGGGCAGGTTGGGGGGGGTTGTTGGGACCCGTTTTGAGAGGGGGGGTAGGGACATGGGAATGCTTCCTCTTATCCCTATTTCGGCCGTTGTTTGGGTTGAGGGGACATCCTCCGTACGAAGCGAAGTGGTCTCCTTCGCAGTTGGCGCACTTGCGTGGGGATTTATGGCCTCGCACTCTTGTGTCATGTGAGGGCCGCAGCATTTAATGCATTTTGGTGACATTCTGCAGTTTATTGAGACGTGCCCGTGCTTCAGGCAGCGAAAGCAATGGGGATGGAGTTACTCCTGCGGAGTGCCTCCCTCTCACTACCTCATTGCAGAGGTATTTTATGTTATATATTTCTTTGCCCTTCGGCGTTCGAGGAGACTCGATTAGTATCAAGGGCATTGGGGACTTTGTTGTTTTCCTCATCAGACGGACGACCTTGAGGGGTTCATGTCCTAAGGACTTGAGATCTTCGGTGATCTCATCGATCGAGAGGTCGGTGTTTACCCCTAATAACGGTTTTGAGCGGCTTATCCGAGGCAGCCGTGTAAGTATAGAACTCGTATTTTTGAGTTTCTAGTAGTTTTGTAATTTCTCGGTGCGCCGTTTCATTGTCGGCGACGAGTTTAATAGTGGCCTCTTTGGAGGTGGCCGTGAATTGGAATCCGGCGGCAAGGAGCTTACGGCGGATTTCCGGGTATTGTTTTTTGTTCCTGAGAACAATAGGTACCGGCTTGTGGATGGGTAGGCTACCTGCGTCCGCGGGTAGCACTGGTGAATCGGGAGAGGGGGAGGGTTGTTCCCCGGACAAGTCAGGTGTTAGGTTTTGACTGCTACGCATTGGTGCCTGGGGCATAGCAACGCGTCCCGGTCATAACAATAACAAACACGGCTTGATCGTAACCTCACCGAATACCACCAGAGACTTGTCAGAACAGATTGAACAGGCCTTTATCCAGTAGTGGATGGTGAACGACTAAAAATAATTATGATAATGTTATTTTGGGTTGGTTGCAAAAGGATATTCATTTAAAGTCTAAGTAATTTTTAACTCCTGAATTTAATTTTTGCACAATATGTCGAGGTTGGTAATCAATGATCATGGTGGTATGGCTGCACTGTTCAACATGGCGGGCTTGTGTCAGAATGTCAGTGATTTGACGTTTGTTTGACAGTAGCTGGTGAGATGTTGTGTCTCCGTGGGCAACAGCTGGTCTCCAGCCTCGACACCTTACGACCTTACGATGTATTTATATTATTTATTTTCGTCATTTTTTCCCACCTAATTCACAAAATTTTAACTATTTCTTGGAAACACTAATTATATTGTGTAGGTACTTATTGTTAAATCTTCAAACGTGGATCTTAAATCTTGGATTTTAACATTTAAGGCCTAGTATTTTTTGAGATTTGCTGATTATTATCAAAATCATTGCTGTCTGTAAGAAGAAACTATGAAGATAATTTTACCAATAAATAACACAGGCCTACAAATTTCAAATTTGTGAACGTTGTTTTACTTTTGATACATATTTTTATATAAATCGAGCATTCTGAACTCAATGGTGTACTTAGTTGTTGGCTATCACGTCAGTCACGATATCTTTCTTACGGTTTCTGTACCAAGCAAACGATGTTCTTGGAGCCAGTACATGGTTATCCTTTAGTCTTGATCCCAAAATATGTGTAGCATCCTTTGGAAGACCTAAATCCCCTATAAAAGCATTCAGTGCGCTTTGTGTAAAAACTCGTGGATGCTGTGTTTCAATTTCAAAAACGTTCATTTGATCACTCCTATTGGTATCATTTTCTTAAACTGAGACGGAATAGGAACATCAGGTCAACACCAATGAAGAACTGGTTTTGCAGATGGGATATGAGGATAAGAAACATTCTTTTTTTTTTTTGCGTTGAAGCTCCTCTTGTCACAGAAACAAAAATAGCAATAAAAATCTTACCCGATGGATGAAAACTAACATCATATTCGTGATCAGCAGACCCAAATTAGTAAACAACCCAAATCAAACTTAAAACAACGAAACATATGTTGGTTGAGTAATTTTGTTGATGTTCGAAAACTTTGCCTACCTTTTGGTATCATTTTCATAAGACAAAGTGGTTGAAACTAACGAACTGAGGTGGAATAGGGACACCAGGTTAAAACAGATTTTGCAGATGGTACATATATCGGGATAAGAGATATTTTTTTGATTTGAAGGCCCTTACGTTGCAGAAACTAAAATAGCAATCATCGTGAAAAAACCTTACGCGACGAAACAAAAATAACATCATATTCGTGATCAGCACCCCCAAATTAGCAAAGAACCCAAATTAAAGTTGAAACAACGAAACACGTGTTGGCCTGTGTTATAGTATATGAACTGTGTCGAGACAACCCGGGAATTCCAACCTTTTTCGCCATCTCGTGTCCCGGGACTTTCAAAAGAATAAACCCGAGACACGAGACATTCTGATATAAAGTTTATATAATATTTTGTACATTTTATTGAAAATAATATCTCCATGGTTGAAAACCATCAATACGACCCATACTGTGTGAAAGCAGGTAGTAAGCGGAGGAAAAAAGCACTGTAGACGGATTAACCCAAGTGTTGTAGTTATAGGCTTGGGAATCGGCTTAAATACTTTGTATGTACATATGTGCACGTGTTTATTATTCCTAGAAAATTTGCATTTATAATTTAAGTCGGCATTGATCAAAATAGTTCTAATAGATCTAAACGTACTACACGCCGAGAACGTAATTTAAAATCATTTTCCGCTCGAATTAGTACGTTTAGATAAAATAAAAAAATATTGGGATAGAAAACCAATCCTCATAAACGTGATAAAATAAAACATTCTCTAAACAAACGCCAAATAACACGGGAAAAAATGTGTAAAAAAAAAATATATTTTTGACTTACTTAAATTGACTTACTTACTTAAATTTGAAATACTTAATTATAAGTATTTCAAAGCAATAAAAAATCAAAATCAATAGGAAAAATATCTGACTATTGATTTCAATACTCGCTTTGAGCACAGCAATACTATATTTTAAGTTATAGGCCGCAAAAGCCAAAAAAATGGATATTTTTTACATTTTTTAAATCGCGAATATCTCATAAACGAAAGCATTTCAACGAAAATAATTATCGGATTCGAATTCAGTGGGTCAAATTTAGTAAAGATTTAATAATCTCCGCTCTGGGTTTTAAAAAATGTGATTTTTTGTTGCTCAGTGTTATTGGCAAAATCATTGTTGGAGAGAAGCCAATCAGCCAATCCCAAGGGTATGCCATAAATAATGATTACCGAAATATTTATTTAATATCGAAACGGTTTTGCGAAACTTTATAAATTTCACTCCAAATACTATACATAATGTGTATTGCCCTTTTCAGGATGATGCAGTACGCAGTGTGTTTCAAGAAATGGAAACGCTATTCAAAGCAAATTTATCTGATGCGTAAGTTCGTTTATGTAATTTATGTAAATTTGAATACGTTCAAATCTAACCAGGTTTCTCTATATTCCAATGATTTCAATTCTAGGAATGCTACAACAGATAACCAAGCATCGTGGTCCACTGTACAATTGCGACACAATGCGCTAGAGCGAAATAAACGATGCCTCCTAACGTATCTATACAATCGCATTCTTCAAATCAGATCAATGAGGTGGGAATTCGGCGTAGTCTTGCCGAATGATATAAAGGAGCTGTTGTCGGATGAAGAATTCAAATGGTTTTCAAAGTATTCGACTACTCTGGCCACGTTCATGAGGTCGTTGGGTGAAGATGTGGGTTATTGGGGAATCGATTTGACTGAAAATTTGAAACCCCCTAAGTCGTTGTACATCGAAGTTTTGTGTCTTACTGATCATGGTAAATTTGAACTCGAAGATGGAGATGTTGTTTACTTAAAGAAAAACAGTCGTCATTTCCTTCCAACTTCAGAATGCCAAACATTAATTCGGCAAGGGGTATTAGAACAATTGATATCGTAAAATTCAAAATGGCGATTTTAACTCCATCTATGTGAATACATTACAAGGAAATACATCGATTACTTCATTTTTGGTTCTTAATATATACATATTTATGATATTTTTACAATTATAAAATCATCATAAAAAAGAACCATATTAAATTTAATATCTACATAAATTACATTTATGAGTTTCTCAAAGCTTGGCTTGTAATCAGAAGAAGTTTCACTTGGGAATCTTTATTACTACAGGCTAGTGATATTTGTGTTCAAAAATATTTTTCACTCTATCATATAAAAATTTATATAGCTAATTAAAATTTGCATTTTTTTTTCATAATAATACTTATTTATTCCGTTAGATAAATATGGTAACCGGACAAAAGAGAACAGGACAAAACAGAACAGCGATAAAGAGAACAGTGACAAAACAGAACAGTGGAAAAATAAAATATTTATTTTTGTCGAATCTATTCATTAATTACATACATACATATAAAAGATAATATTATAAATATTATAAAAATATATAAATATACAATATATATAACAAAACGATGACAAAACAAAACAGTGGAAAAATATTTTTTTTTTTTTCGTATCGATATGTCGTTCTATTTTGTCACTGTTCTCTTTATCGCTGTTCTGTTTTGTCCTGTTCTCTTTATCGCCGTTCTCTTTTGTCATGGAACCGATAAATACATATATACCAATATATTAATTTTCAATTATGACTTTCATAGAATCAAACTTTCAGTTTAAAATTTTCATATTTAATTTAAAATTGTGTTTTAAGAGTGCATTTTAAAGACTGCTGATTGATATTTCGATAATCGTAATTTAATAAGTATATTTTTTTATGTTGAAATATCAACATTACTTAATATGTTTGTATTTTACAAATACAGCAAATTTGCCACAATTTTATTGTGTAATCTGTTCATTTGATATTATATTTATTTAAAAAAAGATTGTGTCGTTTTCCAAAAAATATAACTAGATAAATTCATTGCAAAATTATTTTAATATATTTAGTGATATTCTTTTTGATACATAGGTGGTGATACAATATAAACATTATAAAAAAAATTCATAGCATATTTTGTCAATATTTAATTTTTATTTACACAATGATGATGAGTGGGATGATTTTACAAGAAGTTTCCTGCATAATAGGATTCAATTCTCATAATGAATTTTGTAAAAATATGATCCGAAATGTGAAACAAACTTAAAAACTAATAAAAATTAACTTACAATAAATAAACTTTGGCAATATGGAAAGTTTAGAAAATAAATAATATGAATAATCTATTTATTTTCTATCACTTAAATCCTAATAATAGTTGTCTTTTTAAACAGTCCTATGAAAGGAGTGCATATTATTTCATGGCCTTATGTTTTCATAGTAAACTGGCCACATGGGATAAGGATATGATGGAGCCCCGTGCAAAGGAACAATCCTCTGTGTGCTATATGATTGCACTCTGGGTTGATCATTGAGGAGGTCTTGATGGAGGTCACCTATGAGCTCGGCATCGGGATTATGTGGAGCGCCGGCGTCTTCCATCATTTGATTCACCAAAATGTCATTTGAAAGGTCGTAGATGTGGGAGTTGACGTCGTTTGATTCAATCTCCTTTACAGAATCGGCAAAATCATCAATGTCCGACGTTTCAATCATTTCGGGACTGGACAATTTCAAGCTTTGTAAGCTTTCATCGGGAAAAACGTCTGCGTTGAAATCTTCGCCGAGGGATTCTATTTCACTCTCCACTGAGTTCTCTTCCTGGAAAATGTGCAGGGTGATAATAGTTACACACAGTGCAATGAAATTGGGTGCATATAACAAATAAACAACAAGATTGTGTTAATTGGAAAATGTTAATTGATAAATATTTTCAAAAGGACTATTTGAAAGAAACCGTTCTTCATCAAAATCGAATAATATATTATTGTATGACTTGGTCATGCAATATTGTATTAGTTGATATATGTAAATGAAAAGTTTAATACATATTGTATAGGTAAATTTCAATCGATAACTATAATTTGTTTTAAGTTTTTGTAATTTTTCTAGAAAATTATTAAATACTTTCGATGAAATTCAAAATTAAAGAAAATATTTGGAAAAAATAATGATTAGCTGTTTTTGTTATTCGCAGTTGTAGTTTTCAGTTGAATGACCTATACATAGAAAATTTATACAGAAATAAAGTAAATAATAATATGTTAAAGAAGCTAACCTGTGTTTTAAAATAGTTGATCATGCAGCATTAAGAAGTGGAAAATAAGAATAGAACAAGCGCTCATGCAGTAAAAGCATCGGGAATGGAAAAAGGAAATGTTAAAATCTATGTATGTACATAAAATAAATAAAAACACTTCAGTTTATAAAAAATTTAATCATAATAATAACTGATAAAAATACATGCAAATGGAAGCCTATGTATGTATGTATGCATCTTGTTTTCATATCATCACTTATTTACAAAATTGTATAATAAAAAATACACTAAAATATATAAACTATGCAAAAAAATGTATTCTACTATTTTGTGATTGTAAGCGAATACGTAATAAAATAAAAATGTTTTCCATAAATGATATATAGCCATTCAATTTAAGTAGGTAATATATACAAGTTTTGTTGCATTAATTTTAGTATATAATATAATAAGCAATCAAAATGTTAAAGATAAAATTGTATTCATAATATAATCATGCGTTCTAGTTTGGTCATTATATTAGTGCATTAAAATATAGTAAATTTGGTCTGTTGTAAATAGGTTATGCAAAATATAGAAAAAAATAATAACAGTTAAAATATTAATAGTTTAATAAATTTTAGGCTTGTAATTCTACCTCTGGTTTGCCTCGTGGAATTTCATTGGCACTATCTTGAATCTCTGGTGATCCCCTTTCGATCTCTTCACCCACGGCTTTGGTGGTAACCTCTTCAACATCTTTATCTTCAAAAATTTACAAATCAAAATTAATACAAATGTTATTTAAAGCGCATTTACAAAGGTCGATCGTTCGGTCAACGTATACTTGGTAGTTTGGCGTACCAAGTGCATCAAGTGCATTACAAGTGAAAGCTAATGTCACGTTTGAAGTTTTGTTTTGAATATATTTTCACAACACTGCAAGTATGCATGACCGTTGGATAAAGGAGGTATGAATCTGGTATATGATGAGATGTATTATAGGACCACGCTTAAAGTAAGATGAAATTTATTATTAATGTGTATTCATATGTATATTTACTTTCTGATGCATTTGTGGCTTGTTCTTCGGAATTGTCTAATATATTCGGGGGTATTGCGGTTTTTTCGTCCGAATTGTCTGAATCTTCTTCCGATGTTGGATGCACGTCAACAACGCGAATTTTGAAGAATGTTCCAGAATTATCTCCCTCGTTGGCATAAGTTGTTTCGTTTATTGTCACTTTATGTCCATTTATGACCTAAAATAGTAATATATAATAGTCAGTAAGAGAAAGTGTAATAGGTACACTGACTAAATAAACATTTTCACTTACTTTTGTGGTAGAGGTAGTGTTTCTTTTACCGTCGGCAATTTCTTTCCATTCTGTATTTTCTTCGGGAAGTCTAGATAAGACTTGGGTCATTTGTTCACGAAGACTTCTCAGCATATCTGTAGAAAATTGAAAACAAATATTTATTTATTCTCATTTACTTTGTATACATAGATGATGAAAGAGTTAAATATTTACCATCCATACTTTGCATGAAGCCAGAGAAAGGGTTACCGAATGGATTAAATGAGAAAAATCCACCAGGGAATCCAGAATCAGAATCATCTACGTCGTATAATTGAGCTTCAAGAGGTACAATCATTACATCTACATCATCTTGTTGACCCACTTGTTTGACTGAAATTTGCAATAAAGGAAGACTGTTGTAGTTTGCAATATTATTTAAATATGATCTTTTAGGAGAACATTTCCATAGCAATTTTTTCTAATTTAATGACAGTCATTGTATGTAAATATGAATCACATATTATATGTACATTTTAATTCACGCCTTTGATTAACAACTAGTTTTGATTTATGTAAAAAATTCATCCATTTTCATACCGTATATATGTATCTTAATAATATATACAGCTTGACCTCGCACAGTTCGAACAAGTTCATAGATAAAACATAAGAATTGTTAATTAACGGTAATTTATTACCGTTATTAGTAGTTTACCTGACTGACAATACAACCACAGACTCACAAGGACATAAATTTTATAGAAGTTAAATTACAATTTATTTTAACAAACAAACATTCGTTAAAACTTGTTCAAATGTTGATCGAGTATCGGGCAAGCACATTTTTCGACGTTAACCACATTTAGCATGTGCGCATATTTTAAAAATGTATTTGTCGTAATGGAAAAAATTAATTGAAATCTTGTGATATTATTTGCAATTTAAAATTTCGCATTGAATTCACGACTATTGCTCAGATAGACAATAACTATATTATTTTTATATCACAGTCCTTGTGCTATCGCGGTTTTAATTCAGTCTGGCATAACATTCTAGAAAGTTAACTGTAATGATAAAAATTTACCCTCTAATGTATGGTTCAATAAATAATTTATCACGTACGTGCGACAATGTCTTAAAAATAAACAATAAAAAAAAATGTTTTTCATAAACAATGAGGTCAATGTAAAATCACAAAAGTCTTTTTAAATTTAATAACACAGTAAAAAAAATACGCAAAATTATTACTACCATTTAGTAAACCGAATCATACTACAATAATCAAAATTTCATTGGTGAATTTTTGGATATACATATGTATGTACATATATATATATGTATATATATATTTGGATATATTTCAGTGTGCATTATTTTTGATTTCCTTTGAATTTATGAATGCTTTAATATCACAGTATGATCACTAGTGTTTGATCAAAATTAATCAAGAGGTTAATCCTATTGAATCTACGCCGGCGTAGAAGACGACTAAAACACGGAAAAAAATAGTACCGTCAATAAAATTAATTGAAATACGTTAATTTGCAATATTAGACTGAGATTCATAGTCAATGATTTTATCGCAGTAGAATGTATGAATGGAATCACAGTAGCACTTCGTAGGAAAATGGATTTTCTTCGTAGCACTGCGTAATGGTTAGTACCTGGGGTAGCTGAGACGAATGCGACTAGCGCTAGTGATAAGAATACGTAGATATTCATGATTGGGGTATTCTAGGGGATGATGATTCCTATTTGCACTTAAATTCGGGGTAAATCAAGAACTACCACACAACCAAACGACGGAAAAACCTTCACGATACTGGTTAAACGAATCCCCTCCACGGTATTTATAGCTCCGACATCGGCGAGTCTGCGCAAATAGGGCTGCCAATCGATTCCATCAAATGAAATACAAAAATAATATTTTTACTCGATGAGAATACAGTGAATAATATCACGTATAAACGAAATTTAAAAAAAAATTGACTTTGGTAGAGAAAACTTTTGACAAGTAAAAATGCAATGTAACCTAGTAATGTTTTAATATTAATAATTTCATACATTTTTTTCACTGTAACTAGCTAAAACAGCTAACAAACAGTTTATTTTTCTTCATATTATTGTTAACTATTGTGTCATTTCCCTTTGGCACTACACAATTTTCAATATTAATGTTATGTATATATGTACATACATATGTATGTACGTATGTACATATTTCAAGTGATAATTTTACGTTTGTAACAATTTATTAGTTCGAATGGTTTAACCCTTTTTAATCTCCGCACTAACTGTATTGTGGAGTAGTTGGAGAACCTCATCATTCGTGTGCTGATTGTGCTACTATTTTGGTGTTTTTTCGCTTGCTTCCTTATCTCGTCAGAAACTATCTCGTGCATTTTTAACTCTCTATAAATGTCACTATTACGAGCATACCAGGGAGCATTGAATATGTTCCGGAGTACTCTATTCTGGAATGTCTGAATGATTTTAGTATCGTTTAGTTTATCGAAAATTTCTTGTCTTGTTTGTGACAGATTAGAAATGCCAAAAATAAACTGTGCATTTCCGGATACATTAATAAAAGAATATCCCTTTCTGAAAAAAGTGTGGGCAAGTCTGAGTTTTCAGTGCTTCGAGGTGGGCGTTCCGATATAAAAGATATGCTGTGTTTTGGAAAATAAATTTCGCTTGCGGCGCATTTTTTTAAAATGTTTTATACAAAATCTATTGATTTCATTATAAAATTCAAAAAATTTAAATGCAAAATGTTCTTACGCAGAAAAATATTTCGTCTGTAGTGTATTTTTGATCAAAAAAAAACACCATATTTTTTTAAAAATTGTACAAAATCAGCGTATTTTTCCGAAAAAAATTTTCCTCGATGAAAACCACGAAATATTAAGTCATATAGTAAGCCCAAGTATACATACATATGTATATACATAAATGATAACCACCCGATGACACTATCAACGGGTATTGATTAGTCATTTATAATAGGTTTTCATATTCGTTCAAGTGCATTTTGTACTGGAAATACTTATAATATTATTCTTCTTCTTGATTAGATGACGGTTAGCTACATTAGTTACTAATACAACAATAAGTTTATAATGCTTCATCGAAAAAATTACGTCAGAAGAATAAAATTAGCCCTAAATCCTATACGAAATTATACTGTATTTTTCAGTAATATTATAGTGGTTAATGTTTTTGATTGACGTATCCATATCAAATAATGATTTTCACCCATTACACGTCATCATTTCACAATACAAATCGCTTTAAATTGATTACGCCATTCAAAACAATACAACGACGAAAATAATGACGAACGGTCATCCTTATTTTGTTGACGCCTGATGTTTGTGGGTGCGCGTGCGCAAGTTTTGGCGGCTTCGATTCGACCGGACGGATCATTGCAATTGTTTTGCTTCTTGGAAAGTCTCTCCTGACATGATCATCATGATCATATATGGTTTAATGATCGGCGAAAATACGCATTATGTGACATCACGGGTGCGTAACGTGTGGGGGGGTCGGCTCGTCATCATCGCCAAATGAAAATAGACCGACGATGACCGATCGGAAAAACGGTTCGAGGAAATGTTTGCAATCGAACACTTGAGAGGAGAACGGTCCTCTAAAGAAAAGTGCAGGGTTGCCGAAAAATCGACAGGTACCCAGTCCAAGTCGGTGTTATGTAATTGAAGCGTAATAAAAATAAAATTAGCATAGTTCTTTTGGCGCGCACTTCCTATCGTTAATTTCGATTGTCTTCTGGAGGAACGTGATGTCATTGCGTTTGATGAAAATTTGATAATTGACATTGCAACGCGGACGATGATCTCAAAATTGAATTCTTAATTTGAAATACGTGCGCAGATTCTTTTACCAATCATCAGTGCGACTTTTTTGAGTCAAACGTATTCCGTTTTTACGTTTTCAAGCACTATGTAGTTACAACATTGCATATGCAATTTCTTGGAAATGTATTTAAAAAAATAAATAAACATAAAGTAGTCGCTGTTTACAATTGGCTACCATTACAATAATACATTTCAAGCGGACATGTTTTATTTTCAGCGGTTTTTTTTGTTTCTTCTTCTTTTTTGCATAAATTAGTGGCACATAAATAAAATTCGCTGTCAGGTGGAATTGTGGACCAAGTCATAACGACGTGGTATCGCTAGCTGCATCAGTCATGGTCAGATGAATGCCATCACCAACCATTGTCCTCGCTGACCACGTTTTGGACGACCGGATTCTGTTTTTGACGAACTAAATATAAAGGCATTCCACTCGATGAAATCCCACTTACGATTGAAAGGCACTGTTGCCAAAAACGACGTAAACCTCCAGCGGAAACATACCTAGAGTATTGATGTATGTTGTCCAACTACAATATAATCAATCCAGCTCAAGGACACGCGAATGATTAATTCACTTTTATCGATCAGCGAAAAAAATCACCAAATCCATTAGAGTCCTTGAAAAAGTATTGACTTGATCTCCACTACAGTATTTGAATCAAAATCGCGCCCTCGACTATTTTTATTTATTTTGTATTTTAACTTTCAGAAGCTCGCATATCAAATCACGAGTGTAAAATGATCAAATCATTATATTATATTGTCCAATTTCCTGGATTATGTTACCGCAAATTGACGTTTGAAGATGATGCACGATGACAATGATTGAACGATGATTCTTATATCAATATACGACACGGGGAAATCACGGAATGGTATTTTGACGAAATTCGTCTTAATAAATGTAATCTGTGAATTCCCAAATTTTTTTTTCCACGGCGCAGTTTCCAATAAATTGTGTGATTTTTAGGAAATTCTTATCATTCCGGAAACAAGGAAAATATGCGATAGCTCTCCAATGCCATTATTATAATAATGAATGAATATGCTTCAAAAAAAACCATCGGTTAAAACTGTATTTTGTATTACATTGTACATAATTAGACGCGTACGTATGTACATACATACATATTTACTACGACTTGATTGTGAATTTGTACTATGTAGTGTGCGTTTAGTTCTAATTATTTTATACTAATGACCAATGAAACAGGTATTTGAGGAATAGGTGACTAGTATGTAACTGAATAATTTTATTATTTATAACGTGTGAACTGTTTTTTTTTCTCGGAATGGTTTCCGATCGTTGATTCGTCGGTCACTTTGGGGACCTTGGCCGGAAAATGGCGGTTCTTTTGAATGTTATAAAAAGCTGTGATGCTGCACGCGGGAAGGACGTGATGAATCAGAAGATCTGAGATGTCAAAACACCTTCCAGAAACTTCTATTTCAGCTGCCGATAAATGAAATCGATTCGTTCAACGCATTGAAGATTGAACCGACCAAGGTGACTTTATGACTCGAACGAATGCCGTTTACGAACCAATAATCGAACTATGTATGTATGTTTCTTTGAATTAAATTAATCTTTGAATTAAATTAAAAACTATTCTTACATTTTCATCCACTCGATAAAAATTCATCAAATGTAACGTAATTCGACAAGGCTATTGAGTGACGAAAAATACGTCACACTGTGCGAGTATGCGCTTCGATTCCGTTAGTCATCTAGCGTAACTTTATGAATGGATCAGGATCTATTTTGAATTCGAAACCCACGCACTTTTTCATCATCCATTTCTGGTTAATGTGACGTAAAACTGTGGACAAGTCGACGCCAAGCCCCTTTGACGATTCTACAATACATGCGAATGCATATACAATTTTAACCTGTCGCAAAATTCATATCAAAACTGTAACTCTACATATTCAGAAAAAAAGTTACAGGTTCTGCGTTGGTTTCTATCATCAGATGGTATCACATTAGAAGATAATTATTCAGAAAAGTCGGAAGTTCATAATTATTGGAACTGGTGTGCAATGTGATCACTAGATCGAACCGTTCATTGTTGACTTAATCTGTGAGAATTAAATGGTCTTGATTCAACTATCCACAGAGAGATTGTGTGTATTATTCTGATCACGATTGATATACATACACACATACTTATTTATTTATTTATTTTTCGTTTTAAAATATACCGATGTGACTTCACAGGTATCCCTAAAACGCCACATCGGCCAGATACATAATATAAATATAGAATTAAAAATGAGAATTATAATAAAAATATTAATAATGATAACAAAACCAAAAATAATTATAATAATAATATTAAAAATGATAATAATAATAATAATAATATTAATAACAATAATAATAACAGTATTAATAATAATAACAAAATAATTGCATAAGAAAATAAAAAATTATAAATCAAAAAAATCCAAAAATACTGACAAGTTGCTGTCAGAGATCGTGAACAAGTCAATACTCCTAGCAATCCGATTTAAAAGTGTTATCGCATTCGATACCGGCGAGTTGACGAGCATACAAGAGAAGTTGACGAGCAAGAAAAGAGACCGCGCTCGAGACTCATGGGAATGCTCTGGAACCCATAAACGAATTGTAGGTTGTAAATTAACAATAAATATACAAGATCATTGTATGAATTCATCACTGTAAGTGAAACTTGTTAAGTGTAGGATAAATTAATAAATTTGTAATGATTGAAAATGCCCTATTCGGGTATGATTCTGTTGACAACAAACAATGTACACTTTCTAGTGACGATTTTGAAGCATGAGTCATTATAATATCGCAAACACGTGTACAATGGCTTTTCCAAAGTTACGACAGCTCTCTCTGCGTTTATGTCTAGTAACGTGTTGTGAAAACTTGTTAGTGTGTGGATTTTTTTTTTTGGTATGTACCTATGTATGTATGTATATGCCAATGTATATTATGTATTTGAAAATAAATACATTGTATATTGCTAGCTTGAAACAACTTTTTTTTTGTGTTTCGTTTTAAATAAGAAATACAATACATACTGGTATGTGGTTATACACTACATACATACATATGTATAAATATGTATGTATGTATGTACATACATATGTACACTTATACAGCATAGCGTATTTTAACAAATTCAAAATTTGTCTACATATTATGACTAAATTAAGAAACTAAATGACACATTATGAAATAAATATTCTCATACGTTTTTTGTTAAAATAGAGTAAAAACAATGTTATTGTTATTGAAAGAATGGTTGGTATGAACAATAATTCTTGAACACGTCATTGAAACGCTTCTGAAAAGCAAAACTCGGGAAGTTGGTCAAAAAAGTGAACTATGTTTTAAATAATAAAATTGCAAATGTACTTACTGCAAATTATGATTGTCGTAATTGAATTTCAATTACAGTTCAAGTACCTACTATCTATTAATGTTTATGATTATGTTTATCGTCAATGGATTTCAATTACGGGTTATATTAGTAATGTACTTTTTGAACGCTTAAGATTAAAATATGACGTCGTATGGTTAAATTCATTTCAATGAAAAGCGATCGTTTGGAAAATACTTTCATTAGATTGTTTACATTTGCGTATGAACGCGATTTTTAAATATTACGGTCAATAAATACGGAAATGACATTGCGTCATATTTGATTTCAGTTCATGTTTACGATATTAACAAGTATCTACCACTAAAATTTTAGTGCTGAAATCTTCATCAACTTAGCAACAACTCGTACAATACGTATTCAGAAACAACACGTATAACATGTTCGTGTTTATGCGATATTGAAGTTCACGGTCATGCAAGTTGTAAATGTATGAAAATTAATGATTCAAGTTTACCTTTTTTGCAATTTCAAGATCATCCTGTCTCGCTTTGCAATGCGTGTAAAAACTTTGAATATCAATTAAATATAATACCTATCACGAATGATCATTATGTACGATTGAAAATCTCGATCTCGCAAGCTGGATGCCTCGAATTTGATTTTATTTAACGAGTTATGAAATATATAGATTGCGCAAGAGTGCACACGACGAAAATGCGTATTTTTCAATTTAACACGGTCGCGTGTAATATATTTTGAACGGGGCATTATTAAATACGCGGAGCGTTGAACTCTTCAGCAAAAGTTACGTTTCGGTAGCGAATCGCTCACATTTAAAATTCAATGTATCTCAGTTATACACATACATACATAGTTCATTTGATGGTTAGTTCATTAAGAAGAAATTTATACAGTTGGGGTGTTTGGTATCACACTTCACACTTCCTTTGTTAAGACCAGTGACGTCAAATGTGTCGGGAAAGTCATGTGATATCTGCATAACAATGCTCCGTGTATCCGTATAAAGAAAGGGACAACTCGATGAGGATTATCATGTGGTTTGATGGCAGTCCTGGTCGGTTGTTGGGGAATCCCCATGACCGATCCGAGGGTTTCGTCCTGAAAAGTCAGTGACTTGAACTCACCGCTCGGCACGTAGGCACCGGGGAAGGAATATTACGGTAATACTCAGAAAATGTACGATTTTGTTCATAATAGATTCAACATCAAAAGTATAATTTTAAATCGACCATGAAACTAGTAACTTAACATATTTGCTGCTTAATCAAATTGACCCACAACCAAATTGACATAAGTGTCCACGGTGACTAAGTGTTTGTCTTGCGAAGGTTGTTTACAGTGCTTATAGTATTCGAAATAAAACTGTATCTTCAATCCGATCAAATTTAAATTATATAAAAGTAGCATTCAATGGCATGAGATGGATCGTCAGCGTCTAAACAACGGATAAACAGTTTACTTCGAATCGTTGTCAATGCTAATCCATTAGTTTAACACCGTGTATTGTTGACAGAGTGACGTTATCCTTTGCTACTGACCTGGATGTCATCGAAAACAAAGGTGGACTGTCATCAACATCATACCCAGTGACGTTAAATACCACAACGTCACCGAGGACTATTTTTCGATGCCATGTTCTATTTCGGTGGTGTAATGAGCTTTTTTTAAAACCTACATCACAATTCAATGGTCAAGATATGAAGAGGAATAGATGTGAATGTGTCACTGCACTTCCCGTCGGTATGACTTCATGTGTGACCATTGAATTGCGTACATTCGAAAATTACGGTTGCGTAAAGCAATTTGCTTGTGTGCATTGAAATTTACGTTTATTGCTGGTTTATCGAGTTTTAACACATCTCAAAGTCGTGTTTGATTTACCTGTTAACAGTTTGTGCAGATTTAAAATAATAATAATATGTTTTAACACGCTATAAGCGTGTCAACATTCACATAAGGAGGTATCTACATACATATGTATGTACATATATACTAGTTTTCGGGGTCTATGTTCTTTCTATGTACATATGTATGACAGTTTAATTAACAAAATTATCATCAACAATATGTCAGCAACCAACCAAAAATGAATAATTCAAATTGTTGTTGACGAGGCTTCTTCATTTCCCTGATTCACTTGGTTTTCACAAAGTGACACCTCTTCAATTTAGCTCAATCAGTTGTTGTGCCACTGAACGACCGCACAAGCGTGACTCTCCATTATAATTAGCATTTCAATTCATCCTTCCATGTAAAGACCGTGTCCTTTTCCTCAACGTCTACCTGGCGAGATCCGGGAGCGTTAGTATGCAAAATTTTGCTGGGGTTGTTTCATTCACCTCATATCTCAAAATAATGTTGCTTGTCATCGGGGATAGCGCGGAGGGAGTGGTCCTCGTACAAGGATCCGATTTCGTGGGCGGGTCAAGGATTCTGCGGATGTGTCGCGGATGTTGACTGCTCGTTGACGATTCTTGTGGCGATCGGGACGACGAAAGAATACTTGATGAGGTTCGGCAGAATCGCAAAAGTTGAACAGAGCAGTGCCAAAACAGTGGCAGGACCTTCGACAAAAAAAAATCATTTGGAAGTTGAATGATCTGATACAGGTCACTAATTTAAAACGAACGTTTTGTTCATGTGTATTGAAACGAAGACTTCATCCGGAAAATTGATTTATTTAAGCATATTTACAAAAACAATCTTCAGAATGTTATGTCAATGAAAAAACAACGTTTCCTGTAGATAAAATTATTCTTTAGTTTACAATCGACATCCTGTATAAACAGAACACATTTAAAAACTACATAGTTCTTGCCGTGGTGCCTCATTTGAATTTTTCCTTCTTTAATTTAAATTTTTGCTCTCGTATACCATTAGAATTACATTATCACGTTTATAGTTACACATTAATGTCAAACGTTGATTGAATAATTGCGTTAATGTACAATACAAAGCGAGTGGGATTCGCAACTGACGCACAATTATGTCAATTGTTTCCACGATCCTGTTGCATAATCATTATCACAATAATAAACATACATACATATGTAGGTACATATGTATATGAAAATATGAATTCTTGAAGACGCGTTAACTTTTACACCGGAATAAATATTAGACAAGAGCAAACACAAGATCGTTATTATTTAACCAAATCTTTGACGAATGTGGTCATCACACAATTTTTTTTTTATTTCATTAAGTAAGTAACGACATACATTGCTTATCTTACACTTTGCATTTCAAAATAATGAAATACAACTGTACGTAGTAATTTGTATGACTTTGTACAAACTGTTCTTCAAACATTATGTGGCATAATTATTCTTTACTTTAGAACGAGATATACATATGTACATACCTTTTACATTGGTTTCCTTGATGTGTACTGTCCTTTAAAGTTTAAACAACTCGAAGGGCTTTTAGAACTGAAACTAACAATAATGAAACGCCGTTCTGTGTAATTTTACATCCGTATTTTCATGTCGCGTTTATACGTATGTAAATGCGCATCTGTTGAATTCGAACGAAGTCGACTTTTTTGCCGTTCATTTTTATTATACGCTTCTCTTTTTTTCATCTGCAACGTGATCCGGGAAAAACGCCATTTTGCAATTCCATTTCTTCGCGTTCTGAATGCAAAACGGATCCCTTTGCATAAACTGTCGTTGCATTCGCGGCGACCTGCATAATCCGCTAACGCTATTATTGTTCTGTTTTCAGCTTATTTCTATGTTGTTTTTTTTCTGCATTGATTTTTTTTTGCATCGACCGCTTTTCTGATCGGGTCACGTGGATTGCTTCAGCCGGATTCGATTATTCTTCGGGTATGTACGTGTCGTGCAATCTATATGCAACACTCGAACGATTTGCGGTGAGACTGTCAGGTTATCGGATCGTTGCGCAATCGTAACGCTATTCATGGTTGAACAATACTTTTTGCAAGTCGAAATTAAGACCACACTCTGCTGATTCCACATAAAAAATTACATACAACTTGACTGAAAAATGCGGCCGCTACGAAGCGTTAAACATTGCTAGAGTTTACATCACTAACAATTACGGACACGTACTATATGCAAAATTGCCAACCCTCAATTCAAATAATCTGATTCAAATGTTGGAAAATATAATAGTGACAATTGCGTTCTAGTAAATGTTCGATGGTGTAAATCTACAATTAACTGTTATGTAGTTTTAATGCAGATAGTTATAATTGTTGTTTGGAACTCATACTGTATAAATAATTATACGTGTTGGAAATGATCCGGTCACGAGTTATTGTAATGTTGTATTATAGTTTCAACTTTAATCCAATATTTTTTACACGGAATAAATTCAATATGTGATTGTTTATATTGATTTTCGCAAACTTTGTGTATACTTTTAAGGTGTGTACCTATATAAAATTGATCAATTTGATACACATGGCAAGTGGTAACCGTTAGTGATTATATTTGAACACCTTTTTACATTCCTCTCGTTATCCGAGAGTTGATCGGTTATTCGTTATCAGCTCGACAAAATGACAGGAAAGAGGACGATCATTTTGTCGTTCGTTGATTATTGCGGAGGTTTTGTTCATGAATTACTAATTGCCGTTCGGAAATACGACCTTTAAAGTCAAAACTCGTATGTACGCATCGTTGTTTTCGTTCGACGTGATCGACGCGATGCGATGTAAAGTGCGAAAAAACTAAGCAACTCAAGATAAATCGACAAAAAATAATGACGGCAATATTTTTTGCTCAGTTATTTTTGGAATTTTAAAACGAAACGGTGTGACCATCACGCAACTTTCTCTCAGATCGTTCAATGTTAATTCGACGATGATAAAATTTGTAAGGAAAATCAATTAATAAGAAAAATTGCTACACGACAATTATTCATAATACATACAGAGTTGATTGCTTCACATCTACGGACACGGATATAAATAATTGCAGTCTTATTAATAATCGATTTTTTATGAAGTATTACAATCTTATGACGTACGATGATCGCAAAATACACTGTCAATTATTTTTCTCAAGACTTTTCGAAAGCAACGCAATTTTAATTTATACATAAAATACTAAATTGGTTGGAAAATCAGATAAATCAATTACTATGGCTATTAAAAATGGCATTATCCAAAAATGGTCCAGTTTTATCTGTGATTCATTAAGATAGGAAGTGCATCACAAACCAGCATCGGCACCTTTTACGGAGTTATGCAGTATTGTAACTTTCCGATGGGCGTTAGAACAATGCTTTTCAATCACCGATCGCATACAAATATAATGAAATGTTAATGTATAGGTATTTTAAACTGTAAATTTGAATTAAAATGTATGGATTATTAATTTTGTTTTAATTAATTGACTCATTAAACATATGTATAATAATATTAAAATGTTAGTGGTTTAATACATACGAATTTTCCTTAAAAAACCCCATTAGAATTTTTTAAGTGTTAAAGTATGATGAAAGGAAAATTTTCAAATTATTATTAGTTTTACAGAAACGTTATTAACTTTTTTTTTACTATTTTTGGTATTTTGAATTGTGATAAATCGTGGGACGAAAAGCCACAGGAATGTCGTTGAAAGTCACTGCCTAATCTAACATCCTGTTTGTAAAAAGAGGAAAACCTTTTAGTTGTCTTAAAGGATTACAAACAGAAATATTCAGGATAAGATTTAATTGTTTAGAGATTTATTGAAGTTTTTGCTAACTATACGTAAGAAATTCAGTCGTCGGTTTATTGTTTGAATTGTTTAGTCTTATTCTTATCTAAAACGAGTCGCATGTTTTTTTATAAGAACTTACTTGAACAGTTTCTAAAGAAAAACAATAGTTGTATATCTACACATAAACTATTTCGATAATTTGCAAAGAAATAAATATTTTTATTATAGCATAATTCCTCAATGGAATGTAAGATTTACATACATCGTTTATACAATGAAACAATCAAAAGTTTTTTCAAAACATTTGCGCATTGTGTACTTATATGAGCAATCGATCATTTTGCATGTTCACATTTGAATAACGCAATTGATATTGTGTTTGTATTTTCAATCAGCGATTCTATCTTTTCACATTACGAATTCTGTAGTATAATAAAAATAAATGCAGCTTTGTGCGGTTTTGCGCCAGAAATTAAATTTAAACATAAGTATTGAGTCTTCCTGTTTACATTTTTGAATTTCGCTGACCACACATACGGTATGAAAAAATTTTTGGCAGTCTTTCCTCGAAACTGACCGAAAAACTGTAGACTTTTCGATCGGTGACGATATCTTGAATTTTTCATATTTTGCAAAAAAAAGTCTTTTGTGGCGCCATCGCACAATGATGGTGAAAATGCATAAAACATGATTTTCGCCAACCGTGACAAATACATATCGACGTGTGCTCAAAATTTAACATAGATTCATTAGTCAAAACCTCACCATCGTACCTATCTATGTATGTATGTATACGGATTGAATTAATTCAAAAGCGCCTGACCTCTAATTGAGGTCAGTTTTGATTCGATTATGAACACTTTGCTTAAACTTTTATCTTTGCGACGATTTGAATTCTCAGAATACCTTTTGGGTTTTCTAAGATCCGCCATTTTAATATTCCAGGTTTGTAAGTGTCTAATAAAGCGATCGTTAAACATCTCTATCCAAACGAACTATTGTTCTCAAACCGCATAAGAATGAAGCGTACTTAAAATGAATACTAATTTCTCTTAGAGGCACCTGGTATGTAGTAGTAATTTGGTCAATAAATTATAATATATTTTGTATTCTACTTTTTAAATCATTGGAAATACTTTCACTTGTGAAGGCTCTGACAAAAATTACTATTAGCAAATTTTCGAGAGGAATTCAATGCTACCATTTGGTAAAATTCCTAGAATTTCACATGTGAAAATATTAATTATTTGGTGAGATTTTCCTTGTGCATATTAAAAACATTTAAAAATGTGTACCTTTCAAATCAATTTATTGCAACTTAAGATTTTGCCATATAACTTTATATTATCCTCAATACATAGGTATCTCCTTTACAAAAAATGGCAGATTTCACGCCGGATGTTCCAGTTTCCAGTGCTCCGAGAAAATATTCATAATTTATGTATGTCATAGCAATGCGGAAACTTTCAAGGCGAGAGTCCTTTGTGTGCTTTTAAAACACAACCAAACTCTTCATCGTGACCAATCCTCGTGTAAATATATCGTGCGGTACTTTTGCGAACCGTTACAGCAAATTATGTCTGATAAATTCGCAAATTCACCGTATGATAATATTGATGAAATGCGGGCAAAGCTGCTAAATGTACTGAAGTGAACAAAATCCGTTTGGGGAAAGTATGAGATACCAACTAACTTCAGCAACTACGTATTATCTATATATGCTAATTAAGTAATGAGGTTTAGTATTGAACATTGGAGGTAAGTGAACTACTCGTGGTATCAACAGATTTATTAAAATGAAATCACTATAATACTACATAGTTTATTTGATATAATTTTATAATTATTTATCAGAAACGAATGTCTTATCTTGTAATTAGAAATAACTGCTACGATTCTATTGAAGCTACGTTATCAAATAATATGGAGAAGTATTTACTAATTGAAAAAAACCATAATATATGTATAGAGCTCGTAATATCGAACAAGATATATTTTTAAGTTCATGAATGATCAATTTTATCAGAATAAAATTTTCGTTACTTAAAAAATATTTATGGAACTTTTGAAGTTGAAAATAGTTGAAGTTTAGTGAAATCTATCATTGAAAACTAAAGAAAATTTGAAATTCTCGTTAATACCAATCAGTATTCAGATTTCATAGTCGGCATTTTTTCAATGAAGAAATAAACGACGGAGAAGGGCATGCGTGCTCTGCATAGAAAATTGAATTTATTAGATCATCCATTTAATTATTTATTTGTATTGTTATTTCATTGATTGAAGCGTATATAGAGATTGCAATATTTTTAAAAGCTGAATTTCAGAGTTCAACGGGACAATAAGCATTGTACTATTTCTTTTCACCATTACTTCCAGTGCTGTTTTTTCAGAAGAATATGGCATCAAACAGAAATTATGAAAATTGTAGGTGGTTAGGTTAAGGTAACTTGAGGTGGAAAAACCCTATGCAAATTTATACTGCATTAGGATGCAGTTCGACCTCTACAAGATGTATGATAAAAATCTCAAGAGTCTATCGAATGAATGAATAGGAGTACGTGATCGAATGAGGAGTGACTGGTTATTATTGACTGCAATGGTTGTCTCGGAAATTATTGTTAAACTTTGCGAATAGTTGTGGTGTTAAATTGTAACTGATTTCCATACAGTTGGGTATGTGGCTTTTTAAACAATTGAATCAAACCGCAAATTCAAACAAATAAACCGAATTCACACTTCAAACAGTTGCGACTTCTCTATTTATAAGAAACATTAGGCGAAAATCAGAAATTGAAGCCGAATAACACAAGTTAAAGCTTATTCCTGTATAATGTCATTGTTTATGAAAACTTTGAATTATGTACATTGTTAAAACGGTATCATTTTTCACATTCCGCAATCCTTGAACTGAAATATTTCCACACGGGTTATCTTTAACCATTTGACCCTAAACGGCTTATTCCCATTTGCTAGGTGGGTACGTAATGTTTATTTTTTTCTGAAAAAAATAGCGTTTGTATTTATAATTGCGCAATGTGTATTTAAAGCAATATAAATATTTACTCACATGTTTTGAATTTTTTGTGAGTCAGTTTATAACAGCCAAAAGATCTTCAAACTAGGTTATATACGATCAAAATATTTCACGAGACGTTGTCTATATAAGTAAGTTACATACATACATAGTATCAGAAATTGATTAGTATTCCTAGTATGAAACATGGAACGTTCAACTCGTCAAGTGAAAATGTCAACTTGTATAAGTCGAACGTACAAATTTATCGTATTTCTTCTGTAAAAAAATATTTTCTATCATTGGAAGTGTGAGTCAGTGGCATATTTATCATAAAACATGTAATTTGCGACAGTCGTACGTGGAAAAATTGCGCATATTTCAAGTCGATATGAAAAACTATGTTTTTTTTTCCGAATGAATATTTTTATACTCCGTCATAACAATCATCATTGCAATGATATTTGATTTGATCTTCAGACAAACTGACATGGCAGTGCAAGTTGGAAGTCGTTAGATTTCGAGTGGGCGTTTAATTTTAATAATTTTAATTTTTTAATCAGATTTCCTGTTGCTTGCAATCAGACAACCTTAAAAGGATATCAACTGATCCGATGAAAAATTCAAATTAAAATTTAACATCGTTTTATACACAACAAAAACAAATCGATATCACTTGTGTCTTGTGAGTGACACTTAATCTATAGTTATAGTCACACCTGTAATTCAATATTAACGAAGTGTAAATTTCTCGGAAGGAATCAATTCAATACTTGCGCTTCAGCTGAGTTTTTTAAAACTTTTTTTGGTATGAAATATGCAGTGCGCCGTTGTGTTCGACGGGTCATCGGAGATGCATCAACGTTACGTGCATCTGCAGTTGCACTGACACACATTGAGAGACAATCATTTCCTGGGTCGTAAATGACCAGATGATTGTAAGCCTCAGGTGTGCCATAAATGCAAATTAATCTGTCGATCATTCGTAACGGTGTACCATATTCATTGATTCGCCTTTCGAATCATGATTTAGCTTTTGACTGCATCGTCCCACTTTCTTCAAAAGGTACCTCTCACATTCAAGGGTATCAACTTGTTTATTGACAAAGTGCAATTTAACACTATGATATTAAAAGTTGTACTGTACAAACTACCACGTTCATCAAAACGGAACTTCTGAACCAGCATAAGGTGTTTGCATATATCAAAAATTCAAATTCATACTACTTCATTCATAATTATGACCTGCATAAGTTGACACAGTGATATGTAAATTTGAAAAAGAATTTACATAGATGTTAGATTGTGCAATTCGTATCCGAGTATCTGCAAGCATTGAAACCTTTACTATATTATGCAAAATTAATCATTTATAGGGAAAAGTGTTGCGACTGAAAGATGTGTTGGGGGCACCAACACCTGATACCCACGTCAGATATCATCCGATGCTGTGATTGTGACTCACATTATAAAAGCCGGTTATATAATGTTGTATATTAGTGATTTGTGATAGTTGCTCATTTAATCAGGTAACTATTGCCAAGAAAATATCACCATGCAATAAAAAACCATATTTTTTAAACTAATATAATCCAAAATGTGTGGAATTCTATATTTGACTTTGAGAATTCTCAAGAAACATTTTTTATTGTGTAATTTTGCAAAGAAATCCCAGACATTATGATCTCCATTACTCATATTATTCGTTTATTCAACTGGCAATAATTTGCAATAAAAAAAAAATTGTTTCACAACCATCAAATGCACGCAGTGGCTAAAGAATCTATCACTGTATTGTTAAAATAAATGTTTTGATCTAATTCTATCGATATTTTGAGTTTCAATTTTTATTATTATATTTATGAAACTAATATTAATTATAAAATAATTTGAGACATTGTATGCTTTTATTTATATAAAAATATAGTACCTATCTAGTGATATAATTGTCTATAAGAATTTTTACAATACAAAAATAGATAAAAGTAAAAGTAAAACAAATAACATGGAATAGCGATTAAATAATATACCAATGTTTCTAATCAAATAACGTAAAATAAAAAAAAATTATAATAAGGTAATTTCGAATAAAATTTCTTTTTGGTATAGTAAGTAGATACTAACATAATTATGTACAGTGTTTTTATCTCACGAATGTGAATCCACACTCCTCGTCTTGAGATGTGCAGTAGCAAAAAGTAACACTTATTTGTTACTACATTTAAAATCTGCGCAATAGAAAGGGTAGGGATTCACATTCGTGAGATGAAAACTCTGTACATACTTTTAATTAAAAATAAGTACACAAAAATTATAAAATAAATTAAAATATTTAGTCATGTTTCTTATTGTCAGATTATATAATTACACTAATTAATATAAAATTATCTAAATACTCATACATTTCATTAACATAACATAAGATAAGGAATTGCTTTTTAATTTGTTAAACTTAATCTAAACCAATCATCAAGTTGTGGGTAATTATTTACATATAATTCAACATATTTGTATTACCCCAAGGAACATATGTAGTCCAAATAGTAAAAATCGTTTTAAAATTGAATAATACTGTTGGACATATTGATATATTTATTGAATTGCGTCGAATATTTAATGAGATTTCCACACTCTGTACTTTAGTACGCCGAGTAGGGTAATTTGCAAGATAACAATGAAACCGACAAGAATACCAATATCTGTCCAATAATTTCCTTCCTTTGCGTTCATCTCCTTTAAGAACTTTGTTGGCGATTTAAAATAACAATAAGGAATTGAACAGTTGAGCTGTGGTCTATCATAATCATACACCGATAATAGCAAACCCTCAAATCCATATCCAAAATATGAAATATAACTCAGTGGTTTCATATAATTTGGAATTTCATCAAATCAAAAAAAAAATCCAGAAAATATCAACATGGGAATTGACATTGCTGGCAGTGAAAATATACCCATCTGAAAATACGCTAGAATCAGTAACTGTATTTGAATACAAAATTTTTTATGTATGTATGTATAACAAATTAGTAACTAACCTGTACACTGAACGCTACACCCATAACAAGACCAATCATTTGCGCTATTATTGCAAATATAATGCAAATACCCCAAACCATAGCAAATCTAAAGCTCTCCAATGGTTGATTTGTCATATAATATGTGGTGATTACAAACACAGTCGGACAAAGTACCTAAAAATTAATATGATTCAAATTTATTTAAAATTATTCTGATAAAGTTTTCAGATTACATAATATTCAAATAATTTTTATATTGCTTTCAATTTAAATGTGTTTTAAGTACCTGTAGTGGAATGTCCGCCATTAATTTTGAAGTGAAATAAGCATAAATAGAATACCAGTTGTTTTGTTGTTCTCTCTCAAATACAGCAGCTTCTTGCGGAACTTTAAAAGTGAAATAAGATTAATTAATAAATTTTTAATATGTATTTATATGTCATAAATTCTATAAGAAACGTACATGTTAGTACAGTTGGCATAGCATTTGAGAAAAATATAAACATGATCAAAAAGAACATTAATGATGCGTTGCTCATTATTTTTGAAGCATCATCTCCAATATCGTAGTATATCGAACCGAGCACAATCCCCACTACTAAATGAGCCAGAACTCTCATAGTTGCCAGTTGCTGATTCAATAAAACATGTATTATTTTAATTTATTTTATGTATAAGATAGCACAGTTAAAATATATATGTAGGTTGGTTACTTACAAGATCACGAAATGTACAAAGTATTGATCTTTTCAACAGTACCCAAAACTGTTTAGCTTGTGAAGCAGCGTAAGTCTTTCTATTTGATTTTTGGAATGATCTTTTATTCAACGATACTATTTCATTTTGATCATCCGATGGTATTATATGATAAGATGACGGTGCTGATGATTTTTTGGTACCCGAGTCAGTTGCTACAAATATTATTAATATGAAGATTGAGATTTTAATAAGATAAATATTGTTTTGATTCATTCAAATTTTACCAATTTCATTAGACATCTCTTCTATAGTATTTGATATTGACGATTCCATTTCTTGACTTTTTGTTATTGATTTAAGTATAAGAGATTCTAAATTGCCTGTTAGTTCAGTACTAGCGACTTCGAGTGCTGAAAGTTGAATGTTAATTAAAAGTAAATTAAAAGATTAGGGTAGATATACATATTATATATCAAAAATTACCAAAGTCTGCTCTATTGTAATGTTGTGGATATTTATATCCGGCTGACTCAAAAACTTCTACCATGTCATTTATGGATCCACCGTATATAATTTTTCCATTTGAAACAACAAGTACATCATCAAACATATTAAATAGTCTGGATGATGGTTGATGTATAACACATATGACAGTGTGACCATTTCTTGCCAATGCTTGTAAACGTGAAACTACTTGACAGGAGGATACACTATCTAATCCACTGAAAGTTTTCATCAATAATTTATTAATATTTTCAGCAAGAGTAAAAAATACATATTCCTAGTACTACCTGGTTGGTTCATCAAAAAACATTATTGGTGGATTTGTGACTAATTCGACGCCTATGGATAAACGTTTCAGTTCACCACCTGATAAGTTACTGACTCTAGTATTAACTGCTCTTTGAAGACCCAACAATTCTACTATTTCAGAAATCTGAAATAATTTATTACAAAAAGTGTTATGATTAAAATGTATTAGATTAATTTCCCTGCTTTTTTTTAGAATTTAAAATGATTTACAATTTCTGATTTTTCATGTCTACTTGAAGTCTTTGGTAATTTTAGTTCAGTCGCTATTGTTAAAGTTTCTTTGGTTGTTAAAGATTGAAGCATGGCCGGTTCCTGTCCAATGTATGATGACTGCCATTGAAATTCAATTGGGTTCCTTTCTTGTCCGTTTATCAATATTCGACCTGTCATATTGGTTTTCCTGTAATATGTTGATTTACTTAGTATTCAGACATGTGAAATATAAAATATTAAGGTAAACAAAAATTTATAAACAAACTTGTTGCCGGCTAGAATGTTGAGAAGTGATGTCTTTCCAGCACCTGAAGGTCCAAGAATAGCTGTAAGTTTTCCAGCGAAAAATGATCCAGATACATTATCCAAAATTACTTTTTCTTCGTTTTCTAAAAAATTAAGTACAAAATAAAGTTTATTGAGTCATCTATATCGAAATTTATAAACTACAAAGAAAATTTTTGCATTTATTTTTGGTTTAAAACATGACTTAGGCAATATATTTTACCTATAAAAATTAACATTAAAAGATTGCTACAATTTTTTCCTGTAAATAACTGGTATTATGGAAAAGTTCTTTCATTTGCTGTAAATAGTTTACTGTAGAGTTTATCAGTGTAAAATCTACAAAAAATATATTTTTTATATAAATAAATAAAATTCACTTTTTTTGTAAACCACTTTGTATAAGATGTTGTCAAATCTTAAATTAATTGGCTCTTGGTTGAAATTCTTCAAATTTACTCTGGAATAGTTTTCAGTTTCTTCATCCATCGTGTTGCCTTATAAATTTCCAAATATCTATAAAGAAAAAAAAACAAATTATTCCGCTTTTTGTATAAAATGATGAATGCTAGAAACAAAATTAATATTCCAAATACATACATACATGTCTTTCTAATATCAAATAGACGACAAAAATAATACAGAGTAATATAGCAGTGAACGTTATTCAAATGAATGATTGTGTTAAATTTATATCGTATATTAAAAGTGTACAAAAAACTATTAGTCAACTGTTGTGACACAGTGACTATTATGTTGGGTTGAGCAATAGTATTTCTGGTGAGTTAACTAAAATCCACTAAAATCCAACTAAAATCCACCAAGACAAATAAAAGGAACAAGAAAACAAATAAAATTCAGATTTGCAAAAATGTATGGTTTTATTGCAAGCTTTCACTATTAATGCAGTTCACTGATTCAGGTTATTTACACGTTATAAAACACGTAGCTTCTGGTTTCCCAAAGTTGGACAACTTCGTTTACGCAAACAACCTACCTTAATTTTTTATCTTATCCATGTGGGATAAAGTAGTGTGATCGTGCAAAAATTTGTCTACGACATTTTGACCGATTTTTTAAAATTACTTTTGACCGGTTTTGATTTAAATCGAGTTTTTTTTAATTCTTAATTTATGCTTAATAGATATCCCACAGATGGTACGCTTAACATAATTGATTTTAGTGCCTGCATATACATACATACATACATGTATATGTAATTTTATCTATTCCTATAAAATAAGAAGAGACTGTAAATTTTTTTTTTTAGAATTGAAATATATCAATACACCTATTTATACTCAAACTACAATACCATTAAAAGTCTTTCAAAAATTGAGAATCATATAGAAAAGTATAGTTATAGTTATAAAATTGCATGCTTTCACCAAAATAACAACTTTGATAGTAATTTATCTGCAATTCATATTCAAATTCATTTTTTTCAAATTATGTGGTATGTCCCATCTTTGAAAATGTAATACAATGGCGCATACTTAAATACGATTTAACATATGTAGTATATTTTTTAAAATTTATTTCTAAAATATGAATTTAGCCTGCATAACGCGTAGTATGCTTATATACATACATAGATTGAACTCAAGTTAATGGTAGATTTACATAATAAAATAAGAACATTATCAATCTGTTAAAGTATACATTGTGTAAATGAATCACTTGTTATATACCTATGTACATACATATGTATATATGTACATATATAACAATCATCATTTTATTTTAACTATATTTTTATGTTAGGTATTGTTCATATTGTTCAATATAAATGGCCATTGTCATTTATTTATATTCAATAGAACTCCTCTCTTTTATTATTTGTTATGAATACTAATTTTTCATTCGAAAATTTGTATTACATACAATTTTGTGTGAAATTTGGCGTACGTTAAACAAACTAGCGAGAATTTCATTACATAAATATTTAGATAGAGTTTTTATCAGAAATGTACGTATTTGAAGATATATTTAGAATATAAATATTTTGTTACAATATATTACACATAATAATAATGTATTAAGACACACAAAATCTAAAAATTCAGTCGATAAGAGTAATATTTTATAATGCGTTGTATTCGTAGAACAGATACATATGTATGTACTTTCAAACTTGTCACGTTATCAGTTTTAACATGTGAGACTTTAGAAAATGTTCGATAATATGTACATCGCCTCGATATATTTAAGCTTTTGATCATAAATAAATATTAACCATTTCACAAATCATACAAAGATAATAAATATCAAGTATGTGCTATGATTTTCACGTTAAATTGACGTAATAATCGTGGTATGTTTGTTACAGTTAAAACAACATTCAAATCAAATACGATACGACAATAAATTACCATTTTTGTTTGGTAGAATTCCAACTAATCTCACCAAATCTAAAGACTGACACAAAAAACAACAAAAATGAACTTTCAGCTTGGCAAATTTGTTTATTTCTGAAAAAAAAAAAAATTGAACTATTGAAACCCATTATCGTATACACAAGGTCGTATTCAACTCAACCGATACTAAATTTATTAAGTTTTTACATATCGTAAGATTTTTTCACATTAGTAATTGAACAAAAACGTATAATCGATGGTATACAATTACGAAAGTTTATAAAAAAAAAAAATCATACTTGCTTTTAGTTATAAACGAACTTTTAATGTTGATAATACAATGATATGAAAACCGAACACTATGTTTGAAAAATATCAACGATTTAAACTCGCCGAATCCAGAATTCCAATGCGCGATAATATATTGTTCGCGTGCTAATATGTAGGTTGTTTATGATCGAAATGTATTAAAAATAAACGATTAACGAACGTCCATCACCATTGAGGTGATGCTATATACTACCTCTACATATGTACATACAACTCCTACGCGCTTTCTAGATTGATAGACGACGCCCACTACAATAAAACGATACTTGCTGCATTGGAATAACCAGCTTTCAAGGACAGTTGGTTATAACAAGTAGTTTTAACTTTAACTTTAACAAGTTGCAGTTAAGGAAAGTAAAAAAGCTCAGCACCACGTAAATATTGCTTTCGCGGATAGACTACGTTATATGTATGTACATATGTATGTATGTATGTACATGTCGTTAGTAATCATTTTATGTGGAGTCACTGGTTAGTATTTGTAATTGAAACTTGCACGAGAGTAAAAGCAGATTCAACAAGTAGTAAAGGAATCAGAATAGTAACCTCACATTTATTAATTCATTGAATATCAGGCATTTATATTACATATGGGCATTGCGGATACGAAGAGCGAACTCCACAATCATCGATTTAGAAAAAAACACGTTTTAAGTTTTCTCGCCCAGTACGATGGCGATGGTTTCCTATGTTTTTTTTTATACGGTTATGATGGACGAACTAAAAAAGAACCTACCAGTGTATTAAAAAAAGGCAGGAGAACGGAATGGTAAAAAAAAGACGCGATGTCGAGTTCGCCCTTCATATCCGCAACACCTTATACATATGTATGTATGTATGTACATATGTATATTACATATTGTATTGAAAAAAAGTTCAGTTTATATACATATCACTAAATGTATATGTATACACATACTGAATTCGGTTTATTTAAAATTCTTAGAGAAAAAAAAAAAAAAAATACTATATCCATGTTTGTATCAGTTTACAGGTCATCTTTGACCCAAGGTTATTTTATCAAAATTAATTGGGTACGGAGCACAAGTGAACGAATATAATTTGAACACAATTGAACCCGTCTCATCTAATAAAAGTTGGTCATAACAATTTGCAGACCTCGAACATGAACCTATGAACATTAACTCACATTAAAGTCTTACTTTTATGGCAAAAAATTATGTATGAACGATTTTAAATTACCATTTTTTGTTCTATACCGTCAATAATTGTGACTGAACAAATAAGCATTGTTTTTGATTGTTATTTAATACATGACTTACCGCTTCGTGCGTTTTGCTCTCTCACATCAATTTCACTTTCACTTTTCATCGCCCCTTTCAACAAAAATATATGTAGGTATTATTAATATAAATTATTCGAAATATTGGTAAATATTACGCTCTCACAGCGATATTAAAATAAAAAATATATATTCATTAGAAAGTATTTGCGGAAATAAAATGAGCAACAGGTTATGTAGTATTTCAATTATAGGTAGAATCAGTAAAAATTAAAAATTCGCAACGATGCGATGTGTAGTAATTTTTAAAATTGCATAAAAACACAGACCTGGCCGTTATGTGCTGTTACACTGAAAATTGTAATTACACTGAAAATAGGTTCAAAGGTTTTTCATTTTATACAATTTCAATAATTGTTACATTTTAAATCTGTAAATCTCATTTGAAGGTCGTGACTTTGAATAAATGCCAAGATATACAGACATTATGTTCACAAATGAGTATTACAGACATATCATTTACTAAAATGAATTTAATCGGATTGAACTTATGATAACCTCGTTGATTGATGTCCATGTTAGTATTGTCAGATAAATTTTTCGACATTCTATACTGTTGAGTAATTATTATAACAAAGTGTATTTCCTTGATTGAGTTATAATGTCAGTGGTGGTTGAAAATTTATTTAATATTATATTAGAATTAATTAATGTAGTATTAATATTAACTTACTAACCTTGAATACACACTCGAAAATTCAATTGCTATTATTTATATACGAATATACTAATTAGAAAATTATGGTACCCTACTTTGCAGTGCAGTGGTGTGATCTATCTGCACATGCTTCGAATACTAGATAAGAACTGATTTATGCAACAATATATATACTTATGTATATTTATATAAAAGGCATATCGTGGTCAGCATTCATCAACCGATTATTTGTTTCATTATATATTTTCTTAAAAATCTTATCTCTAGTATCTCAAAAGTAAAATAAATACTATTTTTTATTATATATATAATGCTACTTCTCCTGTTATTTCTTGTATACATGTACATAATATTTTATTTTATTAGTTAGACGATGTTATGAATTTTAGATCGTATTTAAGTATGCGACATTGTATTAAATTTTCAAAGATGAGACATACCACATGATTTGAAATTAATGAATTTTAATTTTAATTGCAGATAAATTACTATCGAAGTTGTTATTTTGGTGAGAGCATGCAATTTTATAAGTATACTTATACTTTTCAATATGATTCTCAATTTTTGAAAGACTTTGAATGGTATTGTAGTTTGAGTATACATAGGTATTTATGTATTTCGTTTCTAAAAAAAATTTATAGGGTATTTTTTCTCTTCTTATTTTATAGGAAAAGAAAAAAATACATATATGCTGTCCGGCTGTAGGCATTAAAATCATTTATGTTAAGCGTACCATCTGTGGCATATCTATTAAGCATAAATTAAGAATTTAAAAACTCAAATGATGATGTTTAGTTAGTTGGATGAATATGGAAATATTTATAGGAGGATTACAAGTACATAATGGAAAAACATTAATATTTATATTGTAAGTACACTTTATTGGAAATTTGTGACATAATATTTCACACTTAAAATTATATACAATGGAAATTTGGAAATACATAGTCGACCTAAAACAGTGCAACAAAGCATGGAATGAAGTAGATTTCGAACTATTTCGAAAGGTTGGATATCTTTGGTATAAATACTGATCATTTCAAATGGCAATTCATTTTATTTGTATCACTGTAAAACAATAATTAGATAATGGTTGTCAATCGGAGTCTTATGCAATACATATGTATATATATATCTTTATATATCATAATTACGTTTTATATTAAGAAAACTATATTATTTAATGGCAAAAACTTTAATACATAGATACATATAGAAATGTACAAAAAATATTTTTACAAAATTTAATTGCACCATGCAAAATAAAATACCGATATTCTAAAAGATATCATACACTGTATAATACACTCAGTACACATTTCAATAATTCTTAAGATATCATAAGATATATTTTTAATTAAACCTTTTATTTATAATAATATAATTTAGTTCAATTATACCCCCCCCCTTTGTTCAATCACTCATAAAAACAGAAATTATAATAAAAAATCTAGCTTAGTACTATCACAGTAAACTAAATTTAATTTTACGTCAATCAATTGTAAGTTCATACATAATAGCATTATTGCTGCATTATCATATGAGAATATTATCCTCAAAAATCTAAGCGGATTAATACTGGACACAATAAAAAAATTGCTTATTTAGGATGTGGTACTTGATTATTGTTCTGATAAAATTTAAGATTGGCGTTCCATTTCTTTGATAGGTAGCAAGTCTCTTATTAGTTTATAATAAATACATCAAACAATCATCACAACCTGCACCATTAACGTTACAACTTATTTCAGCCAACAGTTTTCGTCAAATGTATCTTTATTTTGATTTCAGAAAACACATACAACTTTTGGTCCATGAATCACTTCACAAAATACAAATTTATTACGGTAAATGTGCACCAAACTAAAATTACAAAATAAGCTGATAAATTATCATAAAATAAAACATTAATGTACATTTACCGTAACATATGCAATTATGCATTTACATATGATTCAACAATACAGTCATCAGTTTAATATATAATATAAATAATCGTAATTACATTGTACATTTTATATACAATACAACTCACAAAACGTGATCACAAAGTAGTATAAAATGGCACAATTATATTTATAGATATATATATATATATATTATGTATATATGTACACGAAATATAAAATATACATCTGGAAAATATTATATTTATGTCAAATTGTTCAAATAAATAAATCACATAGAAATACAAAAATCGTACTATACATTTTAGATGTATGACATAAAAGAATGTAGATTCGCATTTGTTAAAAAAATATATCTAACTAAATTCAATATCATCGTCTACTTCTAATTCGGTAATACAAAACGTAGTAGGTTAATAATCTAACAGCTATGCACAGAGACGAGAGAGCAATTATCGAATACGAGTAGTTAGCCTCTTCCATGTCCACTTCGACCAAGAATTTTGACGGATATTTATAATGGCAATATGTACTATTACATTCTAATTTAGTTCTATTGTATCCAAATATGCTTAACATGGCACCTTCGAGTCCATATTTAAGATATGATATGTGGAAAAGCCACTGAAGTGAAGGATGAGCGTCGTGGAGGTGAACAAAGAATCCAGAGAAAATCGTAAATGGTAACATAAAAAGTGGTCCAATGATTACTCCATTCTGAAAATTACAAAGATGTTAAGTTATTATATTCAACACTTATCATTACCAATTTATATTTTGTACTTACTTGAATACTAAATATGGCACCATTTAAAAGACCGATTCCTTGAGCTACGAGTGAGATCAAAATACATATCACAGTGAAGTAAAACAGACGGAATAGTTCAAATGGCTGGCCCGTCAAGAAGAATGTTATGACAGCGTACACCAGTGTTGAAACCAACTGTATTGGAGCGTCAGTCAACGTTACGGCAATATAGTAAGCTTTAAGGGAATACCAACGGTTAAAGTGCTCCCTTTTTATTATCGGTATTTCCATTGGAACTAAAATGACATTAAAACTATACAAACAAATCTAGTTAAATATGTAATATTGAATATTGAAAGATAATATGGATACTTACACGAAAGAGCCATGGAGTTGAATGCCGTGAACATCAAAAACATAATTGAGAAAAATATAAAATTGAAATTATCTCTTATATATTGAGCTTCCATTCCAATTTGAAAGTATAGAATTCCCATTAGTATGGCTATGCTCATGTGTATGAAAAATCTCATGTACGTGAGGACTCGATCCCTCGTTAGCATTCGAATGTTCCTCAAAATCAAAATGGACACTTGACTGAAGAATTTCGTAGGATATAAATGGCGCGGCTTGAAAGAGTATTTATGTTTCAGTGATTTTTCTCCTTTTGACTGTTTGACTGAAAATGGCGTGATCGGAATGTTAGGAGCGTTCACAGGAGTCATGAGTCCATTTGATATCAATCCATCTAAAATAATGTAAAAATATATGAAATATAAAATAAAATTAATAAATAATGTATAAAAATAAAAAAACTAACAAATAAAAGTAATAAAAAAAAATTATATATAATATATTAAAATACTCACTAATATGAACTGTTGCGTTAAAATTAGCTGTATCTCTTTGGTTCCTTCTCCAGTCTGTATTTTTACCGTTTTCTGATTTATTAACTAAATTTTCTAAATGATTTCCAAATTCACCCGTTGAAACTTCTAAAACTGTGTACAAGCAACAATGTATAAAGAGAAAAAAGATTATAAATTTGATTTATACTACAGAAAGATAGTTTACTTACAGAAATCTGCTGGATTATGATAGGGTGGACATTGGAGATTCAATTCTCCTAGATAAGGCACGAGACCTTTAATGCTACCTTGATATATACATTTTCCATCTGCTACCGCGTACAAGTGATCGAACATTTCTAACAGTAGAGCAGAGGGCTGATGAATTGTGCAGACAATCGTTCTCCCTTCGCGTGCCAACTTTTGCAAAAGAGCTATGCACTGTTTTGACGAAGAACTGTCCAGACCACTGAAACAGAACAACATATTTTATATAAAGTAAAATATGTAGACGAGTAAAGATTGTTATGATGATACCTGGACACACTTGTGGTCTACATACGTTAAATTTTCCATTAATATTTACATAATATACCAAAAGCTTTTTTCAAGTAAATCCAGTTTAAGGTCAAAACAATATTGGTTTTTACGTTAGATCACTTACAAAATCTAATTAAAGATGAAAAATTTAACTCAAATAGCAACCAAATAATTACCATTAACCGTACTTTGAGTTTACTTAAATTTAATAACCTACTAAAATTTGTACATTGAACCATAATCTGCTCATAAGTTCGATACCCTACTAACTATGATATAAATATGTACATATTATGTACTCATAAGTGGTTATATTATTTCTTTTCAATTACCTTGTGGGTTCATCGAAAAACATCACTGGTGGATTACTAACTAGTTCTAGAGCTATTGCCAAACGCTTCTTTTGACCACCTGACAATTTTCCAGTTCGAGTTTCTTTCACGGGTGCAAGTCCAATGGCTTTGAGAATTTGACTAATCTAAAATAATACAATGACAAATCTGTTAACCAATAGGTATAATGAGACAGATATAGATACATATCGCTATTAATTTAATGTACGATAAAACAATGAAATTTCAGGTGCGAAAATTCATGACATCAGATATGAACAAGATGGACGAAAGATAAGGGATCTAGTGAGTTATCGGGGAAAAAATTAATATAGCAGGTGTCAAAAACTGATAAATGATCAATATGGCAACAATGTATATATGTACTACATTAGTGAACAAGAGTACCCTATATTTCAATCTTATTATTAATCAAAGCATTCCATCAAAAGTGATGGATCTAGTAAGTAAAGCGTGTCATATATAAAGTCCAATGAATAACTTCAGTTAGTTTTAATACATTGACACTTAAAAAGAAATATTATTAGAACTGGATGAAATTATTTTCATAGTAATTTTTATTATATTCAACATACTCTATGTTGTTTTTCTTTGTGTTTCATATCAGGAGATAGTTTAAGATTGGCAGCAACGTTCATAGCTTCTTGGACTGTGAGCAATGGCTGAAGGTGATCATCTTGCATGATGTAGCAGGATTGCTGTCTGAATTTGCTATGGTCTCTTTCATAACCATTCACAGTAATCGATCCCGTCCAAGCTGAGCTGTAACAAATAAAGTGACGAATTTACAAATCGTTCGACACAAAGAGATTGCTGTGATTGCATATCTCATTGGAACTGTGGTGATGAATTGAATTAGAATCACATTCCAGGAAGTGGTAATCGCTGTTGTTTTTTCCCTTGTATTTTAAATGGAAAATCATAGTATCCTTTGTTTGATTGCTCATGCTAGTTCCGAAGTCCATATATGAACTTCGAGGAGATCTAGTGTTTGTAATAGTATGCGAAATAGTAATTATTTATTCAGGGATTCATCAGAAACATGGTTGTGAGGGATTTTATGATTTTCACACCTGCACGCGCTAATTAGATTCCAATTATAGACTTATACGAATAAAATATCATAGTTATGCTGTATGTAAGTATGCAGTAAATATTGGTTGCCTAGACTGTCATTTTAACCCAAAGATTTTGGGTTTGGTTATCATTCTTCGGGCTTCGATTTTTCAATAAATTCCTTCGGGTCAAGATTTGTAATGTTAATAATTTTATATGTATGTAATATTTCTAAATACGACGATATACTTAAAATTACGTCTTTAAACCTAATTACATAATATATTACCGAATTATCAAATGAAACAACTATTCCACACAGAGAAGCATGGAAAGATGTATGCTTGGTATAACAAGAAGAGATCGTAAGAGGAATACATGGGTAAGAAGCATGACCAAAGTGACAGATATAGCGGAACGTGAGAAAAAGTTGTAGTGCCAATGGACTGGACACATAGCGGGAAGAATGTATGGCAGATAGACGCAAGAAATACTGGAATAGTATCCGAGAGGATGTGAAAGAAAGCAAGGTAGACCGAGTGGACGATAGGCTGAAGAATTGAGAAGAATGTGTGAATTCAAATGGATGCAGATTTCTCAAGACAGACATAAATGGAAGAGGATTGGAGAGGCCTTCATCCAGCAATGGATGGCGAACGGCTGAAAATGATGATGATTATAATGAACTACTCGACTAGCGAAAAGATCTGGGCTTTAATTTATAAAACAGTCAACGATGTGTGGGAAATAAAAAAATAGTTTCTAAAGCAAATTCCAGTTATTAACACTTGTGTGGAATGAATTTTTGCTATCATGGATTATGTTTGAAGGAGTGATAGGAACAGAATGCGTTTAAACTTGCTACTAGAGTTAATTTCGACATGTATTGCGGAAAATTTTACTCCTATTTAAAAACTCAAGAACAGAAGTCTTTGGTAGAACGTGCGCAATGTGACAAAAAATATATTTTAGAAAACCCAAATAATAGGCCTACTATGTAAATAATATTTTCATTAAATTTTAGTTTCTTTACTTGCTACAGTAAACTAGTATTATAAGATAAGCAGTCTACTTATCTTGTAAGACAGATTTTTTTATTTTATTATTATGATTATTAAAAAATAGATATTAAATATTTAAATAAGTCTTTCTTATTCATTTTATCCCCCCCTTTGCTTTTTCAACCCTCCAAAATTATTTTTCTTCAGATTGGCATCGGGGCAATTTTGGCAACCCTAGACATACATATACATAATCGGTTTCATCTTTCTGTCTTTGTAGAAGCAAACGTCTTCAAACAAAGAAGATGTATCACAATAGTGTCCCATTAAATGGTTTGTACAATCTTTTAAGTAGTAAATCTCTTTAAAAAATGAGAACTATGTCTATGTTGACTTCTTGCTAAATTCCACACACAAAGTATTTGCACATCAAGTCCAAGTATTTGCGCACGAACAAAACGAAAGGAATAAACCGGTTGCATCTGATCGTTTTCCTTTGTGTTACCAGTGCATTTTAAGTACACTCGCACCGAACGTCCTTGTTTAGATTCGAGTGCATGCGCACTCGCCAGTCGCTATGGGGGTTAACGTTTTGTCCACCAGTACAGGTGAGTCAGAGTAAGATGGCGATCATTTGTTTTCGCTGTGTCCCTCTCGCACAGTACACGAGCACCGGGAAACAAAAATTGGTCATCGATGGCTGAGAACATTCGCAGTCTCTAAAACTTTATAGCATGCCATTTTTGTTATTTTTTTTTTAATTAATAGATGAAGCAACTTAATTTTTATATCGCTGCTCCGGAAGAACACTGACACAATTGCAAAATTGCAAAAAAATTACACATCGACTGTTACGTCGTGGCTCTTCTGGAACACATGATTGAAATTTGAATAATGGAACAATGACGCGTCTGTACACTGGCATCATCTAAGCGGTATTATAATTATTGCGTTCCTGTTCCATTAGAAAAGAGTAACATTTTCAACATAAAATGGCCTAAATAGCAAGTGCGTTATTGTTCTTCCGGAGCGAATTTCCCTGGCCTGGAGATAAGCTTTTTTAAATTCACGCAAATGATTTTGAAACATTTTATTTAGTTTCAAAACTTGTATAAGGTGGGGCATACGTGTGCCGGCAATTATGAAAGTGGCATAAGTCACCTTTTTTAGTTTCGAGACAATTAGACTTCTACGTTTTTGTGTATGTTCGTGTACGTTTATGTCTCGCCATAGGCATAGTGACGAATGGGGGCAACCTGTAATGTCACTATGGTATAATTTGTAAATAAATAAATAAATATTGAAAAATATGAGTAATCGATTTGACAAAAATAGGTTTATAAAACGACTTATATATTGTTAAACTTATCTGTAGTGGAAAAATTTAATGTGTAGCTTATAAGGTACAGTTAATTTTTCATACCTCAAATGACTTTCATACCACTTTCATACTTAGCAAATTAGCTTTAAAAATATTTTTGTTTAAAATTTATATGTATATGTATTTTTTTATCTTCCAAAAGTTTCCAAAATTACGCTTTCATTCTTTATAACTAAATAGTTTTAAATATTTTGTTCAATAATGACAATTGTTATCCTCAAATACTTTCGCAAATAATTTTTTTGGGGCGGCAATTTGCGGGGTTCTATTTTTATTAATTAATGTTAACGTTTTTCCAAATTATGTGTTGAATTTATGAGAAATAAAAAATAAAAAATAGTAAAAGAAAAAAAATTATTAATGATTAAAACCATAATGCTTTATATGCCACCTTGTACATACAATAGAATTGTTTAACCAACTGAATGTGCAATGCGACAAGTCCAAAGTCAATAGCGAACTGTAGCCATATATCCATTATCCATTAAGATTAGATACGGAAACCATGTGTGTATTGATCAGTATGTAGCTTAGTTTAGTGTGATCGGGAAATGTTGTGAATTGTGAATATGATAGATGATATTTTTTAAGCAGTTAGTCAATTCAGATTATCATTTTTAGAACAAGTTATGTGAACCACGTGTTTTCTATGCGAGCTCATTACTTTTTTCATTTGATTCATATAAAAAGTTTTGGAATCTTTGCAATTATTTCTGGAAGGTGGGGGAAAACCGTATACAAACTCGATTCCAAAGAACAGCGTTTGTGAAACAAAGGTTTTGTAACAGTTTCTTTTTAAATTGTAATATTTCATTATACACTCGCATTTAAATCTCATGCGAATTTGAGATTTTAGTACGTGTCTATGTTTGTCATTTTTTTTTTCGAATACTAGGCATTATTTGATTTTGATGAGTCTCTAAAAAACACGCTGCCCTTCTAATGTTTCCTTTCCCTTTGCTTGAGAGGTTTTAACGCCTATAGGCTTAGTGTCGATTTTCGATTAATTGTGTTTAAAATTTGATTTCCGATCACAAAACTTTCTTATCGTACGTTGCATATATGCATACCAAAAAAAGATTTCTTTTTTGTTGAGACGTGACAAAGGATCAACAGGTAAACGTTGAACCCACATGGCAGGTAAAAATTGTATAGCAGGCTCTCAAAAACATACTATCAATTTATTTCGAATTAAATAATAGTTATGTGTATTGAGTGTGGATGTGTTCAAGTTAACTTTCACCGACGTGTTACTTTCACACATGATAAAAAAGTGCAATTGCCGCTATAGAAATTAAAAATTACATTATATGTATACAATTCTACATATTCAGTTAAATGAATGTACCTATCTACTTGAAAATTGGGAAATGTCACTCTGTTTCATAAGAGGTATCTGCAGTTTGATTCTAGATTAATTATTACACCAGTACAAATCTGTATCCAGAAGAGAGTTGTTAATAAAAAAATAATAAGTTAAATCAATACTCGATTAGGTTGGTATATTTTTTACGAAAACTACAAGCTGTTTATACGTTACACCAAATTGAAATTTATACCGAATTGAATTTCAAATTGAGAATCCGTGGTAATTATGCGATAATTAATTTGCGTTCAAGGTCCTTTGTTGATCGCAGAATATTCTTCAATTATAAGTTACACTTGAAAATATTTTAATATAGGTCATGATATTGATAAATGTCACATTGGTGACACTTTATTTTCATATGGTATATTCAGCATACATATTATGAAATGAATAGCGTCACAAGCACTACATGTATTATTCAATTTGATAACTCTTACACTTTTTAAGGCAATTTTAAATGACTTATACAGTTGATTAATTTTTATATTACGTGTATCCGGTGAGAATGTCCATTAACGTGCTTTTTCCGGCTCCTGAAGGACCCATGATGGCTGTAAGTTCGCCAGCCTGAAATTCTCCTGATATGTTCTGTAGAATGTGTCTTGTTACTGAAATAAAAAAAATGACAGTTGAATTGTTTTGAAATCATTTAGTACTTACTTATAATTGTATAAACACAAGCAAAGACTGTGTCAAAAAACAAGCAATTAATTAGCAACTAATGAGGTTCTATCTAAATAATTAATCAGATGTATTGATAGATGCTGCAGGTTAAAGTGCATGTGAATATTACGTGCTCATAGCACATACTTGTCCAATATCTATCACAATCAACGAGTAAACTATATTTACGTCTATATTTATTAATGATATTTTTGGAGATGAGTATAAAATATACCACTACCATGAGAATCAATAACATCTATTATTTCATACACGAGAAACAATTTTTACTAGTCGTGTATGAGCATGTACATATGTATGTATGTAATTTAATTTTTATCGAATGAATTTTAACAATACAAAGTCCTTTTATGGAAATGAAAAAATGTCATTCATTATTCATAAAAATTGTTTCCGAATCTATGTAGTATGTTGTATCTGAATGGAATAATGTTAATTTGACAAGATCAATAGATGTTAATCAATTCTATGTATATGTAATACAACACAAAGAATTATTCAGATACGGTCTCATATCAATGTTGCAAGATTGGGAATAGTCAGATGAGTATGTAAAAACACGATTGAAACTTCACGTTGAGTATGTGAATGTCATCGGCATATTAAAAGTTGTTTGTTCAATTATTATCTCGAGCAATAATAAAAGTTCAAAAAACTTACACCCACTATCGTGGATTAAAAATAATCGAAATTTTTGCAGTGAAACACTTTACGAATGAATCAAAGTGTATGAAAATCATTCTGTGGCACCTACATATGTACTATATTATAATAAACAAACATGTTCCATTCTGAAAATAATAACCTTAACATCGAATCCGTATCACCTTGAGTTCCGATCAATGCTGACACTGACAATGAGTATCGGTGACACATTCGTATGCAGACTACGTTCAATGTGAACGATGGTCGACCATATTCAAGTACATGTGTCCTTAATAATCCTCTAATTGTGTTAGATAACAAATCATTTGCCATTAAACATTGACAAAATCAATTTTGGAAAATTCGAGGAGGATTATGTTAGGTAGATTCGTTAGAGACTAATGGAACTGTAACTGAAGCTTTCCTTCTTCCATATGCTATTTCGTGAAACGACTTTGTAAGGCTTTATGATTGACAGTGCTTTATACGGTTATGTGGGTAAATTAATTGCAGTCGCAGCTCAGAACTGACTTTCCCTAAGAATCGAAGTAACGCGACGTTCACAATTTTACAATATTTTAAAATTTATTCATACCTTAAAGAAAATAACCTATTAAAAATCAAATTACATTTATGTAATGTATAACTTTTTAAATTTAGTAAATATGTAGGTCAAGTAAAGATATTATATATACATACATATGTATATCTATTATGCAAAAATTGCAAAATAGAGCTATGCGGAGTATTTTAAATGTAAAAGAAATATGTTGAATGAATTGAATTGGATGAATGTAAGTGAAACCTTAAAAGTGTACATGTTAGTATATTTTTTTAACGTTAGATTAGAATTTGTTATCAAAATATTTCATTAAGTATTTGATAATGGGGTATAATATACTTAGTTATAATACTAGGGGTACGAATAAGTTAATAGTTAAGAATTTAAAATTAAGTAGATCTAGAAGAAGTATCTTGTACAGGGATGTTGTTGAATACAATGGACTGCCAGATGGTCTTAGATATGTAAATATACAAAATGAGAGATTCCTGGCAGCCTTAAAACAACTTCTGCACAAGTGCTAATAGATAAAATCAAGTTTACTGTGTAATTTTTAGCTTTAAGTTACTTTTTATTCACAATATTAGCTTTTCAAGCTACTTTATTCAAATAAATAATAATGCATGTGTATTATGTATTATGATAGTTAAAAAAAAGAAGAATATTTTTTTTTTATATTTGCAATTGAATTGTTTGATGGTTTGATGAAAAATCTTATTTTATTAACATTAGCAATCAACGTGGCTAATCTACATACATTACATAAAGTTATTATGTGATTAGTGTATGATGATATATGTATGTACTCGTGCAAATGTATACTTATTTTATGATTCAATAAACAAAGCTGATATTAAAGTGAGTGCATATGCACTATGCACTTATCGTTCGTTTCCGGTATGCGTATTCTGAAAGAGTTTCATAATCTCAGAAGCACACATCACAAAAATGTATATAATTTTTATTAAAATTTAAAAAACCGTCCATCGTTATAAAAACGCGAATTAAAATATTTCTTGTTGTTCATTCTTATTGTAATTGGATAAAGTTTAATCCCAATGTGTCAACTTTCACATTCGATGAACGGAAGTTAACCAAAATCTTACCAATCGGTAATTCTAATTGGTAAAATAAAAAAATACGATAGTACAGGATGATGTAAGTTTGAACGTCCAAAATTAATCAATACATGCACAATATCGATATTGTAATTGATAAGATAAAGTAATATTAAAATGTTTAGTACTCTTCTAAAATTAATCACCATTTTCATACAGATAAACTTAAATATATACAAATTTTCTGCATCTTTTCGGCGTGCTTAAACCATACATATGTACATATAATCAATTAAGAAACACCTACATATCTATTTATCATTATCGCGATAATCGTAGATTGTAAAAATGTGGTTTAACGCCTAGACAGTACCTACTAACGCAAATGTCGATAAACTAACAATAACTACGAAATATTAACGCTCTTTTTCAGACAAACCAAAGATAACTAATAACAAAGAACCTTCCGATAACAAGCGGTAGCAAAATAATGTACGTGCTTGGAGATCAGTGTGTCATACTGATGCATCGATGCACTTCAAATTTCAAAGTTCACTCTCGCGTATGCACCCACGATTATGTGTAGATTGTACATTAAATTTTCAACAATATTCAGCCAGTTACTACGATAGAATTAAATGCTATTATTATAATGGTACTATAATCCCATTGTAAGGTAAAGGCGAGACACTTAAACAGTTTAACCGATGTAATATCCGATGACCTTAGCGGTTCAAATTTAACACGTGCGATACGAGACAGATTACCCGAGCGATAACAAAATAAATATGTAGATAATGTAAATAATGTAAATAAAATATATTACGTGTCGCTTAATTGAATTCATAGATTGTTATAAAAGGGAAAAATTATCTGTTATTTTAAAATCTCACGCCGAGGTTATAAGCAATGACATACGAGTTTTATCGATTACACGTACAAATTTAGGCTTAAGTCTTATCACTGACCTAGGAGAGTTTCCTTAGTTGATATCGCAACTAAGGAAACTCTTCTAGCGTGTAAAACTATGAACTCGACAGCACAATAGAATATTAATTTTTCTGTGTAAATTTTACTTATTTCTGCAGGACGTTTGATATTTTACAAGTTCAAGGTGAAAACAGTGACTAATTCAATTGAATTATCCGGTTTGATATTACTCATTAGTTGCATCGCATAATATTCACACAATAGTCTTTGTCCAAATCCTTTTATCCTTTGTTTTATTGACATGCGAAATCGTTTGGAATACAACTATGTATGTATGTTGCATTTATCAAATAAACAAAACATTGCCCAGTAATATTAAAAATAAAGTAAAAAAATATGCATATACATAGTAAAAATAACTGTAATGACATTATAATTATATGTACATATATGATAGTAGACATGAGACACAAAATGTTGTCTCATGTGTACAATCATATAAATAACTGGTTCTACAGCGACCATTGGGAGTGTACCAGTTCGTCTTATCGCACTTTCTGATATTAAAAAAAAGTTAGATTACACATTAAGCGTTATAAATTATATACATATGCATACACATTTGAAATAATTATGAGAAGTTTTCGTGTGCGTTTTGCCCTGTACATGTTAATTGAACGAGAACAAACAAGGGCGTTGACGTCAATTGATTTTAACACTGAAAATTGTACGCGACAGGAACGAACCGTTTTGCCGCGATGCATAGATGCACATTGATGATTAATACCATCAAGTGCATCTGAAAAGTCATTGGCCACCGTCATTGTGCCCATTATTTGGTATTAAAAATTTCGTGGTATATTTATGGTGTCATTGGAATACGATACTTCAGAATAGTTAACTACACAACAGAGACAATTAAAAAGTCGTTAAGTCTGATAATATTCGTTTATAACTGACAGGAGAATAGTATTATACTATGTACATATGTAGTTAAGTTAGCACAGTTGAAATATTCATTCAGCTAAATATATGGGATGAAATGCACACTTGAATAGTACTAATAATAAGTAATAGTACACACTAGATAACTAGACACTTACAAGCTTGCTGAACACAATAGTGCCAGAGCGATTGATCGACCAACTCGCTATAGTATAGTGGGCGTCAATCGTAAGATTGGCTTTACTGAAAGAAAAAAATATATAATGAGTGTTAAATTTCCATATTATAATACGAGCTGAAAGACTACACTATTTTAATCTTCGTAATGACAATTAATGCATTTCAGCATTCACTATTCGTACATACATAGTATGTACATGTGAATGTATATCAATATCAGCTGTTGTAATCGTTATCAGTGTCGCGTAACACGCTGACTCTTGAAGGTTATTTGATGTAATTTTTAACTTTTTAAATGTATAGACGTCCTTTGATAACATTATCGGATACGGTTTATAGTCAAATGTATTTGCAGAGTGATCACCGTAAACAAAATACATACACTTGCGTCAATCGCGCGGAAAAAAATGTTCGCCACAGAAACACGTACGAATTAGTCGAACTTGAGCATTTATTAGTGCAATTAGTACAATTTAATGTATTAATTAATTAATATAATTATTCGTGTATAACACATGGAATTCGAAACACATTGTCCGAATTGGAAAAGTAAAATCAGTAAAAATGTGCATTCGAGTAAATTTACATCGCACAAGACAAGTTCGCAAACGTTCGTTAAATAATTATTATGTACATACATATGTAAATGTGTTTGCATGGATAATTATATAGAATTTTTATTTCGTTTTCGAAGGTTTCAAATCTCGCTGATCAGGCCGAATGAGCTGCTCGTTTGGCGAAACAATATTTAACGCTCCGGCAATGTAATTAATTAAAAGTAACGTAAATTGAAGGATTTCCTGAAAAAAAACGGGCGATTTATTTTTCTCCTTGAAGGTTACTTACTGGAAGTGGCGATTTGAATTATTAATTTTAAATTTTCGAGTAATTCGGGCGTGAATTTGAATACGCCTGCTGATTGCGGAATCGCGATGAATTTTCACGGAATTATGCGCGATAAAATAATAATTAAGGACGTGCGTAACATTCAAACGTATTTGCGATAGTTTATTTGTTACAATAATAAATTGACATGGTATTAATTTATCATTTTTATTATGTTATTACAATGTGTGTTAATAATTTAATAACTCAAATGAGACTATATATTGAATCAAACGAAATCATAATACATACATCATTTGGTCTTTACACCTTGTTTTAATATATTATTTCACGAAAAATATCCTTAAACGGTTTAAAAGATAACGTAATCATCTTAAAATCATTAAATTTAAATAGTATTTTATTAAGAGTAATAAATTTTTTATATTGAGCGCAAGGTTCATCAAATAAGTGTACATATTATTAATACTTAATGTACATATGTACGTGATAAACTTTTTCTGTGGCGTGTATTCAATTTCAAAAAAAATTTACATCCATATCGGAACAAAAAATGAGTCTATAATAAAAAGTGCTACATAAACATCAAACGCGCATTATTTATTGCGCAAATAGGCGTAAAAATTTACGGAAAACAAACATTTCTGAGCGTAAAGAGTTGTTGTGCACATACATACATACATATGAATGTATGTTAGATATACATACATATGTATGTATCTGATTTTATTAAATGAACAAAACTACGAAATCGTTCAAATTCGAAAGTCAAAATATAACGCGACCAATAAACGACTTTCAAACACCACAAATTCGAAATTGACTTTCAACAGTAGTTATTCTTCATTACTGGAAATGATATTGGGAAAAATATTGTTCACTAACATGTTCATGTATGAACAATATAAACATCTTCAGGGAATCACAGCTAAGTAAGATAAACAAGGGGGTGAGGCAGACCATTGCAAGATGGGAAATGCGCAATATGCATCACATATGTATGTATGTAGAGGAAACGTGTAAGTGCATAAATGCGAATTTGCGCATTATCACTCCACATTCGCAATGTCCACGTGTTGGCCAATTGCGCACTAACCAATCCCAACAATTGCGCAATATTTGCACTTGGGATTTTGAAGAGCGGTTTAAATGCGTTTTTAAGAAAGGTGTTCCAGTAACTCGGCGTTAAGTTATCCGTTATCTAACGATACACAGTCATCGACCATCGTCATCGTCAGAGTTCGTTATCTGCATTATTCAATTTTACACAGAAGGCCATAGAAACAATTCCGCAAAGCGAATATTTGATTGTACATTGTTAAGAAAATGCAGTTTACAGATAAAGTTCTCAAACTCAGTATAATTTTAGTGTACTCCATGAATTGTTATATGAGATTGAGCAGATCATTGAAATTTGATATTGACATTCTTTACAAAACTCATAATGATGATATGAACATAAAGAAGTACGATTATGAAATCTAGCAAAACTAATAGATTTAGGTATCCATTACGGTATAAATAAAAATAATAAAATTATATTTAGCAAGGTGTGAGTTCAATTTGAATAAGTTCAAGTTTTGGCCTTAAAACTAAATGTAACGGATAAAAATGCATCGGCCTGTCGCATCTCGAAAAACCGGAATTTTCGTATAGGTACCTAATGAGATTCGGATCAAGAACAAGAAACATTGAACGTACCTTCGTACGGGAAGAAGTAGATAAATATATATATGTACATACATATGTAGATCAACATACAAATGTAAACCAGTTTGACTGTAAACAACTTCAAATAAATATTGCAAGCTAAAAAAGATATCGCATCACTAAAAAAAGCAATCTTTTCAGTTTTTTATCAATCTATCTACATACATACAATACAAATACAGCAGATAAATCATTAAAACAGTGACATTTATGAGGTAACGCCTTGGACTTGTGAAGTGCACCTGAATTTTAAATCGAATCAATAATGTTAATTATCTTATTGAAAAAATAAACGATTGAAACTCAAAGTTCACTCGTCGAAAAGGGTTAGAATCGTTAACATATAATTCGATCGGTCAAATTCCAACATTGCGTAAACGAACGAAACGTTAATTATCGTGTGCTGAAAATAAATCACAGTGACAACTTAACTTTGCAATGACTAAAATCGAATTATCGAACAATCGCTGTAATTTTGAAGAGCGTATCAGTTGTAAATATTGAATTATCAACTATTATTGGACTATCACCTAGGCGTGTGGAAAGCACGTGCTCATTAAAATCAATGAACGCAAAATATGTCATCCCGATGATAGTTTGCCATCGCATACTTTTGTCGTTTGGGTCAAATTATTATATTTATACAAAGCCGTACCATATTTTTCAAGTATAGGAACCTTAAACGTAATATAAAGAAGCACTACATTTGAATCCAAATGATCCAATCGACGAGAAAAGGTCTACGTGTATTAAGATTTTATTACAAGCGAATTAATTTTGCTAACATAAGCAATTTCATAGCACAGTCATAATATCGGCAAACTTAACCGGCACAACAAACAATAAAATCTGGAAAATTTCGTGGAAATTAATTGAAAAAAAAACACCAATGAGCGGTGCATACTTAAAAATACACTACGTACAAACGAAATAAGTTTTACGTGCACATTCGACACTGTTGCATTTTAGTCGTACTTTTCTTTGTTAACTATCGTATCATATGCGTATTTAATTACAGCACATTTCGATCGTCTGTTTGCTTTGATTATATGTATCTTCGTCACGGCGCGGGCGACTGGGCGATAGTGCACCAACTATCTACCGCTTCAATTGTGAACTTCTGGATCAACAAAATTCACAAATTCCAAACAATATACATGCATACAACGACAATAGTAAACTAAAAACCTCGTTTGAAGATGCCAGTCCGGACACTGTACGATAGATCGCCGAAGCTGAGATCGATCGTCGTCGTCTTCTGGGGTATCTCACACTGAGTAGACATGGACGACCCATCTTTGTTCGGCTCCAGGTGGAGATGTGGTGGTTTTTTCGATTTGTAGTTGGATTGGTTGAGGATGGACAGGCCCCCTGGGACTCCTGATGGCTCCGAGGGCCCCGAGGGCTCGCCAGGGCCGTGTGGCATGGCGAGCTCACCGCCAATCACTGTTCCAAAGCGACGGCCATCGCTAGCGATAAGATTATTTTACGACGACGTGATTAGTTTTGTTGGGAGGTAGACTGACTCTCCCACACCCACTCTGACGATCGCCACGTTCTGCTCTTTGCAGCTGACTGTTTGTTGCTCAGCTGCTCGTTTCGATGGAAGGTCGTCAAACCCCACCAAAACGCTCGCAGCACAACAAAGAAAGCAAGACAACCACATGTGTGCGTAACTCTGTACGTCACGGCATTACTGCTGAGCGCTTCCGTGCTCGTTGTTCTTACTAGGCAGGACCCTATTTTAGACGAGGATCGTTACTAGGAGGAGATGCACTCGGGAGTGCAAGGGAGGGAGATGCGTGTGTATCCGTATACCCGAAAGCTCACAAAATCTAAAAGAAAATTCAATTTGACACAAAGCCATGAGAATAAGCTCGCAGACGAAAGGCACGTTTATGTCGCAAGGATTGCGATCGTATTTATGTAAATTTACTGAATTTCCCAATTCGATTACATTAAAGTATAATAGGAATGCAAATGAGTGTGTGTGTGGATAAATCTCATTCTGTAGAAAAACAGTTCGGCATTTGTCGATATAATTTGACTTTTTTTGAAATTTTAATCTTGACCTAGCCTAACTCAAATGAAACTGACCTAACTTAGCCTATGTATATAAATATATGCGATGCAGCGAAAAATTCACAAAAAAAATTGCACTGTTGATTTAAATCGATGTTTTATAATACTCATAGCGTCCTAACATATGTACAAACATAACTCTACATCTTTTTTTGCAAATCGGCGCACTAAAATTTAGTTGCATCATTTCTAAATTGCACAAATACGTAAAAGTCTATAAATTGTATTTCGGATGATATTGTTTGTGTGATTTTATATAGATTGTTGATTATTGTCATTCGTAAGGTTAATCAAAGACTAAGAAGAGATATTGTTAAAGGTTTGGTTTAGCGACTGTGTCCGCCTGGCCGATACCAACGCCGTGGTTTTTTTTTTGTATAGAATTTGACAGATGGATGGAAAACTGGCCGTGGCCACAAAGTTCCCCGCACCCCACCTTCCCTTGTGGCCGCAGCCAGCTTTTCATCCATATGTCTAATTCTATACAAGAAAAACCACGTGGTTGGCGTCGGCCAGGCCGACGCACTCGCGACACCAAGTCTTTACGAAACGGCTTATTATTTCAGTAACTGCAATAAAAATATGATTTTTTACATTTAAAACAATTTTCTTATATGTTTTGACGGCTATGTATATCAAATTTTATTTATTTTATACATTTATTAGGTAGTTTTTGAACAAAATATTACCGCATACATTTGTATAAAAGTGTTCACACTTACTTTAATGATATATTTTTAGGTTGGTATTGATTTGTTTAAGGTTGGTATTACTAAGACAGCTGTCAAACTCTCGTACTTGAACTTTGTATTCTGTTTTATATCATGTGCTTTGTTAAATGAATATATTAATTTATTTGTATTATTCAATTGTAAAATTTTAAATATTGTATTCGATAGTGTAATTATGAATCAATATTTGCATATCAGTTCGTATTTAACCTATAAATAATAATTTGTTATTGACAAATGAGTTATATTTTTTGATACTAAGTTATAACCTCAAATTGAATTTCACTATTTTACTATAAAATGCAAGCAGCTAAAGAGATATCCATTGCTAGGTATATTTTGTCATACATTTGTCCGAAACACAATACAATATTATTTTTTGTATATTTAGTTGTGAAATTCACGTTGGAGACAAATCAACGAAAAAAGTATGGAAAAACAATGTCGGGATCAAAATTTTTGGTGAGATGTATACCGCAAGATCTTCATAGAAATATCGTACTGAAAAATTTGAACGATATCAAACACAATACTGAACATCAAATTATTGTACCGAATGTTTTTTTCGATGTGATGTATGAAGAGAATTTATTTTTTCGAGATGAAAATTCACTATGGGTTACTGCAATAATACCGAAACACGAAAAACGAAAATTTAACACGGACATATCGATTGTTAAGAAGTTCATAAGAAAAGAACTTGGTGGAAAAGGACCGAATAATAAAATCGAATATGCAAAGTCAAAAGATTTCGCCGAATTTGAAAGAATCGTACAAATAATTCCATCTGAAAAGATAAAAGAAAATGAAGTTTACATGACAAATGTTGAATTGTTCAATTTGAACGTCGCTATCGACAATGTGCATTCCAAAGATGAAAATTTATATTTGAGATTTCTTCCAATCAAGCATATGCTGTTAGCTCCTGGTTTTGCACAAAAGCTTGTAATAGAAATGGTGCGAATTCCTATGCACATTGGCACCGATTTGATAGACACTATGGTCCGAATATATTTTGAGACGCCCAAGTACTTGCATACTGGAGACTATTTTGAAATTGAACTGATTGAAAAATTCACGAGACATTTGCATTTCAAATATTTGAATTTGGTAAAGCATATAAAGAGGGTGCGCTTTAAATGTAAAATGGTCGGATGCAAGGAAAACTCTACAAAGGGATATTTCGTAGTACGAGGAGAGACGGAGTTGGTGCAAGAAGGGAATATTAACTTTTTCATCCCTCGAATTGATTTTCTTTGTATAAAATTTGATGAGAATATCTTGGATAGTGTTGATTGCATCGAAAAATTATTTTACAGCAATTGTCCTTATGGACTTGACAAGTATTTGGACAAACTTAAGATTGCAGTTAAACCATTTCTGATAAATAAAAAAGGTATTTGATTTACACTAAGACAATTTAGAGCAAAAAGTAAATTGTAAACTTACAAGAATGTCTCTGACAAGTTTTTGATAACGCTTTCTGATTGTATTGTTTCATAAAAACAATGAAATATTTTATTTTTGTAATTAATTATTCATTGTTGGCATCCCATAGTTTATCATTTTTATATGATTTATTCTTTATTGAATACTTTTTCAGCTAGTCTCATTCACAATGAATTGAAATGTTCGTTGCAAGCAGTATTTTTACTACGTGGAGATTCAGGTTGTGGATGTCGATTGCTAGCAACGCTTTTAGCTGAACAAATGGGTTTACATTTTATTCCAATGAGTTGTTATCAAATCATGTCATCTACGGCCAAACAAACTGAAGCAAAACTGGATGCTTTAATTCAAAAAGCTAAAGACGTAGCTCCAGTATTGGTCTACTTGGAAAATTTTGAGGTTTTCTTTTGTGCTTAATATATTATTCAACTATAATTTGAAGTAATTTTATATAAATTATTCGTATTTTTTTTAGGTATTTGCCATCACTGCTGAATGTGAAGAGGACGTCAGATTAACAGCAAGCTTTCAGAATAAATTAAAAGATTTGTTTGATAATTTTGACAAGTATCCCATAATATTTATGGTTAACTGTCCTATTGATACTGAATTGAAGCAAAATTTATCGAGGGTATTTCTAGAAGAATTTCAAATCAAAAAATTAGCGAGCCAAGATAAACTCGATTTATTCAAATGGATGATAATCGATAAAAATATTTTTCTATGCGACCTAAAATATAAATTATTAAATAATACATCTGATTGCTTGCACAAATTGAGTGTTGTTTCTTCAGAAAAATTAAAGGATGAAAGTATTCAGAAATCCCTAGTTGCCAATGTTGAAGTGGATTCAACGTCTCATTTGTGCGAATTGTGTAGACGTAATAAGCATTACGATGATATTTTAGAGAAGATTATATCAAAGACTGAAGGTTTTCAATACGGCGACATCGATTCATTGATGCATTTAGTATTGCAAGATGGCTATATAGCTCAAATGAAATTTTTGGATGAACAAAAATCTGTTTGTGATGAGAATATTGAACCAAACATAAAATTAGTACGAGAAGAAGATTTTGATTTGGGAATTGGTTTGTTTTTTTTTGTATTTAAAATTTTACTACATACATACATATAATAAATGTAAAATATACTATAATAAATGTAAAATATGTATACTATAATAAATGTAAAAATATACTACATACATACATATAATAACATATAATAAATGTATTTAATGTATATTTTAAATATTTTAGAAACTCTTCGTTCGTTACAAAATAAAAAAATTGCTCCGCTAAAAATTCCTAAAGTTCAATGGGACGACATCGGCGGCTTGGAAGATTTAAAGAAGGAAATAATCCGCACAATTGAACTGCCACTGAAATTTCCTCACATGTTTGCCAAAAGCGGTCTCAAAAGATCAGGTTGAAATGATATTGCATAAAATACATATAAAATTTTTTTATACATTGTTTAATGTAAGTTTTTTATAGGTATTTTACTATGGGGTCCTCCTGGTTGTGGAAAGACATTGGTAGCTCGAGCCATAGCATCACAATTAAATGCTAATTTCCTTAGTATAAAAGGACCAGAACTTTTAGACATGTACGTTGGACAATCAGAAAAAAACATGCGCGAAGGTAAAACATCAATTTTGATCAATATATACATATACTGATCACTATTCACTATATATTTATACTATTTCAGTATTTGCAACGGCTCGAAGCTCAGCTCCTTGTGTGATATTTTTCGACGAAGCCGAAGCAGCAGCTGGAAGTCGAGGAGCAGCAGGTGATTCTGGAGGTGCTGCTGATCGACTAGTTAGCCAATTGTTGGCTGAATTAGACGGAGTTGCATCAGCTCAAATCGACTCTCCAAATGGTACATCTCTACTTTTAAGAAATATACACTATGATACACGATGACACATCCGAGTGCTCACAATCGTATTATGTTCATTTTAGCTGCTGTAGTAGTGGTGGCAGCTACTAACAGACCAGATTTAGTCGAACCTGCTTTGATGAGACCGGGAAGAATTGACAAGTTGATATACGTTGGACCTTACGTCGGTTTGGCCGACAAAGTTAGGGTCTTAAAGGCGTCCTGTCGAGGGTTAGTGAGTTTTATATTATATTCGAAATATTCATACGATGGATGGTATTCAAAAATTATTTATAATATAGGCATAATCTCGGAAGTACTGTTGATTTGGACGCGGTTGCGTCTAACCTACCCGAAAGATGCACTGGAGCTGATTTATCGTCGATAGTGAACCATGCTCGACACCAAGCTTTAGTAAAGGCAGTTCAAAATGCTGAATCAGGTTAATATTTTATATCCTTAACGAAGTATTTAATGCATGGTATATTGTGCTTAATATTGTGATGATTTAGGTTCGATTGATCCGGCTAAATTGAGCGAAAATGATATTGTAATCGAACAGGACGACCTGCTTTCCGCTTTGGTGAATTTCGTACCATCTATATCCAAAGATGAAATGAATCACTACGAGTCATTAAGGACTAAACTTTCATAAATAAATAATAAAAAAGCACAAGAATGACTTAGTACGCTTCCTACAAATAAAATTTTATATTTTATTAAGACTTTCAATTTTATATATTTTATAAATGTATAAAGCTTATTTAATCTGTGATAGTTGAAAATATAATTTGAGCTATTTTTCAAGTTGTCTTTTTATTCATCTGAATACCAATATTAATCTTAGCATTTAAGTTGTCGTTATTTAATACACTTTTCACGTTTTAAATGAGATGCGAGTCGCTGATGAGGCAGGTGTACTTTATTTAATGCCGTACATAGACTGAGCAAACGGCACCTGCTGAACACGATACCTTTTATAAGGTGTTTTAAATGTTAAACGACTATAAACAAATTGAATGTGACAGCACTTCATTAATATCAACTTTTTTATATTTCACATTAGATTATATTGCAATATGCATAATATGCACTCTGTTTCTAAGACCATTAATTTGTGATCTGCAGGCTCATCAATCTACCGTTGAAAGTTTACGTGTACTATAAATGAAGGAAGACACATCGATATGCTCCCGAGATAATAATGGGACGTGCCGCTAAATCGGCATATAAATAAATGGTCATTTGTGATTTAACGATCGCCGATCCTCGTGTCGAGTGATTTGTGGTCCTTTTTGCGTCCCGGCGCCATCGGACCTCAATTAAAATTTCTCAATACGTTCACATTGTTCGAACGACTCTATTGAAAATCAGCACTGAAATTAATTACTATTTGTTCCGAGTGTCCTTCTTTACAGAGGAGACCACACGAAACGGGGATCTTGGTGGGGAACGAGCGCAGAAACCACCTATAAGACCCTTGGGTCAGACAGAGGCGCATAGTGCAAAACCAGAGCGATAAAACCATTCATTCAGTGACGTAGATGTTTGATTAAAAGTAGAACTATTGAACAAAAATTATATTGATAAGAGAATGCGTCATAAATAGATAAAAAATTTTATACTTCAGTCGAATTTAATCGAGAAGATGCTATATCACATCATCGGCTCGTTAGCTCAATTGGTTAGAGCATCAAGCTACATTGGAATTTTGAAGGTTGAAGGTTCAAATCCTTCACGAGCCAGTTTTTTTTTCCATGTTTTTCGATCAATTCATATAAAATAACCAATATTTTGGCATTATTTCAACAGACATAGTATTAATTAGCCGTAATTCAATTCAAGGCACTTAATAAATTTTTGTTTTTGCTATTACATCTACTATATAAAATTCAATGTTTGTCTGTTTGTTTGTTTGTTTGTCCGCTATGCAAATCTACAGTTTTCAACTTAGAACCGCCAAACTTGGTATACTATCTCATGATACCCCAAGTCAGACCGTAGGTGGGTTTTGGAAGGGGTCGGAGTCCGCGGTCAAAGGGCCCCCATACAAATTTTTTAATCTGAAAAAAATTTTGTACTGGAGAATAAATGTTTTCATTTGTTTCAATTTTTTATTCAAATTTTGTTTGTACTGGAGAATAAATGTCACCCGCACGAGCAACGCCGGGCAATTCAGCTAGTATACGATATAATAGTATTTTTTTAGGATTCCATTATATTTTTATTCGTTGATGAAATATAGATAAAAAAAAAATATGTAGAAAGTTTCAGTGTGATAGGATAAACGGTTTTTGAGTTATAACACACATCCGTCCAAGCACATACAGACATTTTCCAAAAATCACAAAAATGTGATCAGGGATGCCTGATACAAATAAGTCAAAATCTCGAGGTCGAATTTTCGCACGATCACAATACTTTATCCGATATGGATAAAATAAAAACAGGGCGTTGGCGTCCAACGAGTGAGTGACTCAAACAATGACGTCAACGACTTTAATAGCATCACGATTTGTACGGAGTCTATCGAAATGTAAACTAGTAACTAAATTATGAACTCGTGATCGTTGATGAAAAAGTATATGGTCCACGAGCCGCCACTGCACCTCCGGTTACGATAATGTCTCATTGTTAATTGTCGGAGCGAGCCGCTATCGGGCGGATCTCTTTGAATATTCAAGAAGCCGGTCGGCTTATCGGCACTTCTTGTACACTCTTGCATTGCTTCTGGTTTTCAGACTACTTTTCCGATCTCAGAAGAGGGCAAATCGCCATAGATCATACGCCTGCTGAAGATCGTACCGAGACGAATCTTACGACTCACTCGACCGCGAGAAAACAGTACGACTTTTGAATAATTTCCTACGTTGGATTACGTGACAATTTCGTGTCATTGCTGGAAACGTTCACTAACGTACGATCGAAGCTCGGTAATTTTTGGACATATGTATGTATGTATGTACATATGTACATACATATTAGCTACGCGTTGTAAATACTCAGCGTTGTCCGGATGCATTTTAAAATGCAAATAATGTTCAATAATTAAGAGACATGAATGAAAAAAGTGTGCAGTAGGTACTTTACTTTACCTTAAAAAAAAAAATCGCAAAATCTTAAAAATTGCTTAGCTATCTACATTTGTACATAAGTAACCCAAAATTTGATATACCCTGCTGAATCGCTGTGATATTTTCGAAAGCTTTTTCGTTAATTACATATTCATTATTTATTTACCTAATACCGTCGATGAGCATTATTGCAATACAATATACATACATATGACATATGTACATACATAAATACATAGATATGTAATAGTCAATGCCCATTGGCAGATAACCCGTTGACAGCCCAAACCAGTCATGGAGTGGCTATCATTTATCTACATCAGGGGTGCCCAACCTTTTTGGGAAATGGGCCGGTTCAGAATTTTGAAATGTATAGAGGGCCGGATGAAACAAAATCTTATTGGAATCCAATTCAAACCAGTTTGCATATATTTTTTATATATGTACATACATATGTATGTTAAAAAATTTCCATATTTTTTGATTTAATATACATATTTCATTTTGGAAAACGTCTGTTCGTATATGTATGTGCTACCAAAAATTGATACAATTTTTTTTAGCAAATGATTTTATATTTGGATAAAATCAGAATCCTCCAATATAGCATAAAATTTAATTATCACTTCATTTTTAAATATTGACTACAAACCATCATTCTAATTGAAAATCTTCTTCAATATCGTTGATATCGATATCAAATGGATTTTGTAAAAATTGAAACACTTTTAAATTACTCTTAAAATCTATAAATCGATCTTCAAACGCTATCTGTAATAATTTAATGTGAATACTGTTTTCGATTGGAAGATTCTGAATAGGTATATTTTTAGACAAATTATCACAGGGAAAATGAGTAAAATTATTTTGCACAGGTGATTTTTAAATAACTCAAACGAGTTTTGTTTCAAACGATTTAACATGATGCTAGAAGTCGTTAACAAGTTTAGCTCGCCCCTGTAGCTACTTATTTAAAATATTGAGATGTTCACAGATATCAGTTAAGAAGACGACATAACCACTCGATATTTCTGGCACAGGTAAAAGTGCCAGAAATCGAAAACTGAATTTAAGCCATGCTGTACCCAACCTAACTTCGCTAAAAGTAGACTTATTTCACAAATATCGACGAAAAAATGTGTCAATCGAAAACTGATTTCAAGTCACCCTATACCTAACCTAACTTCGCGAAAAGTAGACTTTTTTCACAAATATCGACGAAAAAATGCGTCAATCGAAAATTGGATTCAAGCCACCCTATACCTCCTAACTTCGATAAAAGTAGACTTTTTTCATAAATATCGACGAAAAAATGCGTCAATCGAAAACTGAATTTAAGCCAGCCTATACCTAACCTAACATCGATAAAAGTAGACTTTTTTCAGAAATATCGACGAAAAAATGCGTCAATCGGAAATTGGATTTAAGCCATGCTGTTCCCAACCTAACTTCGCTAAAAGTAGACTTATTACAAAAATATCGACGAAAAAATGTGTCAATCGAAAACTGAATTTAAGCCAGCCAATACCTAACCTATCTTCGATAAAAGTAGACTTTTTTCAGAAATATCGACGAAAAAATGCGTCAATTGAAAACTGAATTCATGCCATCCTGTACCCAACTTAACTTCGCGAAAAGTAGACTTTTTTCAGAAATATCGACGAAAAAATGCGTCAATCGAAAATTGAATTTAAGCCACCCTATACCTAACCTATCTTCGATAAAAGTAGACTTTTTTCAGAAATATCGACGAAAAAATGCGTCAATTGAAAACTGAATTCAAGCCATCCTATACCTAACCTAACATCGATAAAAGTAGACTTTTTTCAGAAATATCGACGAAAAAATGTGTCAATCGAAAACTGAATTCAAGTCACCCTATACCTAACCTAACTTCGCGAAAAGTAGACTTTTTTCACATATATCGTCGTCAAAATGCGTCAATCGAAAACTGAATTTAAGCCATGCTGTTCCCAACCTAACTTCGCGAAAAGTAGACTTTTTTCAGAAATATCGACGAAAAAATGCGTCAATTGAAAACTGAATTCATGCCATCCTGTACCCAACCTAACTTCGCGAAAAGTAGACTTATTTCTCAAATATCGACGAAAAAATGCATCAATCGAAAACCGAATTTAAGCCAGCCTATACCTAACCCAACATCGATAAAAGTAGACTTTTTTCAGAAATATCGACGAAAAAATGCGTCAATTGAAAACTGAATTCAAGCCATCCTGTACCCAACCTAACTTCGCTAAAAGTAGACTTATTACACAAATATCGACGAAAAAATGCGTCAATCGAAAACTGAATTTAAGCCACCCTATACCTAACCTATCTTCGATAAAAGTAGACTTTTTTCAGAAATATCGACGAAAAAATGCGTCAATTGAAAACTGAATTCAATGCCATCCTGTACCCAACCTAACTTCGCGAAAAGTAGATTTTTTTCTCAAATATCGACGAAAAAATGCATCAATCGAAAACCGAATTTACAGCCCAGCCCTAACCTAACATCGATAAAAGTAGACTTTTTTCATAAATATCGACGAAAAAATGCGTCAATCGAAAACTGAATTTAAGCCAGCCTATACCTAACCTAACTTCGATAAAAGTAGACTTTTTTCAGAAATATCGACGAAAAAATGCGTCAATCGAAAATTGCATTTAAGCCATCCTGTTCCCAACCTAACTTCGCTAAAAGTAGACTTATTACACAAATATCGACGAAAAAATGTGTCAATCGAAAACTGAATTTAAGCCAGCCAATACCTAACCTATCTTCGATAAAAGTAGACTTTTTTCAGAAATATCGACGAAAAAATGCGTCAATTGAAAACTGAATTCATGCCATCCTATACCTAACCTAACTTCGATCGCGAAAAGTAGACTTTTTTTTTCAGAAATATCGACGAAAAAATGCGTCAATCGAAAACTGAATTTAAGCCACCCTATACCTAACCTAACTTCGCGAAAAGTAGACTTTTTTCAGAAATATCGACGAAAAAATGCGTCAATTGAAAACTGAATTCATGCCATCCTGTACCCAACCTAACATCGATAAAAGTAGACTTTTTTCAGAAATATCGACGAAAAAATGCGTCAATTGAAAACTGAATTCAAGCCATCCTGTACCCAACCTAACTTCGCGAAAAGTAGACTTTTTTCAGAAATATCGACGAAAAAATGCGTCAATCGAAAACTGAATTAAAGCCACCCTATACCTAACCTATCTTCGATAAAAGTAGACTTTTTTCAGAAATATCGACGAAAAAATGCGTCAATTGAAAACTGAATTCAAGCCATCCTATACCTAACCTAACATCGATAAAAGTAGACTTTTTTCAGAAATATCGACGAAAAAATGTGTCAATCGAAAACTGAATTCAAGCCATCCTATACCTAACCTAACTTCGCGAAAAGTAGACTTTTTTCAGAAATATCGACGAAAAAATGCGTCAATTGAAAACTGAATTCATGCCATCCTGTACCCAACCTAACTTCGCGAAAAGTAGACTTATTTTTCAAATATCGACGAAAAAATGCATCAATCGAAAACCGAATTTAAGCCAGCCTATACCTAACCCAACATCGATAAAAGTAGACTTTTTTCAGAAATATCGACGAAAAAATGCGTCAATTGAAAACTGAATTCAAGCCATCCTGTACCCAACCTAACTTCGCTAAAAGTAGACTTTTTTCACAAATATCGACGAAAAAATGCGTCAATCGAAAACTGAATTTAAGCCACCCTATACCTAACCTATCTTCGAAAAGTATTTTTTTTTCAGAAATATCGACGAAAAAATGCGTCAATTGAAAACTGAATTCATGCCATCCTGTACCCAACCTAACTTCGCGAAAAGTAGATTTTTTTCTCAAATATCGACGAAAAAATGCGTCAATCGAAAACTGAATTTAAGCCAGCCTATAGCTAACCCAACATCGATAAAAGTAGACTTTTTTCATAAATATCGACGAAAAAATGCGTCAATCGAAAACTGAATTTAAGCCAGCCTATACCTAACCTAACATCGATAAAAGTAGACTTTTTTCAGAAATATCGACGAAAAAATGCGTCAATCGAAAATTGAATTTAAGCCATCCTGTTCCCAACCTAACTTCGCAAAAAGTAGACTTATTACACAAATATCGACGAAAAAATGTGTCAATCGAAAACTGAATTTAAGCCAGCCAATACCTAACCTATCTTCGATAAAAGTAGACTTTTTTCAGAAATATCGACGAAAAAATGCGTCAATTGAAAACTGAATTCATGCCATCCTGTACCCAACCTAACTTCGCGAAAAGTAGACTTTTTTCAGAAATATCGACGAAAAAATGCGTCAATCGAAAATTGAATTTAAGCCACCCTATACCTAACCTAACATCGATAAAAGTAGACTTTTTTCAGAAATATCGACGAAAAAATGTGTCAATCGAAAACTGAATTCAAGTCATCCTATACCTAACCTAACTTCGCGAAAAGTAGACTTTTTTCAGAAATATCGACGAAAAAATGCGTCAATCGAAAATTGAATTTAAGCCATCCTGTACCTAACCTAACATCGATAAAAGTAGACTTTTTTCAGAAATATCGACGAAAAAATGCGTCAATTGAAAACTGAATTCATGCCATCCTGTACCTAACCTAACATCGATAAAAGTAGACTTTTTTCAGAAATATCGACGAAAAAATGCGTCAATTGAAAACTGAATTCATGCCATCCTGTACCCAACCTAACTTCGCGAAAAGTAGACTTATTTCTCAAATATCGACGAAAAAATGCATCAATCGAAAACCGAATTTAAGCCAGCCTATAGCTAACCCAACATCGATAAAAGTAGACTTTTTTCAGAAATATCGACGAAAAAATGCGTCAATTGAAAACTGAATTCATGCCATCCTGTACCCAACCTAACTTCGCGAAAAGTAGACTTATTTCTCAAATATCGACGAAAAAATGCGTCAATCGAAAATTGAATTTAAGCCAGCCTATACCTAACCTATCTTCGATAAAAGTAGACTTTTTTCAGAAATATCGACGAAAAAATGCGTCAATTGAAAACTGAATTCAAGCCATCCTGTACCCAACCTAACTTCGTTAAAAGTAGACTTTTCACAAATATCGACGAAAAAATGCGTTAATTGAAAACTGATTTCAAGCCATCCTGTACCCAACCTAACTTCGATAAAAGTAGACTTTTTTCAGAAATATCGACGAAAAAATGCGTCAATCGAAAACTGAATTTAAGCCATGCTGTTCCCAACCTAACTTCGATAAAAGTAGACTTTTTTCAGAAATATCGACGAAAAAATCTAACAATCGAAAACTGAATTCAAGCCACCCTATACCTCCTAACTTCGATAAAAGTAGACTTTTTTCAGTTATATCGACGAAAAAATGCGTCAATCGAAAATTGAATTCAAGCCACCCTATACCTAACCTATCTTCGTATACGTATTAAAAAAAAATCAATAAACTATTTCCTATAAAGATATGTACTTTAATAAATGTAACAACTAGTGTTCCTGTCAACTTCTGTCGCGAGGTTGATTGTCCGAAAACTTGCATCTTCAGGATATGCACCTACAAGATATTAACTATACCACTTTTCCAAGAAAGTGTCAATTTTTTCCTTGGGCTGGATGAAAATCTCTCACGGATCTGGCCCGCGGGCCGTAGTTTGGTGACCGCTGATCTACATAGATACTTGTTAGTGTGTTTCGTTTTCATTTACAGCCGTTCACTATCCACTGCTGGATGAAGGCCTCTCCAATTCTCTTCCATCCTTGGCTGTCTTGAGTAATCAGCATCCACGTGACTCCACACATTCTTCTCAATTCATCAGCCCATCTTCCACTCGGTCTACCTTGCTTTCTTTCACATTCTCTCGGATACCATTCCAGTATTTCTCGCGTCTATCGGCCATCCATTCTTCCCGCTATGTTCTACTTCAACAGTTTCACACGTTTCGCTATATCTGCCATTTTGGTCATACTTTTTACCCACGTATTCCTTTTACAATCTCTTATTATTATACTAAGCATACATCTTTCCATACTTCTCTGTGTGCACTGGATCTTGCGTAACATTCTTGAATTCAGTCATAGTATATTTAGTACAAAATGTAGTAGGTAATTTATTTATTTACTTATTTATTTGAGAAAAATTTCCCTTCATTATAATTTGCCAATTCGCCATACAGGGAGAGCGATTACAAAATATATACGTAAAACATAAAATATAAGAATAAAATAGTTCACGCAAAACATGCAACATAAAATAAAATAAATCAAGTAAAACATGAAATACAAAATAAAATAATTCAAGTAAAAACATGAAATATAAGATTTAAAAATAAAAAAAAAAATTACAAATTACAAAGTGTATCCATAATCTCATTATACTTGGCAACAAAAATGTCCAAGAACCAGCAACCTCATTGAGTAGCTTCTAGCAATAGGGGACTCCACTATTATATTTGTTCTGGCCGCTGCGGCGCGGTGCGGTTCCTATGTCATTTATAAAGATTAAAAACAACAAAAAATTGAAAAAATAAGTGTATGTGAGCGTTCCACGGCTACTCAGCCAGGCAGTATTGCGCTACTATTTATAGTAATTAGTATAGAATCTGCCTGCCTGGATCGTTACCGTCACGTTGGTATTGCCAACGAATAATTGTTTTTGGCGGTATGTTGGCAACAAGTCGCTATCTGTCAAAGCTGGTTTGAGTTGGCAATGCGATTTTATCCGTATCGAATTCAATACAGTAGGACAGGGACCAGAACTCCCATGCCTGCGTACGCCACTCCCGCAATATTTCAATCACCTCGTGCATGTTCGGTTTGCTGTTTTTTTTCTAATATTTTGAACAATTACTTATTTATTTAAAGATACATTATTATGTATCTTTAAATAAATAAAATAAAAATCGATCCACCCTATTGGGTCGACGATGTATGGAACTTTCTTTTTTGGTTCTAAAAAGTTGTCTCTACATCATACCCTTTCTGTCCAAAAAATCTGCTTAATTAAAAAATTTTTTCTGGTCTTTACCAGCACTTTTATCTTAATACTTTTACTTTTTATTTTTACTTAAAAATTTCCAATATTTTAATAGCAATAATTTAAATAGCAATTTTGATTGGAAAATTAGTATTTATTTTTACTATACATACTTACTTTACTCGTATATACTTATATTTACTCGTATGTCTCCCTCCATCGCTCTCACAGAATCACACTTATTTGAATAATTCAAGGAATACGTAAATAAATTAGGGTTTTACAAAAAGTACTTATAATATTCAATACAGTTAGGGTAATTTTATGAGCATTTTATCTAAAATTTTGTATTTTGTGTTCAGATTTCGAAATTAATAGGCAAATTTTCATTTTTCGCCTTCAGGTAGAGGCCTGAAGACATATTCACAGATTTTTTTCAGTATTTTTACGAGAATACGGATAAATACGGAGAATACAACGAAACTTTTGGTAGGTATTACAATGCTGATTTTAATTTTTTGCAATGTTGCTCCTTCATTAATTCTAGAACAAATATTCAAAATATCTGAAAACTTCCGAACATAAATGAATTAATGTAAGAAGAAAATGGTTAAAGAGAATGGTAAAATTTAACCCTGAGGGGAAGTTTTTATTTTTCCTTTTTTTTGACTAAAATCCTGATATGCTGTTGTAAAAAATTGGCAACCCCGACAGGGAATGTATTGTTATTGTACAAACTGGTGTATGGGTTGGGGTTGGGGGGTGGTGAGTGGGTGGGATGAGAATCCACCATCATATGACGCGCAATTCGGCTAGTTTATGACATTTTCTATCTTACATACATATATACTCGTACCAGACTTTTCCACGCGGTCCATACAAACATCCATATTTCGAGAAGGTCTCACTGGTGCAGTAGTTTCGTGCCAATGCCGCTGTTCTGTATCAAAAAGGAGCATTACCGAACAGTCTATCTTAATGGGCACCCCGACAAAAGCGCCCGGACATTACCGCCCAGACAAAAGCGCCAAACCAAATGCGCCCGTATCATTTCTCGTCAATACCGCCCGGACAAATGCGCCCAGATAAAAGCGCCCGCAAAAAATACAAAAATATATAAAATAAGTGCATTTTTGTTTTTTCTTATTGCGTATCGATAGATAGAAATTTACATACTTACGATAATCAGTGTAATTTGAGATTTAATCCGTTGCCACTGTTAGTAGAGTAATAACTTAAAATCATCAACTTTTAACACTTGGTACTAAAAACAAAAAAAAAAAATGCCGATAATACGTAGTTTAAACCTGAGTTCCCTAATGAAATACCTGGAATATCCCGCGAATATCCCTGGAAAACCCGCGAGTTTGTCTCATTTCTAAATGTTTTGGCGGGCGCTAATGTCTGGGCGCTTATGTCCGGGCGCTTTTTTCGGGACCCCATCTTAATGTGGCTCACATAGACTTACTCTTGGAGGTTTTTCCATTCTAATGGTGTCGTCGCTTGCGTCGTTTGGGAATCGGACGCGGCGCGTTCAAACGCCATGGATGTCGGTGGTCGATAAGACTTAGGCGGCCGTGTCACCGGCCCGTTTGTCACAATCGGCCCTCATTGTCGGCGGCCCTTTTGCCCCGATCACCCCATCAATAAGATCGATCGAGCCAGATCGGATAAACGATCGCCAATTTACCGGGATGGCGGGAGATGCGCACGTGCAGATTGTCTGCAGCTTCTGCTTCGGCCGTTGCAGCGGCCGCGAAACGCAGGTGCACTCTGCAGTTAATTATTGCCGCGGGGGCGATTGATGAGGCCGCGAATGCTGAGTGAGTCGTAAGCGATGGACTTTTTACTGGTTTTTTATTTTTATTTTAGTGTAGGTACCCACCATCCGACGACATATTTGGAACGAAACAATGTTGACGAGATGCTATTCAAGTAAGACACGGGAATGCGTCTGAAACATCCTTCACCGGGCAGTTCCTTTCGAGTACACTTTCACTTTACCATGGCATTGCAGTTGCGTCATCAAAAGGCGATGATTTGGATTTGGGGTTAATTTTAGACGCAACAAAGAATCGTTGGTGTGATTCCATCGCAGAAAAATATACATAGTGTATGAGGTTTAGAATTCGAAGCGATGAAATGGCCCAGTGGGCAGAAGATGAGCTGATCCAATAGTGAGAGTACATACATACATCTCATTGCAAGTAAAGTATAAAAGTAATAAAAAAAAAAAAAATCGTTCAAGAGTAAACTGCCACTTCCGGTAGTCAGATGTTGACAAAAATCACAGTATCTCTTACGGCTAACGTGAAAACTATATGTAGATATGAAATTTTGACAAGATCGCCGGAGCAGTTTCGGAAATATTCTGTGGTAACAGAATTTTAGAATTTTCTACAAGAAAAAAACCCTACTTCCGGTTGACTGATGTTGACCAAATTCCTTATGTCTCTTACACCTTACGTAAAATTAATAGATATGAAATTTCAGTTTGATAGACTTGATAGTTTCGGAGAAAACACACATACAGACACACTCACACATAAGTACACAGACACACAGACATACAGACATACAGGCATTTTCCAGAAATCGTGATCAGGGGATGATACTCTATACAAATCAGTCAAAATCTCGAGGTCGAATTTTCGCACGATCACAATACTACATATATCCGATTAGGATAAAGTAAAAAGTATTTAATGAGTACATTTTTCTACTCAACTAAAAATATTTGATAGTGCGCTATACATAAATTTTCTATATACATATGTATGTACATACATACTACAAACGCGTTTTTCTGAATATAACACGCTTGTACACAAGTTTCGTAATATAGCACGTAGGTAAATTCTTAATACGATAGTAGGTATACGGATCTAATGAGGTCAAAATTTAAAAAAAGCTTTGTATTAGGTACTTTGGCCGAAATAAAGAATTGATTCAATACGTTTGGTTATGTTCTATTGGGCACATTACACGGTCAATATTATCGACAATACCTTATCATATTGACCGTATAAGGTGGAAATATTAATGGTTTGAAGTATTGATGGATTGAATTGACGCGGATTCGACTCTCCAAATAACCGGGTAAATATTATTGACCGTGTAAGGTGCCCTTATAAGTTTGTACACGCTACCCTTGAAACCATGCACGAACGTGTAGGGATGTCTTAAGTTTCATAATATAGCACGTACATACATATGTAATATATAACGTTTCATAATATAGCATGTAGTTACTATATTAAGTTTTTCCTACTTGGAAAACTCTTCTAGTTTCACACAAAGTACAGGGTGGCGCATATACATATATGGATTAAAACATTGATAACTTTTTTTTCTTTTAATAATTTTTATTTATCGAAAATTCAATACATTATTTGGAAAAACGTTAAAAGTAATAAATTATTAAAAATCGAGCCTCGCAAATGACCCGCCAATTTCAGCATCAACTTGTCGGGCTCTTTCGAGGGCATTTTCCAACACTTTTGTTAGGATTTCAGGTAGGTACATACTAACAAAAGTGATCTCTTCTCTAATGTTGGCCTTCAACTGCTGGATGGTGGTTGGTTTATTCGCATACACCCTGTCATTTAAGAAGTCCCATAGAAAAAGTCGCGGCCCATCAAATCAGGTGAACGCGATGGCCGGACCAGTTGAAATCAGAAAATGATTGAAAATCGAAAAATGATTTTTAAGGCTAGCGGTAGAGGACAATTCAGAGATGTGGTTTAAGCAGGATGGTGCCACTTCTAACACAAAGTATGGCTCTTTTGAAGAAAATTTTTGGCGATCGAATAACATGGCGATTTTCCGATTTCAACTGAAAATGGCTTTAAACCAAGACGCAATATATGCGCCACCTTGGTTTTTTCCACGATATTTTCTATGCATATAAAATCTAACAAGCCCCTTAAGTTGATCGAATCGAAATTTGAATTAAACCATCGGTTTGCAAACTGTGCGAACGTAACGGACAACGTCGAATCTACGAGCTCTCGGCTCGATGCATTTACAAAGGGTGCTTTAATGTCCTAAAACGGAATAAACCAAAGTTTAACGAAACAAAAACAAAACGAATAAGCAAATTGGGTCTTTATTCAAATACTCGGCAATAATAAATTTCACCGTCATTGTTCGCGGTCGCGACGAAAGAGAAATGTGGGAATATAGAACCGGAGAGGCAAAGAAACCGACCGTCTCTGTGTGACCGGTTTTTACCGCGACGCATTCGCGTCACAATGTATGTACATATACTACAATATACCTATTTAATCGATACACTCCTCGTGTAGTACATGCACTTTAAATTGCGATAATTTCACTTTGGAACATCCACATGTGCGTGAGCTCGCACTTTTTCACAAATATCTCCCGTACGTGTTTTCTTTGTACATGGCCGATTTTACGTAACCCTATCGGCTGAGAGGCTCTAATGATGAACGTACACAATACAATATTTGAAATCGGAGACCGTAATTGTCGAGATCATTATCATTGTGGATTACGTTGTTTATTCAGCGGCAACAATTACACCCGGGGATCGAACATAAATTAAATATCTATTCGAATCATATTCGGGTATTATAATCGTTGCGTAGGCAAGGAAGAATGCGGTAATTGCCGTCTTGAGGGCCGATTGGTCTCCCTTAAAAAGTCCCTCCGTGTCGGGGGAGGCTCGTGATTGCGACCACGCTGGACCTCACCTGCCCCAGGCCACAATTCGGAGGTCCCATTATCGATGGATCTTCTGGATTTGAATTTCAAATTCGACAGCCGGTCCAGACCAACTCCGGTAGCCGGTCGCCTGTCGTCCAAACGCCACACCCTCGAGGGTTACTCGTCCTTGTGCACGCTATCCAGAAACAAAGTGGTAAGCTACTGTGCTCGATGACCAGGTACATACTCGAATTGTCCATTTAAAAATCAAGCCATGCAACATCTGGATGGTATAAGTAAAAAAAATAAGTTTTCTACTCTAAAAAATGTCATTTTGTACTGACTTGTGAGACTCCGTTTCGATGTTTTCGTATTGTCTCAATTGTTTCATTCATGTGCAACTTGAATTTGTATTCTTTCGCAGATGAGAATTTGTACACTTTTCACAGAATATTAGGAATCTGAAGCATGGAAAGATGTATGCTTGGTATAATAAGAAGAGATCGTAAGAGGAATACAGAAGTATGACCATAGTGGCAGATACATACATACCTACGTATGTATAGCAGAACGTGTGACAAAGTTAAAGTGGCAATGGGCTGGACACAGCGAGAAAAATGGATGGCAGATGGACGGGAGAAATACTGGAATGGTATCCAAGAGGATGTAAAAGAAAGCAAGGTAGACCGAGTGGAAGATGGGCTGATGAATTGAGAAGAATGTGTGGAGTCAAGTGGATGCAGATTGCTCAAGACAGATAGGAATGGAATAGGATTGGAGAGGCCTTCATCTAGCATGATGATGATTAGGAATCTATTGAAACACAGTTGGGGAGTTACAAAACACAGTATAATTTTTTTCTACAAATTTCAAGAGCTTAGAATAATAAAATACGAGTTTGAAGCCGATCTTTTTGCAGTAGGGTCAAGCGGGCGTCTTGTCCTTCCTTGGCGTTTTTTTTTTTAATTAGTCATCTACTGTTTATTTATTTAAATAATATTAACTTACAGCTAATTTAAAACGATGTCAAAGTTAGCATTAATATTAAAACTAAAAAATTAAACTCGATTTGCACAGAGGTATCCTTTTTGTCAAAAGTCTGTCAATTGATTTAATTTTTGATAAATGAACTGGCAGCCTACTATTGTCGGACACCTCTATACAAAATGATTAATCTAGTCCAACTCTTATTGGTTTCATTTATAACCAACTTATTTTAAGTCTAGTGTTATGATTATGTAGGTAGGTACCTACTACCTACCTACATATACATATATCATACTCTCTTATCCTTAAGTTATAAACAATAACGTAACATTCAACCAGTCTATGTAACTCATCCAACATGTTTCTAATTCTAGTACCAATCTATTTATGTACACTTAACATATCTCTCATGGCCCAGTCGTACATATGATCAATTTATCACCATACGACGTAGTAATGAAATACTAGTCTAAGCTTGGACCATCAATTTCCTAATAAAAAATCAGTCAAAATCTCGAGGTCGAATTTTCGCACGATCACAATACTTCATCCGATTAGGATAAAGTAAAAAAGTTGGCGATCCCCTTATCTAGATCGATAAGCATCGTGCGGTCCGCGTAACGGAACAAAAGCAGAAATTCGATGTTTTGGGAGCGTCTGCGAATCCCGAATGTAGAAAATGGGGTCTTCGGGACCGCCGTAGGGTATCGTCGGCTAATTATACGCCGATGCCATTGTTGGGAGTCCTGGAGTGATCCTCGGAGGGCCGGCGAGACGGCGTCCTTATGGAATCCGAACCCTTTTGTCGGGCCGCCTGATACAAATTCAATATTAACAATCGACTGCTGAGGATATCATCCGCGAATACAGGACCACCGAAGTTACGTTAACCCCTTTCGATGTTCGTTATTTGCAATTCAAAGGACAATAGAGTGCGCTAATTGGTAGAGAGCACCTTTGAAACTTTGGGAACCAATTTTGGAATCGTATAAATGCATAGTGAGCGTAGCATTTAGATATTGATCTGACTTTGTTTGCGTATATATACATACATATGTATGTATGTATGTACTTGACTGATATTTATATTTGGAATGGGATTGAAGGCGCCCGCACACCGCTACGAAATCGTGTTTGAAAACCTATGTAGCTAGGCGAACCTAGCGAATTTCGCAAGTCTACCGGCCTGCGCAAGCGTCGGTTTCTGTCACTCTGACATAACCTATCAAACTACCATCTGTCACCTCGCATTCGGAACGTTTGTATTTCACTGACGATTCTCAAGTCAGAGTTATTTACATACCAATTTTCCACAAAGGTCATTGAAATCGGCGAAATCTGCGGAAATCCTTCTCGGTGTAGACGCGTATTCAGTTATTCCATTCGTGCATTAATGCCACACACGCGTATCTAACATTATTTATTGCAAATTTGTTTAAATTCTATTAATAATCAATTGTTTTGCACTACTTTACGTAATACATCTATTATAACAGCTAAAAAATATATAATGGACATATACAATCGCCCCCGCCACCTCCTACGCCCGTTTCAAGGCAAACAAAAATTTTCACCACGTGTTTATGCCCAAATATTTAGCGGTTAAAGCCAACTTTGCTGTCGCGCGCTCTGTTTGCCTTATTAACTGAATACATCGCGGCTATGCGATACAACTCCCCACCATACCACCCTTGTGATTTTCCTATCTATTTTCTTACCTGTTCGCAGCGGTGTGCGGGAGCGGGAACTTTTCTAGAAAATGTGTCTACAAATTGAATTCATCGATTTTCGTAAAATATATTGTGATTTACTCATAGCCCTGTATGTGAGTGGCCATCGGTCAGATTGATCTATCACGAATCGTATTTGTGAATTCTAATTGATTAGATTAGGACGTATAAGCGATTCGATCACGGAACGAAATCTATCGTCGGATGCCTCATTTCGAGAATAGAATGTATAATTATCGATTCAAATCAATTTTTTACACAAAATCACCGGGTTCGAGTCCCGAACAGGAATTCTTTTTTACGATTCATAGACACACGTTAGTATTATACTCGTGACTTTTTTTCCGACCAATTTTACCGATCGGATAGTCGAACGGAAGCCGTATCATTACGTGGATCGTTCAAAATTAAATTAAAACACATTTTTAAAACAGTATACACATAGTTTGCGTATCTGTAATAAACTCTTTATGTACATGTATGTATGTATGTATATAAATGAAACTAGATAGAGTGAAGGGTGAAAGAAGAAAAAAATAATTAATAAATTCAATTTCTATCATTCTTGAAGGCTACTCACAAAAATGCACTATAAACAAAATATACGAAATTTATCGGTCATTGTATATTTAACGTATCGGTAAATCTCGTTCTCGTTTCCGTTTATTCTCGATTATTGCCCCTCCATTGAATATTATCGACCGGTGTCAATCAATCCAATAATGGCCATTCATTTTTTTTATACACCGCGCTCTCGGGATGCTAATGTTTGTTATTGTCAGACTCACGAACGTACATATGAGGAGCAATCAGCAGTAGCATCTATTGTACTAAAAAGAGAGTAGGTACTTTATTAGAATAAAAAAACAACAACAAAGATGATGTTCTAATAGTAAATTGATATCAATAGTTGATGTTTATTAATTGCTATGGCAGTGGTTCCAAAACTGTGGGTCGCGAGCCGATTTTTGGTGGGTCGTGAAAAGTTTTTGAAATCTGAATTTTTAATAATTTGAAAATAAAAAAGGCTGTATTTAAAAATTGGATTTTCGTGGAATGGAGATGAAGAAGATCCACGGTCGCAGTATCATTTGCTGCTATGTACATACCTACTCGTGAACGAGAGCATGCGACCGAAGAAATTGCGTTGACATATTTAGACGAAGCATCCGGATTTGAAAAATAAGACAATAGAATTTTTTGAGACAACTTGAACAGCTTGTCGCCGAAAACGAAGCTTTCACATTATACATCAGCAATATTGAAAAATCGCTCCACACCTCGTACCTGATTTATTTGCGAATCGCGCTAGCTGCTAAGCTGCACACAATTGGCAAGTCTTTAGTGCTCCCAGCAATAAAATAAATGGTTGGAGTTGTGTTTGATGTTAAGAGCAAGAAGAAGTTTAGAAGTCCAAACGATTTCGCTTTCAAATAACACGATTGCACGCAGAATCGATGAAAGGGCCCAGTGGGCAGAAGATGAGCTGATCCAAAGAGTTGGTGAGAGTACATTTTTCTCATTGCACTGAACGAGTCCACGGATGTTCAAGGATTATCCCAGTTGCTTGTTTTCGTTAATTACAAATAATATAACGTGTGACAAAGTTAAAGTGGCAATGGGCTGGACACTTTAGCGAAACGTGTTAAATGTGGACACATAGCGAGAAGAATGGATGGCAGATGGACGCGAGAAATACTGGAATGGTATGAAGAGAGGATGTGAAAGAAAGCAATGTAGACCGAGTGGACGATAGGCTGATGAATTGTGAATAATGTGTGGAGTCAACTGGAAGATAACTGGAAAGGCTTTTATCCAGCAGTGGATGGTGAACGGCTGAAAATGATGGTAAATTACATATATAAAAATAAATAAAACTCTGGATTAAGTATAAAAACAGTATTTAAACAAAAATTTAAATACCCCTCCCCCTTCATGTCAATTAAAGCTAGGTGGGTCGCTAAATTTAGTCGTTCTAAAAAGTTTGGAAAGAACTGCGCTATGGCTATAAAATAAATACTACTGAATAATGTATGTATGTATGCATGCTTCGAGCGGTTATTCAGCTAAGTTTCCACATAGTAACGTGGGACTCTTGAAGTCTAGACGTAACCCTGAACTTGATGGTTGCAGACGTACGATTTGGAGCAGTTGTGATGATGAAGGTCGGGGTCTTTTGGTGTTTGTTGGTGGTAACAGAAAACCAGTGGCTGATCGTGCGGTCTGCGGTGATTGGCACTGCCGCACCGGTTGATACCTATCTTCACCTCGAGATCAGGTTACACCAGCTACAGCTTCTCAATATCGTCATAATGGACGTGTAACGCGTATCTGAAAGCCGATGTGTCACAAAACGGTATCGCACTGTTTACATAAGCACCTTTCTGCCGTATTCCCGAAAAGATTCCTGAAAATCAAACTAAAACGACCCAGGATAAGGAGACACATTTGAGTCAGTGGTAAATAGCTAAAATTTATATTAAATGGATAATCGAATGCGCCTGAAATACACTGTGTACATATATGGGAAGAAATGATATGTCCAAACATGACAAGCACGTTACTTGCATAAAAGTCAAAATGTTTACACTTACCGCTTCTGTGTCACGCTTATATTGCCATTCTAAAAAAAATGTGTAGTATTTGCATATTTTGAAATTGAAATAGTGATCATTCTTCATCAAAATAGCTGATGCAGTTTCAGAATCGACGTTGATGAACCATTTTTAAAATCACACGGATTTATTACAAGCGCGTCGCGTCACTCGCACAAATCAAGGCATATCAAATTTACAACCGAGCAAAAAATTACCAAAAAAAGGGGCATTCTCTCAAATTTACAACAAAAACCTTAGTTTGAGAATGTCAATGGTTATATCCACAGCCTATTCGTTTTTCTTGTTCATAATGTTAAGAATGTTACGTAAGATCTAGTGCACACAGAGACGCATGGAAAGATGTGTGCTTGGTATGACGTAAGATCGTAAGAGGAATACATGGGGAAGAAGCATGACAAAAGTGGCAGATATAGCGAAACGTGTTAAATGTGGACACATAGCGAGAAGAATGGACGGCAGATGAACGCCAGAAATACTGGAATGGTATTCGAGAGGATGTGAAAGAAAGCTAGGTAGACCGAGTGGACGATGGGTTGATGAATTGAGAAGAATGTGTGGAGTCAATTGGATGCTGATTGCTCAAGACAGACAGGAATGGAATAGGATTGGAGAGGCCTTCATCCAGTAGTGGATGGTGAACGGCTGAAAATGTTGATGAATTATTCAATGTACGAGTATATTCCACATTTTTATTATACTACGTATGTACATAGATTACAAGTAGGTACTGTACACTAAAATTACAATCGAATATATCCTCATCTGCATTCCAACCATTGAGATTGCTTTTAATGTAATTCAAAATTATGTTTATCTCAAGATTATGTCAATCAATTCGATTATTGATTAGTGTAGGTGGGTGCAACTCGATCAAATCGAATCAAAAAATCATCATCAACGTCACGCATAATATTATTTGATTTACATTCATACCGCGCCACGCCGCCGTGTGTAAATAGGACGCGTAAAATATTGATCAACGTTGATCGTTCGATAAAGGCGGATGCACACCGTCTCGGGCAGATTACAATAAAGCATCGGCACCTGTTCCTCGCAATGTATTCAATTAAAATATCGTGTGTCGGGGGATGTGCTACCGGCGCGCAGAGTGTAGTTATCGGCCTTCTGGATCGATGAATCTGCCGGCCATTAGCCATCAAAAAATGTATTGAAAAAAAACAAAACGGTGAGGTTTTGGAATGTCTGAGACATGTGAAGCAGCTGTCAATGCACCCGCGTATTGATTTACAATATTTGGTAACACGAGATCGAGACCGTGAGTCCACGGATGAGTATCATACCATGAAGCGTAAAGCACAGCCGTGCCGATGATGCTTTCACACCATCATTATGTTACTTGTTGCCTCTCTGATATTTCCCAAGAGTGACGAATTAAAAAAATTCCACATTTTAATGTACATATTTGATACAACTATTATATTATATTTGAGGTTTTTTTTAAGGATACTATTAAGTCTAACGAGCAATTGAACGTGAATCTATTCCGTGAATTTGATTTTAGCCATTTTTGACCTTTAAAAGTGATTTTTTGCCGATGTGCAAAAATTCGCTTTCGCGTGTCGACTCTGCGTGCGTAACATAGAAGCTTCTACCGTTTTGAAAATGTGGTCCAAAGTCGTGATTTTTCCAACGAATCCAATTTACTCGTATAATATATAATGGGGCTCTGTAGGAATGCCGGTCGAATCGGTCGAATTAAATGGCTCTCAAATATGACATAACACACAAGTGTGTGAAAATACCTTTGTAAACTTATCGGTATATTTTTTTCGCTTAAGCAATAGCATTCGGTTAATACGATGTTTTGAGCGCTAAAACAATATGTCATTATGTTGTTTTTAAATTAATCGTTCCCCTCCGACCGCAATGGCCGACATCCGTCCATTTTTACAGGAAATTCGACTTCTCAGACAGAAGCAGTTCTAATATTGTCGTGAGACCGTTTTCTTGCTGTGCGTTTATTTATTTTCCCCCTTAACTATGTATGTATAGTAAATGGATACGTACGAAATTGTATGGGAATCGTTCGTTAAATGCGACAATAGATTGTAATTTGGCGTAATGATACTTGTTATACGAATGAGATTGTTTTGGAACACTAACATTCAAAATGCGTGACGATATCGATATGGAAAAACATTCAATGAAATAAACTCCATTCAAAAAGACTATGAAACATATTTGACCTGAAACTCGATTAAAGAATTGTAATTTAAACTCTAAAGCACAGGTTCCCAACCTTCTTCGATTGGCGACCCCTTTTTATAAAAGCCAAATGACCCGCGACCCCAATATATTTTAAAAAGGCAAAAAATATTATTCAAACATCAAGACACCGATTAAAAATGAAAATTGTATTATAGTCAATACTTTTTTTAATTTACTGTTTCAGTTGGCGACCCCAAAGAAAATCCACAAGTTGCTAAGCCGTGCCATAAAGTAATCAATTAAGGATTTTCGACTTAGACTTGTAATTATGCTTCTGACAAATTTTTATGGCGTAAATCTGCTAATGAAACAAAATATTATTTGAATAAATAATAAAACTTTTCTCTCGTTGGAAGACAAGTGACCAATCACTACGAGCTACTATTGTCCGCTTTCTTGCTATTGGTCTGCCTTAGTGTTGTGAAATTCTCGAGAATATTCTCGGGAATATTCTCCAAACCGAGAATTTTCTTTTTTAGAGCATCTGAGGGGCAAAAATTGTATGTACATAATGCAATGTACCCTGGGCTCCATCGGCCACCATGTATTTTAAATAAATACTAACTCTTACTGTATCTGCTCAAATATAAAGTAAACTCCCTCTAATCCTGGCTAATACTCGGGAGAGGTGATATAGATTACACGAATAATATTTAGTTTATAGTATCCGTGACAAAAACTAAATTTGATGGGGGGTGAATATGACAAAAATTTTACGATCTTTTGTGCTAAGTTTAAATGAATGATTAAATCATAAGTTGGAACAATTTCACTAGAGTATTTTAACCAAAGCAATAAAAATATGTTAATTTATTGCTTCCAGACTTAATAAACATTGTATTCCTGTGAGAATTTCGCCGAAAACGTTCATGCTGGTAGTACGTACATACATATGTTAAAATGACGAAATGACACATTCAGTGTCGTCAGAATGAAAAAATGTCGTTCAAAATGCTCTCAGACATTCTAGAAAGTCCTATTACTCCTATTTGGTTCTGAAAATATCCTAGAATCCTCTAAAAAGCTATTAAACTATCTAGAGATGTTTTATTACCAAGAAAAAAGAAAATTCTCGAATATTCTTGGAGAATAATCTTTGGAGAATATTCTCGACTTATAACACTAGTCTGCCTTATTCACGGAGCGTTTTGATTGGTCGAGCGCAATGTTCGAACAATTTTCCACAGTAGTGGCGCCAAGTTTGAAATCGCACATTGTCGATAGTGAACATGGAACGCGCTTTTCGCTCGTAAATCAGCGTTTTGCGACGCGCTTTCCTTTCGCCGATAAGTGGTCACTACAAATTGGAGATTTAGAAGTAAATACGTTCAGCCTGCTATTACGGCCCATCAAGATAATCGATTACTCGAGGCAGATAAATTTTAACCGGGGCGTAAGATGGGTAGCGTCGAAGCGCTCCTTACCCGACCTGAATTATGCAAATTCGCCCCGGCCCCGAATATTAATAACATTACATTGGAATATTCAAAACGCGGCCCACGCCACACGAAAAAACCGTCGATTTAATTCGAAACCACCGCTCAAATTCAACAACATCTCTAGCCGAACTAGTGTCGATTTGCATTTCACTCGTAAATCACTCCGCGCCGATAAGTTTAAGTTTTTATTTTAGCTCTTCCCGATAGGAATTTTAATTTCGAACGGCGTGCGTGCGTTTCGAATCTTGCGTATTGTTCCGCGACCCCCGAGACTAAAACGCTCTCGTAATTACGAAAATATTCTGCGAAACGATCGGATGGTTAAAAATATGCAAATCGGCCACACGACAGTGCATAACATCACGCATACTGTCAATCATGATTTTATCGACACGAGTGCATAATGATGCGCCCAAAAGTATCGAATCTTCGCAAAAGCAAATCGATACACTACATACACTCGAGTCCATTGAATCGTATTCGATCGTTCATCAATTATAAACAGTCAGTGGTATTTAAATTTTGATAGATTTTTTCAATATTGTAAAACGGAGAGGTGTTTACGAACACGATGGCATGTGAGTTATATATCAGTTACGAATAACTTGACCACGTTATAATTCATTTGTCAGGAACGGTTCGGGTGTAATAACCGTTATAGTTTATTCGAGCGCAAACTTAGAGATGACAAATTGATTTCGATACGATAAAAGAGCAAGAATCTGATATTTGGTTGTATCAAATTTTTTGTGACCGATTCAACTAAAACCGTATGTACCTACATGGTGTTTATTTTTTTTCGAATCGCCATTTGTCACGTCCTAAATAGCGATGGATGCGATTTCAAAACCAAAATTCACCACGGAACGTTAGTTAAGCAAGCATTGGTTAGTTAGTTAGGAAAGCATTGAAGTGCTGTTGTTTTGGCATAGCCAATGTTTATCTATCGATTTCGGTATGCGTTTTAAATAAATTGGAACAGCATGTATTGTACATATGTATATGGATGACAGGTTGGGTAACGTGTGTCACTAGGACCATTTTGATGGCGGCAGATCGCGGCTTTAGATGAAAGTCTACGATTTCGATCGGATATCGAACTACGTCATATTTGTCCGGTGACAGTTCGGGTGACTTGTTTCGCAATATCCGCGACCACATATGGTTGCCGTAAGCACGCGCCACTGATTTCCGCCAACCCGATTCATACTCATTCCGTCAAAGTTTCTACTTGTATGTACACGCACGTTTGATTGTATGGATGTGTCAATTTCGGTGTTAATATTGGTTTGAGGTCGCATTTGTGCTTTTGATGTTAATCGCCCGGTTAATGCAACTGTCAGCCCTCCTCAAACTATAGCCGGGGTGACACTCGTCCACTGTGTGCTACATCGGATTTGTAAAGCTCAGGGATCGACACGGTCACCTTTTTCACATTCAATAAGCAACTTTGGCTTTTTTTATTATTATTATTATTATTTTGAAAGCTGAGAATAGAATTTTTATCAATGACTGACTTACATACATTATATTGTTTTTAAATAATTTTCTTCAAAGTAAACTTCGTGCTGATGGAAATTATAATACAGTATAAAAGGATGACTTGGCCCCGATTAAAGACGATGAGGTACCTAATTACTATATATCGATGGGTCAGTGGACAGATATTGTATGTCCAGTTTTAAAAAAAAATTAATTATCATACACAAAACGTCCCTCTGCATCAAACCTTCACGTTTAAAAAGTATTGTATGTCCAAGTGGTATATTAGAGAAGATATTGCCCTATTCAAATATATAATAGATATGTCCATTTCGTCCATAGTTTTCATGCAAAAGAGATGTATGTCACTTAAAATATTTTAAAACAAAACTGGACATACAATATCTGTGCATATCCAATACCCATCGATGTATCAGCTTAAGCTTTTGCCTGCCTGTCTGTCTGGGTTGTTGCAGTAACGCTAGCATTTCCAATATAATAGGTTTAATGGTGTTTTTGGCAAACAAGTGGGTTTAAGCTGGTTCGAGTCGACGTGGCAACGCAATTTTATGGCCATACATCCATTTAATCAACGGTACACTATTCAATTGTTTCACGTACTGTCAAACAGGCTATGCGCTGTACTGTTATTGTAAAAACAAGGTTGTCGGGGTTGAGGGGTGGTGGTTAGAATCCACCGTCATATGACGGGCACACCGGTTAGTTCCGTTATGTTTTTGTTTTATTGTATGAGCTACATATGTAGATAGCTTTGGCTCGCAATAACTCGTCTGCAGTATGTATCGGATTCTATGAATAGGTACATATATAGGCGAAGATCGCAATAAGAAATAAGTTTTTATGGTGTAAAATTGAATTTGAAAAATAAACGAATGGGAATGTCTTGGCGTGCGCCCGTGTCACACGGATTTATCGTTCGGTCGTATTCTTCGTGGCTAATGTATCAAATAAAAAACCTGTCAGATTACGGACCGACGACTTTTATTTTAAGGCGACCTGTCGTCTCGATCGGAATTTCTTAATTCCACGACATGGAACCATATGGGATTGGGCCAACTACATATATATAATTTGACGCAAATCCTCTTGTCCGAGGAGCTCCGCGAGCTCCATCATCAGAGCGAGCTTTTAAATCTCTTCCACGCGATTAAGTATTTCATGGCGCGACGTGTATTCGAAATTAGTATTTCGATTGAATTCGAGCGCGGCAAATAAATAAATCCAAAAATTAATCGTTCGTGTGTTACTCGATTTATAAAAAACTGATTTGAATATGCGGGCAAGTAGGTGCAGATCTTTCAACCGAGTTGAATTTGTTATGACGTTTGTAATAATATTTTTTAACACAATTATCATTATGTCAATCGTTGTAGGCGATATAGAAAATAATACGAAATAAACCTTACTGTCTACTAAAATTCAAGTGTCATTAAAAAATCATCAATTCCGACGTATTTAGGAGAGTTATCCTTGTGGAATTGTTTTTAGGTCGGATTATCATCAAAATTGGACACCTAATTTATAGGACATCACCATTAAGGGTCTAGGAATAGCGGAGGGACACTATGAGAGTTCCCACAACCATCAAATCATCATTTGGAAGCAGGTAAAAATAACCCAAAATAATAACACAAAAAATTGCATCGCATGTTATTATTTTTCAAATTATTATATTACATAATCTATAAACAACAATTGACACTTATGAATTTTATGATTTTCCATTACAATGTCTCGCCGGTCATTGATTCATTAGAAAACAGTTGGGTTATTGACATTATAGCATGAACTCTATTCAATAGCATTCCATTATTAAAATTGAAGGTGAGAGTGATTCGTTGGGAATTTTTCCCATGTTTTTTATGCGGTGGGGCTCTCGTTTTTTATTTTCAAATTAAAACGCGTGCATTACACACGAAACGAGGATATTGCGTGACACATACTCAATAGTGCAACAAAAAATACACGCATGTGTGTGTGGGGAATCCTTTGTCTTTTGACAGCGATATTTTCATGTGAGGAATGCAACTGGATGTCTTTAACGATGTGTAGAATGATATCCTTACGATACTATGAAGATATTTAGATTATTTAATATTATGAAACTATCATCAGATATTTGTACGTGCTATGAATTTACTAATGAAAAATTGAAAATTCAAATCGTATTCGTTATATATACAATGTACATACGTGTATTTATTTTGGTATGTGTGAAAACGAAAGTTAACGTAGTTCATACATATCATTCAACAACGATTTATCTTCAATGAGATAAAAATCTGTAAAACATTAATTGCATGTACAGTGAATGTACATACTAAATGATAAAAATTCAATTAAAGGTCGTTACAAATTCACATGCTTGTAATTATTCGTAATAAAATATTTTTTACGGATGAAATATAGGCGTTAACAGTTAACGTGTCATTTACATTTTATTTAATATCACGCGTTGATTGAATTTAATTTGTAATGACTTCCAAAGAAGTTTCTCGATGTATACCTACATACATATATAATTGGTAGGTACCAAGATGATTACTTTCATTCTGTGTATATCTAATCTCTAATTATACACAAAACAAAATCAATGAAAAGATTTAGAATTTAACATAACAAGTATTTACGAATACGATCATAACTTAAAAATATTTCAAATGGCTAGAAAAACATTTTCCTCGATATAATAATATTTCTAAATATATGTATGTACCTACAGTTCATCGTATTATTCGATCGCAAACTATATCTACGAATTAGCAGTTAATAACAAAGTTGTAGAACACGAACTACTACAGCATGCCTACGTAGCCTACGTTCTTCGATTATTATCAAATTGGACGCTCGTTCCCAATGAGATTTTTTTTTATGCACATGTGAAATACTCGACCAAAGAAATTAAACGTCAATGGTGAGGTCGAACTCTCGTCAAACTGCAGGGGTCCAACTTCTGTGCATCCTCCGGTTATTTAAATATTTGTACACGCGCTTATCGCGCCGACATCTATTATGGTATGAAACATCACGAGTTGCGCACAGGATGTGAACGATAAGTGCCGCGGCGAGAGCAGAACAAGATAGTATCGGCGATCATTACTTTTTTTACCCTCCTGTGTAGTACGTATTGTGCCGTTGAGTGAAATCGTGTCGATTAAATTTTCATTGTACATGAACGTCAATCAAAACACAGTTTTCGTGTGTTCACAATTATTTGAATACAATACCATACACGCGAAGTAAAACGAAAATTTTAAACTATTGTGATATCACAAAACGTAATATAAATTTTAATTTTAAATAGATCAATGCGAAAATAATAAACTTGGAAGATAATCGGCACGATGCGATGGTAAGAATAACACGCAATACTGTAATTTGGAAGCACAATTAAAACGATGATTGATTGCTCTGCATTGAACTTATAAGAATGTACTAAAATAAGTAAAATATACTTCAGTTTACATATCGAAATGAAAGATAAGGGACTATTTAAATTGTTGACAGGCAGAATAACAGATACGATAAAGAAGGTATAAAGATGATTAACCGTAGGTCTGATTCAAATGTAAACCCACCCGCTTAAACAAATAATAAACTTAAGAACGGATCAACAAGATCATAAAAAATACATCAAACCAATCATGCCCGTATTGTTGTACTAACTTCTATTTAATAAATTTTCATTAGAAGTATTTACCGTTCTAATATACTTAGTTTTATAATATCAAATCACTACCTGTCATTTTTGACGGGTGCTCATTCTACTTAAAACATACAGGTACAAAAAAAAAGATTTAAATAGAGTATAGAATGTTGTATATTGTATGGAATTGACATTAGCAATAAAGATATAACAACAATATTTTAGAAAAATTACCATTTTTTCAATGAGATTTTTGGAAAATGGTAAATTTTCCGAAAATCTATCTGGATAATTTTTCACCCGGTATTCCAGTTGGAATAAATTTTCATGCAAAAGCTATGTCATACAACTTTTTCGAAAAAGTAATTAATTTCATATTATAGTACATTCCATATTATAATATTTGAGCACATGGTTCTCGGGCGTATAGTATAACATACGAGATTATTTTATTTCTAACGAATTTACTATAAACATTGTGCATTATCTTCAACGTGAATAATGCAGCAATACGATTGGCTGATGGAGCTTTGAGAGGCGGAGTCAAGCTCTCTGATTGGTCAGATAAGGGAACGCCTTTCCGTGAAACTCAGTGGAGGGGGCAGATTCACCTGCCACTTGATCTCAACACGTTCGTACGAAACAATACGTACTAAATACATTAATTGTTTTTACTTTCGATACCATTTCAATAAACAAACTATCCTACTACGCATTACATGAAACATACACCTGTAAAAAAACGAACATCTATTTGGTTGATTACTTGTTTATTTTCCAACAACTGTTCATTTTCATATGCAATTTTCGATACAATGATCCTCGGGTGTCTCTAGCACACGATTTAAATTGCAACGGTTGTATTAGAAGTTGTTTGCATGTTATGAAATGCACGTCCAAGGCTGCGCTGACTGACATTGACTGTTGACGAAGAAGTCAAGTGGTATCGCGTGTAAAGCGGAGCACAACAACACGTGGCGACCGCGAGTAAGGTGCAGTCTGACATCGCGGTGTAACCTTTGCGGTGCGTCACAAGCGACGTAAAGTCGTTGTGCAACGGTTGCGACAACCGCAAACGCAACGGATTGCAAATGCAGTTGTGTACATAAGTGAGTGATCCTGCGCAAACAATGCAATCGCAGATTTCGATTTCAGCATTCGATAGATAATCGATCGGTTGTTTTGAAACGTTTCACAGTGACGACAATGTTGCGCGATTTGTTCGATTTAAAAAATAAAAAAATAATATTATGGTCACAGTCAATTGATTTGATGCGAAATATAATATGTATTCAATAAATTGCATAATATGTTTTATGAAATATATTTTATATTTATATTATATTTTACATATGTACATATAATTAATATTAATAATTATATAATCAGTTTCTGCATATGTATATGTCATATGGAATTTTCACAATATATGTACATATATGATGTTTATATATTGATTTTAGGTGAATTTATAACAGAAAGTGCAAATTTCTAATGGAAAAATCGGTAATTATCAATCGCTGAATGTCAAAAAGTCGTACGGGTACTTTGAACTCTCATAGAAAACACCGTAGACGTGATTAGGTTAGAGCTTAGAGTTAACAAGAAAATGAATTCTCTGGATACTTTATTTAACAATTTTTATTTTATTTTATATCTTCGGAAACTATTGTAAAAGAGTACAATTGTATGTAGGTAGTGCTTTGTTGTTGTAGAATTTTATTACAAGAAGAAAGCCTTATTAAATTGGCTATTTAATATTGGAAAACTTATTGAAAATATTCTATATTGTATTGACAAATATTGAAAACACGCATTTTAACCGGTAAATGAATAATAGCTACCTACGTTGGAAAATGTATTGAGAAGAAACTTTTTACTTGAGCTTCCTATTTAAGTGCCTGTTTGCCTTGGAATTAACATGCCTATATAATAATATATCAAACACAAGTCTGTCCATTGTGTTCCTTTATTTACTATTGACACATGATGTATGCATATTTATGGATGAAATTAGTTTTAAATTAACTCTTTGAACCTTAATCCAAAATGATGAAAAATTTAATTGTTGAAAATCATTCTTCAGTGTAAATGAACTAATAAGGTGAAGAAATTCAGCCTCCTCTTCGGGATTAAAGTTTAACTCAATTGTTGATTCAGGGCTTTCAAAACCAAATGGATCTTTTATCCGAAGGCTTTTCTTTATTGTTTCAAATTTCTGCACTGGAAAATACATAGTTATCAAAAGCTTTGGGATAGAGAAGTGAGATGTGACAATATCTCGAGTTTTAATTCTTTTAAAATATCGTCATTGACAATGTTAAACAATGATAGAGGAACTGACCATTCCAATGTCGTGATATTTTCGGTTTGTCGCGACCCATTTTATTTATGTACCCAATGGGTCCAAAAACGTCAAAAATCCTGTTAATTAGTTGTTGGTTCATATTCCTCAAATACATGGATATAGTCATGGGTTGGTCACACTCGAATTTTTACTTTATCCTAATCGGATAAAGTATTGTGATCGTGCAAAAATTCGACCTTGAGATTTTGAGTGATTTGTATCAGGTATCACCAAAATAAATCAAAAACAAAAAAAATCACCAAAAAAAAAAAAAAACAAGGAAAATCACCAAATTTTTTTATTTATTCTCCCGAGTAATAAATATGCAACTGCTGCTTTTCTCGCTCTTCTTGACAACATTCTCGTAAGGAGACAAGTAGTGAACTGATGGCAACGTAGTCTGCACGTTACGTCACAGTACGTCGATGCAACGTATCGCGACGGATTCCGACATACATATGTATGTCGGGAAGACGTATACCAACGTACTCGGTGGACGACGACCTTAAAATTTAGTTACACCTAGTGTTGTATGTAAGTCGAGAATATTCTCCATAGATTCTCCGAGAATATTCGAGAATTTTCTTTTTTATTGGTTATAAAACATATCTAGATAGTTTAACAGCTTTTTAGAGGATTCCGGAATATTTTCAGAACCTAATAGGAGTAATAGGACTTTCTAGAGTGTCTGAGAGCATTTTGAACGACATTTTTTTCATTCTGACGACATTTAATGTGTCATTTCGTCATTTTAACACACGCACTACCAGAGCACGAACAATTTCCACGAAATTCTCACAGGAATACAATGCTTTTATTAACTCTGGAAGCGATAAACTATGTATGCACATATTTATTGCTTTGATTATGATATTCCAGTGAAACTATTGTTCCAACCTACATATGATATAATCATTCATTTAAACTTAGCACAAAAGATCGTAAAAATTTTTTCATATTCACCCCCCATCAAATTTAGTTTTTATCACGGATACTATAAACTAAATATTATTCGTGTAACCTCTCCCAAGTATTAACCCAGATTAGAGGGAGTTTACTGTACATTTAAGCAAATACAGTAAGAGTATTTATTTATTTAAAATACATGGTGGCCGATGGAGCCCACGGTACATTGCATTATTTATTTATTTATTTAATTTTTGCCCCTTAGATCCTCTAAAACAGAAAATTCTCAGTTTGGAGAATATTATCACTAGTTAGAGATGACGCACACGCAAGGCTACACGTGACGTATGGCTCGAGACAACAGGTAGCTATGGAGCACCCTCTACCTGAGCAGGTGGGGCGGAGTCCAGCGGTGGGGGCGGAGGCTTCATCACGCCCGAAGGTCAATGTTAAGGAGCCGGCGAGAGCCACTTCAGTAGCCGGCAAGAGACTCAGACGCGCGGACAAGACGCAAACGCGCGCCAACGCCATACTAAAACCCATCAAACCACACAACACACAACACACAACAAACACTACCCAATGTGTCATTAACATATGTGACTGTGATTGTGTACGACCCGTTCGAGTTCGCGCGATACATCACCATCATTATTATTATTAAAATACATATGTACACACGTACACGTCGGACGCGACGAAATCATCGATCATAAGCAGCGGACGTTCGATGCGATTAATTAAAAATTTCAAAAGCTCACCTCGAATATCGTTATTATTAAATACATATATATAGATTCGGTTTTTGTGATCGTCCGTGGGCGCTAATGCGATACGACAATTTTCGCCGTCGTAATTGGTCCCTTGATCGAAAGCGGGCCGTCGTGAAAACCTGATTTTGGATGTGCGCGCGCTCCGCTCCCCAACTGTCAAGTGTTGACAATAATTTTAATTGATGCCTAATTCGGTATCTCTAGTTTTGAACTTGACATTTTGAGTGTCCCTAGGGGACGCGTGTGCGATCGTACGAGATAGTATCCCCCCCCCCCCCCGACTGTCAATTCGTTACATTTTCAATGTCAGTTAAGTCGTATCACAGAAGCGACGGTCTGGTGGCCAGCTTCGAGGAGAGACTCGGTGCAAAGATGGAGACTTTGGTGTTGATCCCTCAGGAGTTCGCCTTGGTCGTCACGTCGGAAGTGCGCTCCAAAACTCGCGGTATTCCAGAATTGACCGCCAGCGTCTGGACCACTGCTCAGGTGCCCAGAGGTGCCCTTTGCTATCCGTTCCAGGGAACGATCAGGATAGATAAGTTGGAAGTCTACTCGTATGTCGCCGAGGATGATGTGAGTGCACCTTTTTATTTATTTTTCAAAACAAAACTCATACGCGCTATATGCACATATACGTACATAGGTACATACATACATAGATTCCCCAAAGGATAAAAAAAGTTAAACATCTTGTATTCCCCATCAATATGATAGACATTTTTAACGTGTCAATATTATGAAACATTCAAATATCAAAAAATTTAAATAACGTATGTAGAATTATTTTCTAACAAATTGTTAATATTTCAACGTACTTCAAATTGCAATTGCAACTGCGACTGATTTCATCCAATTTTACATACATATTATGTACATGTATGATAACGTAGATTGATAAACCATTGAATCAAATTTTTTTGTACTCATAACTTCCATTGAGTAACGTGAGCAATGTAACATTGTCTCGCTTTATCTGCATATAATATCATGTGACAATTGTGTATAATTTTATTTAAACCAACAACGGTGATAAGCGTGCAATATGATTCACGAAGACGTTCTATTGAATTTCGACCGGCATTGCGTTCGCTCGAATATCTGTAATCTTTTCGTGTTCATTTTTTTTGCTGTTAATATCAAAACGCAACGAACAAAGGATGATTGAATTTTTTGAATGGAAACGGTTTGTTAAATGCGCACTAGTGTGTATTGTAGAATGACCGTTAAAGTCGGCGGTATTGTGCACCTGTTTTCCGTTACATTTTATTAAGGGTAAGAATTCACCTGCACCCATCCGTCTGCTTCTTGTAAATAACACTTGTCTTGTAGAGTTCGATGCGAGCAGCTCGACCGGAAAACGTAAACAGACACACGCTGACCAACCCTCCATAAAAAATATATTATATTATTATTATACGCAATATAACGTTCACGAGGGACGCTTCCATTATGCACGCTCGATTAAAGAGAGCTACGTTTTTTTCCACGTTTGATAAATCGTACGAAGCAAATTGCTTTATAACCTTTAGATTTTGAACTCTACAACACGACAATTGTACAAAAGGATATCTAAATAAAATGAATGTATAATAAAAATTCGCGTACAAAGTCACTGAATGTAAATGCTGATTCGAGTAGGTACTAATGAAATAAATAATGGTTTAATTTTCATTCTACAATTGAATCGATTTACCGGTACGTTGACCACTGCGTGTTAAAATCTCGTAACTTCGCGCTATATGGTTTCATGATTTTTCACGCTTGGGGAAATGTTCGAGCATTTAAATTAAACTGTGTGTTATATGGGCTATGTGGGGTTAACTGAGCGTGTAACCGACGACACCGAAAGGGGGAAAATTCACCCCAATTAACTTATTATCGTACACGTAAAAATCAACAGGGGGGAAATTTTATCAGATTGGATTTAAATTTTGAAACGAAAGGCGAAAACTTATAACCGCATAATAAACGTAATAGAGGTAAACAGCCTCTACTATATTGTTTTTTTTCTATAGACAATAGATTCCAACCATAACAATGAGATTCGCAGCGGCAACGATTTCGTTTTCGTTTTATCAATTAAACAAGCTTCGGAACAAAATGGCCGCGTAATTAGAATTGGAGCTGCTTCTCTCGAGCACAATTCAATGGGTAAGCAAGTTTTTCTTGCGACTGCTTTTACTTCTTCACACACTCTCTCGCCTTTGAAATGCGTTCGTAGAACAAGAAGAATGACGCGCACTTGCTTTTTTTCCACAGTGCTCTTAATTGATATTATGATTTATTATGACACGGTGTAACCTCTCGAAATTACATCGATAACACCATTAGAACAAATTTCTTGAATTTTCCTAAGTGGATATATTCACTTCCGTACTAAAACATTCATATCGCTTCCATTCACTTATTTTGTTTGTATAATGACAGAATATGTACCTACATCGGTACATATCCTGTAAATTGATTTTACTATTTAATAAATAAATATGATCAATTCCCTAAACTAACCGTTATAGTGGACATGAATGTATTTTACGTACATGGAGTTAACCCACAAGTCCATCCTCTCTCAGTTATTCCAGTGTTGAAAATGTTATAAATCATCTCGTCACTGCTGACAGTAAAAAAGTCGCACTTGGACATCATTAGCATTCTCATCAGAGGCGAAAGCGATCATGGTCTTGTAACGAGTGCAATAAAAACCGCTCTGGTAGATCACCGGCGGTTCACATTGTTACATTATTATAGAGCGGTCGGTCAGATCGCTACGTTTTGCCATAGGATGTCGACCACTTCACTAGAGTCATCGACATCCACCAACAACAACACTAAAGTTTCTATTTTGCAAAATCAACACGTCGACAACCACCTCGAATTTTTGAATAAATCTATACCACTGCACTGTACTAATCTTCCGCACGATCGAGTATGCTAGCACGTACATAAGATAAGCTCTACCCATGTCAGTTAAAAATAAAAAGTGCAAAATAAATATGTACAATTCGTGACGAAAGAAATTACGCTACTAAGTAGTCTCCGAATATCAAATTAATGAATCCATCTCGGGATGGTAGTCAATTAAAAAAAAAGCTTTTATCCAAACGAACGAATCTGATTTTATATAACAAATACGCGTTTGATTGATGCGTTCGTTACGATCTATTAATTTTTAATATTTGATGTGCATCAAACAGAAGTAGGTAGTGCCTACTTACTAGTTACGGATTTTTTCAACAATATTTCAAATTGCCTTGTCGCTATAAAATCAAATGGAAAATTTTCGCTGGATTCATTATGGATAGTGTACATAAGCCAACACATGCATAGGTAGAATGCGTCTCACATGAGATGTTTAAAAATAATTAAAATCGACCCAAGTTTAACGAATACTAGTTGATCGTTAATTAGCGCTACTGTGATTGTTGAACGAAACACAATTGTGATATTTCGACAATCGAGCAAAGTCTTACATTGATCGATTCAATGTTATAATTGAAAAAGCGAGTGAAATGATGATGGCACGTAAGAAAGCACAACCGAGCAATATGTGAAAAGCAGTTCTTTGCCCCACAGCGGGCGAACAATGGGACATCGTAGAAGAAACGCGTAAATATCGCAAGCACTTTCGTTGTCGATCTTCTTCGTTCGAATACAATAAAAAGGTGTGTAAGCATCCATGGGAAAGAGACTCGGTTTACATAGGGGGGGTGGCATTAGTTTCATTTTCATCCGATGAAGATCACTGAACTTTAAACAGATGAGAGAAACTCCACTTTAACCCCGTAACGAGCTTCGAGCTATCAACCTTACGGTTAGCGGTAGTCGGCCGATTAATCCCCCGGATGTCGTGTGTCGCTTTTAATTAAATTTGATCTCATAAAAATGGCGTTTAATTAATACCCATAAATTGCAACGGATTGTCTCGTACATATCTGCATGATTGCCGAGAGTACAACCACCACATTGTGCGCCATTAATCATTCTCATCTCCCTCTCTCTCTTTGCCTCCTCTTGTTTGTAATGGTTGTTTTGTTAAGGGCTACCAGGCCTCCGGAGGAAATGATGATAGAGTCTTCACGTGTTTAGTTATACGCGGTTAATATACGCTGTGACCCGAAAGGCTAATTTCGTTTGCAAAACGTACACATCTATGTATGTACATATGTATAGGTACACATTCTGAGATAATGGTCAGAACTCTGTGCCACCAATTACCTGTACATGTTTCAAAATATAAATAAGCTTGTGATGATGCGCTTCTGTTTATTTAATTTACAAAAATTAATCAGTGATAGATTGTACGACAGCACATTGAACTTTCTATTGGTTGATAGATACATGAACAATCGTTCCTTAGTATGTTCAAAGAAATGATAAAATCCGACAATGTCGTATATTGAACCCAACTGCGCTACACATGCACTCATCCGAACAATTAATTAATTATTTAACAACAATAAAACTAGTTTTTGCATACGAAGCGCAGTTCTCACGTTACCTAATTTGGTAAAATTCTGCTATAATATACGACCGTGTTCACAATAAACGCACAGTGTGTTCAAAATATAAGAAGCTTTTCACGCGCCGATCTAGAAGTTGCGATAAGAGCGCGCTAGAAGCACGGTTGTTTATTAACCCGTCAATTAATCAACATCTTTGTAACGAAAAGGAAAAATATAATATATATAACAAAATTACTTTTACCCGCCGGGTAACACACGACGCGTATAATCGGTATCGCCGAAAGTACAATGGCCGACGAATTAATTAAAATGTAACACAATGAAATCGCACTTTTACCCGATCATCTGAGCTTACTTTAAGCTGAGGGGCATGAGTGACGGCTGCAGTGTTAAACAATCGTGAGAGTTCAACGATTGGCCACTTCGTTAACAAAATCATCGCTTATCGTTTTTATTTTCGACGATGGGCTACGCATATTGTAATTATTCAAAAATTAAATTAACGCGCGTTTTGACGGACTTATCGCGAGGAAAACATCGCGTTACGTTTCGACCATTGTGCGGTTTGTGCAATTTACGTACGCGTTAAATATTATTTCATAAATTTTCAATGCTAGTAGCAACAGTATATTAAACTAATAAATGACTTCCTAGGATATTTTGCTACTTCGTTGAATTAACGATTATTTTATTCAGCTGATTAACGCGAGCTGTTGCCGAGTTAACGATAAGATTATAATTTATTGATCGTACAAGTAAGTATACTTGTAAGTATAAAATAAAACAAATGGGAGTTTTGCGTTTTTAATTGACCGTAATTTTTATAAATTGAACATTTTATTATCACAATTTAAATGACGATTCACAGTAATTTTTGTAGACGATTATTTAACAAGTAGCCGGTTTGTCCGTTATATGACGGTAAACTTTAACCCCCACCCGTGTGAGAAGGTTTGTACAATAACAGTACATCCCTCAGCCCGTTTGACAGTATGTGAAACAATTGTAAAGTGTACCGTTAATTGAATGGATGTATGGCCATAAATAAGCGTTGGCAGCTTTGACAGATAGCGGCTTCTTGCCAAAATTTAAATTTTGTTTATGTTGACACGCGAGCGTGATCCAACAACCCAGGCAGGCAGACGCTTACGCTAACATATATTTAAATAAAATTAAAATAGCTTGAAGAGCTAATTACAAACAAAAAATTAACTTAGATAAAGTTACAAAACTTAATTATCTATTAGCACTTGTATGGAGGTGTTGTTTTAAGGCTGTCAGGAATCTATCAATCTGGCAGTCCATTGTATTAAGCAACACCTTTGTACAAAATACTTTTACTAGATCTAGGTACTTAATTTTTCAATTCTTAACTATTAACTTATTCTTACCCCTAGTATTATGAGATTATGACTATGTACATACATATATTATACAACTTTATCAAATACTTATCGAAATATTTAGGTAACAAATTCTTATCTAACTTAGAAAATATATACTAACATGCACACTTTTAAGGTTTCACTTACAATCATCCAATTCAATTCATTCAACATATTACTTATACTAGTTAATCTATTTACATTTAAAATATTCCGCATAGCTCTAAAAATAAAGGAAGATTTACTGTTTTAGACTTATGTAAAAGTCAAACTTGTTTTCCGATTGTCTTGTTTTTCATTGCAAAAAAATGAGTAGTCTTTAGCTGCAATACAAATATTCATAATAGCCAAAGGATTTCAAAGCTGAATTATTCTACATCCGAAAAGTATTGATTATTTTTATATTTCATTAGATTATAGACGCTACAACAATGTATACGTCGGCACACATAAGTCGACGCCTTTTATTAGCGGGGCTCTCGTTTCGATCGTATATAATAAATTTGCATATTAAAGATTATAGACGTTCGTCGTAAGTGCCGACCATGTCGTATTGTAACCGAAGCGTTCGATACGTACATACATACATTCACCGGATAATTGCGGTCTAAAAATTAGATCGAGGAAGTTGTTACGGGGCCCCGGTCCGTTAAAGGCGCGCCCTTTGCATATGTCGTTAAAATTCGTATGAATTTCAATGAACAATCATGTCGGTAATTTAACACATTGTGGCTGGTCGCCTTTCGAAGTGTTATCATTTGGCGCACACCGAGATACGAGATGAAATTCGATTGCATATTGTGATTGCAGTTCGCTTTATGCGCATCGTCAGCGAGAATGACAGTGCGATGAAAGGAATTATATGGCTATATCAAAATAACTCGTGCCAATGTGAAGATTAACTGTACACTTGATAGATATGAGAATTCAACGTGCATATGAATAGCGCAAGCTTTTAAATTGATCATGCGCTAGGTGTAAATAGTTAATGGAACAGCATGATAGGTATTATAGATTATTCAAATTTCAATATGTGTTTAATCTATTTATATCAATGAAAGCTTTCAGAAATAATTGTTTTTTTAATGGAGGAGTCAGTACTAAATTATGTACAGGTCAATATTAAACAGCCACTAGATATTTATGTCTTATAAATAGTTGTGTGTCTATGGGCATATCTATGGCACCTTATCGATGAATTCGTAGAGGCGATTAGAAAAATGTAATTAATTTTTTAAATTGACAATTCGGCGTCGTTTAGCTGGTTATTAATTCAAACCAATTACATATCTATAACTACCGGTTTTCGTGTGCCGTGATGGTCCACGGTGGCCCGACAATAATTAAGCGGAAATTAAGTGGAAATTACGCGTCGGTCATTTGTCTTCTTATTTACAAGCAATTATTTGTTTTCTGGTCACGACTTAACATCAGAAAGACCGAGACTGTATGAGCTTTGAATGAATGGAAGCTCGAAGGGCAGAGTGGTGATACAAAAAAAAATTAACGACGTTCGTCGTTGTTGAAAAAAAAATAAAGAATGGCAGGTGATTTTGGTAGACCTTTTGCTGCACCTTATTAAAAATTGTGTTCTAATTTGGTAAGGTAAGGTGTGCTTCTAGGGGAGATACGTGCATCGAATACGAAAGCTCTAGTCTGCAAACCAGTATTACGGTACAGTTTTTAAAGCTCTTTTGCAGTTATCATATTAAATCAAACAAAAACAATAGGTGCAATTAAATACATCTAAATGTTTCGCAGAAAAAAAGGGGGATCGCATACTTTAAAACGTTGACGATTGCCATCTTAGATTGTGTTAATAAAAAAAAATATGCAAGACAATTTTTTTACACTTTAATTAAATTTCATAAACATGAAGCTCTAATAAATAAAACCAGTTCCAAACATTCGTTAATGCTGACAATGTATCCTTCCAATATCTAACCGATATTATCAGTTGCTCTGGTTTATGTTCGAATATACGCAATTTGCATAATGATCTCGTTTAGTCGTTTCCGATTTAAACACTATTCTTACTTTGATTTTTTTTTACTAACGACATGTTATGCTAGCGCTTTCGTTTTGTGCAACGGTACTCGGAGAGCACAACGGCGATTATTATCTGTTAATGATTTTTTAACCTGCATATTCATTTTGGGGGTGGGTTTTATACTTTTTTTTTTTGAGGACCATTCACAAGGGGATGCGTCCCATTGAACCATAATGATCTTCGTAATACGAAAAAAAATCTTCAACAGTTATTCGACCGCAAAAACCGGGTCACAATTAGCTGCGAAATCGCAAACGAGTGTTAAATTCCCTCAAAAGGCAAACCTTTTCAGGTGATACCTGTGAATGAATTTTTTTTATGTATTAGGTTTAAACTGTTTTATTTTTCCATGTGTAAAAATAAGGTTATGGCTTCGTAGGGATGCGAGTGACTTGTCGAACCTGTAACGTAATCCCTTTATCTGAATTTTACCCACGTTTGGCCGCGTTACCGTTAAGCCGCAATAAAAGGTAATAAAACGAGGGTCCTCAGGGGTGAAGGTTTGCTGTCAGATAAATCTTCGCGTTCTTATTTCACATTTTTTTTTTTTTTTGACCTCGTGCGACCTGAACGTCGTCATATCCTCGAAACGATACGACATCGCATAAAAGTTCGTCTCTTCCCCTGAGGTATGACCTCGCGATAAAGTCTTTACGATGTGTGTGTGAAGAAGTTTCTTGACCACCGAAGCATTGAAGGTGTTGACCCGCGAGATTTGATATCTTAGTATCACGCTAGCGGTTGCATCTGATGATGCATGGATTGCAACGCGATTGCGAAAAAAGATAACAACGAAGTTCGTATTTTACGATGATTTTTCCGAGAATTTAATTTACACGCGTAATTTAATAGGTATCGAACCATAATTGGCTCAAAAAAAAGAAAGGCATGTATGTATGTACATATATACATATGTATGTACATATTATGTACAATACGCACAAGCAAAATCTTTATCAATTACTGCGTTGTAATGTACAAGCCGATATGATATAAATTCAAAGCCCTTGGATACCTCTGTGTAAAATTAAAAGTTAATCAGTACTGTTTTTGACATTTACATATATCCAGCAAACTAGTATATGTAAATAGTACCTTGAATTCATTAATACAAAAAACATACATATACATATGTACATACTAAAATACCGCTATAGTCTATGTTGTACACATCGCCTTTTACTGCGATGTTTTATTCCATATTTTATTTAATTTCCATCTTATCTCAACACAGTTCGTAAAATATGACATTGCAGAGTGTGCTAAAAAAATGAACAGATATAGAAAAAAATTCGACGAAAGATAAATGTGTAAACACATTAGCTGAGATCCTTGGTTAACGTCTGGACGAGACGTCGTTAACTAATTACCATCCAGTGTTTATCGATAGACCGTGAATTTGGTCAGAAGATGGATAATCGCGATCTAGGCGAGCACTATGGGTATATAAATTAAGCGAATAGCCCATAAATAAGCTCGATGAACACCCGCAAGCACCCACAAGCTCCAAGACGACAACACCTCACATTCGAGGGCCGATCAATCAACGCCGTCTTTCAAACAATACCGCCAACTGGTTCCTTTCTATTATACGTATGTATGTACATATATATGAACCAACATTTCACCGGAGATATGGCTTTTGGATTTTAGCGATATTTTATAAACATATAGTCAAATAAAAAGCAAGGCCGTGGGATACGACCGTCCGAATTTATTTTTCGAACGTTTTCAGATAAATCTCGACGCGCTCGAGCTTTACGAAAGTCGTTTACGGTGTCGATTGCTTCGACAATAGATTTATACGCATCCAACGAACTGGGTTAACGAGAGAATGTTCGCGCACAAAGGAGTTGTCGTCGAAGTTTTGTTTCGATATAATCACCTGTTCGGTGGAATCAAATCAAGTGCACCGTTTCCCGAGATTGCTAAGCGATACCGTCGACGTTTCGAGGAATCAAAGTTCACTATTGTACAAGACTATGTATAAAGAAAAAAATCATTTCGCAATCAAAGACCATATCGATGGGTTAGTGCACAGATATTGTATGTCCAGATTTTATCAAAATTGAGTCATCATACACAAAACGTCCATCTGCATCAAACCTTCATGTTTAAAAAGTATTGTATGTCCAAATAGTATATTTGAGAAGATATTGCCTTATTCAAATATATGTATAATATGTCCATTTCGTCACATATTTTTCATGCAAAAGAGATATATGTCACTTACAATATTTTAAAACAAAACTGGACATACAATATCTGTGCACTAACCCATCGATATGATACTCTGCGAATCATATATGTACATTTATAGATTGATCTATATAGCGAGTTGTTCGTTTAAATCGTGTAATTTGAAATGCAGTATGCCTCGAAGCTTCTGTCAAATGCTTTTCACCGTGATGGACATTGAAGTAATACAGAATATGTTGTATGGTGAAGTGAATGAGGACACTCGAGCTCATGCAGATGTTGAGGATGCGCGAGGTCGCGTCCTCCACCTTGCACTCTCTGTCGAGGGTCAACAAATTTATTTTCAACAACGACAAGGAATGCTCTTGCACTCCGACCCGTACCCTCGCAGATGTCGTAAACGAGATTTTTATAATTGGACAAGCTTTCCGAAAAATGTTATGCGAGCGCGCAGTGTAAAAACGTTCACGATCGATTCGATTTTAGATTCGTTTTGATTCAACTACGTAGATATATGCACATTCATATGTATGTATGTATGTACACGTTGGCAATTACCGGAACATTATCCGACCGCTGAATGTTCGAAGGCCTAGGTCTAAAACCGCAACGCTGTTTAGCTGTAATATATGGTTTCGATCCCACAAAAGCCACGCTCAATATCCGCCTGGCAGGAGAAACGCTTCTTTGTGCGATGCCGTTTTCGTTTTTGGATGATACCTTCGTATCGAATTACATCACTCGAGGTTTCACTCAGCGGTGTCTCTAAGCGCAATGATTTCAGCCGAATATGAAGCGCGAACTGGATTTCACAATTGTAACGATTAAAAAATACACTAATATTAAACGACCGCGATGCGATCGGTTGTCAATTTCTGACAGTGAAATCTTGTCGTGCTTAAGTGCTCCAGCAGCGCCGCAAATTCGTGACGTTAACGTGAAAATCGAAAGATTCGACAAATGTTGATGTAATTAATTTGAGAAATCGAAAGCTTTCAGTTCAGTGCAAAAAAAAAATGTTCTTATTAACAACGACATACAAATAAAACGATAGTTTGAACGGTAAACTGTTACTTTTTTACATTTACGTCATCTTGTAAGTGGCATCCTCGTGTATCAACAAAGGTGTAGAAATGCGAAGAGGTCCATAAACTTCTTCAGAACGTTCTGAAAACAACAAATATATAACAGTTAATCGACAGCTTAACTAAACATTTGGGAAAATTCATTATCACAACTCACGACTATAAAAAAGAGCTAGGTTGATAATATTTATTTTATTATATTTATTTAGAATAGCTTGAAAGCTTGTTAAAAAAACAAAAGTAACGTAAAGTACATCATATGTATGTTATGTACTATACTAATCTATCTACCTATATATATATGTATGTATTATATTAGCACTTGTACAAAGATGTTGCTTTAAGGCTGCCAAGAATCATTTGGCTAATTTTTGTTAAACCATCTGGCAACCCTATTAACTTATTCTAGTATTATGGTGTATATTATATCCTCTTATTATATATTTATTGAAACTATAATAATATATAAACTAACTAATGCCAAATCATATACTGATCTTTAATTTTAAATTTACTTTAATGAGTAGGCTACTTTTTGAAGTCACTTACGTGCATGTTTGAGTTTCAATACATATTAAATATATCAGTGTCGTGCACCAACCGGTCAAAATCAAATTATTTTAAGTACAGTTGATGATCTCAATTAGAAAGTATTTAGTAAAGGAACTAGCTCAAAAAAATAAAAACTACGATAATTTCAACCGCAAGAGCTTCTTCTTCCTCACGACGCGACGGAAGGATATGAAGTAGACGAGTTGATATTATTCGTTTTAACTTTTTTTTTTTGACACATCGAGAGCATCATTTCTTCGACAACGCGTGTTGAATAAATTTACCACGTAAACGGTTCATCATCGACGTAACCATCGTACCGGCCACCCACAGCATCTCGGATGAATTGGAACACGTTTGTTTCGATGCATACACGAGGGGGTGCAAGAGGTCACAACCGATGCGATTCGACTCGTTGTTTACCTGTAAGGGAACCATTATCCTGGTCGTCAGCCAGTAGTCAGGACACGGTTAATAAAGTGCATCGTATCAATTAAGCTCACGCCCACATCCGCTCGATTCGATATCTAATTGCAACTCCTCGCAAACACACACACACACGTGTACAGGATCACATTGATCAATGGAAACACGTACGATGAATGTACGGTTGATATGAAGTGTAATTAATTTGTTTATTTATCGGAATATTTATATACTGGCAAGTTTGCCCGTCGGTGGCTTCTAACCCCACCCCCCCCCCCAACTTTCACCCGTGTGCACTGGTTTGTACAATAACTGTACAGCTCATAGCCTGTTTGACAGTACGTAAACAATAATTGTATAGTGTACCGTGATTGAATGCGTCATTGACGTGACAGAAAGTGGCTTGTTGCTAACACACCATTAAAAATCGTTTGTTTGTTATGTTGGCAATAACCGCAACGACCCAGGTAAGCAGACAGGCAGACGCTTACGCTAATATTTATTTATTTATATAATATAGTAGCCAAAGCTAATTAAATAATCCTTAATTAAGTTTTTTAAGACTGCCAGGAATTTATCAATAGTTTTGGAATTCGGCAGTCTATTACATATGTACATATGTATATTCCAAAACACCTCTGTACAAGATGCTTCTCCTATTTCTATTTATTCTAACATTTTTTTATAAGTAAATTATTTTTATTCCTTAAATTATATTCACATATGTACATCCATTCCTCTCACAATAATTTTACTAAAATATGATGATAACATATTATTGGTAACTTAAATATAAATACCAACATGCAAATCCTCAAAGTATCATTCACATTCAACCAATCTATGTAATTCAATCATCATCTTTTTTATACTAGCATACCTATCAACATTTAAAATACATCTCATACCTCTATTTTGTAATATTTGTAATCTATCTCTAGTTGAGTTATCTAACATATTTAATAATAAACCACAATACATAAGATACATTTATAGTATTATAAGTAACTGCCCTAGTGCATTTTCAAGTAAAAATTCATGATAATTTTATAAAATCAATAGAACCTATTCCTTCTCTGAATTTAATATACATTGAATCGACATTGACAACAATTTTGAATGAAAATAATATAATTCAATTTTCAAATTTTAATTATATTGTTTGATTGGTGTGATGTTTTGAAATTGAAAATAATAAATAAACTCGTGTAAAAATCTATTCGTTTACGAAAAAGTAACTAATGTGAATGTTAGGTTGCGTTAGTTTTCATTGTGGTTTTAATAAGATCCAAATCAATTATAGCAATATAGCTACCTTACCTACATAATTACCTACTAAGTAGGATCCTTCTACATTGTCCCCCTAGACCTGTCAGAAATCCTCCATTGTTTCATTTAAATCATTTTTCCACTAATTATTCACAAAACTCCTTCATTTATAGATCCTGCTCGTCATTTAACGAAATCCCGGCACATATTGATCCTTTTCTCTATTAATTTAGCAAGTTAATACAATACCTTAAGAATTATTACCAAATCAGCAATTATAGCAATACCTTAAGCATTAAGCTGCCAATTAAATCAAACGAATCTTACGATCGTGTTAGGAATCGAACCGTAAAAGTTCGTACGCGAGTTCAACACTTGCCTGAGCATGATCACTGGAACTATGAGGGATAAGAATAGTTCAAACAGTCCAGCCCTGAATGTAGGACTGTAGGTATTCGAGAAATGCTCAATTGCTTAAAGTTTCGGCCGGCATGTCCTCGCTTTCTGTCGGCGAACGTCCGCCATCAAATTAAACCAAAGAGGACCTGCGGATAGAACAATGCTTTCGACGGGGAGGTTCAGATGTTGGCGCACAGATAGTGGGCTAATCGCGCGCATCAAAACAATGGGGATGCTCCCGTTTTAACCCTCCACAAAACTAATGTTTAATACATCCCATCGCGTAGCGAACCCACCGATCGTAAAATTCGATCTTCGAAAGCGGTTGGTTGCATTTTGCATACAATGGTCGTGTTTTCACACCGAACGCAGCGGGAGGTAGAGGCGAACTCTTCACCGAGCCGCGGTCCAACTTTGCACCGGTAAGAGTCGCCTGAAAAACACTCGAACTCATCATCATCATCACGGTCGTTATCAACGTCGTTAATGACGATTTTGATAGATGCTAACGTTGACATGGATATACTATACGGGGCATTGTCCGTTAATTGCAAACCGCATTGAAATACACAATTCGAAACCGTTGTCCGACGGTTGCGCATATCGACGTGTCTATCTTCGTCGTGTGGGAAGTTTAGGGGAAAAAATCCCGAAATATCGCAGACACGGTCGATCGCTCGACACACACATATTATTATAATACACCATAGGAAATTGTATCGGTTTTTATCGGCGTGTGTTTTGCAATTTTTTGTCGGTCACTGTGATGACGGTATTAACGAGAAAAAGAAAGATTGCGGTATCGTATACAAACCAGTTCCAAATATTCGCTAATCTCCGCTCGAGTGGTGTTGACCGATCACTTGATACATTGGTACTTGCGTGAGGTTATCTTTAAACGTATCGACTTGCATTTTGAACCATTTTATTTTTGTTTATTTGTTCGCCACGTAGGAATACAATATGTAACTCGAATTTTCATTGAACTATGTATGTACATATATATAAATTAATACAGATTTTTGTCGTGTCGGAATGAGATAACCGCCTATTAAGCACACCCACGTAATATTATTTTACACCCACATACATACTATCGTATTAGAAAAAGAAAATGATTAATTAATTAGCGTATACAATGTACGTATCCATAGATACTAAAGATAATGATGTCAATGTCTTAGATTGTTGACGATAGTTTTCATTGTTGTTGCTTTGAGTTGTTCTATAGAATTATTATATATGTATATAATACAATTTTAATATAAACGGTATGCGAATTACGAAATATCTTGTCACTGTCTAACGATGATGGCTTGTACATATAGATCTTTGGCACGCGCAAAGAGGAGTGCACACGCGCGATATAAAAAAACAGTACGAATTTAAAAATAATATTAAAAAAGCACACACCAACATGGTGACAACGTCTAAAAAATTTGATCATATCAAAGTCCATCCGGAGACAACCGATTTTTTTTTTTACCTCGAACCGCACATACTAGTTTCGAAAAATATTGTTCGTATCGTTCGCTTGTCAATCACTGTCACATCGGCCGGCTTAAAGAGGCTTAACAGCAAAACCGCATACTGCATAGTCACATTTTTATTTACACAGTTGATACCGTTATGCGCATATGTAAATGTTTAAATTTCAATTTGAACTAGTTCGTCGTCCCTAATTAATTATCCAAGCTGGCGCCAGTTAATGTCTTAAATACTTCGATTCATTCGATGGGTATATGCGTACACGTCGATATACCACCAGTTTACACGTCAATGACACAGTAATAGGACATAATGATGCATAAATGCATTACGCAAAAGAATTGGTATTGTTTCGTTCATATTGATTTATACAAAGCCCCAATTTTAAGTTCGTATGTTGTAAGTTTCTTTTCGTCGAACCGATAATTCATTTGAAATTAGACTATATGGAATTGTATGGCTTGAGTAATGTACGCGCGATTTGTTTCTTCTCTTTGTACGTCCGACGAAACGACCCCATACACGCTATAATAATCCATCAAGATATTAAAACATAATAGACTTTTCGAGTGTGGCGATTAGTGTTTTTAATTAAATTACACACACATACACGCAAGCGTCGTTTGTTAATTGGATATCGACAAGAAAACGTCGGTCAAAATTATTGGACGCAAAAGGCGTTGTCGAAGAAAGGTCCGATAAATAATAGACCGATGTCAATCTACATACATACTCTCGAGTGCGATATAAAGAAAGCGTAGACATTACAACAATAATAACAATGCCAATTTAATTGAAATAATCACCCGTGAAGTAAGATTCGATGATCAATCATACAATATTGAAAACGGTCTTTCGTTGCAACACAAGTAAAAGCTCGGCCTTTGCGCGCCGATCATTTTTCACTCGAAGGGATTTAAACATTTAAGGATCACGACGAAAATTCGGTACTCCTAAAGTTAAGCATGTGTGTATTGGGTGTATATACATATGTAAATGTTTGTACGTAATAAATTTGGCGTCGATTTGATTAATATATAATAATCGTATCGGTATTTCATTAATGCGTATCGTCGATCAGATTACATGCGGGCGTCATTAAACCGGGACAGTTATTCGAGAAGAAGTTTAGACAAAAAAAAAATAAAAACATAGCGAGCGGTCCAAAAAAATGGTTCAGGCCGCATGTTTTGCCAAAGCAACTGGAATGCGTATCTTTTTGTCTTTCTTTGCTGTGGAAATATAAAGTGTGCGCGCGCGTCAAGATTAATTTGTGATGCCAACGCGTTGCGCAACGCACTTCAAACAAACAAAAAAATGTAACGCATCTCTGTATACAGACCGCTAGAAAGTCAAGTGCGAATGTAAATTGGCATCAATCGTTAGCCTAAATAATTAAATTTAGCAATTTAGATTCGTCAATTGGCACCTTCCGGACATAAAAACAAATGAAAGTTTCCTTTATGTCTTTATAATACATAGAGATTAGTATTTTTATTTGTCGGTGTAACTGTGTTCCTTGAAAATTTTTGCCGATGGGTCACCACTGTAAATTATTCCATTAAAGATCAACAAAATGTATAGATAACACGCACACACAAAAAAAAGCTTAAAATACGTTCGTCCGCGGATTGCTTTTAAATTTATGTATTTTAAATACCCCATTACACTAATTGTTCAAATGGACGTGTTTTTTTTTATACATCATTAATATCCCGAAACGCTTTCATTCATAAATTTGTATCAACATCTATAATGCGATCATTTAAATAAACATAATTGACAGTTAGAGCCGGCGCGCATGTGCCGACAATCATTAGTGCAACGCAATCGTATCCGTATGTACGTAAATAAATTAGATTTTTTCGTGTCGCGATAAATGGAGTGATGATGGCATGATTTATTTGCGTGCGCGACCGATAGAATTTGTAGCGTGTACGGCGGTCACTACAAACGTTCGCAAAAAAGCCAATATTACACGACTATCCAATTAATTAGCGATATGGAACAATATGATACGATCGGACTCATTTTGACGGTGCATATTTTGGGATCGGTCAGGGGTCACCAACAGTCACGACGGCCCACAAATTAATAACTCACACACACGCGTGACACGGCGATCACGAGTTGATCACCTCTGCATGCTTTCCGTAATGGATATATCGTCCCGTCAATTGATGCACGAAACGTTTTGAGTTTAGATTTTTTTATTTTATTTTTTTGATTTTGACGTTACACATTGGTTAAATAGAGTTTCACACGATGTCGGCTAAATACGTGTGATCTAACGAGACGGCTCTCGTCTCGCGGTGAAAATTTTCGTTCGGCTGAAACTCTCGCCGGGGTCATGGTTCATAGGAAATTGTCTAGCATGTTGACCTTAAAATTTTACGTCGCGGTAAAATCAAATTGCAATTTTTTTATGTCGATTTGAGCGGCGCCATGTATGGATACGGCTACGTCCTGTATATTGAAGTAGACCACAAATATTTGACCCACGAGCTTTTAAGACTTATTTTGAGTATTCTAAAGTCGGTTCACAAAAAATAACTAAATATTTGGCGAGCTCATGCGTCGAGCTGGAGCCGGCTTAGCATTCTAAGAAAAAGTGCGTAAAATTCTTAATCAGTATTCATATATGTATGTATGTACATACTATACTAGTATTCATATATGTATAAACTAATGCGATCGTGTGAAAGTTCGTCCCTGAGGATTTGATTAATATGTATCTATCAGGTATCGCCGTCTGATCGCGTTTACATGATTTTTGGAAAATGTCTGTGTCTATGCTAGGCGGATTACCATTACAACCTATAAGGTTTTTAAAAAATTTTATCAACCGAAAATAGTATTTCCTCTTTTAAGTTATCTCATTATTACTTTGCGTAGTTTTATTATAAGCATAATATGTATGTATGTTTCCTTATTATACATATATTTATTTTAACTTTACCCATATCGAATCGTGATCGGTATTGTGATCGTGCAAAAATTTGACCTCGAGATTTTGACATTTGTATCAGGTATCATCCCCTGATCACGTTTTTGGAATGTCTGAAAAATGTCTGTGTGTGTGTATGTACATATGTGTGTGAATCGCTGTAACTCAAAAACTATCAAACCTATCCCGATGAAATTTCATATTAATAAGTTTGGTGCTGGCCATTACAATTCATACGGTTTTCAAAAAATTTCGTCAACCGGAAGCGGTACTTTCCCTTGCAAGTGTGAAAATGTTGAAGCGGCAATGGGCTGGATGGGTACATGGCGAAAATAATGGATGGCAGATGAACACGAGAAATACTGGAATGATATCCGAGAGGATGTGAAAGTAAGCAAGGTAGACCGAGTGGACGATTGGCTGATAAATTGAGAAGAATGTGTGGAGTCAAGTGGATGAAGATTGCTCAAGACAGACAGGAATGGAAGAGGATTGTAGAGGCCTACATCCAACATATGGAAAGATTTCACTATACTTGTCGTCTCGAATAACTTATTATTATTATAATGAATATAGGCACATTTTAATTGCATTTGAGATAAATACAGTGTAGATATAGTATTGTTTATATAGTAATAAGATGACATCATTGCAATCAAAGATTATCGTACGTAACACACAATTGCAATACTGTAACTAATGAATAACTTTTCATATGAAAACAAAACAGTTCAATTGTTTACAGTTCAGTATAGTTAGTAGTTTTTCGTGCCAAACAAAAATTGTTAATGAAAAAATACCACTGAATCGCTTGGAGATATTTTTGGGGATATCGGCGCGGTGCAGCAGATTCGCCATTCTAAGAGGAATTCGTTTAAAAAGTTAGTCTTTTATTTAAATAAATATTGTTGTTGATCGTATTGCGACCAATTTCACTCGTCAATCAAACGAGCATACACAGTGTGCACGTACATATACGTACAATTGAAACCGATTTGAAAAAGCAGAACGCGTCAACGGCCGCCTCGCTCTCCAGCATCGGACAAGATTCAAATTACATAATCGTACGTGATTCGAAACACAAACCGCAGAATAACATGATTTATGATGTTTGCGTCTGCTCCTCGCCCCTCGGTCCCGTTTACCGGTGGTTTTGTGCTCGCAACCACTGCGTGTTTTATGGTAGAGTTCGATATTGATTAATGAAGGCCGCCATCTGTTTAGCCAGATAACCGGTGGTGGGTCGTCGGGCATTTATTGAAATCCGTAACTCCGTGCCTCACGATCGAGCAATGTCGGAAAAAATACCATACGCCAGAAAATTTCCTCGGATAAAAGTGGAGCAAACCGCGCGCAAGGGTTTGCGCCAAATGAGCGGTCAGCCCAAGACGACATCTCGTAAGTGGTTGTGGCTTTTTTTTTTTTTTTTTATTATTTGCCGTTCGCATCGCGAGTCTCTCGGGTGAATGGATGCCGATGGTGGCGAGTTCAATGTTTTTGCCGAGACACGCACCTGATCGTCGTGGAAAACTAGACCAATCTTGGCCGCCGATGCAGAGAGTCAACGTCCACTTAAACTGTTTTAATTTACGGTCGTTTGAAGCAAAATTTACGGTCCAAAATTTGCGGTCGATTCGATCGAATAAGAACGCGCCTGTCATCCGAAAGAAAATTCACTCTATTTAGTTTAATTTCGCTGTTTTAATTTATGTCCTTTCAAATGGTGCAAAGCGTTGACCGTTTGTACTCCCCGCCGTGTCATAAAATTATCGAATTTATGATAATCATAAATTTACGCTTCAAATTCGTGCCGATTCAGTCAAATACTTACACGGTGTGTGCCAATGCAGAATAATTAATTTATGTACTTTTAAATACACCGCCTGAATGTTATTCATAGAAAACAGATTATAGAATGAAAAATGACTTGTCTATAAATTAAAGATAGGCGTTTTATTTACGATGTGAATTTATTTCGATTCCGACAAATTTGAATGAACTTGTCAATAGAATCTGATCTATTTTGAAATTTTGTTTTGTTTTTTTACATACATACATATATATATGTATGTATGTATGTATGTATGTTGGATGCTAAATTCAAGAATGCTGCGTAAGATACAGTGCACACTGAGAAGTATGAAAAGATGTATGCTTGGTATAACAAAAAGAGATCGTAAGAGACATGGGTAAGAAGTATGACCAAAGTGGCAGATATATGTACATAGCAGAACGTGTGAAAAAGTTTGAAGTGGCAATGGGCTGGACACATAGCAAGAAGAATGAATGGCAGATGGACGCCAGAAATATTGGAATGATATCCGAGAGGATGTGAAAGAAAGTAAGGTGGACCGAGTGGAAGATGTGTGGAGTCAAGTGGATGCAGGTTGCCCAAGACAGACGGGAATGAAAAAGGATTGGAGCAGCATTGGATTCATTCAGCAGTGGATGGTGAACGGCTGAAAATGATGATGATGATATACATATGTATCGTCAATTTAAATGGATGTTTATTACAATATTCACAAAAAAAAAAAAACCCCAAAAAAGTCATCGTCTATGAATAGAGCAGCGCTGTGTATAAAAGTATCCTAATTTGTGCATCGTTAAAATCATTGCATGATTTTTAGCCAGGAACGTGTGTAAAGTATCGACGTAACGACTTTTTTCTGCGGCTTTTCCGACAGCCGTAGCCGTGGCGAACGGTACGACTTTAATGAAATCAATCAATATAGTTTGCCAAATTATGTTCGGTCTATTAAGTCTAAATTTCATGACGGGTGAATATAGATAGCGTGATTGAAAAAATCGCCCAGTCACGGCTGTATGTATGTTTCTGAGAAATTTTGACACCTCCTCGAGCCGGGGAAACCGCTTAGGAAATCAATAGATAACTAACTCGACGCGATTAAATTCGATTCACTTCCGTGCGATTCTGAAATCGCCGTTGTTAAAAGAGATCGCTGACGAAACGTTCGATTCGAAGTGCCAATCTGCTGAACTTTGTCGAAAAAATTAAATTAAAATAATTCAATGCGGAGTTTTCCAAGCGGCGCGAGCTTTACGGATGTTCATATAAATAGGCGCCAAGTTGACGCTTTTAACCGCAAAAGCTTTTTCCTACTTATGCAAAGCGTGAACCAGTTAAACCTATCCGATCGTTAAACTGCTTGATATATATAATATGCATTTATATTTACGGATATATAAATAAAACATAAGCAATATTAATCGATTCGCTTTGATTGAGATGCGTTGCTTGAACACTTATTTTTTTTTATTAGTGGATTTCACTCGTTAACTGCGAAATTTAACCGCGGGCACTCGCTCCCTATCAATCAAAGTAATTGAAATTTCTCGCTATGCCTAAAATTATTCGATGGTCCTTTTTGTACGATTTTTGTTGCACTTTCACTATTTGAAATTATGGAAACGCAAGTAGACGTACACGTATATAATCCATATTGTATGTATTCGAAAGTAACTTCAGTTGAATAATCGATACACTTTCAAGTGTAAATAAAAACGGCGTGTGATTACCTGTCTCAATACGTACATACACAGTCACTGCACTTGACCGCATTATTGCAGAACTGCATTTCATTGCAACGAGTTGCACGGCCGCTATTAGAAGTTCAATGTTCTCGCTTCTCCCAACACATTACAAAATTGCACCACTTTTATTTTTACACAATTTTTTTTGCAATTAAAATCACATATGTACATGTTTTTTTTATATACGGTCTCTTGCACAATGTCGTCGCGAATCAATCGAAAAAATTGTTTATATACATAGTATGTATTCATTTTCAATTCGACATATTTTAACTACCGGTTTTATGTGACTTTGACTCGAGCCGAAACCGGTATATCGAAATTGCAATAATGGCACTCGAATCAAAGTGACATTTTGTCGGTAGGAAATGTGTCCGTTTGCGAGTTAGGTACACTTAATGTGTTTATTTGAACGTATGCTATCTATCAATGAACGTTGTATAGTTGGTCACGTGTCGCATCGATGATCTGTCTATAACAAAATGACTTGCATCCTTCGAGATCGATCTCGCGACAACTTTCTCCTGCAAGTTCGAAATGCGGTTTTTCCAGTGGCGTTACACCGGTGTTACGACGCACTTGATAATGCACTTCGGTTCGATATGCGCTCGATACACTCTCGTCGCATAACGAGTCCGAAGCAATCAAGTTATCGAGTGCACGGCACAGGGTGTTCGCGATCTGTGTTTCATTGAAGAACGTGGGCTCAATTTTGATTCAATATTGATTGATAACAGGAACTAGATATACATAGTTTCGTGTAAAAGTAGTGTGTTCATGTACCCCGAAAAACACACCGTTTAAGCTTGACCAATTTAACAAAACACGAATCGTGCGTTAGGTGGTGGGTAACACACACACACACACAAACGTCCGGAAAAATCTGGTACAAAAATTGCAACTCACGCTGGGATTTGAACCCGCGAATTATCGCTCGTAAATCTCTACCGGCGATACACCGGCTGTAAGTTTGAAAAAAAATAAAAAAGAGCAAATATTTTTTAAATGTTTGCGTATATTCGGGTACGACAAAACGATACATTGCAAAAATGTCGTTCGATTTTCGTCGATCGATCAAATATGCAAATTTTGACGACCACCCGCCGAAGAGTAGATCCAGCAGCGACGGTAGACAGGAAGGAAGTCGAAGTCGAAGACGATACACTCATATGAATTCAGTGGTTCTAATGAGTTCGATCCGCGGCGTGAGTTACGATCGCTCCAGGGCGCCTTGCACACACGCCAAAACAACAAAAAAAAAAAAGTACACAAGTTAAAGACAAAACATGTCGGTTTTTCGCTCGGCGGTCGATAATTGCTCCAAGATTATAGGTTTTTTTTTTAACGGCCACGCGCGACACACTTTGAGAACACCGGCGAATTTCATGCTCGGATTTGACGCTAAACGGTGCGTCAACGGTGAAAGTACGGACGTCCCAAACGTACTTTCAAGAACACCCTCTAGCCATTGGGATCATCGTTTGAGGTTCTACTATGGTGCAAAATCAACACTGCTGTAGTTTGACTGAGAAAAATAAAAAGACTGAGAAAATTTATAAATGAGAATCTTTTAGAGCAGTACGTCGAAGAAAATGTATAAATGTATTTTTGAATTGAAAAAAATTGTAATGATAAGCGGCTGTGTCGGCGAGAGCTTTAATTGATTTAATTCTATTTGCCCTAATTAATTACACCCCAAAATATATAATTTTCATCGAAGTGTTATCGCATACGAACTGATGTATATATTCATTACATTGCACTTATTAAAAAGGAAAACAGTTCAAATAACGGTGTCAGGGCTTAAGCTTGTTAAAAAAAAAGTCATTTTAGATTATGTTTCACTTACGAACATGAACTTGAAATATGGATTGACATCTCACTGATCCACATTCTTCGCCTTTATAATACTTATACGTTTATACATAGTTTGTGTACAAATTTTTTTTATTGTAATATCGCAAAAAGCTCGCGACAAAGCAAAATCGTCCGATGAAGTCATACTATCGATAGAAAAAATGATTTTTTAATTATAATTAATCGTACAACAATTAAATTGAACGGCGAAAGCTTCCGCTCTAAATAGATTAAAAACTTAACGCAGTCTTTGCATCTATCATTAACGTGTTGTTTTTTTTTATATTTTTATTTTTGATTAATCTCACTTGCAGCATCGCACATGCACCGCGATTTTCAATCTTAAATAAATTTTAACGAAACAATTTATGTATGTATGTATGTTCATACATCCCGACCGGAGCTTTTGTAATTATGCGCACGTTGATTGACAGGGATCGAGGCATCGAAAGGGTTACAGTTTAATGATTTTTATTGTGTTCGAACGGTGATTTATTACGGTAGGGGGCTCAGAGTTCGTACACTATTAGCGCAATTGAATATCGCATCAATGCGAAATTAATTGAATTCATCATGCCGAATATCTTGAAAAGGGCTTCTTCGACGGCGGTCCGCGCAAATTCCGAGTTTTGTAATTAAACGCGCGTAATCCATCAGGGGCGAGGCGTACGCCACTGCTCTCGAGCTTATTCACGGTTCATTGGCCGGTTATGATTAAAAAGTATCCATCGTCGGAGAGCCCACACGAGCCAAGCCCCGGTAATTGATAGCGCGGAGCGTGCCCGTAATAAATACGGTTTCTAATGAGAAATCGCAGACGCCCACGCCCGGGCCCCCGAACGCCAATGTCACGGATTTGCTCCCAATTGCAGTGGGTCCCCGTCATCGTTTGGATGATTTAAGTGAGCCCTTTCAATCGTGATGATGGCTCAGTATCTGAAGGGTTGAGTAGCGCTCTGTGCGGCTCTGGAGTGTCAAAGGTCAATTTACTCTAAGTAAACAGTTTTGGTCTGAATTGTATCGAATGCCACCTCCAGCTTATTACGAGCAATGGAGAATTCCTTTGATACATTTATAATGAGTGATGTGTATTCAGTATTGTGTCCTATTCGCTGCAACTAAAGTTAGGGAAATGATTATGATACGTTCATTGGATATGTAAATATAAAATTAAGTAATAGAAGAATCAAATTCGATGTAATTTTTTTATATATATCTAATATTAAACTCTCTAATGCATAGTTTATTCATTTGATTTTTCGTTTAAAGGTAGCGTGTTACCCGTTCTCGTTTATTATTGGATTGTGAAAATATTTCACGTAATAATTATTATCTTCATTCTCCCTTTCCCAGGATGATCAGATATGGCAATAAATAATCAGAATTTATTGATTTTTTTAATACTAATATTTTGTCCCTGAGACAAAGACTTATTATTTATTTTATTAACTCAACATAATTTATTTGGGTTTTTTTCTAATTTAATATACATACATATGTTTTATGTATTTTCATTAAGTGTAAAAGCCCTAATAGGAGTTTGATAAATAAATATTGCACAGAGAAAAAACGTTTGACAACTGACAAAGTATATATTATGTTGATCAACTATGTATGTAGTGCCTTCAGTTTTTGATATTCTGAAAATGTGTTCAATCCATTGTATTTTTTTTTTCTAACGTCAGACAAATAAATAACATACGAGTGTGGTCAAGGGGGATTTATGTTATGACTTTTGGTAAAAGCATAAATTTCAAGCGTGTGAATTTCAAGTTTTTAATTTGAAAAATCTCACACTACATTACATTATTTATGTAAATTTAACAAGTATTTACCGTTTCATGTTGATAGCCTCATTTTGAATTACTTCATTAGAGCAAAATTTAATCCAGTCCACCGGTTTGCGTCGATAATTTAGTCGTATATTAATATCGACGGACTTATTTATGGATAAAAGTTTTTTAGCGACGAACAGTCCGGTAGCCGTTTGTCGTGGAACGTATGTATGTAGATAGATGTGTCCACACAAAGCTCGAAGCTTTCATAGGAAGAGGAATGAGAGCGGTTCGGAAAAAAATGTCTTGGAAAGTTGCCGAGGGCGACAAAACTTTTGTCGTGTTTATTAGGCAGGTGTCGTTGAGCCACCGGCTTCAATTAAATAAACAGTGAAATGTTCACGCAGTTAATATTTAATTCTTCGGTCACCTAGAGCGGTTCTGGCCAACAAATATTTATGGCCAATAAACAGTTTTAATTACGGCCGATGATTTATCTCGAGCAGTGCGCGGTGGACGAATCTAATCCAGGTTCCGTTTAATGGTCGTACCGAGCGAGCCCCCGCATCCATTATTTATTATTTATCTTTTTTATATAATTTTTTTTTAGCCTTCCGAGGCGAATTTCTCGTTCGGCCGTTAAGAATAAAAATAAATTAACAACACAGAGATTAGTGTACAAACATGTGCGCGGTCGCCGATCTTATCGATCCCTCTTGATGGGAAGCGTGTGGATCGCAATCAATAAATGACTACTGTGCAACACGTCCAAGGAAACTTTGAACCATTTTATATTAATTAAAAAATTCCTAATATTTTTTATCGAACGTATACACATAATCTTAAAAGGAACCTTCTAAATTGGGGACATCAAAGCTTCCGTTTTCATTAAATTCGGCCCCAAAGTATTGAAACAAAAATGGTATTTCGTTCAGTGTGTAACCGAAATGCAGTTCGCAATCACTAAATTAACAACTGAATTATTAACTACATACACTGCAATGCCAAGGGAGGAAATGTAATGTTTAATAATTTTTGCATGAATTCTATCAATACAAATTGGCAGGACCGTTGCGTATCAGTTGTCCACGAGATAATGATTATACGATCATAAATATAGGAATGTTTGCTTAACAAACTCTTAGTTCTCATTCAGGACATTTAGACACTTATCTACGTTCAATTATCCACGTACATATGTATCACTATTCAGTGTAATAACAACCGGGAAGTAATGCAAGATAATCGTTAATGACATTGCTGGACCGGCACTCGAAAAGACGATGCAGTAACCGCATTGCAATTACGGTCGAGGTTCAAAAAATCGCGCGGTTAACTTTAACTACACCGAATGCGCAAAACATCAATGTAGCACATTTTAAAAGATCGCTTACAAAATACCGATAATTTTATACGTTGCGTTGTTATGATTAATGAATATTATTTGATAGAATTTGCACTCGACATTTTAATATTACGGTCAAATTGTACATATAAATTGAGCTAGGACAGATAAGATCGGTATATTGTAAGATTGGATTCCTTTGCTCACTACCGTTTCGTTTAATAATATTAGTGTCGATTTGGTCTGAGCGTGAAACGTGATGTTGTAATCAATTTGTATAGAGTCGAATTCGAATTCAAAAATTGATCCATTAGTTAAAGGAATTATATATTTAATTAAAACCCGAATGTATGTACTTGTGTATGTACATATGTGGGTATTATCTTTAAATAAATGCGATGGTCTGCTTGTGAAAAGCAATTATATAAATAATAATGTATGAGACGTGATGCGTACGATTAATATAATAAAACTAGTCACGAGCCGAAATGATAAATACATTACGTGTGCATCTAACAGTTTATATGATTAAGTCATTCCCAGTGCGAAACGAGTGACTGAAATTTGAGCGGCTCCAATGCCTCGGATTAGAACGTGGCATACTTTGAACCAATTTGTGGAATTTTCCTGACATTCCGAAAGAGAACACGGCCTTGGTCGACGGTCGAGCTTTCAGTGTTCGAATACTTACTTACTTACACAAAAAGCGGCAGGTGATAGCTTTCCTTGGTAGCTTCGTGGCCTGTTTGGAAATGGCACTGTCAAGATGAAATATGCGGTCGATTATGGCGGTTGGCCGAAATCGTGGCATGCACCATCCGAGAAGCGTGCTCGACACACCCACGCGCGTGACTAACCCTTTCAAACGCGAGAATAACCCTTAGAAGGGTGCTTATTTGTACATTGGATACATCACTCGAAGCATAATCAAAATGCCGAATTATAAAAGTTCGATGTGAATTAAAATATCTTAGGTGTAGCCGTGTAGATTTATTTTTCGCCAGACGAATGTGTGCGCTATAAATTGTGTACGCGTAGTAATGGAATCGATTTGTCAGATAGTGTTTCTTGCAAGCTAAAAAGCTGCCGTTGGCCGTGCACCGACCGAGATGCGATCGATAATGAAGCCGTTAAAACGAGATCCGCTACAAATTCCTTACCCCCGAAGGTCTCAAAACAGGGACCTCAAGAAGACCTCCGGCTGTCGGAAGATTCCGTCGAAAGGTACATACATAGGTACATACGATACGTCTAGGTAACACACGAGTAAAAGTCGTACACGTGCGACACGTGCCGTTCGTGGTACAACCAGTTCGGTAGCTGCTACATAGATAGATGTAAATTCTAGATAAATTTCCAGCTTTCACCCGCAAAAAAGCTCTCAAATTTTAAATTTGGATTCACGTAGAAAATGGCCATATAAACGGTCTTCATAATGATGAATCTGTCGTGCGGCAAGCGATTGGCCCGAAGCAATAATAATATTGCGTTTGAAAATATGTATATGTGAACATTTATCGAGAGCGAAGTACGTATGTAAAGAAATGTTAAAAATATTTAATTGTAATTTGGTCAATTTGTTTCGACGTTGCCGTTTCGTGATTGCGTGTTCGAGTTCAAGAATTATAGCTGATGTATGGTCATTGATATCTAATTAATTACTGCACCATTTGTATTGTAAGTCATAATAAATGACACTAAAAAACGATGGCATAATCAAATTCATAGAATATCTTACGTGCATGTCAAACTTTTTTTTTTTCCGCCACCATCTTTTCTTTTTGTTCGTGTGCTATCTCTTTCCATTTACCAATGTTTGAAATAAAAGTAAAACTAATTCGGGTCAAAGTCTAAATAAGCTAATATTGTTGTAGGCATCTATGTATGCACACGATTTCCTTTTAATATTTATCGTATAAAAAATAACGATATCAGAGTGGCACCATCGAAAAAATTAAAAATATCAACATTTATCGCGGTCTACTGCAATTTTGGTTCGTATATTAAAATCACGAGCACACACAAAGATTCTAGCCGTGAAATGGGAGGAGGGCAACAATTATACCCATCGAACTTTTATCACGATTTTTTCGAAACTAGAAGTGTAAATTATAGTGATCGCGATTCGTCAGAAATTGTTGCTTATTTGCCCGACGCTTATGGCCTTTTTTTAATGTGATTCAAAAAATGAACTGTAAGCTAGTAGGTAATGGCTGACTTCCTCGTTTTTCCGGTGGTGGTGTTCAATATTGCTTTTTTTTTATGATTGAAAAACGGTACGGGAAACTAGTTTAGATATTGTGCAAGCCGAGCATGTTCTTTTTCCAAATATTTAACGACACGTTTGTATGATTAAATAATACGTTTCATCTACGGGGTCACAAATTCCTAGTGTGAATCTCGTTAGTTATAATTGAACGTTTAGTTCGTTTCAGCGCGTCTTAATCATACACATATCATGGTTGTATTGCAACAAATGAACACCTAGGTACACGTAGTGTAAGTTGGCTTTAATTTAATAAGACGGACTAGTATGTAAATTGAGTATTATTTTTTGTGAAAATACGCTTCCTAGATTATACGGTAGCTTCAACTTGTTGGCTTAGATTTAATTAATATTTTTATAAATTAAATTGAAGTTTCAATCTTATCAATATTCAATACTTATTATCAGGATACACAGTTTTTAAAATTCGATTTCATGCGATTACTGTTTGAGTATATCGTGAACCTTTTTACTGTTTGATTTGGTGAAGATACGCAAAATTTATCTTACACTGCTTTTACAACATTGATTCGTATCAAAGGTGACCCATTTTGAGCGAACGTTTACGCAAATTAAAATCGTCCATCACATATATGCTTTTACGACGTCCATAACCGATCGCACCGTATACTTTTGGGCTCGTGAAAATAAATCAGTAAGTCACGAATACGTCCCGATAGGCGAATTATTTAGCGAAAAAAATTCGACAACGAAACCAACCCGGCCTAGAAACAGTTAACGGGCGTTTCGGTAGCCGCGAGATATCGCTTTTCGTGATTTAATCTAATCGTTTGTTCGACGATCACGAATTTTTGCGAGATACCATTTAGTTACCGAGCTTCGTTAGCTTCATACGTTTGAGGATCTTCGATCGGTCATAACCAATCGGCGATTTACGACCAATACGATTAACGCTCTCGAATCCAATAAACGAGATACAATGTAATCATTACTGATCATTTTTTTATGCGCCGACGGTTTTACCGATTCGGTGATTCATTGTTTGCCGTGCAATGCTTTGATTTATCATCAGTACATATAAAACATTGATTTGTAGGGTAGCCCCCAAAACTCAGCTAATTGTAAGCATTAATGTACCCTAATGCAATACTTAAAATATGCATGGTGTTATAAATGATCTGTTTATATTGAGTTAGTCAGCAAGTGTAAGTGTCTGTGACGATAAACATGCGGGTCGAGCACCCCATCGTTTTTCCAGTTGGACGCGCTCGTTGTTCACGCCTGTTGCGCGTGCTCTATGGTAATTTTCCGGTCAACATGTGTGCTTAATTTTCACGACATCGTATGTGTAGGTGTTCAAATAAAACTTGTGTAATATAATTAATCTATTAATCACCTTTAGCGGTTGGTAGACGAGTGAGGGGATGGAAGGGTGTGCTATTATTATGGCGGTGCAAAGTGCGCTTTCATTTGGCAAATTATTGCATAAACACGGAGCGCTGGTGCGATTAGGGCAAATTGTGGTCATGTTGCGTACACATTACCTCAATTTGTGGGACGGGTTATCTCCTTGTCCGCTAAATTATGAGGAGATTGTGTGGCCGCGTGGGGTCACCCTAGCCCGGCGTGCTTTCAGTGGAAATTACTGTTGAAAGTAGCGAATTATGAATTATGTAGCGAGTTTTGCTAAGATCGTTTCACATTCAGTTCATAAACTTATACTGAATTTTTTCAATTGAAATTTGTTTATAATACACGAAGAGACAAATTATTGATTGATTTAGTTAAAAAAAATACTATTTAATTGTCGCCAATAATTACATTTAACTTTCCAATGCATTCATTTGATCTAAATACGCGTCGAACGTTTCAAATTAAGGAAGTGACGTTTTTTTTATAAATAACGGTCTACGGATGTGATAGAAGACAGTTTGTTTCGAAAGTGATGAATTTTGATGGCCTACTACCTGTACTGATATTATAATTAAAAACTGTAACGATTTTTAGAAATTATGTAAATAAATCGAATGTAGTATAATGTGTATAAGCTTTTCGACGCCATGGTATATACATACATACATATGTACATATATGGAATTGAATAGTAATGAGGATATTTTGATGAGAATTAACCTCACTCATACATAGCATTCACTTTATGTAATTAATAAAATTATAATCTTTTTTTTTTATAAATAAGAATCTTCCAAGTATTGTCTATTGATAAATGAGATAAAATTGTGATGTTGCATTATAAAATGTTCGTTGAATAGCCACATGGAATCGTGCTTCAACACCTGTACTAAGTGGTAACAATGCGTACGGCTACACCTCCGCATGTCTACGCCTGAAACCCGGTAGTTTGTTCAGAAATTGCGATGAGAATACACTCTTAGTCCGGGTAATGAGATTTAAAAGCATTGCCGACAAGAAGCTTAAAATATAAATCGTTCAAGAGCTGCTGCGGCTCATTAAGTGAGAGAGTCAGAACAATAACACTGTATGTAGGTATCCGCATGTACGAGTACAAGGCGAGTATCGGTCCGAGTTGCCTCTCAAGTACAAAATGTTTCATAAATAAATGCAATTGATAATATTGGCGCGATAATGAATTATTATTATTATTATTATTGTTTGAAATGAATTCGAAACACTTGCCGGTCACTTTATGGGCTTCGAAGCTAATTAGTTCTCGTCCGCATACCATTAAACTATCTCCCCGTGGCTTGATAGCTTAATAGCACATAATAATATCTTTGTATACAAAGTACACTATGGACCGGAGCGTACATTATATACCATAAAAAATATATAATACACATTGTATAAATGGAATATACGTAGGCGAAATTCCGAAGGAGCTATTTATCCATACAATGTACATTTTGTGAACGTGCCATAATTAATACGTACTGTCTAATTTTTAACGGTGATTAAAACGTAATTGTATATGTTGTAGTTTTTTTTTTCCTTCGGAATATCTAGATTGATTTTTTTGTGTAATGCAAAAAAATATTGAATACAATATTGAAACTAGAATTTTCATCAAAATAATAATATTGTTTTGAAAATTTAACATTGCTTTTGAGTTTTAATTCGTGACACTGAAAATTTTTCCAAATACTCTATGTACATATTATTTAAGTTTATATTAGATATGTTGTTAAATAATGTATTTGTAATATGTTTTTAATGATTTTTTTCTTGTTACAGGTGAGTACAAATATCAAAATCAATGTCATCCATGCTCGTTTCCGTACGTATGTATGTATATATGTTTTATTAAAATATCATTTATAAATTGCTCTCATTTTAGCCGATTAGAGAAACCACGAAACATGAGTAATACATGTACTATTTACATACATAATATTTGAATTTCAAAAGCAATGGCTAAACTTTTTGTATTATGGAACGTTGTTATGTGCTAAACAGAAATTTATTCAATTTTATTTGAATATTCTGCGTATTATCTTAGTAGTCTCAACTAATCTCAGTAGTCAATAAGCTCTTTTGTTATACATTACCAATCAGGTGTGGTCGAAAAATTTCTCGCACGATTTTAGCTCGCATCCGAGCGTTTTTTCAGCGTCGGTGAACGGATTTATCCGCTTTCAAAAAACGCATCGCGGCACACGCAACACTTCTTTATTATTTATTTTTTTGTTGTTGGTGGTTGGTGGTGGTGGTGGTTGTCAGCTTCTGATTGCAGCTGCCGTGGTAGCTGGCGTGACGGTAATTGCCGCAAGAAGTTAACGCATGCCCACGGCTAACCGAACCGGAGGAAATTCGCGACGTTTCGGCCACTACGTACTTCTCTTCAACTCTTTGGCTGTCGGACGAGAGAGCGCAAAAAAATATATATAAACCTCGGGCCGGAATTATTTGGCAATTAGGAAGTTGTTTCGTGTAATTGTTTTCGAATTAAGCGCGTTTATGTGCGCCAAATGACGCAAGTTCAAAACGGTAATACAACATGAGCTTTTTCAAGCCCGTCGAGCTTAATTTTTATCATTATACTTCACGTTTCGATATCATTATAAACGGCATAGGTGTGTTTGTGAATGCACGTGTACATTTATACTACTTTTAATTTAACTTTTTAAGAAAACTTATTTGGTATATTCGCGTTATTTATTCACTTCGATGCATGTAGAAAAAATACAATTATATTCGTTTTTATATTTTTTTTACTGAAACACTTTTGAATTCGGTACAGTAGGTGGTCCTTGAATATTATATTATTTTTGAAGTTGATCGAAGAATTTTTTCATTTTTCATACATAATCGTGTAGAAAATTACCTAGTATGCCTAGTGCCGAAGGCTTTGAGCGTATCAAAATTGAACGACAAGTGCTCTTTCATTCTAAATTGAATGATTTATCATATCGTTTGATTAATAGCGCAACGTCAATATATCATTTTTGATATGTGCTACAATTTTGTAAATTGTTTTAATAAAATTTCAATCGAAATAACAGTAATCGATACGTTCATAAATTTTGTCTACGAGGGTTTAATGACATTTCATTATTTTTTATCCCTTAGACATATGTATGTACCTATGTATATGGTATTTTAATATCCAATTGAACCAGAGCACTTGTGCAAGTTGTACGCTCGTTTTTTTTTTGATTTTGCTTTCGTGTACAATAGGTACATATGTACATATATCTAATCGTAATTTGGATTAAAGATTTTTTTTGTTATTTTTGATTGTCAATTAATTGTATTGTTAAGATAATTTGCTGATCGTTTTAAAAAAAAATCAAATTGAGCATCAAAGCGTATCATAATCGTTATAAGACGTTCAAGAAATCAAATAAGACTATAAGAGTACACCGGATGATTCATAGCAAAAGTGCGGTCCATTCGTACAGCCTCGGGAGATCGCCTCAATCACGACATACCGATTTTCAAAAGCTCACAATTCCATCACCGTTGAACTATTCTACAGCTCCAATTCCGCTGTTTTTTTTTTCTTTTCTGATATTTTATTTTTTATTCACCTTCCATACACCGCGTGTTTGTTTCTTTTTTGGGCATGTAGTTACATGCAACACGCGCATGATGTATGTACGTGAAATTTTACTCGGCATGCGCCGGCAATACTATTACGATCTTGGCACGCGATCGTCTCGCCGAGGGATCATTACGTTTCCGTTTCATATCTATGTGTGCCTATACAATAATACAAGAAAACGGAAAAAAATGGGTAATTTTTGTCGTTGCACGATACACCGACATTTGCCGTATGATACGAGTCGAATTTAATGATTTACTTAGGCGCGTGCCGTTCGGACATCATCGCATGTTGTTAGCACATCATCAATGAGTAGAGCTCGCGCTTCAGATTTATCCAAAAATAGCCGCAAACGAAAAACATAACAAATTATGTCATTAGCGCGATAGAAAGGCTACGTATTTCCATTACGACGAATCGCTTTTTTTTTTTTCGCCAGTTTGAAGCTGCTGTTGGCGGTGTGGTCTCCTTTGCATTCACATTTCGATGTTGTTGCCGATAAAAGGGACGTCGAAGAGAGCCCTCCCTTTATGTTGTCCATGATTGCTATACCGGCGAATAAAGCATCCACAATGCCAATCGTTCTGACACATCTGACTGCACGGGAATGATGTATGATTCTTTGGTAATTATCTCACGAGTCCCGCGCCCCATTGTCTCCCACCGAGTTGAAACTCGTTCGTTTCACATTTGACGCATTGTTGCCTATTCAGTATTGTGCAAATCCGAAGAATTTCTCTCTCTCTCCTCCCCGTTGTTCAAAATCGGCCACAAATCAGGTGGTCGAATGCTCTATATATAGGCGTTGGTGATCGATGGTTGGTGTTATCTTGTGGCATGCTAATTCTGGGCGCAGTCCCTCAGGCACTTGGGCTCGGCAGCCCTGCTAATTATATTTCCATTATGGTAGCTGACCGCTGCTGTTGCTGCTTGCTTGGACAAGAATGTGCTCCAGCCACCACACAGCACCACCGCAGAGTCGGTACTTGCCGTAGGACTTGCAATCGCCACTCGGAACAGAAGCGCGATGTGAGTCGTTACAAGAAGTTTTGACACTTCACGACTAGCCTGATACATTTTATAATCGAAATTTTGATTGTTTTATCATATAAATTGCGAATACACTCATAGCTTCCACTTTCACCGACGAAGTCACCAAATATTTCAAATTGAAAAGGAAAATGTTCAATGTTCGTGACTTACTTGATAAAAGTTGGTTTTGAATGCATGTGCAAATCTTTTTGTGTTATGGTCTCAGAAGAGTTTTCTAAAGAATGTCTTATCCCTCGTCGGTTGTTTATTAATGGTAACCTTTAATCTATTCGATTACAATTCAGCGAGCGTTTGAAAATTCATTACATTAAATTCTAATCGTCCATTTAAACGGTCACCATTACCCGTTGATTTGCAACTGAATCACAGTCAACATAAAACGCTTTCGCTGAAACCATGTAGTTAAGCGAGGCGCGTTTACGAATGTGCACAGATAAGAGTAGGGCGCCGGTGGACACAATAGGATAACGTTTAAAATTAACGAGACGTTTTCGTATGAGATGTAGAAGCTGCACTCATATACCTCCACGGATTAGTTAATGCAACCATTACCGTCAAACGGGACGGCTGCTGCATCACTTTAACGGCTCGTTTCTTCTCCGAGTTCGCTTTTAACGATCGTTCACTGCCGCCGTTAAATAGATTCGAAAACGGCCTTTTTGAATAATTGTTTTTTAATTGGTGTATCGAACGTTTCACGCCGTTTAGCCACGATATTATCTGAACGTGTTGAATAAAAAAGATTATTATAAAAAAAAAATCAAAATATTATACACACCTATGCATATAAACAGTGTTAATAATCTGATGTTGTTTTTTTTTCGACGATCACGCCTTATCCATGTCTTTGCAATTTGGAAGCGATCTTCATCGTGAACGCGGCCTGTCAACGGCCGCTTTTGGTAACGATTCCAAATCACGCTTTCCATTAACGACCATGTCATTTTCGGGTTGTTTTCGACCCTCGTAAATATTTAAAGTGTTAATTTGTCGGATGGGAAATTTTATCGAACACCTCACTTGGCGCAGTGCGCGTATGTAATATCTATGAAAATATTCCACTGATGCAATATTGAAATTAGACGCGCTTACATTGTGTGTCACTGGTGTGATTTAAGTAATTTCAATTCATTGAAAATCGTTCGTTTAAAATTCGAGGACGGCTTTTAACGGATAGATAAAACTGAAGATAATATCAAAATAAAATAAAAAAAAGGTGGTTCTGTATGAGATAATAAATTCGAGAAACGTCCGGTGAAAACGCCATAAGTTACGAGAAGGGCGATAAATTCCTTAACAATCCGTTCATTCAGGTTTGCGTTCGATCCGCTCGTTGAGGTATCTCGCCCATTCACCTGTAGGCGAAATATACGTGTACGCTTTAATTTTTTTTTTGTTCTTCTTCTTCTTATGCTTCATCTGAGCAGTGAGCTTTTTTTATCGAGTCCGAAGGCTGCTGCTGTTAATTTACCGGTAGAAGAACAGTAGACGGCCGGAGGCCCGTGAAAGTCGTGCAGTATGATCTGCGCGGCCAGGCTCACTTAGTGGCCGGTGCGTGCACGGACGCCACTGAACCCTAAAATGCCCACAAAATATAAGGATGATTACACAAATAAATTCATTAGAATATTGACTTTCAGACATGCAAAGGTATGGTACGTGAAAACTTTTTTTTTAGGCCGATACAACTTTTCAACCTTTGGGGCTCTCGTGTGTGTGTTACGTTCGATAATAATGATCGAGAGGATGCGTTGCATTCGTATTCGAACGAGAACGACGACATTTGTAAAAACCGAAAAGTCGTCTCGGAAGATGTGGGAACGCTCAAGGGCTCGCTCATAAAACATCAAAACTGACGCGCCAGTTTTAAAATGTAAATTATGTTTCGTGGAAGAAAAATATTATTTACGTTCGCGTTAAAATATTGCATGTGATTGGCGTTTCCTGCGTTCGCTCATTGAATTTGTTCAGAATATATTTTTATTTGAGTTTTACATACAATGCGCGTTAAAATCGAAACTGAGCAATAAGTTAGAATTATTTTTTATTTATTTAACGAAGAAACATATGTACAGTATTTGCAGTACAAAAATATGTAGTAAAAGAAAATGTGGCATGCAACAAAATAGTTTCTGTATAGGTAATTAATGGTGTGTCATAATAAAAATAGGATGGTGGTGAGGGAAGGTTGGATGAATTTAAGGATTTTGTAGATCAGCGTTTTTTAAACTTTTTTACTACGACCCACTGCAAGATCTGCATTTTGTATTGCGACCCAGTATGCCTATTATAATAATATATCAAACAAACTCTGTCCATTATGTCCCTTTATTTACTATTGACACATGATATATGCATATTTATGGATGAAAATAGTTTTCAATTAGAACATTTCTTTTTATTTGAGATAAAGTGGAAAATCTTAGTTCACACGAATAAGTTGAAGTAAAATATTGCTTTTTTACTTAATAGTGAAAGTTCTTCTTTAACTTTAATCCAAAATGATGACAAATTTAATTTCTGAAAATTATTCTTCAGTGTATGTAAATGAACTGATAAGGTGCAGAAATTCAACCCCTCGTCTGGATCAAAGTATCAGTCAATTATTGGTTCAGGGCTTTCAAAATCAAATGGATTTTTTTATCCAAAGGCTTTTCTTCGTTGTTTCAAATTTCTGCACTGGAAAATAGTTATCAAAGCTTTGGGATAGAGAAATATCTCGAATTTTGAATTCTTTTAAAATATCTTCATTGATAATGTTAAACAATGAAAGAGGAACTGACCATGCCGGTGTCATTCCACAAATTCTATGAAGTCATAAAATCTAGGTAAAGATGACTCGTTTCATTCTCAATATTTGCAAAGTTTAACCCATTTTATTTATTTTGCGACCCACCATTGGGTTTCAAACACAGTTTAAAAAACCCTAGTAGACAATATCAATTGAACTAAGAATATTGTTAAACTTATAAGTTTTTATATAAATTTGTAAGTGAGGACTTGAGATGGAATAGTTTGGGATTCCGAAGCGATCTAAGTAAAATTCTGAAAAAGTCCTCAATACACTTTTTGTATGGTGGTAGGTAAAGTTCGGTGCAGAAATTTGGAATTGTAATGCGTATTTCGACTTTTTACCGTATGAGATGTTTATGCGAGACAGTGAAAAGTTTCGATACACAGTTTGTGCGATATACATAAATCGTTCGCGTTCGTGCGCATACATTTGCATGCGAGTGAAATTTTCCGAATAGGCTTCTCATTGTGGTCGTCGGTGATGTATAGACTTCTGTCATCGAACGGTAAGTCGTCGGCCACTTGATTTCCCTCGAATTTGACAATGGCCGACGATCGCGCGCCGAGCCGTATTATATACAAAAAGCCATTGTGCAATGGCGGATTCGTATCGTCCGTTTATCTGAGGAGGTGCGCGCATAAATAATGCGCATAATGGCCGCCATCACTGCAAATTTAAACATAATAAAGCGTACGCATCACCTGCTCAATATATTATGGATCGGCGTATATAGCCATTTTTGAGATGAGTTGTGTGGGGGGAAAAAAAAGTGTCTCGAACGTTACCAGAATTTCGCCGATCGTGTTTTGTGTGTGCGCGCCGATTCGCGTTCGCGAGTGTGGATTTTATCGGCATAACTACGTCGATTCGAATTTAGGCGCTTAAATTCTTCGTCTTTCCAGTATTTTGGACAACGTGATGGTCATACGCAATCACAAAATTCCTTGGATTCAGTAAAAAGTTTTTATCATTTTATTTATTTGCTTTTATCAAAGATCGAAGAATTCTCATTCGTGTTCGATAAATGCATTTTTACGTTTGCTTTAATTTAAAGTGAACTGTTATCGATCGATTAATGTATAAAACACACAGTGATTAAAAAAAAGAATGAGTTCTGTTTTGAATTCGTTTTTTTTATATGACTTACTTGAGAATGGCCGCTTAAAAATAGGCAATAAAATTTTATGACTCAAAAAGTGAATGAAAAAATTACGGAACGTAATCGGCGTTGCTTCAATGATTCATATCTCTATACAACATATTAAAAACGTGTGGAGTATAGTGCGAAATATTTATATAAGAGATATACCGGTATCTATCTATATAAGCGAAAAATAATTAAACGTGCGCGATCGAATTTAAATTACGGTCATAAAAATTGTTAAAAAATTCAAATAAACCGTTGTGACATTGAAATAGTTGAACGCGGTCGAATTCCAACGATTCACCAGCCGTAGTGTGTATGTATTTTTATTATAACCATAGATGTGCATACATACATACTTAGTATAGATATACATACATAGCATTGTAATCGTGCGAAAATTCGACCTCGAGATTTTGACTGATGTCGTCTCTTGATTATGTTTTCATAATTTTTGTAAAATGTCTATGTGTGACTGTAGTACGTTGGACCGATGTGTGCGAAATCGCTATATCTCAAAAACCATGAATTTATTATAACACTAGTGTAGGCCCGTTCAATATCAACGGATGTATGGGTAAGTATATGTGTATTTAATAGTTTTTATAGTTGTTGCATAGATGGCGCGTTATAATACAACACGTAACAATTTGGCAAAGTCGCGAGCCTATTAAGATATTAATATTGTCAAATCGCAGCAGGCCCGTCATCGCCTACGTTGAATGATAGTGTTAGCTCGATTCATCCCAACCTGGTGATCACGGGTTCAAATCCCACTCGCGCGCAGACGGTTCGTGTCTTTTAATCATTTACCGAGGCGAGCGTTATCAGCAGACAGACAGACGGATTTCGGCTATTAAGGCTGGTCCAGCACACCGCTACGAAATCGCGTATGAAAACCTAGCGCTGCAAACCTAGCAAATTTTGCAAGTCTACCGACCTGCGCAGCGTCGGTTTATGTCACTCTGACATAAGCTATCAAACTACAATCTGTCACCTCGCATTCGGAACGTTTGTATTTCACTCACGATTCTTAAGTCAGAGTTATTTACATACAACTCAAGTCAGACTCAACGTCATCGAAATCGGCAAAATCGGCGGAAATCCTTCTTGGTGTATGTAGACGCGTATTCAGTTATTCTATTCGTGCATTAATGCCACACACGCGCATCTCACATTATTTATTGCGAATTTGTTTCAATTCTATTAATAATCAATTGTTTTTGCACTACTTTACGTAATATATCTATTATAACAGCTAACAAGTTGTATATAATCGCCCTTGCCACCCCCTACGCCCGTTTCCAGGCAAACTAAAGTTTTCACCGCGTGGTTATGCCCGAATATTTAGCGGTTATAGCCAACTTTGATGTCGCGTGCTCTGTTTGACTTATTAACTGAATAAATCGCGGCTATGCGATACAACTCCCCACCATAACCACCCTTGAGATTTTCCTACCTGTTCGCAGCGGTGTGCGGCATATTGCATTTTTAGTGACGACCTCTATATACCTATGTAGCTGCTTGAACAAAACTGTAAACAAATTACGCATCGCGTATGATATGTAGGTACATTAGTTTGACGCGTAATCAATCAATCAATTTGATCCTTATACCGTTCGGACCGATCTGCGACTCTCGCGCGTCAAGTTTTTAATTCGAAATTTATTCATATCGTGCGAAATTCGATAAGCATCCGCGAACGTCTCGCCTCGCGCGGGCCACAATGAAGCGTTTTGCTCCGCGGAGGAGCGAGTGCGCGCGCGCACAATTCGCACAAAAGGGCGGTTCAAAAACGCGAAAATAACAGTGCAAAAAAAAGAGAAACGAAATTGTTAATAAAAAAGGGCTGGTGTAGCGCGAATCAATCAGGGGGCCGGTATGGTGGTTGGCGGCCCTAACGAGGTGGCTGCAATCACACGCCGGCATTCCGCGCGGCTGCAACACTCGCCAGCCGGGGGACACGCAAAAAACTATGAAATTCGCGCGATTCCACTGCCGATGGGCAAAAACGGGCAGCGGCCCTCTTGACCATATTCGGCCATACAGGCGTCGTGTGTTGCTCTTTGTCGTCGACGTCGTCGCGCCGCGAGCTTTTGCCGCCGACCAAAAAGCACGCAAGCGCGCGCGACGAGTATTGCACGACTCGCCGCTGTATGTTTTCGTATTGTCGTTTGCCCCGTACGATGATTGAATGGATCGTCTTCTGTTTTATTGCGATCGATTCGTTTTAATAACGATGCACGGCGGCAGTAGCAGACGTTGCCAATTCAACGATGATCAATCAACGATTTGGTTCAACGTTCTTCACCGAGCGCTTTTCACTCGGCGTACAAAAAACATAACATTTTTTTTGTTGTTCGGGTGAAAGTCAACCGACACAATCCATCCAGATGTACCTACGTACATAGGAGTAATGGATAGGAAAATGCCAACTTTTGGTGGAACCTTCTCGCAACTTAATTATATACATAAATTGGCAAATTCGACCGATCTGAATTTAGTTCATATTTTATATTTTGTCAATGACGATAATTCATCATCATTTTATTCTTCATATTGAACAAAAAAATAAAATCGAAAATCGATTATAATCCTTTCGAACGTAGCGATTGTTTTATTTAATAATATTAATTAATTCAATTTAAACTGCATTTTTAAAAATATACTAGAATAATTGAAGTTTCTAGTGTGTAAATCGCTTTGAGAGACCTCAACGAGCGAGGAGCGACGAAACCCTAAAGCTTTTCCGCATAAACATAATTATATGTATCATCATCATCGTCGTTTTCAGCCGTTCACCATCCACTGCTGGGTGAAGGACTCTCTAATCCTCTTTCATTCCTGTCTGTCTTGAGGAATCTGCATCCAGTTGACATTCTTCTCAATTCATCAGCCAATCGTCCACTCGGTCTACCTTGTTTTCTTTCACATCCTCTCGGATACCATTCCAGTATTTCTCGCGTCCATCTGCCATTCATTCTTTACGCTGTGTCCAGTCAATTGCCACTTCACACGTTCCGCTATATCTGCCATCTTGGTCATGCTTCTTACGCATGTATTCCTCTTACGATCTCTTCTCGTTATATCGAGCATATGTACATCTTTCCACGCTTTTCTGTGTGGACGATAATTACGGTACAAAAAAGGAAGAGCCGATTGTCGATGTATCTGCCTAAATGTACATATTCACTGTGTTTTAAAAGCTTGAGTACGCCGTAACTCTCGATGTACTTTTGATTGGTGTGTAATGGGGTCAAATTTATTTTTAATCGTTTGAAAATATTGTTGAATTTGTAGACGTTTTCTAAAACGGAGTACATATAGTTTTGTTGTATGTGTATGAAAAAAAAATGTTTTTATTCACAGATAAAAATTCAAATTTGATCTTTTGCACTGTGTATTTTGCGTTGTAGTGTGATAATTTGGCGCAATAAATAAATCCCGTTTCGCGAGCCGTCCCGCGCTGCAATTTACGCCGGTTGGTGTTGTGGATAAAAAAAAATCGTGTTTTTCGGCGACAAAAACGCCCATGTCCGAAACGACAATGACAGGATTTATATGACGGTGAAAAAATAAATTGGATCTAAAATAAGAAGTAAATAAATAAATAATATATCGGGTAAAATTTGAGAGCGAAAACGCTCGCGGTGAGGTGTAGACTCCCATGGCTCGTATATCTTGTGGCCCTTGTATTGTTTCGGGTCATTGTTGTCGCTTCTGTGTGGATTACCGCCGCGGCGGCGGATGCAAAAAGGGCCACAGCAGATTGCCGCTTGTTGCCGCCAAAGTCGGACACAGGTGGTCCTCTTGGTACTCTCAAACTTAAGGAGGGATACCTTGCCTACCAAATACACCCTCCCCTACAGCCGAAATTCTCTTTAATTATATAATAATTCTGTGCGAAAACTAAAACGATGAAAAAATTTGTACCGACACTTCGGTCCGACGAAACACAATTTATATGAACACTTCGCAATTTGTGATATAATGTAAAGAAGAATGGGTTTAGAGAAATACGGAGATGCAAAATAAATGGGTGAATGTACGAGAGAGATAGAAAGTATCGGAAAAGTGAAAGAAAATTGTACCGTCATGAGATATTTTTAACTATACATACTTAATACCAGTTAATTTTTTTTTCCATTATCTGCGGTTTTCTTCAGTCGTTGTTTCAGAGTGTGACTATTTAATTTAGTCACTTTTCGGAAAAGTGCATCGGTCAATTTTATGTACGTTAAGGAAAATTGGTTATTATGTATGTACATACATTCAAACATCTCCATAGTTGTTTTTGTTACTTTATCCTAATCGGATAAAGTATTGTGATCGTGCGAAAATTCGACCTTGAGTTTTTGACTGATTTTGTGTCGGGTATCGTCCCCAGATCACGTTTTTGTGATTTATTGAAAATGTCTTTATATGTTAGGCGGATGTGTGTACGTAGAATCGCTATAACTCAAAAACCGTTCATCCCATCACACTGAAACTTCCTATTTATAGGTTTTTTGCCGGCCATTATAACCTGTAAGACTTTCATAAATTGCACCTCCCTTGGAAAGTCATCTAATTTTTTACTTTCGAAAGGTGATAAATTTTGCAATAAATTTTTCATTTTCACTCACACTTTTACTCTGTAACCTGTCGTGCGGATTCTAGTGAAATGTAGGATTTCTCTTATGCGTCGTCGCGCCCATAAACGAAAATCTATACATATAAAAGCGATTCTGTGACGTTTTCATCTTAATTCAGCGGGTGAGAGTCGTTCTTTACAACATATTTAAGATTCCGTCAAATTCCCGTTTCTGTCCGACTCGGGCGGGGTATAAACAATGCGCTGCAGTATGGAAGTTGTCGTCAGCTCTTATTTTGTGCGATTCTTTATGGTGGGGACAGGACAGGAGCACCGCTCGTCACCGACCATTGTGTTTGGGCCCTGAGGAGGGCAGCAGGACGACCGAGCCCCAAAAAACGCAAAAACATATAAATAATTCAAAAAAGCCTCCGGCGCAGTATCCGCCGATCGTCTCGTTATGGTAGCGGCTCATAACCATCGAAACCACAAATCTACTCCGCGAATGGTAGTGACGTGCACGGTCAAAAAATAATACTTCTTTGGCCGTTTGGATATATGGACTCGGTCGAATTTTCACTTTTTGTCTAGGTACGATTGTGCGTGCTCGCCGTACGGATCGTACGTCTTCATTTAATACTGTCAATGAAATTTTTGGTAGTTTATATTGTATTTATGATAATCGATATATTGATCGGCAGCTTAAGAGCGACTAAAATGCTGGGATTTATACTAAGAGTTAGTAAGCCGTTTCAGAGCACCTTGGTGCTTAGGATTCTTTAGAATTATTAGTACGAAATATTCTGGAATTATTTGGATACTCAGATCTCTTTACGCAAGGCTGTATAGGAGATATCCGTGGCTCTGCCCTAGTGCATTTTTGCTAGGGGCGTTGAGGTTTAATTCCCCGGAGTCACGTCGACAGCTTTATCTGGGAAAACATTTTCACAAATTATTGATTGGCCTGGTGTATAATCCGCAAATTATTGATGAATTGGGTTTTGACGTACCAAGTCAGTTTAGGTTCCTCAGAGGACATAATTTGTTATCCATCCCGATGGCTCGTACTGACATTCTAGCCATGTCTCCCGTCGTAAGAACCATTAAATTACTCAACCAGGCTGCCATACACATTGACTTATTTAATGTTAGTTATGGGAGGTTGGTTGAGGTGTTTTTAAATACATATAAGATTTCAATGTATTATTTTAATATTTCTAAATTTTGTTTTTTATGATGTACTTGCTTGTCCACAGTAACGACTTGGAAAACTGTAGGGTTACTATGGTAAAATTTTGTAAATAAATAAATAAATATTATTCAGGGGTGGAGTCCGCGCTTCTCGGCTACAACGAAACGAATTTGATTACGTATTAATTCTAGGATCTATTTATTTTTTTGTCGGTGGGATATCGTTTACCTATCGACGCACACGATCAAGTCGGCGTTCATCGGCGCAGATATCATCGACCAGTATTCCAAAAACAAAACGGTGGACGTTCGTTTGAATTAAATCAGTGGACGGCCAGGTGGGTGAGCCGCAATTAAAACGTATTAGTTTTTCACACGCTCTTCGCGGGGATGGCATAAATCAAAAATTTCTGTGAGTGGTGTGTGCTTTTTTTCGGTAGCCAGCTAACGATCGGCTCTTTGTTATTACGCAACGGGTCCCGGGAGTATAAATAGGCGGCGGGACGTAAAAAAATTGGTAGCTATAAAGTTGGCAGGACCGAATTGGTTTTACGGCTTCGATGGATTGCCCGTTGGTCATAGATGTGATGCTGCTGCTTCTGGGGCCCCGAGCGGTGGTGGACCACGCCCTCGTGGAGCCCTCGTCTTGGACCCCGCAGATAGATACCGGTTAATTAATCCGATGTATTTATAATGTGAGGGCGAGGGGGCCCAGTATCGGTGTCCGTATCTGGGGCTGAGATCGACCGTGGAAAAAATGTTATTAACCACTGGCCGCCGAAGGGGATGCGCTCAACAAACGGGCAATTAAAAAAGACCGGGAATGCGCAGTTTCACTAATTGTACAACGAGGCGTATTTTTTTTTTTTTTTGTTGAAAATGTTGCCTATCTCTGACTTATCAAGTAATTTCAGATCACTTGTTGCCAATCGAAACAGATTCAATATCTCCACTTCAGAAAAAAGCAATATAAAGAAATAGTAACAGTAATTTCGATAACGCCAGTTACTACAGTTTATTTACATCATGCAAAGTTTTATCTGAGCAATTTATACATGTCAAATTGTTTGCTCTGCCTTTCTAGTTTAAATCGTCTCGCATTTTATTGGTTGGATGTAAAATAATTGAAAGATAGCATTTGAATTAAATATAATGTGGTACGATTTAGCCGATATGAAACTTTCTCTGCGTGGTTTATTAGATGCATTGAAAAGATAAGAGCTTTTATATGGAATATATTTTTCGAGCTTTAGGCTATCGACGTTTAGTGTCGATAGTGATCATAATTATTGTTTTCAGTTGGTAGGCATTGGATCGTTTATGTCTTTATAGATCTCGTTCAGAAGGTACTTGATCTAATTCCTATCAATATTCTCAAACTTATTTACGACGTAGAAAATATAAAAAAAGCGAAAATTGCAAGCGTCTCTCTCTCGTAAGTAGTTCAATGGGTTAACGTATTCGTTTAAATGTGGCATGAAAAGGATGATATTTATTGCAATCATAAACTATTTCGAACTTTCACACAGTCCATGAAATGTTAATACATTATTTTTAGTAGGTTGATGGTTTTTATTTTGTAAAATATGTACGGGAACGTCGACTAGCTCTCGGTTTGAATTTTACGATTCCGGATTTGCTTATCGAGATTTATTTTGCAAGTTTCTATAATAATAATTTGCAAAGCAATATGCGAAGTGTAGTTTTGAGTCAATTTTAGATTAAATCTCCGAGAACGGCTTGTGGTGGGTGATTAAATAAAAGGAACACACTCTGCATGCCATTATTTTATCTGAATTATTGCGGAATAATTTGGACTAATATGGAATCCTCAATACCGCTACTTTTATTATCATCCGTTAAGAGTTCGGCAAATCTAAGCAAATTTGGATTTAGCTCAGTGTTAAGGGATCGTCATTAGTTTACTATAGCAAATACACAACCCACGATTAATACTGACGCGATATTGTGCAATTGAAAATGGCGAAACATGCGCAAACACTCGTCGATTTAACGTGTTGAGCACGATCGTCATTTTACACGTTCACGTTCGACATGTTTAAACATTGAAAATTAATACGCACACGTGTATGAAATTAAATCGTAGTAACCGTTCGAATCGCAAGTGTGAATGTTTTCACTGTTCTTTTTTTTCTCTACCCGCGGATCGTGACTCAGAAACAAAGCTCACAAATGAGCTTACAATAAGCTCAATTTTTCTAACGTCACCTCGGCGCTTGTTCGCGACCGCACGTGGCTGATAATATCTTTTATATGCAACACATATGTACATAGGATGTTTCAATTAAACGCACCCGTATAAATCTCATAAGCCGGTAGTTTTTTAAATAATAAATTCCTTACATGAGGCAGTGTCGGCACCCCACAGTGCCGTAAACTCGCGCGCCAAAAAGTCAACATCGACTCGAAATCGAAACCTAACGTTATTTTTTGGCGTACGACAAGACGTTTTTGCCCTTTCGCGAATTAATGCCGGTGTTTATCGGTTTATCTCGGAGGTCCCGAAAAAACGGGGGGGCCTCGAGGGGGACCCGTCGCTAATTCGTATTCGTCAGAACCAGCCGAGGCCCAGTCTGGGGCCCCCGGGGATGACACCTCATACATTTTAAAATTTTGCCAGTAGTCTCTTAACCAGCGTAAATTTTGCCATTTTTTCATCGAAGCTCCGGTTTGCCGGGGTTTGCAAAAAATATATAAGTAGTTATAAATACGCTTATAGCGTTTCGTATAGTGCGCTTAATCGCTATCGCGTGCGATTCGACGTTGCAGTAAATCGAGACGATGTTTGTCGTAAATTCAAGCGCGATTTACGAACGACTTTCAATGTCGAAATTTTTCGCATGTGGTAAATTTTGATTCTTTGTATCACACAGTGGACGTATTGGTTTTGATTCTTTAGTATTGATAAAACGACGGATTCGTTCTGAATCTAAACGATTTTTCAATAGTCATTAATTTGCAATTGATGTTAATACATACATACATATGTACAGAGGAATTTTCAGTTCTTGATATATATATCTGTCATTGAACTGAAAGTGTGCGTGAATTTATAGATGCTCGATGTACTATAAACTCAACAAAATTATATTAAATTGGCTTCCGTATAAATTTTTTATTGTCATTTTATGGCAGTGATTTTCACCCCAATATTTTTTCATAATGCCAATTCAAATTAATATTGATATGTGCGGAGTAACAATAAATGGAAAATTTTCACGAGAGCTTCTCGTGTTCAAAGGAGTTTAAAGTGTGTTAAATGCAGACTTTACACTTTTGTATTTATTTACACCTTGCAGTGCTTGAAACTTGTAACGTAAAAATATCACGTCCGTTTTATAACCCCTTACATTTCAACCTTTCAATCTTTACGTACAAATGTACGAATTACAAACCAGTACCTTCAATTTAGTGTCGGTAGGCGACATAAACGCGACCTTTTACTGCCATCGCACAAGTAATATCAATTGAAATTGCACATCACGTAAAATTCTACCGCACACATGCACTCGCGCACAGCGAGAACGTTCAACGAGATAGGACGTGTCTCTGTAGCAAAAGGACTTTTTGCCACACATGTCCTGTACGCTTTTTGTTCGTGCGTAAAGCGACAGCATTAGTTTCGTGTGCGACAATGTGTCGAGCAAAAAGTCGACACTACATCAATTACGCGGCGCGAAGTTATGTTGTTGTGGACGTATGAAGCCCCGGGGTCCTTCGGCACATAAAGAAAGTCCTCGAAGGGAAGAGTGACTACATCCGCAGACTCCGAGTGCGCCCTTACCATCAATCTTCCTCAGACTATCCTATGTATCTTGTGCATTTTTTTTATTATTATTTTCCGTGGTGATAGACGTTGCATCCTGTTGCAAGTTGCAATCGCGCGAGCTACGAACTCTCTGGGTCACATTGTATTGTACATACATAGATATGCTCTCGTACCTACATAATACAATTGACGAAGATTTTCCGTAGACAATTTACGATGTAAGGACACTTTCTAGATATGACTGTGGTCACAATGGTGGCCGGTAACTCAATTGGCGCCGACCACGAACGCCTTTCGTATCGTCGTCGAAGATCGCACTGAATAAATTCCATCATCGTGATAAATATTACGATTCGGTTCGCAAACGTTCTCGATTATACGCGAATCGGTCCTAAAATTTTACGGGCGTGTATAAATGGCGGTGCATTTTCAAACGCATAGCTCAAATATTGCGTTCTATAATTTATTTTATTGTAGGTAATTTTAGTGTCTGCGCGCTTTGGTTGTTCAGCGAAATTATAACTTAACGATCGATGCCAATTTAACGCGTCTCTGTCTCTGGAATATCCAAGCTAACGCACGCAGTGCGTAATTTATCGTTTGCATTGTAAATAAATGCAAATTAAGCGTATTAAAAAAATAATGGGAAAATTTGCATGGCTGATTACTCATCGACTTGTACGCAACACACGGAAAAACTTTTCTGCATGGTGTTTCATAAAAAAAATAAACAATCAATATTACAAATCCAAGTACATTGTACAATTGTATTTGATTGCAATTTTATTGTACTAATGGTTTTATTCTTTTCTTTTCAGATTCGGCATCGATTTGGTCTGTACGATGAAATCTCTTCTTCTGGTGGAGTGCAGGTGCGCCATTGCAATTGGGTGCGTTTTTTGCGCGTTTCAGAGCAATACGGTCCTCAAGTCAACCTCGTGTGTACAAAAGTCAAAGGAGAGCCAATTTACGAAGCGGTTAAACCCATAGCACCCCATACGGAATTGGTGGTGTACTACCTGCCGGAGAGACCGGAAGAGCTCTTCTTCGTCCGGATGAGGAACACACTCTACAGACAGACGATGGATTCGATATTGGAAGGTGAGTCCAAAAAGTACAAAAAAAAAAAATGCGGGTAAAAAACAAAAATGAACTAATCCGTTCTAGTGTCGGGGACACAATGGGTCGAGGGCGTTCAAGCAAGTAATTACTTCGATTCCGAATGGGTCTTCGGTTCTTTTTGGACCCATTCGCAATCAACGGTGGGCTTTGTCGACGACAATGCGTCCTCTGGTGATCGTCGCTTTGACGAGTGCGCTGCACGCCGCGGGCGTGAAAATCTCTCATTCGGTACGTACCTCTGTACTCGTGCACAAATTGAAAATGTGTGGAAAATCGACACAATTGTGCGGCGAAAATCGAGTGGATTGCGTGTCGTCATCGAGGCTTTGCGGCGCGGTAAAAGGCGGTTTTGCCCCGGATGCCCGGAGGTCTTGGGATCGCGGCAAAATGCGCCAACGGGCAAAACCATAAGTCTTCCGCGTGGGAACTCGAGGAATGTCCTTTGTGGTCACCGCCATCGCAGTCGCCGATAGGACAAATTCGCCAAAGGCCGAAGGACTCGTGCTGGAACTTTATCCAGGACTTAGATCACGCAACTTGTGACGCTCTTCGATAACAAACCTACTTGTATAAACCACTTACAATAATGTCAATTTCTATGAGATTGCATACATTATATCCACTCAGTTGAGCAATTTTAAAAACACTCCATACTATTCATTAAATCAGATATGTTCTACGGTAGCGGTCGCCAACCGGTGGTCCGCGGATCACTGATGGTCCGCGAGAGATTTTTTGTGGTCCGCATTTTTCATAATCATCATCATATTCAGCCGTTCATCATCTACTGCTGGATGAAGGCCACTCAAATCCTTTTCCATTCTTGTCTGTCTTGGCCAATCTGCATCCACTTAACTCCACCCATTCTTCTCAATACATCAGCCCATCTTCCACTCGGTCTACCTTTCACATCTTCTCGGATACCATTCCAGTATTTCTCGCGTCCATCTGCCATTCATTCTTCTCGCTATGTGTCCAGCCCATTGCCACTTTGGTCATACTTCTTACCCATGTATTCCTCTTACGATCTCTTCTTGTTATACCAAGATATACATCTTTCAATGCTTCTCTGTGTGCACTGGATCTTACGTCGCATTCTTGAATTTAGCATCCAAGTTGCACATCCATACGTCATAACTGGCAGTTTTCATAATGAATAATGAATACATCGTTTATTTATTATAATTTTTCTATCATTATAAGGTGATATCAAACTTTTTGCAAATAACTTGGAGTGCAAATACAAATGTAATTACCATTTCATATTTAGAATGTTATTTTTATGGAAAAAATTATGATAGTGGTCCGCGGGATTCGAGATTTTGAGTTTGGTGGTCCGTGTGGTTGGCGACCGCTGTTCTACGGTGTATTTTTTTCACAATTTATTGCGTTGTTTAAGAGGTGATCGTTCGGAAAGCATTTCATTTTGTTCGCGCAATTCAAAACTAGATTGTCCATTAAGTTTTTGCCTGCAATCGGGCGACACCCTTACCGTTTTTACACGATGGATTCGGGTGCAGATTCCACTCGATCACGGTTCTGGGAACGGTTCGGTAGCCACATTGTGACGATCGTCACCGATTCCCTTTGATCGTCAAAAAATAGAAGATCGGCGGGTATACGTAAAAAATTTTCATTTTTTTTAAATGGTGCGAGAGCCGTTACTACGCAGTGGAGGCTTGTTCAAGCAAAATAACGTTTCCATTGTGCGGTGCGCTTTCGGTGGAAAACAATTGTGGCAGTGTTGACAATGGTCGCTGTTGAGGACCGAGCGATACTATCGGCCCTACGGAGCACCGCGGGTAATCTCGTTTCGGGCATAATGTCGTGTCAATCACTGCACTGTTATCGACAATAGTCAAATTTAACAGTGTTCAATTGTCGACTCTTTCAGACTCGCCGTTGGACTTGTCGATGTCACTGCTCTCGCGAGTACTACTACCCATATCGCCACCGAGCGGCACAGAAGACGAGCACAAATCCATATCTGGCGATTCTTTGGCATCATCGGCGGCCAGTTCTTCGGGAGACATTCTCGAGACTCCGATCAGTGCTCAGAGATCACCGAAAACAAGACCCATGAGGGGTGAGAGGGCGCTTCTACCGTGCGAAGTTTGCGGAAAGGCTTTCGACAGACCGTCACTGTTGAAACGACACATGAGAACGCACACAGGTATTGATTTGCACGGTCTTATTTTGATTCAACTTCAAATAAAGCATTACTGATTCAATTGTCGTTGATTTCAGGTGAAAAGCCTCACGTTTGTATGGTATGCAACAAGGGCTTCAGCACTTCGAGCAGCCTCAACACACACCGAAGAATCCATTCGGGCGAGAAGCCTCACCAGTGTCAACATTGCGGCAAGAGATTCACGGCTAGCTCGAATCTCTACTATCACAGAATGACACACATAAAGGTATGTGTTGTTTGAGTCGTACGTATAGTTGATTAGTCGTCGAACTCGCCCTTGAATATTTTAATCGGTCGCTGTGCTGTAGTTTTTATCTGGCGTGTCGAAACGGATCTAATTAGACCAGTTTCTGGTTTCAGGCCGCATAATGACGCGTTCGATTGATCGGAAGTGTAACTGGAGGAAAAATAACCAGATGTGTTGATAACGAGAGATCTTTGTACTATTCTTGAAATCCGTTGGGCAACGGCTCGCATCCAATTACCTGTACCAGTCGCGTGACGGCCCCTCTCGCAACACTGCTTGTCGTATTTACGAGGCGTCTTCAGATGTGTATTGAATCTTCAATTTACGTGTGAAGAGCTACATCTGTTTTCATATAATTCACAAAAAAAGCTCTGTTCGATAGATGGTTATTATCACAAAGATAATATCAAAATACTTGCGAGGCAATTCAATGTTTTTGCAATAGTCTTCAATTATACATATGTATGTATGAACGGACGATTTTTCAAGTCTTCTAGAAAATATAACTTTGATGTGGAAAAATAACGGTATTTCTTAAAGAATATTTACAAATGTACAATATATTATTTATTTGGTTGTAGGTACTATTCAAAAACATAACTAGTAAATCACCTATTCGAATATAAAGATGAGTAAAAAAAATACGTTACGAGACGTGAATCATTAGCGCGTTCCGGGACCGGAAGAGCATGCCGTCGGAAAATTAATCATTTTCACGTGGATTCGACTTCATTAAACCCTCCAAAAAAATATTTATAACGTGCTGATTTGATTTCCTATAGTCATTATTCTACTAACAGACCAACTGACATCGTTTACGCCATGCAGTTGAAATCGCGAAGCTGTTTCATTTCTAATTTGTGAAGATTGGAATTTAATTGGTTTTATCTTATATATGTATGTACCTCTACCTACCATTCGTACCGCGTTGGTGAGGAGTTAAACTCGTCGCCGTTAAACTTGATGAATTCTCGCGGTCGCGTTCGCCGTCCAATCGATTTTATCTAGACGTCGCGTATAACGTACAAACGTAATGGCTTCATTTGACGCCAATTTATAGTGTCGTTAGTGTTGGGTCCGAAATTTATTGTATCCAACCAAAAGAAGAAGAGCCGATGTGAAAATTCCTAAGGACGCTTTTTGCTCGAATTTTCCGTGAAACAAATTTTCCGCACACAATTAGTCAAGCTGCGATCGCAGGCTTAAGGTCAACTTCACTTGTCTCTTGAATTTAAAACAGTGCTTAAAAAATTATGAGCATTGTATTCATTCATAAAAAATATGCCATTTATAATTTTTTTCACACATAATTAATAGTATTTTAAAAACATCTACTTTTAATATTGAAAACTATCGAACAATGTGTTGTTGTTAAATTTTAATGAACGAACTTTGTATAAGCACACGAATCTATTATATTTTAGATCACGTTGAAAATACGCTATCTTTTTTTTTTTTAATGATTTGGGCTTCCCCTATGCTTATAAAAAGAACCTAGCGTAATATCCGAAACACCTGTAGAGAACATAACGAGATGTTGCTTTCATCGACGTCGATTGTTCAAAAAAAAATTTTAACATAATGATCATCATCCTCACAAACAGTCAGGAACCCATATGTCGCGGGAACAAAACGTGCTGACATACAAATTGTATTTTTTTATTATCTCGAATGTATAACGGATATTATCATTATATATGTATACCTTATGTCTGATATTTCGTATATATGTTATACATATAAAAGTCCACGTGTATTTGTAAATAATATAAGTATGTAAATTAAACGTAAAGTGCACATGTCCGGACGGCACGCAGCTCGATCGTTCACTTTGTTATCTTCAACCTGCGGTTTGGTAGAATGTCGTAAACGACGTTGATGCTTGAAAACCGATCGGCGAACAGATAAGTTTGTATATTAATTTAATCGCTCGCCGTCGTTAAAATCGATCTAATTTGCGTCACCGCTTTTTCAACGTGTATTAACGATGTGTGTGTGTAAATTGTTGGTTAGCCGACGCAGGCTGTTGTATTAACTGGTCGACGCCATTGTCCAGCAATAAAGTGCAAACACCTGCTTGATTTGTCTTCCTTCCCGCATGCTTACCAGCTACGTGGCCATAATGACCGTCCTTTGTTACAAAGCGCGCACCTTGTGGCCCGTTCTTTGTGTTTGGATTTCGAACTTACCGTGGATTAATAATCATTGGCTGAAAATCGAGTCTCAACTGGTGCGGTGGTAGAGAGGTATGTTGACTTTTGCTATTGCCATTGACACCTTGCGGGAGCCAGGCGTCCGCCCCCATATGAGTTGCTTCGACTTTGCAGAGTTATGGGCTTTAGAGTGGTGTGTGGTGGGCGACACTCATCTTGCTGCCCATATTGTGCCGGCTGGTCGACTGGTTTCTGTTTTGTGGTTTTATTTTTGCTCCTTCGATCTGATGGCTCCTCATGTGTATGTTTGTCTCCTGCGAACACCTTGCCGTTGCAGCACGTGCAGGATTTTCAGCGACGTCGTTGCTCGTTCTCTTATAATCGCTTTTTGGGACATATTAATGCTCGGTATAACGAGAAGAGATCGTAAGAGAAATACATGGGTATGACCAAGGTGGCAGATATAGCCGAACGTGTGAAAAAGTTAAAGTGGCAATGGGCTGGACACATAGCGAGAAGAATGGATGGTAGATGGACGAGAAATACTGGAATGGTTTCCGAGACGATGTGAAAGAAAGCAAGGTAGACCGAGTGGACGATGGGCTGATGAATTGAGAAGAATGAGTGGAGTCAACTGGATGCAGATTGCTCAAGTCAGACAGGAATGGAAGAGGATTGGAGAGGCCTTTATCCAGCAGTGGATGGTGAACGGCTGAAAATGATGATGAGTATGTTAATAAAGAGCATCCCAAGATAGTCCAATGCAAATTCGGTGATATAATAAGCTACATAATTATAGGGTATAATAATTATAATTTTAGTAGCAATACTGCATCGTAGTAATAAATTTAAAATTGATAAAAAATTTCACAGTAAAACTGGTATCTAAAGGGCTTATGAGTTCGTTGAACATGTATCAAAATAATTTAAAACGAACTTTAATCACCTCATCGATTCGTTTAGTTTTTTTGTCGCTTAAAGCATATTGATAAAAATATTCATATGAATATTCAATAAGGTAAGCATTCCCGTAAAATACACCACATGTCTAAGGCAACCGGTACAGATTATAATTAAATTAAATAAAAAGTCGTGTTTGACGTCAATCTCTCGATAATTCTGATGATTCGCGCAGGTGGACGACCTTTTTTTTTTTTTTTAGTTCAAATTAATCGGATTAAATAATGCGTACGTACTAACGAATATATTTATTTATCGATCGTGATTTAAAAATAAAATAAGTGTTAAATTAAATACGGGCTATAATTTCAGCGCTTCAAAAAGTGCCCACCTCGTATTTAATTGTTATGGTTAAAAAATATGATTTATGTTTCAGAATTGCATTCCGTTGAGGATGTAAATGCATAGATTATTTATTGATGTTTTTCAACCATTGACAGTAAATTATTATTGACGACAAAAAATGTGCTATCTGTAATCATAATATGTTGTTGTTGCAAACTCGCTATTCAAGGCTCAATTTTCAATAGGTCACAGAATTGCTAAATCGACTTTAAGTGATCCAAATCGATCTACTTCTGAGCTTTAATTTTAATTTATTGTTATTTTAAGCGATTTCCTATCGGGTTTTTCTGGTCGAGCTGCCAGCTCTACATTGCCCAAATTGTCAACGCTTATTTAACAATATTTTTCACGTCTTTTTTTTATTGCTCGAATTAAAGCTTGATATATTGGGCTGACTTCAAAGGTATTGCTTTTTATTAAAATTCGGTGTCACAATGAACACCAAACGAGCGAAACACCTGCACACAAGGCAATATTGTTAAGCAAAACAATAAATAATCAAAGTGAAAACGGGACAACTATGTATGTATGTATGTACATATGTACCTACCTACTCGCGTAAGAGCCGATCACTAAAATTGCTGAATGGGCATTCCTGCATAAACGTAGCTGAAATAAAATAACAACAACAACAACAAACGACTTGAATGCACGTCGTCAATCGCAAATCAGCGGTAGATAGTGGGCAAGAGTGATGCTCGCCTGTCAACGGACGGGGGTATTGTCTCGTCTCGTGGCCACAGACAGCATCACCGGTTGCATATTATCAATTGCCGGTAAAGCGGAGGTGATGCCGGATAGACGTTGTCCGGTGTGTGTTATTTGTACGACGTCGTGTATCCTGTCCGAACGGTCGGAAAAGTCAAGTTGATAATTCGAGAGACTCGAACGCGCGACTAGCGCGAAACCCGATAGCACATTACATGCGCAATGTAGTTTTATGATAATAAAATAAACTTTATTTAGTAGACAAGTCGAGGAAGCCAACTGCATAATTTTATTTACGCATAATATACAATTATATTTTTTCACCAAAACTGTTTAAAAGGTACATACATTTTATTTAACAGCATAATGTCGATCTGCAAAATAAATCAATAGCGCAATCGATCGAGCGACAAATAACGAATCGAATTCCTGCCGAGGAGCATTCATCGCACACGAGTAGGCATCCAAAGCTCGACGACTATACCGTCGTATCTGGTATTTAATAAGAAGAACAAGAGTGAAATAAAAACAAAAGCATCAGAATCAAACCTGAAAAAAAAACGACGCGCACACACAAGCGCCGTACCGTAGATACAAATCGGACAATGAAAAAAATAAAACAAAAAAAAGAAAATAAATAAAAATAAACCGGGCCCGTGAACAGAAGCCGACAAGAGGTAATAATATAGATGTGAAAATTCAAGCTACTATATTGAAATACCCGGGGTGGAGAACAGTAACAGATATTGATAAGAAATGAATAATCGAGTGTCAAAGTCGGAGGCATACCATTTCGTCGAATGCCTAATGATTGTCATCGCTGGCTTTCCGGCCGTCAGCCGCTCGCCGAGTCGTCGACGTCGAAGTGGACGTCGTCGACGTTTTCGAATTCGAAGCAACATTGTCGCATTTTGCATCGGTACAGAGATGATGACGGTGCGATATCGACCGACAAGATCCTCCTAACTATGTACATACATATGTATGTATGTACTACCCTTACTTGTAACAATCTGAATTTTCACATAATGGTCGTACACATTGGCGAACCGAACGATAGGATTCGCTTCGTTGGTTTTGGGTAAATACTACGTCCACACCCAAACATTAGCACCGAACAGCGATCCTCGAAGGGAAATACAATCTTTAACAATAACCTAACCAACAAAAAAGTACTCTGTTCGCAGTTGGACCTACATACATACATACATAGTTCGCTCCGACAGCGGTAAAATCAAAAGGATCCCTTATTTTTTTGTGCATTGCGTCTTTTTACGTGGCATCTTGGCGAGCAGTTGTACTTATCCACAATGGTAGTGGTAGTAATGGTAGTATAGTGCAATAAATCATCAAGTAATAAAACAATCAACTTCGAAACTTTCGTACATAAAATGAAATTCAGAAAAAAATATGAGGGGTTGAATTTTAAATATATCTACATATATATATGTATATGTACGTACATATATACATATATGCACATATATTCCGCTATGCTTTAAAAAAGAAGGCATACGACCAATGCGTACTGCCAGTTATGACGTATGGGTGTGAAACTTGGACGTTAAATTCAAGAATGCTACAAAAGATCCAGTGCACACAGAGAAGCATGGAAAGATGTGTGCTTGGCATAACAAGAAGAGATCGTAAGAATAATACATGGGTATGACCTGGGTATACATAAGAAGTATGACCAAAGTGGCAGATATAGCAGAACGTGTGAAAATTTTGAAGTGGACACATAGCGAAAAGAGTGGATGGCAGATGGACGCAAGAAATACTGGAATGGTATTTGAGAGGATGCGAAAGAAAGCAAGGTAGACAGAGTGGAAGATGGGCTGATGAATTGAGAAGAATGTGTGGAGTCAAGTGGATGCAGATTGCTCAAAACATACAGGAATGGAAGAGGATTGGAGAGGCCTTCATCCAACAGTGAATGTTGAACAGCTGAAAATGATGATGTATATACATATTTTATTTAGCATAGATAGGCCTTAGCGCTCGAAAAATGACATACAAAAATGGCATGCAAACTGCATCCCTTACATGCATTTTGCTTGACTTCTTTTTTGTGGGAATTCCCCGCACTTTAGACCCCCCGCACACCCCCGTTACTTCTGACGCTTTCTCCAGGCAAATTTGTTTGGAATGGCCTATCTATGGTATTGTATATCTATGTTCGGTTCGCATTCGACGCGACGAGTCCACATGACGTCCAAATAGTCCGAATTCGCCTTCGGTTCGCCAATGTGTACCGAGCATTCGGCGATTTCACTCGCACACATCTACCGTATTGGGAGTGTACAATCGCACGAAGGAATACAACAGCATTTCGCCCCTTTTATTTGCATTCGGGGCGTTCATCTCGTGCGAATGATTTGCTCGCTTTCAACTTCAACTTGAGTTTTCAAGCTCGCATTTGTGACATCGGCGAACGGCGCGATGTGTTCGGTAAGGGCCCGTCCATCCGCTTTCTCACGAATCAAATGGTGGTTCGCTGTCGGCGGCGGACAATGGCCAAACTCGCCAAGGAGTCAAAGTTAAGTGGTAACAACAAAAGAGTCGGTTGCGCATAAATTAAAACACCTGTGGAGTGAGCGCCCCCTCACCCCGGCGTCTGAGCTCACCGAAGCGTGGCTTTCCCACGCAACACACAACAACTACCAGGAAAAAAACGCATTAAACAAATTACGCGTCTTATGGGTTTGAGGTCATTGGAGTCAGACGCGGGGTCCCGGTGTCAACCCCTTCCGAAAGACCGTAACATGGGAATGAACGTCGTCGTCAAACTGGGATACCACGAGGTACGATTCATCGTGCTATTCCTATTATATCGCAAAGTTATGTTTAAGTTCGATGATTACATCGTTGTTGAAAGTGTAAAGGCGATGGCTCGAGTTCGGTCAAGGGTGGAGCGCGAGTCGAGCATGCGTGACGGACCAAAAAGGAGTGCTCCTTGACTGTAAGTGAACCCTGAAGACCTCTCGGGGGCTCGTGAAAGCACATATGCTCATTTCCCATAACGACCCACCTACATTGTTAAACAGGCTATTAGTGATGACCCCCAACTGGACCGCAGACTGGTAATTAAGCACGTAGAAGAAAAACGCAATCGCTACTAATTGGAGCTGTGAATAAACTACGAAGGGAAAATTGTTATTAATTATATCTACATACATACATACAATAATACTGGAAATTATTTTAATTAAAACCTACTGGAATCGTATCCGAGATGATTTGAAAGAAACCAAGGTTGAGCGAGTGGAAAAGATGGGCTGATGAATTGAGAAAAATGTGTGCCAGGAATGGAAGAGGATTGGAGAGGCTTTCATCCAGCAGTGGATGGTGAATGGCTGATAATGATGATGATGACCTATAGAAATCTAGGAATTATACTGGTTTTTCTAATTTTCCTTGTAAATTTTGGCCGTGGTACCCGAATGGGTGAAAAATTAAGCTGTACTGTAATATTAAATTTATCATCTGTGCAACTCTCAACGCCCGATCTGATTTGGTCTAAATTATCAAAACAAAACTTTGTTTTGCAGGACTTCAAAAAAGCACCTCTGCAAAATTTAGTTCCAATCGGTAACATGGTGATATAATGAATAAGAATCAAACAGATTCATATATTATAGTAATATGTAGATAGATTTTTATGTTGTTGATTTTCAAGCAAGGTGTATTAAATATTAATGTATTCAGTTCCTTACCAGAATACAAAGTTCTCACGCGAGTTAAATACCGTTTCCTTGAAGAACAAGAAGGGTGACGGTAAAGACAATAACTTATTTGCTCCAGTGCACAAGTCTAATTATGCTGACCCCAAGAAAACAGGGTGACTAATGTAGTCCAAACAATCGTTTCATGTACTGAAAACATTTTTAGATCGATGAGATCATCCAGCTTATTTCTTTTATCTGCAACATAAATATTATACATACATTTTTTTACATTGAACTATCAATGGATGTTTGATTTTTTTTTGTCGAACTGGTTGTCATGGTTGCTTTGTCGCCGTGGTAACGAGATACCCAGAAACGGTCGTATGTTAATCTCTTCCACGATCATCATCATCGTATTACCAGAAGTATACGAAACCGAAGGTAACGTACCGTGGCATACTGTGAAGACAGTTCGCACGATTATCAAGTAAATGAAACATTTTCTCACACCGAAGTCGCCGTCGCGCGTCTGAGGTCCTCCGAGGACCTCTAAATCGCTTCGGATGACCCCTCATTGTTGCGCACAGCGATGATTATTATCTACCCGAAATTTGCACCCGAGTGTGTGCGTTCGTTGTACCATCTTCACGGTGACTTTGAAAATTGTTTTCCGTGTGTGTGTTTGTTTGTACGCGGGCGCCCATTGTTCGTAGATTCTCACGGCAATGCAGGTTATTTACCGAATTCACGTCATAATAAAAATTTCGAAGAACATATCCCAGCGAAGAATGCACCTACCGAGAAAGCGCAGAAGATTTCAAGTGTTAAGATTTTTATCAGACATTCGAAGTACATTAGAGTGAAAGTGCTCGAAAGAATCGGTATGTTATGGCAAAAAAGTATAGCACACATTCGGGGAAGCTGTCAAAATGCTGTCATTGTTACGACAGGAAGTTTAGTCAGTTCACTTCGTATGTACATATATAGTCGTTGGCCGCGTGGGAAAACTCGGTTTTTCAACAGCGAACCGACATTTCCAATACGAATGTAGGCGTCCGTATCATATGTAATTATCAACTCGTGTGAATATTGGATGTTGCTTTATATTTTTAAATTCTGGCACTTTTAGCTTATGAGGATATCCTCTAATAATCGATTAAACATACATTGACGCATTGATCGCTTAGATAAGAGCTTCGGAGGCGATTAATTCCAAAATATCAATAAAAGTGTGAGCTTACTCCAATATCTATCCGAGTTTAAATATCCAATACAGCCGCTCTCTTATCAATATCGCCTTTTTAATAGCTTTTTACAGTTTCGTTTAAATTAATAAGTTGCAAGTTTCTTCGTCTGACCTGTTTTTCGAACATCGGTTTTCTTTTGATACGCGCCGAAATATTTGCAAAAAACGTACAGATCTATCGATATGCCGATTTGGAACCTCGTTAATTATCTAAATTAGGAGTGATTAGTGTTGATAATGTAAATTTTTAACGAAACAATAAATTCAAATGAATATGTTTATTCATTTTAAATAAGTCACAAATTAATTGGTAGTTTGATGGGTTTTACATCCTTTCTACGTCAATTATTCTCAAACATATGTAATTTATTTTATATTTTTTATCCCAATCGGATAAATTATTGTGATCGTGCGAAAATTCAACCTCGAGATTCTGAATGATTTGTATCGGGCATCATCCCCTGATCACGTTTTCATGATTTCTGGAAAATGTCTGTATGTCTGTGTGTCTGTGGTTAGAATCGCTAATATGTAACTCAAAAACCGTTTATCCTATTACACTGAAATTTCATATTTATATGTTTTTTTCCAACCATTACAATCCATAAGGCTTTCAAAAATGTTCGGCAACCGGAAGTGGTACTTCCCTTGGAACGTCACCTAGTTTTTTTGTAATCTTTGGATGGTTTTTCCAACAAAACTATGATACACATTCTTTATATAGAATGTCTATTGAAATATTTATCCATACAGTTACATACATACATGTATATGTATGTAGAATGTAGATGCATTTGAACTTTTCATTCAGTTCATGCTGTACCCACTGGTAAAAAGTGTACGTTACAAATCGCTTCATTCAAAATGATCGATTTCTACTTTTTATCATTATTATTATTATTATTGATACAATTGTAAAAGGCAGCGTTTTAACATTGGGAACACGTGTAAAAATCGACCCGTTAAGCCTCAATAAATATTTGGATTGGTCTCTATGTAAATTTATTGTGTTATTAAAGTCGATGCGGCGAGCGTGCGCGCATTGAATCATACCCAATTTCATATCAATATATTACGGTTTAAAACAGTTTCGTTTCGCGCAGTCGGACATAAATCTGGACCAATAAAAAGCCTTTGGAGAATCAGACATTGAATAATATACGGGCCATCCGTCATAGACAAACGACGGGTGAAAGGAAACGTGGAGGAAACGCGCCATCATCCACGGGTCAAAACATCGAAACCTTTCAATGGGACGGACGGACACTCGCGCGGCCAATGATTTAGAGCGCTGATTATACACCTGCTGTCCGGAGAGCGCTCGCGATATGCAAATGATGTTACTGTATATTAGGCAACCTGTCGATTGATCGGCCCAAACCAGTTTACCGATCGTCCAGAATCAATCACCTCTCTTTACGAGCCACCTCAATCGGCACGTCGGCGTCGGCCCATTATGGCGACCGTGGCCGGAAAACAGACATAAAACCGGAGGAGACCCTCTAAAAAATATCTCTGTGTATGCACGAGTATACATACATACATACATATGTAGGTATGTGAAAAAAAATTGTCTCAAACGGCGGCGACGATCGATCTGGTCATGACTGTCGGGTTTAGTGACCCCCCCCCGTAGGAGATTAGCGCCGTTCCTGGAAGTGCGACTCACTGATAAGCGTATCGAATCGCATTCACAGTGTGATAACTGGTTAGAATGAATTCCCTGAGAGTTAACTTTGAACGTGTAAATTGCCTTCGTATAAAGGTGGGTCCACATTGGTGAACCGAACAGTGAACGACGAAGGGCAAAGTCGAATTAGGGATGTGTGGACGTCGCGTCGCAGCGAATGCGAACTGACCTTAAGGATATGAAAGCAAGGGCGATGTTAATTTTTCAATATAGGTATTACATACAACTTAAATAATGGTATTTTAAATATATACATGATAGAAGATTAGAAATATGTAGTTAAGTTAGATTTTAAATTACACGGAGAGATGATTATTATAAAAGTAGCAAAGAATTATGAAATATACTAGAAATACAAAAATATTAGTTTATAATGCAATTTTTCGTCCTCATTTTATATATTATGGTTCATTTTTAAATTTAGTAAATAGGGTAATTAAAGATAGGTTGCAAAAACTGCAAAATAGAGCTATGCGAAGTATTTTAAATGTCAAAATAGATTAACTAGTATAGTAGGTATGTATATGTATATATTTTTAAATTAGAGAATTATTTAATATACATATGTATGTACATACATAGTACATATAATATAATATAAGTTAATAGTTAAGAATTTAAAATTAAGTGGATCTAGGGGAAGTATTTTGTACAGGGGTGTTGTTGAATACAATGGCCTGCCAGAAGATCTCAGAAATATAAACAAAATTGATAGATTCCCGGTAGCCTTTAAAACAGCACCTCTGTATATAAGTGCTAATAGATAATTAGGTTTATTTTGTAATTTTAGTTTTAAGTTACTGTTTGTTTGTAATTATGTAGCTTCTTAAGCTATCTTAAATAAATAAATAAACAAAGAGTTTATACGTAGGTACATATGTACATACATATGTATGTACATAGTGTGCTGGTAAGGAAAATAAAAGAAATTTACTGTGGGTAGTTCTTGGATATTTTTGTTTATTAAAAAGTTTCTGAAATTATGACCGTTAAAACAATAAAAAAATTAAGTCCAAACAGTAGATACTGTTAACTTTATTGATAGTTTAAGGTCGTAAATCAGATTATGAAAAAAGCGGTTCTATGCATACAAAGTCATACGAATATTATCGATAATATTGGTGCGTGGGTGAAAATTCTAAAAAAATTTACATTTTACAATGTGCAAAACGGTAAACCTCTCAGTGAAAACATAATAGATATATGGCTATCGGTGAGATATTATAAATATATAAAGCGAAGTAACGAAGCGTGTTGAGTGGCCATTACACTTCATAGTATTAACCGGCAGTTATCGTTTATTATTGAGGATAGATAATCGCGGATGAAATGGCATAAAACAAAAAAAAATATCACATCATACGATATTTGGCGCTATACGTTTAATCGCGTTAAAACTTCCGCATGCGGTCGCTTTACCGCTAAGCTTAAAGCTCACCGTCTCGTAAAAATGTCTGTTATTATCATCGCTAAAAAAAAAGTACTTGTGTATATTTATACATGCGTGTGTGTGTGTAAACTATAAAACGGTGTGCGGTTATTTCAGATCGATTTTTCCTCGGTTGTTTAGTGCGAACACTTAAAAATAATTATATGTTTCGTAGAAGATCTATTTAATTCGGTCGCTCTCTTTTCTGGTGCTCATAGTCTACAGCTCACACTGAAGTCGTTATTTCATCGAATCGTTTATTGATAGATAAATTACAAAGTGTACAGTCTATAACGAGCGATATTAATCGATAATCGATCATTCGTGTAGTGTATTTTTACGTCGGCGTAGTTTGTGTGGAAGTGAGAGCGCTTTCTTTGATACATTTGCACTGAAATTGCAATCAGTTTAATTTAATTTCAGAACGCAACATTAGTATGCTCTTGGTATTGAGACATTTTAATTAATAAATGTTTATTTTATGTGTACGGGTGAATTTATTCGCCGATGTTCACATGCTGTACAACGGCACAATATATCGAGTGGGTTAGATCATTGCGAATAAATTTAAAATCCGACAGGAGCATTAATTCATTAAACCACTGGCATTTTCCTATGCATATGTATATAAAAAATAAATAAATTGAATAATTCGGTGTAGGAGCGGCTTTTGGCCGGAGGGGGGGTTCTCTCGAATGCAGGAGCCGATCTTGCCTGGTAGGAAGCGATTAATCAATGGCCATCTCGTATCGGCTCGATAATGCGTACCAGTGCTTCTGTATTGCCTGCTCTCAAGGTCGACACTGTTAATTTGTAACGAGGCACTCTCCCTGTATCTGATGAGGCCATGGGAAACCTCGAAGAAGCCCCATCTCTCTATTTATCTGGGGAGAGCTTTAATTGATTCGAGCCATCCGCTCGCCGAAAGCTCGCCGTCCATCAGCGATCGACGACGTTCGAGAAGGGGTTAAAGGCTAAATGCCGTTTTTTTTTTTTCGGTAGTCACTTCGGTCAAAATGTTGCGCAAGTGTCGTATGTATGTATGTATGTATGTACATATGTCGCAACCGGTAGACGCGACTCTTATCCAACGCGCTCGGTAGTAGATTTACGAGATTTATCGATCGGAATTTCCAGTTTCATTTGAGAATTTCGACGATAAAATTTAAATTGTAGTATTAAAATATTTAAATTAGAATCAAATTAATCCGGGTATTTGATGCTCTCGTTTGCCCTTTTATTGCAAGCTTTAGTCGTAGTCGTGTGTAATTAAAATAAAATACAAATATTTTGTTTCGGTACATGTTTATTTAAATTTATTTATTTATTTAAAAATACATGGGCAGGCGGCATAGCCGATGGAGCCCAGGGGTCTGTCATAATTTGTACATACAATTTTTAATTATAAATATTTGAAAGATTACAAAAATCCATTTATGTATGTATGTACATACATATGTTCAAAAACTTATCGAGATGATTTTTAAAGAGATTTGTATTTTCAGAAGTTATGTACTAGCGGATTTGGCAGACGGTTCCAAACTTCGAACACTCTGTTTGAATTGTCTTTTAGTAATTTCAGTGTATGACCTAAGAGATGTTCGTTTTTATTAAGGAGGTTTTTCATTGGGCATTTATATTTATTATTTATTATTTTGTAGACTTCTATTATATCGCCTCTTAATCTTCTCGTATCCAAAGATGTGAGACTCATTTTCTTCAACCTTTCATTATAGGGTAGTGATCGAAGTTCAGATGGCATTTTTGTTATCCTTCTTTGAACCCTTTCTAAACATTGCAATGACTTTTTTGAAGTTAGGGTTCCAAACATTTACTTAGGTCTAATATAGGATTTATAAATTTTTGACAGCAACTGGATACTAAATTCCTTAAATAGACGTTTGATAATATATGAATATAAATGAATAACACTTATTTACTAAGGAGTCTTTTTTTGAAGTTAGGGTTCCAAACATTTACAGCAAATTCTAGTTTAGGTCTAATATACGATTTATAAATTTTTGACAGCAACTGGATACTAAATGTCTTAAATACACGTTTGATAATATATATAAATAAATAATGTTTATGTTGGTACACAGGTATACTGCAGGTTTCAGTCTCGCTGTGTAAACATTTTGTTTTTTTTTCAATCGTCACTACCGGAATAGAAGACGATGGCCAGTGAACGAGAAAGACTTCGTTAAAAAAAAGTCCCAACAATCGATCCAAACATAGATTGGTTCTGGCGCCTCGGCGAACTAATCGAAAAACCTCGCGGACGCGCAGCAATGCGGCAGCAAAAACGGCAACACTTTTGATCCTTTGTGTCGACGTCAAAACAATAGTTTATCGTCCGTTTAAATTTAAATTTCGACAAATAAATATGGCGCTGTATCGACGGGTCACGAGCTACCGAGCGCACAAGTTAATGGATACGCGACTAACACCTTCCCATCCAACTATCGCCGAATTAACATATTTTTTATATACACCCGAGTATCTTACATACATTAAGATAAACCGAATCTGTTTCGGTGTTAAAATAAGCGACGTCGTTTATCCTTGTCGATGGTGAGTGCCGTTGCACCGATGTTTAACATCATGCAGTTTTCCACCGGGAGGCTTTCACGGACGACGACACGTCTCATGGGTCCCTGACTTTGCTCATGTAAATTCATGCCCGTAAGTGATGTAATAGTTGCGTTTATAACAATGTCGGCAATAGGAGAATCATCTCGCTCCCGATTCGTCGCGGACGTGTGTGTTTCCCGGGTCGGCGATTCAACATACATACATATCTCTGCTGATATGCGAAATGTTGTTATCGCGTGTACCTGCGCCGAGCCACTGGTTCTACAACTTTTGAAGCGCGGCCGACCGTGGCAATTACGCCAAGACAATGCGATGTATGTTCCACTGAAAAGTGCTACCGTTTGCCTTGTTGTAAATCGTATTATAGACGATGACGTGTATCTACATATGTACACATTGCAACAATAAAAAGTCATTGTTTCTTTAGGGTACGTGTGCATACATAAGTATGTACAGTTCAGGTATATGTACATAGTAATATTTTATTGATGTTGAATCACGATGCAACGAAATGTGTATTGTCTTAATAATAATAATGGGAGTGATTCGTTTGAATGGTAATAGGGCAGAGGTTGTTAAACAATGGTGCAAACATAATGAAAGGTCTGCAAGGGAGGAGTGAGGTGTCTCCCCAAAAAATTGCAATAATTAGTTTGACTTTGAGACCAACATAATTGACGATTACTTTCAAACTGATTAAATAAATGAAGGCATGATACGAAATCCTTTCAAATTCAATTTGGATTCCATGGATAATGCTCAATTTACAAAGTTCTGATGAAGCAAGAATTCTGAAATCAAAACTTTGATGAATTTAGGTGCTGTCAAACGGTTTCTTATCCAGATTTAGCAAATAAAGCACTTTTGACCATAATTCCATTTGTACACATCTTTGCGAATCCTGATTTTCAACATCAGTCAGTATCAAGACAAAAGCTAGGAATCTGTTGGATGTCAGACGTAATCGTGGGTCTTTCTTTTCTGAAACATAGTTGGTGAAAAAAAATCATTTATTATTTTAATTACGTCTTGATTGGTTCATTGAATTTGGGATACAGGGGGGAGGAATGACCATTGTGTTCAATTCCAAAGGAGGAAATATAAGGTTAGAAATCCTATAATAGAGGATGACAAATGGAGCAAAAATACGTAATATGAACAGTAGGTAGATGTATGTACAAATGTATGTAGGTATGTAGATACATTCGAAAATTTTCCTGTTATCAAGTGGTACACATTTAAACATTTTCTACTAACGATAGAGATTTGTAATGTATCGATATATTATAATATAATAACTTGATTTTCTTCAAATAATCTCCACCATTATTCATACAGTATTTACTATCGTAAATTGAGTCGTGAATCAAATTTCAAATAACAGTTTATTGATTAATGTAAAGGCTCAACATAGTGCTGCGACCGTCTCTAATCTACGGGGTGGTCCCACAATATGCGAACTTACAAATTAAGCATGCTAATTGATGGTAATTTTATGTAACACCACCGTCGACGATAACACCTCATGTGCACGCCGACACATGACATTTATTTATATGAGCTCGTATGAGCATTAAGAGAACACCGCGCCGCGCTAGAGATTAGATAGAAATTTTCCCGGTCGAGATTTCTCACACGAACGATCCGATCCGATCCGATCGATACGTTTATACTTTATTTATATGTGTACAGCCGACGAGAGCCGTCGGGAAAAACCTGATCTCACGGCGTGAATTACGGTTCGGCCGCGGCATCGCGCTTTGAGGGCCGCTGCGTACATCATATTATACGCGCTAGTATGAACCGGTAAGCGATTTCGCGGCAGGTGTAACGCAGCAGCGGTGAACCGGTACGCCGGTTATTGTAATCAGAGCGGTTTTAGAGTTGTGCGCGTACCGGTGAATGATGCGTCGCCACTGCCGCGCTGTGAATACCAAACCGTGGGAACTCGTCGAAATTTATGCAAATTCGGAATGTATGTATGTACGTTTATAAGGCGAAAGTTGTGTGCGCTGCTGCGAGCGGCGAGATTAATGGACCACTTAGGGGCCGGAGCAGTATTAGATTGAGTTTTTATCTTGAAAATTTGTTTTGACAATGAATGATTCATCTTATTTATCACAGAGCCGGTCTCGACTTTGCGCAGAGGCGCCCTCAACTCTCAAACGAAGTCTTTGCGTAAATCGATCTTGAGGAAAAATGAGTAATCAGTAGTGTAAATTTTTTATTTATTTAAAATATATGGGCAGGTGGCGTAGCCGATGGAGCCCAGGGGTCTGATATAAATTGTACAGTTTTTAATTTTTTAGTCATTTACACATACATACATACATATATGAAGGATTACAAAAATCCATTTATATTCAAAAACTTGTCGAGATGATTTTTAAGCCGATTTATATTTTCAGAAGTTAGTAGCTAATTTGGCACTCTATTTGAAAAGAATGTGTCGCTGACAATTTTGTTAGATTTGTCTTTTAGGAGTCTCAGAGTAAAACCTCTGAGATGTGCGTTTTTATTGAACGTGAGGAGGTTTTTTATTGGGCATTTGTATTTATTATTTATTATTTTATACACTTTTATTAGATCGCCTCTCAATCTTCTCGTCTCCAAAGAGTTGAAACTCATTTTCTTCAACCTTTCGTTATAGGGTAGTGATCGAAGTTCAGATGGAATTTTTGTCATCCTTCTTTGAACCCTTTCTAAACATACAATGTTTTTTTAAAAGCTAGGGTTCCAAACATTTACTTAGGTCTAATATAGGATTTATAAATTTTTGACAGCAACTTGATACTAAATTCCTTAAATAGACGTTTGATAATATATGAATATAAATGAATAACACTTATTTACTAAGGAGTTTGTTGACCATTTAAGGTCTTTTGAGATAACAACATCCATTATCAATTATCCAATCAACATTATCAATTAAATAACGAATTTGGGGGTTTGTTCGGCCTAGGTGTAAAACAGAGTACTTATTAATGTTTTATTTTTTTATAAATTTGTCTTTTTGTTCCAAATAATGACAGTTGACACATAAAGTATCGCTCGGTAATAAGTTCTCACATTTGACAGTGCATTGCTATATAGTTTTCTTATGAATATGCATTAGAAGTGATGTATACCGTATTTAAACGCTAATGTAATGCATTCATCTGGAAAATTAAACGCTCCTCGTAGCCTATCATTGAAACAACATCTTCGACACCTAAACAGTAGTATAATACGTGCGCGTACACCGATTCCTCGTAATTTGAACATTAAGACCATTTTACCAGTCGAATCAATCATGGTAAAGTTACCAGTTTTATGCGTGTCACACAACGGTGCAATCATGCGATACTCGCGTAACATATGCCGCGCTTATACGATGGTGCTTAGATTAAGCACACGTTTTTATGAAACGTAAACATTGGCGAGTTATTTCAGCGAAGACCCTGAGGATCGTTTACGAGTCCATTACTGGCGTGGGCGGTTGAGCCAATTCCTGTAGAATTAGTATAGCGCTCGATTAGCATACGGCAGACGTTCCAGTGGTTTTATTTTGTATTTTTTTTTTAGGGTCACCATAAACAAACGTGAAAGTCGAGAACTATGCAATTTATAAAATTATCCACGGTCACCGTCCGACACAATTTTAATAATATGGTGTTTGATTTATGATTGTTTGTACAGGTTTGTTTGGAGTTATTAGTGTGCGTTGTGGTGGTGGTGGTCCTCGCCTTGGGTCACCGTGCATAATTGCATGTGGATCCTAAGAATAATGTTCGTGTGTTTCATTTACTGAAATTCTTTTTTGTTTTGTTTCTTTTCAGGAAAAACCTCATAAATGTAGTTTATGCTCCAAATCTTTCCCGACACCTGGTGATCTAAAGTCGCACATGTACGTACACAGTGGTTCGTGGCCGCACAAGTGTCACATTTGCTCAAGAGGATTTTCAAAGCACACCAATCTCAAAAATCACCTCTTCTTACACACAGGTATGTACAATTCATATTCAACGAAAATTTATGCAAAAATGCGTCGCCTTTCATGCGAAACATATTTTTAATTGTTTATGATCGACAGGAAGTTACCACAGTTGCTATGTAAACACAGTCATTCAATATATCGGTTTTTTTTAGATAATAATGATGAAAAATATCTCGCAAACCATGTATTTGTATTAAAATATACAAAAATAATATCTTACAAACAAAATTTATTGGTTTAATAAAAAATAATAGATTTGCGCGCTGTATAATTTGGATTGATAGGTTCAATTAAGTCATTAAAATTTTGATATACTGTTCGACTACTGGTCTTGTGTACCGTCCGAGCTGAAATGCAAATATCACAAAAATATACAACATATTACGAATTTCAATTTCGCAATAACAGTTACTAAAAAAAAAAGAATATAAATAGACGAATGAACTTTTCGAAAGATTGATATGCCATGATGTAATCTGAACGCATTATTAGTTGGAGAATATTAGTTCATAATCGAGATCATTTATCGTGTCTAGCTTTTTAAATGAGTCATTAAAGTTATATAGATTACGAACTGGTTAATTGAGAAAGAGCGCTTCAAATAATGGAAAGAGAAAAAATAACGGAATAAGAGCGATCCGGAAGACTCGCTAGATAGTGTTAGAAAGTGCAAAATTAATTAACAAAAATTACTTTCATTTTAGCACATCGATGAAGCGTTCGACGATTTTGAAGCAAATTTGAAATGTTTCAAACTCGTACGGTTTGAGTGTGTATTCACGAATTTTCTCTACTGCTCTCGGATCGAATCGACGATAGACTCGACGCATGTACGCTATCAATGGTTTTATTCGATGCGATAGTGAATAATTCAGCGCATTCCGATCATGGCCGTGTCCGGGCGCGTTTTGAGATAACGATTGGCGGGAAAAGGCGATTTATTGTGAGCACGGGATGTTGCTCCAAATCGGGCGCGCACGTTCAAAAACGGCATAATTGGCATTAACAAAGCAAACGGACTCCGTGAGCTGTCCATCCACGCGGAGACCCACCAATCAACCAACCCGAACGAATTTAATTTATTCAACAGTCAATGATCGATACGGTTTTGTTTTTGTTTTTTTTTTTCACTCTCGCGATTGTTAGCTAGAGTCATCACCAATTAACTGTTGAGTTCGTCAACGCGCGCCACTGTTGAGGGCTGTTTCCGGCTGTCCGATGACCACAACCCATACGTCAGCCCATACATGGGGTCGTTCTTCGGGGGCAACCTTTAATTGAAACAGTTTCTTGCGCTGGACACAAGGAGCGTTTGGTCGCTCGTAATGAAGCGAAACAAACGGCCACTTTGAGGCAATAATTCCAGTCGGCCGGCACGCGAATGTATCGATTTCTGACAGGGACAACGTTCGGCTGTGGCGCTCCGACTAGATGTCGGCCATAAAGGGCCAACTGCCTAGATGGCCCCTATCGCGATCGCCATCTGCCCTACCCTCTTATCTGAACAGTTTCTTGCGCGTGCGAGCATCGCCAGCTCGACGATAGAGCGTGTGTAATTTATTCCGTAGCACTCGGTTGGGATAAAACGTCACGAAGGGCAGATGTTTCCAGTGTGGAAGATTTGATTTAACCGCATCTGAATAAAACTTTATCCCTACCTTACGTCTTTTCTTTCTTCTGCCTGCAAAAGGCAACGCTTCAAGGCACACCGCTGCAAACAGGTAGGAAAATAGATAGGAAAATCTCAAGGTTGGTATGGTGGGGAGTTGTATCGCATAGCCGCGATTTATTCAATTAAGCTAAACAGAACGCACGATAGCGCGAACGTCAAAGTTGACAGCAAAGTTGTCTTTAACCGCTAAATATTCAGGCATAACCACGTGGTAAACTTTAGTTTGCCTTGAAACGGACGTAGGGGGTTATATACATCCATTATATATTTTTTAGCTGTTATATGTAATAGATATATTACGCAAATTAGTGCAAAAACTATAAAAAAAAATAGAATTGAAACAAATTCGCAATGAATAAAGTTAGATGCGCGTGTGTGTGGCATTAATGAGAGAATGGAATAACTGAATACGCGTCTACACCAAGAAGGATTTCCGCCGATTTCCGGCAATTTCGCCGATTTCGATGATGTTTGTGGAAAAGTTGTATGTAAATAATTTTAACTCGAGTTTCTGACTTGAGTTGTATGTAAATAATTCTGACTTGAGAATTGTGAGTGAAATACAAACGTTCCAAATGCGAGGTGACAGATGGTAGTTTGATAGGTTATGTCAGAGTGACAGAAACCGACGCTTGCGCAGGCCGGTAGACTTGCGAAATTCGCTAGGTTTGCCTAGCTAGTAGTGCAATTCTATCAATTGATTATTAATACAATTGAAACAAATTCACAATAAATAATGTGAGATGCGCGTGTGTGGCATTAATGCACGAATAGCTCTCTATACTACCGAAAACGCTAGTATAGAGAGCTATCGCGATTTCTGTTTAGCTTAATTGAATACGCGTCTACACCAAGAAGGATTTCGCCGATTTCGCGAGTTTCGCCGATTTGCTCGATTTCGATGACTTTTGTGGAAAAGTTGTATGTAAATAAATAGCTCTGACTTGAGTCTATGTCAGAATCGTGAGTGAAATACAAACGTTCCGAAAGCGAGGTGACAGATGGTAGTTTGATAGGTTATGATAGGTAGTTAGATAGGCTTGCGAAATTCGCTAGGTTTTCATACACGATTTCGTAGCAGTGTGAGGGCGCCTTCAAATCGTGTTTCAAAAGCCGAAATACAATTTGAATGAGCAATCGTGATTTATAGCATTCGGCAGTGTCTCGGTCGATAGTTCAGGGGTTCGCGTCGAAGAAGGTGCCTCTTATCGTCGGATAGTACCCGGTCAAATTAATCCGCGTGTTAAAAACCGCAATCGAGAGTGTGTGGGCAGAGTGAGCGGATAGCGTGACCGAGTCTGCGCTTAATTGTGAACGAGCCTCGGACGTCTTCATTTATTCCTCGGCCAGTGTGTTCTGGTGTGCTCTTTTACCTTTTGGCCGTCCGCAAATTGAACATCTTTGTCGTCGGAGGTTGGTCGACGTTGTTCTCGACGGCAACAATCTCGCCCATTAATTTAATTAATTCATGTCGATTGCCGCGACCGCCACCGGTTTTTATATTATTGTATATAGATATGTATGTATGTATGCGGGGGAGCTTTACCGAGAACCGTGCGATTTTCGGACACTTTGACACCTCGAAATCCTTCCATTTATTTATTGAAAACGCTTGCTTTCAACGCAGCGTGTACCTAAGCTTTATAACGCACAGCCGTACAAAAATTGATCTGTATGAGCCAACATCGGATGCATATTGTGGCAATAGATATTACATATACATAAATTGGGAAGAGGCAATAGAGTCGCCTCCCAACAAATTCATAGATGAAGAGACTTTTTTACAAGCTATTGCCGATCAAAAAGTAATAAACAGCCATTTTACCTCAGATTAAGATTGCCACACTCAAGCTACACAGTGAAAATAGTGACAAAAGTGTCTGCTACTGCTTAAGGCGAGATGGTTTCATAAAAACGACACTCTAATCACGAAAAATAATGCCTATTTTCAACACAAAAAAAGATTATTAGCCCTAGTATTTAGTTTATTTTTAAGTTTTTCTTGTGGGATGCTGGTTTGATATTTCCTTTGTTTTTTGTTCTTAATTACTTGTTTGCATTGTCTTAAATCAAATAAATTACGAGAAATTTATTTATCTGCGTTTTAATATCACTACATGAACCTTCCAATTAAACTAAAAACACATTGCTACTAAATTGTTGACTCCGTTGGGGCAGTGTAAAGAGTTAAAATATCAAAAAAATAATTACACCGTTTGTTTTTTATACCCATGGAGCAACTTTCCCAAGCCCAAGCATTTTCATTTTCAAAAAAAAAATTTGCTTCACTTTAGTATGCATACATATATGTTTGTATGTATAGATATACCTACATATGTATATAGGTGTCATTCAAATTCACGCAAGAAATAATTTTGATAGAAAACACAAGTTTTTAATTAAAAATTGTAATTTTTTTATTGATTCTTAAAGTATACAGTATTATAAGGTTATGTATGGAGTAGCATATCGGGTTGGAGTAGCACATCGGGGCTCATTTCCAACAAGAAGCGTCCTACAGTGGAACGTAAGCTACTGTCCTGAACCGTATGCTTGTTGTATCGGTGAAGTTCCAGTGATTTGATTCATTAAAAAATATTCACTAGTGCACACTGTCACGACAAAGCATAATTTGTGAATAAAACCATAACGACCTTCGACTATTCAAATCGACAATTTTATTTTGTTCAATTCAAGAAAGTTGTGAAAGTGTGATTAACTTTCGAATACATGTGAACTTTCGGGATGTGTAAATTTTTTGTTTATTATTTACGCTACTCTATACTTAACCCTATACCGTACACTTTATGAATCAATAAAAAAATTACAATTTTTAATTAAAAAACTTGTGTTTTCTAACAAAATTACTTCTTGCGTGAATTTTGGAACACTTAAGTTATATACATATTTCCAATGGGTAATGGGTGCAATATTTCCCTGGTCTGCTTCATTAAATAATTCATCGGCGATACAAAAAAAAAAAAAAAAAACAATCATTCGGTTCGATTTTGATGACTTTGATGTATCGAGCGGTGTTACTAAGGCGGTCGATCCTTCGGCGACAAGACGCAGACGGTTAGAGTGGTACTTCTTAATCTTACTTGTTCGGCGAACGTCTTTTCAGCGGTAACGAGCGCCGTTCGGCGTACACATGTAGGGGCTGGCGAGTTATCTCGTCCGTGCCGAGTGGCCCTCACAAAGGGCCCCGGCTCGCTATCGGCTACCGTTGCCTTCGTCGACCGATTTCCCTAATAAAGTTGTCGGCGCCCTTATCGAGACCGAGGTGTGTTAATGGCAGCGGCCAGCTCGTGATGGATCGCGTCTCGGTAGCTCACCGATCGAGGGGCCCCGTGGGCGTGACCCCTCTCGTGATATATTACCTTATGCAATTAACGGGGGGGGCCCTCTGTTTTTTTTTTCATGCTGCCGAGGACCCATCGACATATTTTTTAAACAAGTGCGACCGGAATTTTAATCAAAGGCGTAAACCTTTGTTCGCGGCGAGTTTTAATCGAAAATCCCTTTCCCCCCGCCGCCCCTCCCCTCCGCAGTAGTATCTATATGGATCGGATCATTAATCAATTCGCCTGTCATCCTCGAGATGTATATAGTATTGTGTGCGCTAGTGGATCTGTTAACCTTTTTTGTTAATCAAGCTAATCTGTGGCGTACATTTTGAGTTAATCAAAATAATCGAGTAACCCACTACCGAATTGTCTTAAGCGTCGCTCGTAGGATACACCTACTAATAGAAACTTTTTTTTTTTTTTGAAGTGAGACTTCTTTTCGCTCGGTAGAGTAAAAACGGAGCGAGCGATAAGCTGTAATGCATATCCACACTCATTCAGTTTGGAGGTAGGTTATTGCCCTCTCTCTTGCTCTTTCGCGTTCGTGCAAGAGAGAGAGATCCGCCTCGACAATTCGAGCGTCCCCTCTGCGCCCCGCACCGCCCCTCAGTGTAGTGAAAATGTTTCGATACGACACGAAAACCAGTAACGGCCAGCGGGTACCCCCACTCCTCGGCTAGACGTAAGGCACAGGTCGCGCAGCCACACACATACACATTGCGCGTGTGTAGTGTCTGTGAATAGGTGAATAATACGAATTTTCACTACATGCAACAATAACTTTCGCGCGCGTACACGCTACGATTGTTTTGTGAAATACAGCATGTTCCTTCAGAAGTTTTACTTCTATAGTGAGTAGCGGCTACACACTGCGATTTTTTTTTTTGTTATTCAATAAGAAATGTGCTAAATGTAGTTATTCCAGTGTTATCAATGATTGCACGGCGAAAATTTGTACTATTTTTATAATTTAGTGCAAAGGATTAAATAAAATTTTCTTCGCGGGGATAATTTCTTAAATAAATTTAAACGCATTAGAAGTTCAAAATCGGTGCTCGCTCGTTCGGGGCGTCAACTGACAGCGTGATTGTTTTTCAGTGGCTGTAAAGACAGCAGCAGCTTTCGCAAGACGTATTGCTTGTGCATTTGCACATTTTTGCAATCAGCATGAGGCCAGTCACGCGAGCTTCCTGCAGACGCCCCCGCGGCCACAACACACGAACGGCGAACCCTTACAAAAAAAGCTCTCAGAAAGCTCTAATTCTAAAATTGTAAAATTTTAACCCTCGAAAATTAGATCACTCTCTCTGGTTGCTATTAAGCGTCGTAAATGATATACAAAAAAAAAAAACCTCCACATCATTTGCATGTTCCGAGCCCGCGTAAACAACATTTCTTTCCCATGCGTTGGTGTGTATGATAATTAATTATCTGCATAAATTATTGTCGGTATAATTAAAATTTTATATATCAATAAAGCGAGAGCGTTACAATGTAATCAATTTATAATTTATTGAATTAAATTTTTATTTATGCAAAATGTAATACCTACGTTATATTGGACCGTCCGCGTCCCTGGCGCTGCCGTATCGACAATTAAGACTTAATGCCACGGGAATTACACAGTTGTTCTATGTAAATCAGTTGTGCTCGTCGTTTATTTTGCAGCAGCGGCAACCAACCAACCCACTCGACTCGGAGTGCAAAGTGGCCACCGAGATGACCTCGAGGCAACCCAAATTAAAGCAAACAGTTCCCCTTACCGCATACGTGCACTATTTATAATAATATTTCAAAATCGCACAATAAACAAACGTTGCATCTCTCCCCTCGGTGCACTTTTGATTTTATCACTCGCGGTGGGGGCCGGTGTAATAAAGCAGCTGCTGCGCTGTGCAAAGGGACGTTTGAAGGTGCAAAATTATTGCCCCGCCAACGGCGTCCGCTTCCCGCACCAATTATAACCCTTTGAGTACCTGCAGAAATGTTCGTCGTTGTTGGCAATGATTCTGCTGCCGTTTCTACGTCCAACTCGCTCTCGGTATTCGGCTGATTCCTTCGCGCTAATGACGCGTGGCACTTCTGTGTTGAAAAAAAAAATGCTGTAATTGTACCATCAGTCAACACGCACGACCCAGGAATCTGCCCTCGAAGTGTGTTAATAGTCCACTGTACTCACGCTCGGTGTAAATCATTCACATCGGCTACTGATATCTAATTTATTACGTTGCACCAATTTCAATCCTTCAAACAATGTTTTGAAAATTTTCACAATGCGGGCTTAATTTGAAGAGTGGCCACTTCACTTTTTGGCGGACATTTCATCATTTTTCATAGTGTCTAGGTTAAAATATCACCCAGAGGTTTCCCGTTGAATAAAATACCTAAATCGGGAAGGGAGGAATGAATTGTCTTTATCTTATTTGTTTGTTAAGGTTCATATTCGGTTCTTTAAGATCTTTCTCGCGTTATCTTAAATTGCAATTCCTGGAAAAAATCGGCGTAAAACCACGAGTCGTGGGAGAATTTTAGTGCCGATTCGGGACGTACGTGTCGTTAAAGGACCGAAACAACAATTTCGACGACGTGCACTCATCAACTCCGTTTATTTAACGTCTCAATTCACTGTAAAAGGAAAAAGGTGATTTTATTGTGTGGTCCGTTCCGTTTTCATTCGTTTTGTCTCTCGAAGGTCTACGGGCGAACCGAACGACCGTAGCTGCTACAGAGACAGTTCACCCGTAGCCATTTCGAGTCTGGCTTGTTTACAGCAATGGCTGCGAGCGAGCCACATATCTGCCACACACGAAAATTGCAAGAAATATACTGTTTCGGCGCTAACAGGCCTGAGTGCGACGCGCGAGTTATTGCCGTTTCTGTCCGAGAGATTTGCGATCCACCGGATAATGTAAATCTCCGCGGTGAGCCCTAGCAGCCCCTCATCTTCATGCGCTATGCAAATGCATTTCGCATTCTCCCTCGCCCGTATATTATATTAAAGGCTGTCGACGCATTGCAATGCTTAATTGTCACATCGTCTCATATCCAACTCGAAACGAAATTGTTTATTACCAAGTTCACCATAAATGTACTAGTTAAATAAAATTCACATCATCATTTTCAGCATTTTACCATCCACTGCTGGATGAAGGCCTCTCCAATCCACTCCCATTCCTGTCTGTCTTAAGCAACCTGCATCCACTTGACTCCACACATTATTCGCAATTCATCAGCCTATCATCTACCTTGCTTTCTTTCACATCCTCTTGGATACCATTCCAGTATTTATCACGTCCATCTGCCATCCATTCTTATCGCGATGTGTTCAGTCTATTGCCACTTCAACTTTTTCACACGTTCCGCTGTATCTGCCTCTTTGCTCATGCTTCTTACCCATGTATTCCTCTTACGATCTCTTCTTGTTATACCAAGCATACACCTTTCCATGTTTCTCTGCGTGCACTGGATTTTGAACTCAGCATCCACGTTTCACATCCACACGTCATAACTGGCAGTACGCATTGGTCGCATTGCATTATTTTTTAAGCATAGCGGGATGTAAGATTTAAAAACTGTTCATTCTTCCAAAATCGCTCCATCCTAGTTTCGTTCTTCGTTTTATCTCTTCTTTTTTACATCCAGTCATAATCACCATTTCGATGGGTTAGTGCACAGATATTGTATATCCAGTTTTGTTTTAAAATATTGTAAGTGACATATGTATGTACATATGTACATCTCTTTTGCATGAAAACTATGGACGAAATGGACATATTATATATTTGAATAAGGCAATATCTTCTCAAATATACTAATTGGACATACAATACTTTTTAAACATGAAGATTTGATGCAGATGGACGTTTTGTGTATGATTACTCAATTTTTTTTTAAAACTGGACATACAATATCTATGCATTAACCCATAGATTTGTCTAAAGTACCTATAAATAATTATCAACTATCTCTACAATATGGTTATCAATGTAGTTACAGTAGAAAATTCATAAATAAGATATCTACATACATACAATACATTATGATTGCAAAACTTAAATTTGACTGAAGAAAAATACTATTCATTCAATGCGTGAGAGACTTCGGCGAGCGAGTGAGCGTGAAACCCGTGACGCTTATGTTTACAATTAAAATTTAACATACATTTATGTGTATGTTGTACGTTGTAAAATTGTAAACATATCGTGCGTGTTATGAGACATACGTACACACATACATACACTGTGCAATAACAACATTGGCTTAGATACAATAGCGACAAACTTCTACATCTGTGAAAAATGAAGACTCACTGCGGTCCAATTCAGGAGTCTGATGAAGGGTGATCTTAAAATTTTAATTGGAATTCTCCAAGTGGACGTAGACGTATATTCGGCGCCTTATGGGCTCTGAAGCCAAAGTGCACAGTCATAGCCGGTAATCGAACCGGCCTTTGTGGCTCAAGCCACGAACATCTCGCACTCGATTATAAACAAAATTTCATAGAATCCATAAATGCTAACCATTGTCGAGTTTAACAAAACTCTCCACGCTGGTACTGCAGTCAGAATTTTTGTTGACCACCATTGAACGCTCCACGTTCTCACTTATACGATAGCACGATCGACTATTGAAGTAGCGCGTTCTTTGAATATGATTTTCAAAATGTTGGAAAACCGTGTGTAAAAAAAACATCACATTTTTAGCACGAAAGGCATAAGCGATCAATTAATCAAGTCGTTCGGAAACAAATTTTATGTATGATTAAAAAATCATTTGTTACTACAGTAATCTGTGCGGGAAAAAATGAATGATCGGAATTTTTAAATTGTTTTCATACTCAAAATGGCAACGGCATTGTGTGGTCTCCTCGATCGATAATGATGATCGACATCGGGATATTTTCATTCGTCAAACGTTGAATCAACTTTCGTTTAGTAACAGCAAATTAATCCGAAGCTACGAGTGGGTATAATTGCCTAATTTCGGTACCAGATTGAAAATAAATTATACCGGTTGCTTATTTTGTTTTTTTTCCCTGCTTTGTTTTTATAATGACGCACAAATCGATAAAGTAAATTACCAAATACTTCAATATAAAGAAAATGATTTAATAATATAAATTTTACGCACTACGGATAGAAATCCGCTACTAACGTTTCGGATAATTATCGTAATTGATTGCTCAATTCGGAATATTGTATTATTATAATACGAGTGTATGGCACGGCACGTCAGAAATGATGGGCTAAACAACTAATATTCCGAATTCGATATTTATACAACGGTAATGTTATCTATGCCAGTGCCTAAGTACATATACAGCAGTTAAAGTAAAATCTATAAAACATCGTTTACTTAACAATATGTAGGTACATATATTATATTATTATCTTTTTGTACTAATAAGTAGCACAAGTAAATAGTTGTATAAATTTGATATCAATCGTCACAATAGACGGAAGATGAACCAAATGATGTTGTACCTTCTCCTTTTTATACACCATATTCATCTGTTTTCATTGTAAAATACAGTTTATTTTAAAGTATCATCAATTTTTGACATGTCAAATCAAAAATTTTCACGCACGAACGTTTCACGTTTGCCATGGTGTGCCATCATCATCTTATATTGCGGACACAACGAAAGCTTTTCTTCTCACAGCACTTCTTTTCTAGTGAAAACCGTCATCGCAACAAATTAAAAGGAAAAAACTGAAATACAATAGTAAAAAAATGACGGGGAATAAATTATTTCGTCGCGCTTCTTTATCCGTGTCAGAGAGATAAATCATCCATCAATATAGCCCGTCATCGCTACCAATAAGGTCCTTTTTTTTCACAAACAAATATTCAAATTTGATCACGTAATGTATTTTTTGGTATTGTAGATAAAGCACGTAGAATATTTGCGTTTTTTTCGCCGCAAATTTCCACCAGCAAAATGTGTATTATACAAAGTCGATTTAGTTGGTTAGCTCCGCGGGTAACTTTGCTGGATGCAACCGAAGTGCACATCACGCCAAAGTAATTTATATATTTTTCAATAAAATGGCGTGCAAAGTGGTCATGAATCCGCATGATTTAGTTAACACGACCACTGCGTGCTCGCAAGTGGTAGTCATACCTCCACTAACACTTTTCAGGGGTGTACTATTTCGAATGCACCCGATACGATTTAGCGTTGAACTGTGTGGTCGAGAGAAATTGCTTCACACTGGCCCGTTCAGAAGGCTGTGGCACAAAAGCAGATCTAATTAGAGATAGTTGGTAAGAAATGGCCAATGGTTGTTGAGCTGGTCAAATATATACGATTCATATTGTTCGTTCGTTCGCAATAGCGGTAAAACTGCTCGATGGATATAAACAGACTTATCTATGTTCATTAATCAACGTTTAACGATTTTATTTCAACGCTCTACAATACTTTATGATTAACGTTTTCCTTTTAATAAGAATCTTTCATTAAAAAATCGGTGCGGCTATCACACCAGCTTTTCTACCTACATATATACATATATCTGATATATGAGCTTAGATTCTCATAAAGCGAAAACAACTCATTTATCTACATTATTATCTATGTACTACCCGTATTCTACACTCTGCACGACTGATAAGAAAAACTGAAATAAGAAAATTCGTGCTTTTTATAACAAGAAATTAAAAATTCATATCTTGTGTTATCTTATATGATTTTACAGATTATATATCGCTGTGTTGTCTGAAATTTTACAAAAATTCAATTGATTCTGCAAATCGAGCGTAATTGGGAGTGTGTTTGCTATATCAGCCCCTGGGTCGGTTCTGTGATCTCCCGCTGTGAAGCATCGGCAATCGCTTAAATTAAGATATCCTCTGCAAGAAGAAGTCGAGCTTTGATGGCGTGATAATAAACGCTTTAATATCGGCTACGGGAGCTTACGTACTAAAAAAAAATATATTAATGGCTCATACGGTCGCGCAGAAGACGTTTTCATTAACGTCCGCCGCTAATGTTTTATTGGCTAATTGAAAATACGAATAGTAAAATTTACGATCGAGAGGAAGTTGCTTATAAATTTTCGGACTGTACAGAACGCGAAGTGTTATTTTTTATTTTTTTTTGTTGTTTTAAATATGAATGAAATGTTTTAATTCGATCGCGCAGAACGTATGCACTCAGTTTTGCGTCGGACAGGATGTTGATTTTCTTCGAGTAAAGCACGATATAAAATCGATGATTTACGAAGGCGGTTTTAGTACTCAAAAAGGAATTATCGTAAAATCGACGACGTGTTGTGGCCAATAATATTCATAAAATATCGCTAAAAGTGTATATAACTTGTGATAATTGCCAAAAAAAATTTTACAACCTCGTAATCATTTGAAATATTTTAACTATAAAGTTAATTATCTCGCTCTATGGAAATATTCTAGCTCTCCTTTCCAATTGCAAGTGTAAATTTTATGTATTTTCTTAACACTTCTGTGAGGAATAACACTCTTGAGTAAATCAATCGAATTGCTTTATCATTAAAATTTGAAAAATACACTGCAAAACGGCGTGGATACGACCTTAAAATGGGCATTGAATCACGCCAACACAATATTAAAAGTCGACAACGACGTGTCAACTCGCATTTCGCCATATATTCGTGTCGTTATTCGATCTCGCCGAGCTCGTTGTTACACTGTCCGTCTGTAAAGGAACGTGTCTGTAACTGGAATTAAATATATTTGCCATATTGCGTCCGGAATATAAGTGGCTTATCAACGATGCGGTCGCGTCTGCGTCCAACGAGAATTATGACTGTGGACGATGACTGTTTACGATATCGCGTCAACGATAGAAAACCTCACTCTAAATTGAACGCAATAAATTTATATACAAAAATAACGTTATAGATCTGTCAAATATATCAACGTAAGCTTAAATATAATATTAATTCAGTCGATTCAATTTCAAGTCACACTGCAGCTTGTTCTATGTACAATTCGGATTAATGGCGCCCCTTGCTTTTTTTTAGATTTTTTCTTGATTGTCAAATTGAACCTTCGTGGTACGGTCGTTTAGCAATTTTCCATGGTATTTGTGTTTCCACGAGTGTCTTCTTTTCGTATTATTGGGGTTCGGTAACAGGTGAATCAGGCACCTGCCGCAGTTCGGGGTCCCCTTCTTTCTCAGAGGCACACTTATCATTATTGCCGGGGTGCCTATCTGCTCCGAGTCATCAAACGGTTCTATAGCGAATAAAAAAAGTATAATAAAAATAAAGAAAAACGATTCCGATCAGTGGTAAAAAAAATGACGAAAAAACGGTCATCCGATGCTAATGCATTTTTGACAGTAAAGCTCCCTTCAAAAACGCGAGCTTAACCGATAAGTATTCTATGTATGTATGTATATGTATACGTCGGTTGATATTCAAATTTGATTTATTATCGGAAGTAGAAAATGTTATATGTATGTAGGTAATTGATTTTGTTTATTTTGTTCTTTGAAAAAGTTTTTTTTACCTCAAAAATATCCCATTGCTTTATTTATCTTATTATAAAAATAGTCTGTAGAATTTAAGAGTATGCAATTTTTGCTGAAAATCACACCCTCTTCCGTTAAAAAGTGTGTCGAAAAGATTGAATGACTTGTGTGACGTCGAGCGTGAAAATCCTTTTTTTCCGGTGCGTAACCGCTCATTTTCCCAGAAGCACCCTATCTATCGTACCTTTCATTGTGAGTCGATTAAAAAAGCCGTTAGTGCTTTGAATAGAGTTTGCGGCCAAAATTTAATGAGCAAAACTCCTTTTCTTGATTCAAAAGATCATAATGTGTTATTATCATCAAGCGTTGTTCGTTGTAAAAGGAGTCGCCGCAATAAACGCTCGAAATTAAAGCATATTGCATACGTACGTTACGAGCAATGAAATACCCGTTTTGCCGCGACATGTGTTCTGAATAAATAAATATATAAATATTCAAGAGTTGCCATATAAACAGGAGGTGCAGGAAGGACCTGTACAGGTGTACTCGAGCAGACGAACTCAACCTTTTCATAATTTTACAACCAAAAACCTTACTGTACATTGTCAGTTTTACATTGAACAACTCCATATTGTCTCTGAAGACTAATCCCAGGTGAATTTATTTGGGGAAAAAATCAAAATTGACATTGATTAGAAATCGTAGATGATTAAACAAATTTTGAGTCCTCTCTGGTTGATGATCGCTGTAGCACATGTGTCCAAGAAGCGACGGCCGTTACACATAAATGAACATTTGGCCGATATGTGTGTGTATTATATATGTTGAACATGTGCATCGGTACGTACATATGTACCTTCTCGTACTCAAGTCATCGGCTATCCGCCTTTGTGCGGTTTATACACTTATATATACCTCCGGTCACGACACAGTCTTTTACTTCCACGTGAATTTCGCTACAACAATGATAACAATAAAACGATGATAACAATAACGGCCGCAGCTCGTGTACGTCAAGTACATTTGGTATAATTGGCACGTGGGGCGCATTTCGCGCGAACAGAATAGACTCGAGGGCTATTGTGGATGTTCTTAAACTTGCATGAATTGATTCACCAATTTCTTATTTTGTTGTTGTTTCAGGTGAGTGCTTACGATAAGGCAGTCGATACATTATATATCGGTAACGTATTCATTAATGTATTTGTATTCAAAAAACAAATACGAGAAATTCCCCTAACGATGCTCTTCATATATCATCCGAAGAGTCGTTTCCACATAACGACTCCGGAGGAACAACCTGTGGTTAAAAACAATTTTTCCCGTGCATATTTCTCTTCGCCAACGCCTTATGCTAATTCGGCTCGGACAGTTTCGCCGATTATTAGATCAAGCGGATAGCGCATTTCTGCGTTAAATAAAACTTGGAGTAAATCATAGGCGAACGACCGATGCTTATGAAGTGCCTAATGTGGCCACACAACTACATAACTACCCGTACGCCCGGAAGCGATCGACAACTGTGGCACGCGAGCGCCAATCGTAGATTCGTATCGGGAGAAAACGATTGACATTCTTACATTACTATTCAAAACACGTGTACCAATTTTTTATTTTCTAATTCAATCGCCGATTAAACACGATCAAAATAATTGCTACGGCGCAAACGGTTTAATTAAAACGCGACGTGCGTAATTCAATGTTAAATTTCAATCGTTCTATATACATATGTACATACACATACATATATATATACATAACTGGTCGCTTTAAAGGTTCGGCGCCTCTTCGACTTCTTAAGACGGTTGTCTAATTAAATTGGGGCGTTTGCGTTTTTAATTCTCGGAATTGTTTTGAATTTATGTGTTTCAAATAATGGAAGTGACCATTCTGATGGTCAATTAAATTTGCATGGCGAAATCGTTTGTTGGCTATTTGACGTTGTAAAAATTTCATCTGAAACGTTCACCGTTATGATAGTAATTACACACTTTGCCGTATTAGTAAAGTGAATGTTTTGTTCTAGAAATATTGTATCAATTACATTATAATTGAAACAGTGACCCAAAATGCATCATAAACTAGCTAGCGATTTTTTTTTTTACTTTTTTTTTTATGTGGGTAGAGCTTTTATAAATACCTACGTTTTTTACATTCTATAATGAAATAGTCTGCATTTCATCGATTCAATTCATTTTAAAGGCTGTTGTGAATTTATTGTAAACATAGCTCATCGGAAAGCAATGCTCTAAAAATATGAATAGCAATAATTCAAATTGGTGCTATAGATGAAACACACGTTTTCGATCGGAAAATTACGCTTTACTTTGCATTTATTTAGTGGAAACTGTTTAAGTTCAATTATTCTCTTTTAAGAGCCCTCATATAAAAAAAGCTTTTATCCACAAAATAAATGTCTGTATGTTTGCGCAAATCTAAAGGATAGCTCAGTGTTCAGAGGGAAAGTCCGACGTTCGATCCCCATACGTCGAAATGATTTTATCGACTATTTAATTATCGTCATTGGCAAGCTAACTTAATCCAGATTGGCTACATCTTGTTACATTTATTTATTTATTTTATATAATATTAGCTAATTAGCTAATTTAACTTACATCTATTACACATTTATAACAACTACATAAATCTATGCAGTAGTGCACATTATACTTACACATATCTACTATCCCTCACAGAGGTGTCTCCTCACACTTTGAAAGAATGCATCTATGGTCTTAGAAGACCTGACGCACTCGGGGAGGGCATTATACATTAACACACCCCTGTGAAAAACACCACCAGTTGGTTCTTATTTATAGTACAATAACTGTACATATCGCTAATTCTAATGATTATAATTGTCAATTTGTCAATTTATCTTATTTAACTTAGTTGTGAGACGGTTCCGCCAAAAATTGACACCTCCGATCTATTATTCCTAAGTTGACCTGTTATTGGGTCTGGATCCTTGTGTTCAAGACACCTGTTGGTTGACTTTCCAGCAACAAAAAAAAAATGTGTTCGACTGTATATTTAGTTGTAATCAACATGATTTTAAGATTATAGCCGAGAATCGTCGTACTTCAGTGGGCGAAGTACCTACTTTCAAACGGCAATTTGTTCATTACAACGACACTATCTGCGGACTATACCGGAGTAGGAGGATATTGCGGCGCCGAGTGGCGTTATCAGTCGATTGTCTTGAGGCCACGGGGCATCCAGCGTCCCTTTGAGGGCCATTTTAACCGCTCGGTTGGCCGCGGCCATTTCGCTGCGATAAATCACACTGGGGCCCGATATGGTAGCGTGGCCGGCGGCGGCGAAATGGCCGCGCGCGTAGGAGTGACGATAATCATACCGATTTATTGCGATGCACTATTGAGACATCCGCAACTTTTGAACCGCACTGTGATACCGTGAAAGGCCACCCTATAAGGGAAATAATGTGATCCATTATGTGAGAATTGGTCCAACGCACTGTATTCAAAACAGCTCACTGCTCGCGTCGATAGATCGGCGATTGTTATATCACATCGCAAGTTATCCTACATACATACACACATACATACATACATACGTGACGAGGTTTGCAAATCGATCACATTACACGAACGGTTGACGATAGTTGAATACAACAACCGACAACTGTTTTATACGATCCATATTAAGGCTCCGCTGCCAACAGGTAGGAAAATCTCAAGGGTGGTATGGTGGGGAGTTGTATCGCATAGCCGCGATTTATTCAGTTAATAAGCCGAACAGAGCGCGCGACAGCAAAGTTGGCTTTAACCGCTAAATATTCGGGCATAACCACGGGGTGAAAACTTTAGTTTGCCTTTAAATGGGCGTAGGGGGTGGCGGGGGCGATTATATACGTCCATTATATATTTGTTATCTGTTATAATAGATATATGTATTACGTTAAGTAGTGCAAAAACAATTGATTATTATTAATAGAATTGAAACAAATTCGCAATGAATAAAGTTAGACGCGTGTGTGTGGCATTAATGAGAGAATAGAATAATTGAATGCGCGTCTACACCAAGAAGGATTTCCGCCGATTTCCGGCGATTTCGCCTATTTCGATGACGTTTGTGGAAAAGTTGTATGTAAATAAGTCTGACTTGAGAATCGCGAGTGAAATACAAACGTTCCGAATGCGAGGTGACAGATGGTAGTTTGATAGATTATGTCAGATTGACAGAAACCGACGCTTGTGCAGGCGGGTAGAGGTTTGCCTAGCTAGATTTTCATACACGATTTCGTAGCGGTGTGCGGGAGCCTTTAAACTACTTGCCGGTTTACCCGTCATGCGACTTCCACCCCTAGCCCGTTTGACAGTACCTACATATATATGTATGTATACCGTTGATTGCGTTGTCAACTCGAAACAGCTTTCACCGATAGGTGCTTATTGTCAACATACTAGCGTGACCACAACGACCCAGGTAGGCTGGCAGGCGCTTACGCTAACATGTGTATGTTCATACATACATACATATATGTATAGTAGGTTATAGTTTAATATATCGATCGATTTGATTAGTTGATGATCAATTTTAAAATATTCGAATATGTTTATGTACGAATTCACTCGTTCGGAATCCGTTATTTTGATTTCGTCCGTATGTTATCCTGTCGAGAGTAAAATTCTAAATATATTGAGGTCATGCTCGCGTAATTTTTCAACGCGCACAGAATGCGTTCAAAATTTTTTTCCCGCGCTATATTTTTCCTCGTCGGTTAAATAAATATATTGGTGCTCTTTTTATTATTATTTCGAAGCCGATAGAAAATTAATCTTTATCGTCCCGGACGAAATTTATTGGTTAGTTAAATCTAGACTACCGGTTTCGTTTAGGCATCCCTATCGCGTTCGGAATCTTTTCGAAATGCGGTTCTGGCCATTAATCAAGCGAAAACTATGGGCTTATTAAACGCACTTTAACGGCTCTCGGAAATTTACATTTACGACACTTAATATGTGATTTTTTTTAATTTTTTAGCCGTCTTTTAGTGATTTTGATTTCCGTTTTTCTTAATTTTCCGAACGTTTTTACGCGGCAATAAATCATATGCGCGTACGTTGTAATTCGAATGTGTTTAATTAGTATGCTCGTCGAACGGCGATAACGTACACTTATAGAACGAGAAGAAAAAAAATCGTAAAAACACTATAGTGCTCTGATTGACTTTTCGAGTTGTTGATGCAGCCCGTCGATAACTTTTTAATATTGCCGTTGTGCTTATCTCGACGGACGTAAAACGAAATTTTATGCATTTCGTCTGTTCGGTAGTTATCGCTATTTCTGTGATCGCTAATTAAAATGTTCACAAATTAAAATAGTAAAAAAAAAATGTATATGAGTTCGTATACTCGCATAGGTATGAATGAATCGATGATGAAACCAGTAGTCGTCCAATTTTTAATTACCATTATGTCCAATACGATCGGCAATAAAATTGACATAAAACCGCCTTGCGCGAACCGATACGACGGCGACTTTAATGATTTATACAACTTTATTATCGTTTACATACAAATCAGTTTTTATTTGTTTGACGTTGTCAATTTGTGTAAATCCATTTGCTGTAAACGTCGCATGTTTGCGAGTTTTAATAATAAATTATTATTAAAAAAATTATTATTAGCATTAAAAAAAATTGACAGTTGAACTCGCCCGATATTTCCGAATTGAGGCATTTTTGCACCGATCCAAACGAGTTTACTACACGCGTAACTAGGCATATGTGAGAATTTAAAAACACTTTACGAGCATTCCTTCCGCACGGTATGATCTCACTGTTGAGAAACGCCGATCTTGACGAAGCCAACGGCGGTAACGAGCTTTCGGCTTAGAGCTTTGAGTGATGCTGCGCTGAATCAATATCGATTTTTTTCGAATCATCTCATCGCTACCGGCATCGATATCGATACAACCTTACATCACGTCGAACGCATAATAATAATAATAAAGCTTGATACGTGGGGCCCCATATACGCGGCATCCAATCATAATTATTGGTCGGATCGGTCGTTGGTGTGGCGCGCGCTCTGCCCCTCATAGATATTCATGGAATAATTCGTGTACACGGGCAACAATCAGCCGGGGACCCGTGGTTAATGGATATTGATCGCGATCGCGATACAAACCCGTAATAAATTTCTGTATCGAGGGGGCTCAATCTGCCAGCCGCATAATTTCTCATAAAGGTTTTGACCCCTTCGCCCCGGCCGTTCGCGCGCGCGCGCTCAACGATCGCATAGATTGGGGCGCGGATACCGAGGCTGTTAGCGAATTTATACGGCGATGGCACGCGACCATCTCGCGGTTTAAATGCTATTTCCGAAAAAGAAATTAACACGCGGTTGAGAGATTCTTCTTCATATTGAACAAAAAATAAAATCGAAAATCGATTATAATCCTTTCGAACGTAGCGAGAAGTGATTATAAAATATTCAATTATTTTATTTAATAATATTAATTAATTCAATTTAAACTGCATTTCTTAAAATATACGCATTTTGTTTTATTTACTTTATTATCATTGAAACATAATTGAAGTTTCTAGTATGCAAATCGCTTTGAGAGACCTCAACGAGCGGGGAGTGACGAAACCCTAAAAGCTTTTCCGCATAAACATAATATGTATCATCATCATCGTCGTTTTCAACCGTTCACCATCCACTGTTGGATGAAGGCCTCTCTAATCTTCTTCCATTCCTGTCTGTCTTGAGCAATCTTCATCCACTTCACTCCACACATTATTCTCAATTCATCAGCCCGTCGTCCACTCGGTCTACCTTGCGTTCTTTCACATCCTCCCGGATACCATTTTAGTTTTTCTCGCGTCCATCTGCGATCCATTCTTCTCGCTATGTAGCTCATTCTCACTTTTTTCTTTTCACACGTTCCGCTATATCTGCCACTTTGGTCATGCTTCTTACCCATGTATTCCTCTTACGATTTCTTCTTGTTATACCGAGCATACATCTTTCCATGATCTTACGTAACATTATTGAATTCAGCATCCACGTTTCACATCCATACGTCATAACTGGCAGTACGCGTTGGTCGAATGCCTTCTTTTTTAAGCATAGCGGAATGTTGGATTTAAAAATTACGTTCATTCTTCCAAAAGCGCCCTACCCTAGTTTCATTCTTCGTTTTATTTCTTCTTCTTTACATCCAGTCATATTCACCAATTGTCCTAGGTATAAATAACTATCAACTGTCTCCACAATGTGATTATCTACCGTGACTACGTTTTGCGTGCAAAATTCATTGAACGTAATTTTACATAGTTTTATTAAAATTAAATAATATGTATATCGATATTAATTTAAATTATATATTCATCAAGAAAATAATACAAACGTTATGAATGGGTTTTGTGAATTCCCGTGAAACACAATCGATGCACTTGTGCAGCGCTCGATCGCCACATGGAACACAAGGTTTTGCATTATTGAATCGTCCGTCGCGAACATAAACACATACATATATGTACACACACATACACAGTACACATCTACGGTTACATTAAACAAAATACATAATTTATGTAGCGTTTAATAAAGCGGGAGCGTGGGCGGCTCCGCTCACCTCCGGGGGCACCTAATAAAGATAAAACAAAAGCATTAAAAAATGATCCGACGTTCGGAGAGACTCCGTGTACGAACCGATGATTTATCGCCACTTCTAATGTGCCATACTTAGCTAGAACTGGTCCAAAACGACTTCACAATAGACCATCAATACCATTCCAATGCAACACCGAACCCATTTTCAACGTTCGAACGGGCGGTGCATTCGTTTTGTGTATACGAACATTCACAATATTTTAAGTATTCCTCAGTAGTATGTATGTACATATGTAGGTATGTAGTATTGTTGGAAAATTTATTCTCAATTCGTTCACACCACGATGCGCGAAATTTTCGTCCAAAAGTAAAATCTCATACTGTAGGTAATTGTGTAATTGTGTGCGCTATTATTACGAATTTACAAAGGTCATTACGCGACTTTACGACCGGTTAAAATTTAATACTGCCGCCGTTTCCTGTTTTGGACGTATCAATTCGGTAATAGGGGTACACGCCTGAAAAACGGTAGGCTATTAAAATAAAAATCGTGGATTACACTGCGATTCGACAAAATTTTATGTCTTTCACTTTATGGTACGTGATTACAGTGGTGTACAAATTTATTATTGACAAATATAATTACTCCGATCGATCCGTACGCAATTTCTAAAACGTGTGGGACTACTACCTACCTATTTTGACTACCTACTTTACAAATTTATCTATTTTGAAGATTCGATGAATTAAATTCCAACCGGTGGCTTTGTATTACGGGCGATTCAATGGACGGCGGCCACTTCTACCATTGTGCATTGTAGTCGACTGGTAAATCAAAGACACCTGCTGAAAATGGAACCGTTTCGTCGAGTGTAGGACTGGCACGACGGCCGCTCGCAGCAGTTAAACGGCAATTAAAAACCGAGACGATTAATGAAATGCGATCGGAGGCAGTTAACAATCTCGCAGAGCGCGATTCTTCGTGATGGTAGAAGCGCACTTCTTGCACGATTCCTCCGCCACGTGACCGAACTTATCGTACGCGCTCGGCTCGCATTGCCACGACCATAAATCTTGGTGCCAACATGCGATGCAGGCTAATAGATTTATTAAATAATGACCCTGCGGCCGAACTGGATTAATTATTGCCGAGCGGTGTGTAAATATCGCCTGCGAACTATTTTCGGTATATATGTAACATATATATTTTTTTCATTTAGGTATTTATTATTAATATTTTGACCGTGCTAATAATTCTTGTTGTACGCCCATGCGTTGCGGTGCTGTGTGTCGAATGGGCGGCGCAGCGTGAAGCGCGAAATTCGAAAACGGTTCGCCAAAAAAAGTAGATAGATTATCAAAATGACGTCCATTATTTATTGAAAACACGTCACAGGATGTCGCGCTTTTCATTTTACATATAAACAATTCAATTGACGCATATGTACTCGTATGAAATCAATGAAATTACAATCGAATGAAAATTGTCGCGGTTGATTTAAATAAAGGTCGTATTTGTTCAGCTAATATTAAAATCCAACTGTTATCCATTGAGAAGTTGTGCATTTAGAATTTTTAGGTGTGTAGAAGCGTGCCGGACAGAGTTTCGCTCGTGCTGAAGCGTCTGAACTTGAGGTCATTTCCTCGTGCGCTGGACACGCTCACTTCAGGTGTTCGAAAACCCAATAAAATACCCATTTTCACGGCGAGTGTGTGCCGTAAACACTTACCAAGTAAACAAAGTTAATTAAAACAGCGTTTGTAAACAGTTTATTTCAATATTATATATAAAAAAAATAAACAATCTGAAAAATAAAAAAAAAAAAGTAGACTTTCTACGTTTAAAATGTCTCGTTCATTTTCTTTCGAATTCAACAGGTCCGTGTAAGATTTATGAATCGTAAATGTAACGCTTTGTGAATCGATATCGCATTGCTTCGAGTATCAAAGTTGATTCATACGCGTCTTCTATTATGCCTTTTATTTACTGCCGATAAACGTTTCACAATAATTTCATGCAGCGATCGTAAATATAATATATCGTCAAATTATTACGTTGTATTGACAAAACTTTGATGTGCAAAAAAATATAACGAAACGAGAGTCTATGACTCATTTTGTGTGAAATTATCGATATTATGTGCCGTTTTAAAGATCACACTGTAACTGTAAATCCAGTTCGCTATTTTGACAGTGTCGTATATGTATATGAAATGCATATTCAACGAGCGTTATACTTATGTACATGCATAATTTTAAATTCAATTATTTTTCTACTCTATCTACAACTGCATACATAATTATGTAGGTAGGTAATACAACTATGTGGAAAAAATACAGTCTAGAGGTTCGCCATTGCATTATTGAACCATTTCAACAACTGTCAAATAAAATTCTGAAATATGAATTTATTTAATTTATTTGTTCAATTACAAAGACACCCACCATGACATAATAGATTAACCAAATTGTCATGGTGGGTAAATTACAAAAATACATAATAAAACAAAGTAAAATAAAAAAAAAAAATTCAAAATGTACCCAAAATCATTTGACCCTTAGTATCTGCTCAATCAAGCAACTATAACTTCCAAAGAAAATATCAAACGAGACAGCTACCCGATTGAGCAAATTGATTGCCCTAGGCACCGGAGAAGATGAAACCATATTGGTTCGTGGGTCAGGTGGATAGAAAAGTAAATGCAAATGCGAATAAATATTAGGATGGAGCGACGATGTATGGGTCTTTTTATTTTTTGGGATATTCGTTTTGAAATAGTTATAAAAAGTTGCCTCTACATCATACCTCTTCTATCTAAAAAAATCTGCTTAATTAAAAAAGGTTTTCTGGGTTCTACCAGCACTTTTATCTTAATACTTTTACTCGTATGAAAATTTCCAATTGATTGTTTCCAATCTTTATAAATAGCAATTTTAATTGGAAAATTAGTATTTATTTTTACTATACATACTTACTTTACTCGTATAAACTATATTTACACGTATGTCTCCCTCCACCGCTCTCACAAATTCACACTTATTTGAATAATTCAAGGATACGTAAATAAATTAGATTTTCACAAAAAGTACTTATAATATTCAAAATACAATTTTATGAGCACGTTATCTAAAATTTTGTATTTTGTGTTTAGATTTCGAAATTAATAGGCAAATTTTCATTTTTCGCCTTCAGGCAGAGGCCTGAAGACATATTCACAGATTTTTTTCAGTATTTTTACGAGAATACGGACGATACAACGAAACTTTTGGTCGGTATTACAATACCGATTTTTAATTTTTGCAATGTCGCTCCACCCTAATGAACATGCCTTATTTAGATTTAGTAACATCAAATATTTCAACAGTCGAAAACCGTCCATAAAATCTTTCAACCCCGTCGAAAATCGAGCCACGAGTCACTCGAATTATTAAAATTTCATTTGAAGGCTTCGAACAATTCGGTCAGATTTGAACGTATCCACTTAACACACACGTGTGCGCATACATGTGTGCGTACTTTAGTTTATAATAAATAATGATCGCGTCTTAAATCACCGTGGTGCGGCCGAGACGCAAACGTCGCGGTAATTGGGCGTGATTGCGCGCCCCGAGGCACTCACCGCTACTGCTACCGATTTTCCGAAGGCTGTATGGATCCCGGGGCTAATTTTCTATTATGGTGCGACGACAATATATCCTCCGCAACGTTCGTGAATCGACGCCGATGATGAATAATCGCCATAGTCATCGAGCGTCGTGTCGTACTCGAGCGCGTAACTCGGTCTCTCCCAGCTCGCATGTTAATTACGTCTTCGTCCTCCTCTATCTATTCTGGTCGTTTCTCGTGTATTATACGCATCTACAATATACGGTAGATGCTGTTTTTCGATTGCAAAATTGTAAATTAAATCGTCCCGAGTGCAGCATAGTCGGATAGATATGTAAATTCACGACGCTAATAACGCGAGAATAAATTTGCAGCTGAACGCGATTGAGCCGTTCAGATTCGAAGAAAATTTATCGCTCAAAGGAGAAATTAATTAAGGTTTAAGTGTGATTAGGTGAAAAATAATAGAACTATATTAATTTACTTATATTGTTTATGAAATAGCCAGGAGATACGTACATACATACATATATGTAGTGGTTAGACGTTAGCGGTTAGAGCGTTAGTTTCTTTAGCGAAGGTCCGGGGGTTCAATCTCCGTATGTCGAAATGATTTTCTCGACGGTTTTTTAGTCTTTCATTGTCGTCATTGGCAAGATCTATGTAGACCAGCGGTCGCCAACCGGTGGTCCGCGTACCACACTGGTGGTCCGCATTTTTGATAATCATCATCATATTCACCATCCACTGCTGGATAAAGGCCTCTCCAATCCTGTCTGTCTTGAGCAATCTGCATCCACTTGATTCCACCCATTCTTCTCAATTCATCAGCCCATCTTCCACTCGGTCTACCATGCTTTCTTACACATCTTCTGGGATACCATTCCAGTATTTCTCGGGTCCACCTGCCATTCATTCTTCTCGCTGTGTCCAGCCCATTGCCACTTTGGTCATACTTCTTACCCATGTACTCCTCTTACGATCTCTTCTTGTTACACCAAGCATACATCTATCAATGCTTCTTTGTGTGTACTGGCTCTTACGTAGCATTCTTGAATTTAACATCCAAGTTTCACATCCATACGTCATAACTGGCAGTTTTCATAATGAATAATGAATATATCGTTATTTGCAAAAAGGTGATATCCAACTTTTTGCAAATAACTTGGAGTGCAAATACAAGTATAATTACCATTTCATATTTAGAATGTTATTTTTATGCAAAAAATCATGGTAGTGGTCTGCGGGATTCGAGATTTTGAGTTTAGTGGTCCGTGAGGTTCGAAAGGTTGGCGACCGCTGATCTAGACGTCACTAAATTCAGATCGGGCGTCTTCTGTTAGAATTTACAAATTTATCTTAGTTATGAGACAGTTCCACCAAAAATTGGTCCCTCCTCTCCATTATTCCAACGTTAACTTGCTATTTGGTCTGTATGCTTGTTTTCTTACACCTGTGGATTAAATTTCCCCCAACAAAATCAAAAATAAATATAACTAGAAAAAAAAAGGATCTTTCCACCGGAAGGAAATGGAAAATCGTAAATTTACTTTAGAATTATATCATTCGACATGTGTATGATTGTAATACTTCTTCCTTATCTTCTGAATTTACAATAGCATTTATTGGTTAATTGTTAGGTGGACGGAATCCTCGCGTGTCCTTGCCGCAACCGCAGTCTCCTCCCACTGCTCTGGAGCTGTTATCTGGAGCACCACTACCAATGACGGCAAAGGCATCTCACCACAGGTTATATACGCGTATCGATACTTTGTCCGGCCATAATGTGCAAAACGGTCCGCAGCAATTACGGTCGATTACTTTCAATAGCGCCGTTCGAGTCGCATCTCTATGCCCGTGTGTGCGTATGAAAATACGTATGTTTTCCTACGTGAAAAAACACTCTTCAAATGTGTGTGTGTGTTTTTTGTGTTGTTTTTACGGGGGCCACTGGATTAAAACGAGCGGATAGAGTATGGGCGCGCCACGGGGCCCTCGTGTATAATTTACTAGCGCAGTAGCCGTTCAGAGGGAGTATAATATATCATTATGCATTCATTATTGCCTTCGAGATGTGAGTGGGGTGGGCCGGATGCTGCTACGTTCAGTGGCGTCCTCGAGTACCTCATTCAATTAAACGATAATTAAAATCAAATAAAAATATCCATACGATTGCCTTCGATTGCATCCCTATTACAACAAGACCGAGACCATTACACACTAATTTTATATGATTTTTTATCCCCGTTGAAATTTTAACGCAATTTATAATTAATACGTTGGTTATTCATATTCAATTAACTTTTTTTTTTTTTAAATGCATTATTTTATTTGTTAAATTCGTGTGAAAATTTCACGAGGCTGCAACGATTTAGCGATCCGAGTTGCAGTGTCGGTGCAGATGCAATACCGATAGGGGATGTCCGCCAACTGGCCTCCACATCCATTGCACATCCTCTTCTTCTACCTCCATACTACATACACTATAGTGCCTCTCACCTCGAGCCGAAGCCCAAACAAATTGCCGATCGCCGCTGTTGATTAGTTGGAAGCTCGTGAAAGAATTTTTCATAACCCGATAATGTGGCTCTCCGTATTATATACTTAACGCGAGACTTTTCTCTTTTTGGTACAACGTGACTGCTTCGAGCCCTTCACATTCGACATAGACTAATCATGGATTTTATACGAAACAATATTGGCACTGTGGAATTATTGAAATGTATATTATTGCGTGTACAATTTCATCGGCTCGTCAATTTGCAAGTCTAGGTGGAAATTTTATATAGGTATGCGATCGTTAAAGGCGTGTGCGTAGTGCCAATTTTATTGCTCCACATTCGAATCTGACCAATTTTCGGCGTCGGCTCTCGTTGAAATTAAACTCGCCTCGGAATGTTTTAACCGCGTTGTACGAACGAGAAAATAAACAATAACAAGACGAACTCCCGTATAATTAGGGAACATGGCCGAAATGTTGAAGGAGGAGGGTATCCTTACCGGGAGTCATTGACTACTCGTTGCCCATGGCCCCCGGTGCACGCCGTTATGGTTTTTAATAAATAACTTTCATTATAGTCAGGTGCATCTGCTCGCATGCTTGTTGGATATATACGTGCACGAGCTTTCATCTTATTTTATTATTTTTCCAACCGCGGTAATAGCGAACGAATGAAACACAGGTAGCGCATCGGGAAGTATACTTGTTATAATTTTAAACATTTTCAATGTGATCTAATGACAATTTAATTTTCGCCGTAATTGCGATCATCCAGAAGAAAAAAAAACAATTGTCAATTGTGATTTACAAACATCTCGTGATGTTTTTCCTCCTGGGAGTAATTGCTTAGTGCTCATAGTTGCTTTAGCCCGAGGTATTAATTACTGAACTAAATCTTTGGGCAACATCTTGTCCGAGGTGGGCGCGGTAGACTAGCGAGTTTTTTTTATATTTTTATTCGTTGTTATTGCCACAAAAGAGTCTTCAGAAGGTGATTCGAGACTAACTTTTACGCATTGGAACGACGTTGTAAAAAATAATTTATTCGATAAATTGCCACGAATGCTTAGAAAGGACGCTGCGAGCTCTCTTTCCAATGGTGTTTGAATAATGATAGTCAATTTATACCGCAATAAAAACGGTAAACGCTTTCTTTGACTCACTGCAAGGCGGGACAATAAGGCGAATTTCACATTCAATTACGGTTCAGAAGTCATCGACAATTTCTAGGCGCTTGATTAGGGAACGTATCGATCATTCCGTCTGAGCGCGTTTTATTAAGTACCTTTTTGTTTTTTGGCGAGAAGACAAATGGCCACTGACGACGCCATTGCGATAGTCAATTTTCACACCTCCGGAAGACGCTGATTTATGCGTCAGATCCAATTCGAAATCTATGGGGCTCGAATTCAAAAGCTTTTTGATCAATACGGCGCACTACTAGGAAGCAATAAATCGCCGAACGGGTGTAATAATGCCACGGTGTTTTTCGTGTAATTTAACGGTTGTTAGGCAGAGGAAATCATTCGCACCCAACGAAATAATAACAAGCTTCGATGCGATTACGCATCGAATAAAACAAAACTACGAACGTAGGAATTCGTTTTAATTGTCGGTCTCGAATCGGAAAATTTACATACAAAAAATGTTGTTTGTTGAGGCACGCTTCATTACCAAATTTTAACTTTACAATCATTTGGCCAAAAAAAATCATATAAATATAGACCTGGAAATGAACCATTAACAAATTATAGACGTTTAAAAACGTTCAAGAGTATTTACATACATACGTTGAACCTTTGAAAGGAACACTAACTTACACCCTCAGTCATTAAATACATAGAGTACTGCAAACTCATCCATTTGATTTATATTTGTCAATTAGTCCATGTGATTGTTTCTCCTAGTATCATTAGACGCGAATCGTCCTATATGGGCACATTTCTGAAATGTGTGTCGAGATAATGTTTATACATGATAAATCGTTAATGTAAGATATGCGTGTATCGCGTAACGAATTGACTGCTATCGCACAAGCACACTCTTCTTCTACATACATACATATAATCAAACATGCCGTGTTGTAGCGATTTAAAGTCGTGTACATATTTTCTTATGGCAATTGTAGCGCCGGAAGTCACTACGGGTGTCGAACAGTGCAGTCAATCAACTGGGATGAATAACACGTCGGTATGATAAAAACTTGCGCCGCAGAACCAGATCAGAAACTGTATCATTTTCATCTCGGCCGAGAAAATTATCGACATTTTCGAGGCGTTTCACACATTCGTGCCGACCGACGCGTCTTGCAACCTTTCGGCGATTTTGTGAGAATGTGAAGTCGAAGCGTGATCACTGTATTTTCACATGCTGCTGCAGTGAAAATGCAGGTAAAACAAAAAAATAAATAAAACAGTGGAATAGGGATAATCATTGGCGACATCGCGCAAAGGGTTAACCACAATGGACGCGTGTCGTCCTCGACTGCAACGGCGTTGGTGTATCATTTTTCCTAGAGATTATTGTTATTAGGCGGTCGAGCAACGATCCGCTCGCGAGTGTTTCTTTTTATGGTATTTTTTGTTCTTCTTCTTCTTCTGCGGTGTAATTACAGCCATCGGTAGCCAGGCTGAGGTGCCCCATCTACCATTTTATTACGCCACTACGTGATGTGGGTATTAGTGGCGGCACTGGAGGACCTCCACACGTACCTACAGGAGGGTCCCAAGACGTCTCTGAACAGCGCCAATTCATCAATCAACAATTTCGTTCATTAATTCTTTCAACGGAAGCCCTCCCCCGCATCCCCTCCATTCTCTATCTAAATACACTTCGTATTAACGCTTGATTGGGTATTCGTTGAAATCGTTTTCTTACGATTATTCATCACGGCGCGGATAGCACGCCAGGACAAGAAGCTGTCATGCATGAGATAATTCATTGCTTGAATGATGATGGCAATATCAGAAATTTTAATTTTAAAGTTCACTCATTGAAAGTTGACTGGGTCACTTGTCGTTCTAAGCTGTAGGTACTCTTTTTCTGTTTAAAGTACTCCGTTTGACGATTTTGAAATGGAATTTCCAACGTAATTGTCCTAGTGATTATTTACATAAATATGAATCAATTATTAAGTGTCAACGCATTAAAATTTATATAGAGTGATTTACGGCTCGTGACACATATTGTAAACGATTCATATTATAAGTATGATAAAAGTCAGAAGAATATACGTGGTCCGGAAAATTGACCGCATATCATTCTGTGCTGTAGATATCAATCATAAATGAAAATTTTACTTTGAATATTATTGCGTACGATTTTCCCGAAGAAGTTAACGTGATATTTTTTTACTTTAATTGTGAGAATGAGGAATCTCAAAATCTTCGAATAATATAAAGGTAGTTCATTCTTATAAGACTGATATAAAAAGTCTGAACTTTGCAATTTAGGTCATTTGAAGCATTCAAGCATATTTGCCTAATTTACTATATGTACACATACATATGTATGTATGCACATTCAGGTGATGTACCTTTGAAAAGAGCGTAAGTTTTAATTTACAGAAAACAAAATATCCTTATGATTACTATTATTATTATCAATCATTCGTCCAACAGAAGTATATTCTGTTCTTGTGATTAATGGCTCAATTTCGTTAAAACGCAGGATGTTTAAGATGCGAGTATCGAGTTTGATGGTCTTGAGCTAGAATGCAATTGCCACTGCACCACCATGTCGTGTGTAACTCGGGAGACCAGCAATCGGTGCACTGACGACGATACGCCTAGTAATTACTGAGTTACGCGTCGAGCCTTCCACCTACGCAAGGAACGCCCTACGGAATAAGCTCTCGGAGAGCTTTTTTCCTCTCGATACGGCCCATTAGATCCGGCGAAGTAGTAATCGACGAAAGCGTCGGAAAGATGGCGAGCTTTTTACCCAATAAAGGAAGGGGGCGACGACGGTCGTTAGCGAGACTATCGATAGTTTTCCTTTTATTTTCGCATGTGAGAGTAATTTAGCCGCTCATTAATGGGCGCATTGTGCTCCGGGACAATTTTATACTGGCAATTGTCGACGGTTTATCATTGCAACACTCGGCGGAATGAAGTCCTCGTGAAGTCCTCGAAGTCCAAAGGAGCCGATGCGAAATAAGGCCACCGAGAGGTTCCCCCCACCCCCCCCTTTCTTATTGGCGCAGTAAATATTGGGGCGGCCGGCATTTCCATCCAATTAAGATAAACCACAATCCGTTTGTAATCTTTATATAGTTCGTGATTGTTTTATACTCGCCGCGAGATCGCTCCGCCGGCCGCTGATTGTACGTAAGACCTCGAATCGATTATAAATTCGCGTTATTGTTCGCCATTTCGATGTTGATAATTGGTGCAGTGTCGCGAGAACGGTAGCGACGATCCCCGAGCAGTATGTATGTAGATTCGAATGGTGACTTAAGGCTCTCGCACACCGCTACGAAATCGCGTATGAAAACCTAGCTAGGCAAAACTAGCGAATTTTAGCGAAGTCGACCGGCCTGCGCAAGCGTCGGTTTCTGTCACTCTGACATAAGCTAACAAACTACCATCTGTCACTTCGCATTCGGAACGTTTGTATTTCACTCACGATTCTCAAGTCAGAGTTATTTACATACAACATTTCCACAAACGTCATCGAAATCGGCAAAAATCCTACTTGGTGTAGACGCGTATTTAGTTATTCTATTCTCTCATTAATGCCACACACGCGCATCTAACTTTATTTATTGCGAATTTGTTTCAATTCTATTGATAATCAATTATTTTTGCACTTCGTTACCTAATATATCCATTATAACAGCTAACAAATATATAATGGACGTATATAATATCCCCCGCTACCCCCTACGCCCGTTTCAAGGCAAACTACAGTTTTCACCACGTGGTTATGCCCGAATATTTGGCGGTTAAAGCCAACTTTGCTGTCACGCAATCTGTTTGGCTTATTAACTGAATAAATCGCGGCTATGCGAAATGCGATTGCAGCGGTATGTGGGAGCCTTTATTTGGCTGGATGCGTATTATCTACGTATGCATAGTATATAAATACTTTTCTTATTAGTTCAAACGACATTATGTTCTTTATATGCAGTGATTGATTAAGCGGCATGTGTTTGTTCACTACTGAATAAAAATGTTATGCCAATTTCTTCAGCAACTAAGTAACTAAGATTGATTGAAAATTTTCCTCTTCTATGGTATCTGTACATAGTAAAATTTTAATCGTTTAATCATAGTGAAAATGCTTTCAAAGCACCGACTTCGTACCAAAGAGTCAAGCCCACACTCGTCAGCAGACCGGCCGACATGTCATACAGTGATGGATTGCCGTGTAATTACAAGAAGCATATACGCACATAAATCATACGAAACGAAAGCACTATCTGTTTTGTTTTTTTTTTCTTCATTATTATTACTTATTTTTATTTTCGCCGGCGACTATACACAACACACGTATGTATAACAAATCGATTCATATCGCTCGTGTGCATTGCGGAATTTTCGGTCGATTCGTTCTAGATATTATTCACCTGTCGCGCCACGCACGCGAATAATTTAACGGTAACGTTATCTGCATGCTCCCCTCTTGTTGCACGTCGAAACGTATTTAATCAAGCTTTCTCGGTTAACATTTCTCGGCGACCGACAACGCCCATTGCGGGTTCGGCTCGTAATTGCAGATGTAATCGTCGACAACAACAACAACAACAGCCAGCAACAGTAACTGTGGACCCATTGCGGAATTGACCCGTCGAATGTGTGCTCTACCATCCGCGCCTTCGCAATGTGATGATTTAATACGAGCGGCTCGCAGACAAGAACCCATATGTCAAATGGCTGGCGTTTCGCATTAACAATGCACAACTTGTACACTATAAATTACAATAAATTAAGAGCCATCTATTTAAACGGGGATAGGGATTGGCTTTTCGTGCACGCGAGTGTTACTCTGTCTGTAATGTGTAAAGTGTCAACGCATTAAAATTTAAATAGTGTGATTTACGGCTCGCGACACATATTGTAAATGATTCATTTTATACATACATACATAAGCATGATAAAAGTCCGAAGAATATATGTAGGTCCGGGAAATTGACTACATATCATTTTTTGCTGTAGATATCAATCATAAATGAAAATTTTACGTTGAATCTTATTACGTACGATTTTCATGAAGAAGCTACATAGCGTGATTTTTTTGCTTTAATTGTGAGAATGAGGATTCTGAAAATCTTGTGATAAGATAAAGCTAGTTCATTCTTATAAGACTGATATAAAAGGTCTGAAGTTCACCATTTGCAATTTAGATAATTTGAAGCATTCAAGCGTATTTGCCTAATTTACTATAGTTATGTACAAATGTAGGTACATTCAGGTGATGTACATACCTCTGAAAAGAGCTTAAGTTTTCATTTACAGAGATCAATATCTTTATGATGATTATTATTATTATTATTACGTATATACATATATAATAGCCGAAATCCGTCTGTCTATCTGTGTGTGTATGTGTGTGTTTGTCTGCTGATAACGCTTGCCTAGGTAAATAATTAAAAAACCAGAACGTCGCGCGAGTGGGATTTGAACCCCGTATCACCAGTTCGGGCAGTGAGCGCTTACGCTGTGAGATAATAATGGCCGTGCATCAATTTGACTATATATGTAATATTAATAGGCCGCGACTTTACTAAATTGTTACGTGTTGTATTATAACGCGCCATCTATGTATGCAACAACTATAAAAACTATTAAATACACATATACTCACCCACGCAAACATACGTTGATATGCAACGGGCTTACGCTAGTTATTATATAACCATGGAAATCGTTTCGTAAACATGGACATATTGAAATTTAATTTTAATTGAAGTAGTTATAACGTGTATTACAGTATGTATCAAAACTTCAAGGGCCGTGAATCATTCTGCATAGTGATTACAATCGTTTTCAAATCCTGATCAATTTAATTATTGAAAAATTCACGATACACGTAGATAGATACATACATATGTACATAGGTGCACACAGACTCCTCAAATTTTAAGAGTAACACTTCCGCTCAATTGTCGATCGGTCGTTAGTTTTAATCGCGAAAGCACTAAAACGGCAAAGAGTCGCCAACGAAGTTTATCAGATTGGCCAAGGACGACGTTCATTAGGCGGTCCTCGCCATTCACAGTATAGCTACGTACGCGGAGGATTTCTTAATTAAGCCTCAATCGGGGTCCCCTTCGGTTAAATTAAGAGTTCTATCTGTCGTGTAGTCGGACTCGAACCGCACTGATGCAACATCCATGTTAGCATATTTTATCTCCTCGTTCGCTCTTAATGATGCCACGACCGGCGGAGCTTTTAATTGAACTTTGCGAGGACTCTCCGCGGCGCTTTCTAAGTCCGCACTTTTGTACAAGGACATGTAAAACCGTAAATCATGATCCAGGTTGATGGACGTATCCCAGCTGCAGACAATAGGAGACCGTCTGATCTAAATCTGTCCAGCGAGCAGACTAAAACCATCCGTCTTTGACTCTACCTACCCTCTGAAACTGGAACAGAGCTTTCGCATACGCGAGTTTGGCCTAAACGCATCTGCTGGAATACCAAACCGTACACAATAGCACAAGGCGCTTTTCAAACATTCAATCTACCGGGTATATGTAGGTACCGGGCAATAATAATGCAGTGACATTGTTCTAAATTGAATAGTGGTAGCTTATACATAGTATTCAAGTTAATTAGTGTATGTACATAGATACGCATTACTTTGTAGCAATATCAATTACGTGAGCGATAGCCAACGTTTCGATCTACGATCCGTATAATTATGTATATCGTTGCAACGAACATGTTGCATATATCCAGATACCTCATTGTTTTTTCTCGCCGTATTTCGCAATGATATGTCGAGAGAAGGTCTCTCGCCGGTGACACGCGTCGAACGCAAATCCTTCTCACGTACACGTATTTTCAACTAATTTATGTTTCGAACGTGAGACGAAGCTTTTGAGATTTGCGGGTTTTTTGCGCGAACGGCGAGCTTCTCAAACGGTCGCGGTCGGTCCCTTTAAATGCCGTCTACGCTTTTTTTATTCGCCCCTCCTGTTCATTTGAATAATGAATTTAAATTCCCGTTTCGGTTTTAAAAAACGACCGCGCAACGGTACTACTCTCCCGGCAAGGACAATGCCGATTTAAGCCCCGCGAAGAGAAAAAGAGCGTCTAAGAGGGAGCCGTGCGCTGAGATGTTATTTATGCAGACCAGCATGCTATCGGCTCGTTGCAAATTTGATTAGTACGTGAAACCAAAGCTAAACATATCATGCGTCCACCTAATAATGTACATAAATGTATAATGCAACTTATACTTTAACAGATGATACAATACAATACTGTGCACACAAATCATCGCTTTGTTACAGGGTGTTTGTTGGGTGACTATTTTTCACTATGCAAAGTTTTCCGGCTTATGACAGGGGGCGTGTTGCAAGTCTAAACAGATTCAACATTGTCAGTTCAAGTAAAGACTCCCGCACACCGCTGCGAACAGGTGGGAAAATAGATAGGAAAATCTCAAGGGTGATATGGTGGGGAGTTGTATCGCATAGCCGCGATTTATTCAGTTAATAAGACAAACAGAGTGCGTTACAGCAAAGTTGGCTTTAACCGCTAAATATTCGGGCATATCCACGTGGTGAAAACTTTATTTTGCCTTGAAACGGGCGTAGGGGATGGCGGGGGCAATTATACATATACTTCCATTATATATTTGTTAGCTTTTATAATAGATATATTACGTAAAGTAGTGCAAAAACAATTGATTATTAATAGAATTGAAACAAATTCGCAATGAATAAAGTTAGATGCGCGTGTGTGGCATTAATGTGAGAATAGAATAACTGAATACGCGTCTACACCAAGAAGGATTTCCGCCGATTTCGATGACGTTTGTGGAAAAGTTCTATGTAAATAATTCTGACTCGAGTCTCTGACTTGAGTTGTATGTAAATAACTCTGACTTGAGAATCGTGAGTGAAATGCAAACGTTTCGAATGCGAGGTGACAGATGTTAGTTTGATAGGTTATGTCAGAGTGGCAGAAACCGACGCTTGCGCAGGCCGGTAACCTTGCGAAATTCGCTAGGTTTTCATACACGATTTCGTAGCGGTGTGAGGGAGCCTTAATACGTACACTGGGAAACTCCGGGCACTTACAGCTAATAAATATTATTAGATTGTCCGAGTCCGTGCGTAGTTGGGTACCTGTTGTATAGGTATGATAAGCTGATGCATTTGTATCGTTTGATTTAAAAATCAGTGCTCTCACAGCCGAGGACTTCCTCGAGGTCCATTCCAGTGCTTCATTGTTCTGCGGCGAGGCAGTCACAAAAAAAAATATGAACAAACGAGCGGAGAAAGGAACATGAGGCGGGTGTTGTGTGTTGCACGCTGGCCGGGACCGCAACTCGGCGGTGGTCGCCTTTGCTGCTTCTAATGCCAGACCGCCAATAGATTTATGAAATTTATATGGCAGCACAGCCAGATCACGATTCCTCCGATGTCGATTGTACTCCAATACCAATCCACCCATTTTCACGATGGCATTATCCATTCAAGAGCGAACGGAGCGCGGGGGCGCACTAGAAGTTATTTTTTTTTATTCTCTGCGAGTATACCAAAGTCGACTTGGACCTCGCATCTATTAGCATAAGTTGTCGGTTTTGCAACGGTAATACCGTATCATCACGCGACGGTCAAAGGGGACGAATACGATTATAATCGACAGCATCGTCATCATCATCATTAGCGGTTTTTGTCCACGCAATGGAAGCGCAACGTTTTTGATTTTTTATGCGGCGAGCGAGCGTACCTCTTGCATATTCATCGGCACGCTCCAATGTAAATCGTTTAATCGAAAAATCCACCCGCTAATTTTCATTTCAAATATATTGCGCTATTTTTATATGTCTACTATACCTTTTTGCGTATACCTGTGTGTGTTTGCACTTGTATCGAACGAGGCTCTAATAAATTTATTTCTTTCTAATTTCAGGGGATAAACCACACGCTTGCGAATTATGTAATAAAAAGTTCGCCCTGGCCTGTAATTTGAGAGCACACATGAAAACCCACGAAGGTAACCCACATTTTTTATTATTGTTTATCATTAAATATATATATCTGGCACTGTGAGGAATGTGAACGACCGCTGTAATAACATTTCATTACACATAAAATGGATGAAAAACATGTTTCAAATGATGTGAAAATGATGCAATTTTTTGTTAATATTTCAATAGTTATAATATTATGAAAAATTACTTGAATGACCATTTAAAAAATTCATGTTGGAAATTTAAGCGTAGTCTTTAACACTTTTTTTTTGTAATGGAAGCAATTAAAATCTTCGTTCATTGTTGAAAATCGAAAAAAATAATCGAAGAGTTCTCTTTCAATGCGGTGGAGGTTAACTGGAGGAGCGCGGAGTAATTGCCACTGTATCGATTAGGCTTTTTTCGGTGGCCAAGAAAGCCAAGAAACGATCACAATCGCATTATAGTCCGTTTCAATTACACGGTCGGTAGACGAGTGCCATGCTCAACATTACGCTAAGCTTAGCAAAAAAAAAAATGCGCGCACATAAAACAACGAGAAAAATCAACTTAATTAACTGGATCGTTCAAATTCAAAATCGCATTAGGAAAAATTCAATAACAAATCGCTGCAACGGAGGATGATTCAGTTTATTGTTTTTACCGCGTCGATTATTTATCGGTTAGGCTAGTAATTTTCTATTGAAGCTTAGCCTAATCACACGTCGGTGTCGATAATACGACTGTGAAAAGGTTCCAAAAAAAAAAAGATCAACGGTCACAAAATTGATCCCTGCGGGACATCTAGATTCTAAGCGAAGACACAAGCTTTTTATTACTTTTTTTTTTAAAAACATCGAGATCTAGAGATAGATCAAAACAAGTCAATTTTGAACGATTGGACAGCGGAAGAATGTGAGCGACTGTCAATGACTTAGTTTTCAATTAAAATAACCAGTTGATTTTTTACCATCGTGGCAACTTACAAAACAAACATTATACGCTAGTGGCTTTTCAATCAAGGAAGAGTTATTAAAAAAAAAATAAAAGTAGAGTACAGATCATATTGTACGTTGTATTTGATCCCATTGTGGTGAAACCGCAGTGTTTTATTCTCCGCTCGGTAGGTGATATTATCATTATCCGAATGTAATGATAGACGCGTTCCTTCAATCCGTCGGATACATATTTTTTTCGGATCGAATGATTCTAGGCTCGGGATATAGCCAAGAAGAAATAGTTGTATATAAAAATCACTTTGAATGCTCGTATGGAAGAAATTTCAATAGTTCACCTAATTTCATTAGCCTTTAAAAGTATCATAAAATTAATCTATCGAACGTTTTAAAAATGCACAACTTTTTTGACATCATCATCATTTTCAATCGTTCACCATCCACTGCTGGATGAAGGTCTCTTCAATCCTATTCCATTCCTGTCTGTCTCGAGCAATCTGCATCCACTTGACTCCACACATTATTCTCAATTCATCAGCCCATCGTCTACTCGGTTTACCTTGCTTATTTTCACATCCTCTCGGATACCATTCCGGGTTTTCTCGCATCCATCTGCCATCCATTTTTCTCGCTGTGCCCAGCCCATTGCCACTTAAAAATTTTCACTCGCTCTGCTATACCTGTGACTTTGGTCATACTTCTTACCCATGTATTCCTCTTTCGATCTTTTCTTGTTATTCTAAGCATACTTCTCTGTGTGTACTGAATATTGCGTAGCACACTTGAGTTCAACATCAACGTTTCACATCCGTATGTCATAACTGACAATGCGCACTGGTCAAAAGCCCTGTTCTTTAAGCACAGCTGGATGTTGGATTTAAAAACAATGTTCATCCTAGTTTCATTCTTCGTCTTATTTCTTCTTCTTTGCATGCAGTACTTTTACATTTTAAAACATTTCAATTTGAAAATGCAATGTATGCGACGTCGAGCCGAGTTGCGGCGACGCCAACAATAGGCCACCGCCACAGCGGGTGCTGACCAATAATGGTCTCAACACACAAGAACGCTCAACAATTTTGATAGATCGCTGGAAGCCATAGAATCCAAGTCGACGACATTACAAAAAACCGCATAAGCGCTCACACAAAAAAACAATGTTATACTTATCCGAAACACTCGCGTGTTTGCAACGCGCGCATTTCGCTCGAGCTTTTAGCGCAGGTATACACACACTCGACTTGTCATCATCATCATTTTCAGCCGTTCACCATCCAATGCTGGATGAAGGCCTCTCCAATCCTCTTCCATTCCTGTCTGTCTTGAGCAATCTGCATCCACTCGACTCCACACATTCAGCCCATATTCCACTCGGTCTACCTTGCTTTCTTTCACATCCTCTCGGATACAATTCTAGTATTTCTCGCGTCCATCTGCCATCCATTCTTCTCACTGTGTGTCCACTTCAACTTTTTTACACGTTCCACTTTTGTCACACTTCTTACCCATATATTCTTCTTACGATCTCTTCTTGTTATACCGATCATACATCTTTCCATGCTTCTCTGTGTGCACTGGATCTTTCGTAGTATTCTTGAATTTAGCATCCACGTTTCACATCCATACGTCATAACTGATAGTACGCATATGCTTTCTTAAGCATAGCGGAATGTTGGATTTTAAAACAATGCTCATTCTTTCAAAAGCACTCCATCCTAATTTCATTCTTCGTTTTAGTTCTTCTTCTTTACATCCGGTCATATTCTCTTTCATACTTTCGTTGCTTAATTCTGTTAATCTATTTTGTAAATCTACTGAGTTACACGCAACTACATATAACCATGTCGTCAGCGAATATAGTCGTACATACATACATACATACATATGTACATACATATATGCGAGCATTTTAATTGTTTGCGCGTTTCGGCTTTCGCGTCACGTTTTTTCATTAAAACGCAAGTATAAATTAGCGGCGCGATTAAATTCCGCGTCTCGGGCGTTCAAAGTCTGGCTACCGGACAGCTGCCCTCCGGCACTCCGGGACTCGGCCGCAATTAACCCGTCCGGAGGGCCGGCAGCAAATCCGCCCTTAAGACGTCCGCCCATCTGGTAGCTGGCAGAAAACATTAAAACAACAATCACTGCTTTACCAGCTCAACGTAGATACATGATTGAGGACGATCGGACGCATCTCTTTTTAACCATCAGCCTCCAAATTCACACAAACAACGTAGATTGTTGATTTCAAATGCCCCATCTTCACTTTCGACAAAATTTTACTGCACAATATATCAAAAATAGATTAACACAATCAAGTAGCGAAAGTATGAAAGTAGGATTAAAAATCAATTTTAATAAACTAAAATTATGTTTAATGAATTTCGCACGCAAAGCGTAGTCACAGTAGATAATCATATTGTAGGGATAGGGTGATAGTTATTTATACCTAGGGACGATTGGTGAATATGACCGGATGTAAAGAAGAATAAATAAAACTAGGATGGAGTGCTTTTGAAAGAATGAACGTTGTTTTTAAATCCAACATTCCGCTATGCTTAAAAAAGAAGGCATACGACCAATGCGTACTGCCAGTTATGACGTATGAATGTGAAACGTGGATGCTACGTAAGATCCAGTGCACACAGAGAAGCATAGAAAGATGTATGCTCGGTGTAACAGGAAGAGATCGTAAAAGGAATTCATGGGTTAGAAATATGACCAAAGTTGCAGATATAGCAGAACGTGTAAAAAAGTTGAGGTGGACACATAGTGAAAAGAATGAATAGCAGATTGAACGCGAGAAATACTGGAATGGTATCCGGGAGGATGTGAAAGAAAGCAAGGTATCAGACCGAGGGCTGAACGGGTGAAAATGATATCAAAAATAGTCTATTAACTAACTCTTGTTTTCTGAGTGGTATAAAGAAATGGAAAACGATTAGATCATTTGGAAGGAAATTCTATTTCTATCAAAGATTCTTTCTACCAATTTTGACAAGGAATCGAAGGAAAACTCGATTTGAAAACACAATCAACAAAGTCAGACTAGTTTTAATTTAATTTATTTGAAGGAAGGCTACTTGTTTGCTGCTTTCGAGGATGGGTTAAATTTGATTTATGTGTCGATCGCTCGTGACGAGCACTGGTCACGTTGCCGAAATGAAAATCAATTTCGAGTGTGATCACTTTGTATGGAATTCTTTGTCAACCTCTGAGCCCGAGCCAACGACGTTCATCCAATTATGCGTTTTTAAATTGTGATTGCGTCGTTTTTTGGAAATGTGAAGAAAAAAAAAAGGATAAGAGTTTCGTATTAAGTCTGTTATGGCGAGTGTTTTTAATAAGGCGCGGCGTCGTTTACCGAAATTGGCCGGGTCCCCTTGTGCGACGGCCGCTTCTTTACCCCGAACAGATTATCTAATGATGATATTGTCTCGTCGAAGGACTCTCGCCTGGGGCGACCAGCGAACTCCCGAGGACCAATTTAAGTTGCATTAGCGACGGACGAAAGTCCTGCGGCCATCCTCATCAATTTCTGGTGCCGTAATGACGGCGCACAATCACGTACGCGTTGAATATGGAAAGAGCCACGAGGTGGTTAAATTATGTTAATGCGATATATGTATGTATGTATGTACATATGTAGGTATAGCAAAAAAGCGGTCACAAAAAATCACGATACGACAGGGTCTTGTCTATAATAGTTTCGTCGAATGTTTTATAAAACGATAGACATTATCTTTAAAAATTCCACCGACGATCAATTGATTGGCGGGGCCGATGGCATGCATCGAAAATAGCCTGGTGTCTTTATTGAAGATCATTAGTGCGTGCAGTCAATTAATGCGTTATATTTCACAAAACCGACTGTTTAAATCTTGAATTTGAAATTAGTACGCGTACAATTCTCCGGTTGTTTAAAGTACATACATATGTATGTATCGACTGGCAGTGTAAAATATTTGTAAATTACCGCTTTCCGAGAAAAGCGCACACCTGTAATTTGAACCTGTCGTAATTGCAGCGTTTAGGTTCAACTGTTTTAAAATTGTATAGGAAATGATCCCATTTTTGTGTATTCTTAATTTAAAGCGCATTTTTATTTATAGTGTTTTTTTTTTATTTTATTTACAGGTGATCCTTTGGAAGAGTGCGTGCGATGCGGAAAAGTATATCTGGGTTCGAATCCGGATCAAAGTCCTGGTCTTTGCAAATCTTGCAATACCAAACCGCCCAAAGGACGATTCAGTGAGTCGGGAACCGAAGAGGATTCCAGAGAAGTCCCCGATTGATCTCGTAAAAAGTCACAAAACATACAGCGAAAGTGTTCTAAGGATCACAATTTTTTTTGTTTAAATCGAAATATAGTGAAATAATTTCTAGATTGTAAAGAGGCTATGTGATAGTGGAAACATGTACAAAGTTTTTAAATTAATCAATACGACTTGTATATAATATTCCTTCGACTTTTTATGCCTTTCGATTAAAAATTAAATCTTTTATATTTAATTATATTGTATACATTTTGCTATTTATACTGCGCTAAATTATAAATTGCACAATGTTCATGTGTAACGTTCAAAATGTTAAAATTAAAGAAATGAACTGAATTGTTTTAGATATACTTTATGTGATATTTTAATTAAGCTAATTTCGTATTCAAAATTCATTTCATCTTTCTTATTTGTACATTTTTTATTTTTAAATAATATTTGTTACCAGTTTTACAATACAATACGCAAAAAATTCATATTACAACAAAGGAATACATAATAGTAAAATAAATAAAAAACAAACGAACAAACAAGAAGAGAAGTGATGTGATGTGCCAAGACGTACTATCCGTTTTGTAAATATTTTTAAAATTAAAAAAATATGCGAATATATATAAGTATAGTTTATATTGTTGTGTTTTATAATATACAAGTTATATATTGAAAATTATAGTTTTTTAAGTACGTATCCGTTAAGTTTCTATTGAAAATCCGTTCCCATATAAACAACGCCTACGTTCTTCGTCGTTCTTGTTTGGGAAGTGGCTCTGTAAAAAGTATTATTTATATTACACTATAATAAGAAGTCTATTTTCCGATGAGCTAAATTATATTGAGATTGTGTTATTGTGCTTGTAATTTTTCTTTCACAAACTTATACACATATATATATCGTAATAAAAGTATTTGATTTGAACTGTGCGTTTTATTCGACGTTGTATATCACACCTAAAAACCAGAACGAACAAATTCGAAAGTATCCCACCAATAAAAATAATAGACACGCTAATTTATTGGCATTGTTTTGATTTAAAACTCTCGATGTGTATTAGCAATGTATTTATAATACACCAAAGAAGCGTATCATTCTCTGCAAAATCTTTACATATTCATGAGGAGCGTTTTAATACCTCGCAGCCGATGCGCATGAATTAAAAATGTGATTGGAATTAAACGAATGCTTCGATGAAGAAATATATCATCGGCATGTATGAAGGTGTGTGTGTGTGTTTTTTTGAGACAGAGAAGTTCAACAAACACGGTCCTCGAGGGCAAATCTGGCAATGTTGAAGAGACGCCTATCGAAGGGACAAATCTCGACGTATGTATTCCACTTGAATACACCTGACGACGATAAGCTATTGAAAGATGTCACTTTTTAGCTGATACCGGGACCGAAAGGGTTAACGATGCAATATTAGTGCCGGCAACGCAGGTGTATTCAAACAGATACCGATATTTTCAAATACCATTTTTTTTCGTTATCCAACTTTGATGGTTTTATTTAATATCTTAATTTTATTATAAATTTAAATATCATTTTAAACAAAACGAATGTTTTAATAATAAAAAAACTTCCACATAACCTATCAAAATCGCTTTTTCTGAATGTACCAAAAAAACGCAATCATTAATATTAGAATATCAAATTATGTATTTACATTGCACATACATACGTACATTCCCTCACGAAGATTTGATAATTTAATCGCTGGTTGGCGATCGCTGTCCTCTTCGATGACACTATCGAAACGACACATCTTGACGACCAATTAAATATTGCTGCGAGAAGCCAGAGGGCACACAACAGTGAACTTTGATGAGTAACGATATCCAGACCCTTTCAGGCTCGAATTTTAGTTTATTAAAATTTCGCGATAAATGGATCACCCCACGCGTCATATTTAAGTAGATAATTTCCACACAAGATAAAAACAACACAACAACGTCGGTATTGCGAAAAATGGCGTGCAATTAATACAATAAACAATCGTTTGACACGATATATCGACAACGTGAACAATAGTGAGTCTATAGATACCATCCGTGACGAGTCATTTCATTTGCGAATGTTAATTTATCGATATTCCTTCCAATCTGTGCCGAATTAGCATATACATATATACATACAAACGTACATCCAAACCAAAAAGCTCTCTTCAGATGCATAAATAACATCGTAACGAAGAGCGCAGACCATAGACCAATTTGCAACCGGTCGCCGGTTGATGAATATGCGCAAAGTGCACTCACCGCGTATGACATCTCAATATAGTGGTCCACTCCCCTTGTTGCATTGTGCAATAAGTTGTGTGCACTCGCTCTCAGATGATGTGATTCATTTCCAAGTGCTGTTGCAACTCGTTGCCGAGCATCGCCACCCACGCAATCGAATCGAGTCGATCGGGTGCATGTGCAATGTGCAACGTCGGGGATGACCGGATGCGTAGCTCGCAACCATCGCGAGATGATCCTCACCATCACAATTTGCGATAGACTTGTGATTACTAACTGATAAATATATACTATATGGAATTTCTCGGATACGTGGGTACCATACTTTAAAAGGTGATAACTTGCGTCATTCAGAAATAATACACTAGGACTAGCTGGTCTAATGTACCAACATATGTATATATGTATGTATGTAGTTTGCATCGTAATTAACATTACTGTATTAGTATCAAAGTTCCTCAAAGCATTATATAGCCTGTGAGCTAACCCTGCCCTTATATGTACAATGACTTCGATCAATAAGCACACGGGTATTTTTATTTCAATGCACGTGGACAAAATTTAAGTGCAAGTGCAATGTACAAGAAGGAATACAGATGTGAATGTGAAAAAATTGTGTACACAAATGTGGTTTTAAACGCTCACACAATGACTCACTGTTCTCACTGCTACCCGACGTCTAGCCGAAGAGTGGAGGTACCCGCTGGCCGTCTCTGATTTTCGTGTCGTGCCACGCTTCGATGAAACGTTACACTAAACTGAGGGGCGGTGCGGGGCGCAGAGGGGACGCTCGAATTTTCGGAGCGGATCTCTCTCTCTGCACGAACGCGAAAGAGCAAGAGAGAGGGCAATAGCCTACCTCCAAACTAGAGGAGTGGTGATATACGTCTCAGCTTATCGCTCGCTCCGTTTGTATGGAACATTGGATGAACCGATTTTACTCTACCGAGCGAAAATAAGTTTTACTTCAAAAACGATACTACGTATGTATGTATGTACATATATGGATAAAGTAAAAATATACTCTTTGACTTTTTTTCAGGTAGATATAATGAAAATCAGTTATAGAAATTGTAATAGTTCACACACACACTTGCCACACCACACGTGATGTGATTGCGCTTCGTGACGCCTTTGTTATGAACTGTGACGTGGGGTGGGATGTTGCAAGTGTGTATCTACGCCATATAAAACTATAGAAACGTTTAGGATTTCGTCAGAAGACGTGTGTGATGTGGCTTGTTTACAAGTACATATATATATATGAGCACCAAGCCTTATATATGCTAGTACGTTGTGGTTGCTGACTGGCATTGGTGATGGACAATGATATTTTTGACATTATTTTCATGCAGAATGATATCATGTGTCATTATTTAAGTACCGTATCTCAGACACCCTGTATGTGTGTAAGATTTCTAGCACTCGAAACGTACAACATAATAATGAACTAACTAGTTAAACCGCACACATTAGCCGACCGGAAATACGTCATTGCCATTGCGCGCACTAGCCGGAATGCACTTACGTTTGCAATTTCTGGTAAGTGCTCATGTTATTATTTAGTACTTTCCGTCAATTTGAAATTGCCTCTAAAGGCGCAAACTCTGCGGACAAAAGGAGAGATTTTCATATAAATATTGAAGCAATTTCGCTCGTATGAACGATGAGGGGAGTAAGTGTTGTCGACGATGGCACTGTACGGCGGTAGCAGTGGCTGCTTCGCCGTCAGCGGGCAATAAAAATAATTCATTTGGAATAAATAAGCTAAATCATTCGGATTGCGAAGGTACCTACTATGGTGCACCAGAAGCAGTCAGCATCGGCAGCAGGAGCGGCACAGAAGCAGCCGCAATTAACTTGTATCCCGGCCAGACCACTTCATTCCCGCTTGACAGGATCGATGCGGCCAATATTCAAATGCGAAACGCGAAATTGCGGCCTTCGATGGCGACTCTAGGCCCCTGCCGAGAAAACAACGCCCAAGTACTCGAAGATGGCCTCAACGACGGTGTTAAATCTTGCCTATATTGACAGAACACCCATTCGTACTCTAGTGACAATGTAGACCCTGCTAAACAACTACTGTTCAACTTCCAAAGCACATGTGTATTCGATAAAGTCATTATATCAGCGATATTCACAAGCTATCCAAACACAAAGCCTTTATATTGTCTACATTAATCACACCTTGATGACTTATTTATATTGAAATGCCTATATTTTGCACAGTGGATTGCCATTTGTATCTTTACTTTAAAGTCGAATGTTTGTCTGTTTGTTTGTCCGCTATGCAAATCTACAGTTTTCAATTTAGAACCACTAAATTTGATATACCATCTCATGGTACTCTTTTTTTTTTTGAAAGGGGTTTGAGCCCGTGGTTAGCCCCGTGCAAAATTTTAATCCATTTTTGTTTGTACTGGAAAAATAAATGTTTATTTCGATATTCATTTGTTTTGATTTTTAAACATTCACCGCCCGAGCAACACCGGACAATTCAGCTAGTGTTTAATAAGTCCAAAGTTTAAAATTCTAAAGAAGCGTAATGCCAAGTTTTGCATCGACAGCAAAAAGTAAAGGTCGATTTTTTTCGATTGAGCTGCAAATTTTATGCCACTATAAATTGTATGACATCAGATGACATTGGTTTGTATATCTTTAGAATGAATGTACGAAAGGTTCAAGTACATATGTATATCGGGTCCTCAGAGCACAAAGGTGACATGTCCAAAGATTTTGCGAATATGAGTTATGTATGCAACTGTGTTACTCTTTAATTATTTTATCAGACACAAGTTACGCATCACGAACTAAAAAATATACATATATCCATTCTACTATATAATATTCTTGGAGCAGACAAGTGACAAGCCCGGACTTAAAAAATTTACTTGTTTACTGTTGTAAATTCAATAACAATGAAATGGCATCTAAAAATCTAGCGTACAATAATCATTTTTATATAAAGTTCCCTTTATTTATGATGACCATTTCAAGCATTAAAACTGCTGTCCCGAACGAGTTACGATTTTGGACATGTCACCTTTGCGCTCTGACGACGCGACTGGCCCAATCCACACGCATGTTGTTTTGAGAAAATGCAATTCAAAGTAATGAGTACGGGAACATTTTGTACGGAGTTACCAAACTTCACGATGATGACAGTACGATAATACGAATAACTCGGTCCTGATGAATACCCTACCTAACGATTATTTTTACTTTCGTGGTTTGGGCCGGTCTGACGCCGAGCCCCTCATACAGTCTCGAGAAATTACTATGTACTAGTTTGGTGTTAGTAACGTTAAATAATAAGTTAGTCTTCAACGTCGATCAAACGGCGGCTAATTACAATGGGCGATATTATATTCGGTGTGTGCCATTGCGCAATGTTGAATTTCCCGCCTCGCACGCGTTGTGTGTTTTTTGATCTCGCAAACATTTCACGGGGCGTCCATCTCGCACCGGTCGTAATTACCGGTCCTAACACCGGACCCGATTACTGCTAAATCATCGTTAATGTAATAACACGTTAGCACCCAGAGAGCCAGGAAGTCCCTCCTCAGCAGCCACTCTTCGGCTAATTGCCGCCAGCATAAGCACCTCGCCCAATATGGCCGCTCAGTCTATATGGCTCAATTTGAATGTGCGTGGCTATCTGGTCTAGGTCTACATACATAGGTACTGCTCCAGAGACGATTAAGATATGGGCTGTTGTAAAATCTCGATATGTTCTACATATGTCGAGGGTGCTCAACCTTTTTCAGTTCGGGAGCTACTTTTTTTATTTTAATTTGCATGGCGATCGACTTCCATGCAAGAATTTAGGTAGAGGTCCGAATTTAGTTTTTCAAAGCTATCTATATATCATCATCATGATTTTCAGCCGTTCACCATCCACTACTGGATGAAGGCCTCTCCAATCGTCTTCCATTCCTGTCTGTGTTGAGCAATCTGCATCCACTTGAACAGAGTTTTGCAAGATTGTTCGACCCGAAAAGTGAAGTTAAAATCATTACCCACAGCTCGATGTCCAGCAAATGTTAAAAGTTTCAAGAAGTCCTCTTGGCTTTTTTTGACATATTTGCTAATGTAACGGGAAACCAATGATGCAAAAATGCATACCACGAAAAAATAACGGTCCCTCCCTTTGACCATTGGTAATTCTTTTCGTTAACTGATAAGCACGAGCTCAGGAAGATTATCGTTTAGTCATTGGCCGAGGTTCAGTAAACAATATTGAACCGTTGTAGAAAATTTGAAAAACGGATAGCAATATTCATTTCAAAATTCACATTCAATCGATTAAATTTTGCTTCGCGATCGATCGGTTGAGCACCAATGTTCTGTATTAACTGCATTTTATAATCGTTAATGTAAAGGTTGGGTTTCGTTTGTTGAAAAAAATTTTTCATTTTTCATTGGTAGGTTGTATACATCTACAAGTATTTGTTAAATTTATTTTTGGCCTTGCCCTTTTCTCCTCTTTGTTCTATGTAATACTACGTTGAAATTTTCATTTATTAATAGTTTAATGAAATAAAAAACTAGTTGCTATTATTTCGACGTAAACTACTTTTTATAGGTTCGCTTTTAAAGTAAGTTACAGCATCCGCTTCCTGGAATATTTTAATATCATCGCCACCTCTCGATAATAAAAAATGAACATGTATTTGTGCAATTTGAATTGTGGCCTAATTCTATCCAAATATTATTTCTATATAAGTATGTACATATATCAGATTATAGATGTCGTTTAAACAAAACATTCAAAATAAATTAAAACTAGTAATTAACTGTCCGATGACAGTGTCATCGGGTGGTTAGCATCGTGGAGTGTTTGTGACGTACATATGTAGCGTGACCATCTCGCGTAACCCGTGTCGTGTGAGTGAGTGAGCGTATGTGTTCATGCCGTGCCTGGTATGTGGGCGTTCCGCGGCTAGGCTACCCAGCCAGCCAAGCAGATTCCTGCGCTACTACACATATATATTAATAATTGATTTTTTGTTTTAGTTCTCAAATGATTACAAAAAGGCGCGATAATTATATTAAAGTTGATTTATTCATTGCTTTGGATTTTTAAAATGCCATTATTTAGTAGTGAGTTTGAAAAATTCATGTGATATTTTCATACGTTGTTATGGTTAGCTAATTTATATCAACTTTTGTGGCATTTATCAAACTTTTTCAGAAAAGTTTTTAAAAACACACTTCAAGTGTAATTGAAGCATGTAACCAAAATGAAAAGGTATCCAATTTAACTATTGTAAATTTTCTTGAATTCATTCAACTTTTCAAGCGTTCACTCATATTATTCTTCGGCGGCATCAGCAGAGTCCTCGTGTTGTACAGCCACTACTTTAATATTATGTATATACAGAGTTCGGTTCCCAGGGGTTGGCTGGTTTGGATTTATATTCAATCAGTGGCTCAGATAAGGCTGTCAGTCGTTCCTAAAAGCATCTGTCGGCTCGGGCGACTTCTGTTCGAGCGCAAATACCTCCCCAGAGAGCACGTAGCAGAGCCTCCGTCTCGAAAAATATGAATTTCAATTAGAAAATATATCAATCTACGTCTCCAACCAATTCGGATCCACGGATTGAAAAAAGACAACCGCAGCACAGAAACGAACGCGTGAATCTTAATCGCGTTTTGATTTATTCAGATTGATCCGAACGGTCAAAGGGTTAAAAGTGGCCGACCATCGTGAGAGTTCACTTAAATGATTTTTACTCATCAATCACAAGTACGTGAAAATTATCAATAAGTGAAATCATCAAATTTTGTACCGACGAAAACTGTCGTAGATACCTACAACCCCTATAGCCAATCGAGTGCGCATTTTCATATCAAACTCGATTGAAGACCGTGTCTAGGTGCAGCTTTTGGGTTGATTTAGTCATCGGGCCGTTTTTCTAATGCTAACGAAGCTCGTTCGTCTGCGGAAAAAGCTCGGCAATAAATTTGTTTTAAGTGCGCTCGGCCCCACCCGACGTATACCGCTGAAGATGTCAATTATTTTTTGCATATGCAATCGACGAGAGGGACGGGAGGGCCTTTTGTATTTATGAGGGCGGCACATTCTTCGTTTTTCACTCGGCGCACTTGTCCAAATTAAATAAATGGCCCAGTTAGCATTTCCAAGTCAAGCCCGCCAACAACGATGCCTTATGTTTAAGTTATTATTGCGTTTTCATGAATTCGTTGGAATAATAAATAATTAAAATGTGATTGCCTGAATGAAAAACTTGCATGCTAACAAAGTCTTATCAAAATTTATATTTTTTAATTTTAATTAAATCATTGGAACATCAAGCTAAAAACTTTGAACATGTAATTTAAATTTACACTGCCATCTATGGTATAGGTATATAAAAAAGTTTACAAAATCACTTCAAAAAACCTCATTAATATTTAGTCAAATCATTGAAATATTCTTCTATGGTTTAACTTTTAAAATTATAAAAATAAAATGAATTGTTTTAAAGGCGATGTAAAAAAAAAATCTCAAATTTTCCGACCACAAAAGAAAATTCCTTTACAAAACTTTTAATTTTCATGCATAGATGTCACTATTAATTAATTACGAAATAAATTAATTGGTTAGGTATAATTGAACTAATGAATAATACTAATAAATAATAATTTTTTGAATAATTTAATTTAAGAAAATTACATTTTTTGTCAAAACATTTGATAGTTATTCAAACAAATGATGACAAACTGAAACTTTTTCCATTTCAGTTAAAATATAGTTTTAGTAAAAAGTTTTCTACGAAAAGTTCGGAGGTATGGATTATTGCGAAATATTCAAATATAAAGTAATTTGTTTATACAACGAAAAGGCAAAATTTTTACATAAATTTAAAATCAATTGTCCAACTACGCATTTTTGCCATAGGTCACCGATGAAATAGTTTATCGATTAAGAACCCAATTCTTTCGAAAAGAGGGTCAAGTTATGGACGGAGGAAGGGCACTCTCAACTACCCCCAACGGCGATATTATTTTTTTGCAAACAAACACGCAAATCGTTTTTGACATTTGCGTTCCAGTTTCATTTGCAATAGGCCAAGTCGGTCACGATGCAAAAATGCAATCGGATATTAGAATCGGCACCGTAATTAATCACGATTTACGGTGTCGCACTTTCATTTTATGGGTCGATTTTTCACATGAAAAATGTTTCCATGTCATCAAATACACCCAATATCGAATGCTATGTATATCAAACTACCAATTTATGATATTTTTAGAAAATAAAGTAAAAATTGTACGTTTTTATCGAATGAACGATGTAAACTTGCTAGCGAGAAATGAGCAAGGGCAAACGTCTCAAGCGTCGGTCTTTAGGGATGATTAATTGACGAATAATATTTGTCATTAATAATATCATTTTATTCATAATGGATTAAAATGATTCTATGTGAGATTAATTATTCGTTTTCCTTGAACTTTTTGTATAACATTTATTGTATGTACATATGTATGTATGTCCACTATAAAAAGTACTTTCGGTGTAACTGACTGGGCCGTCTAGGCCTCTAGAGCAGCGTTTCCCAAACTGTGGGTCGTTACCCACTTGTAGGTCGCGAGCCGAATTTTAGTGGGTTCACATTCCAAAGAAAGTGATTTTTTTTTAAATTATCTAAAAAGTAAAAAAAAAAAAAATGAGAAAGTAAAAATAATATGCAACAAAATTTGAAAAAACAAGACGGCACAACAGAGAATAGGATGCGTCCGAGCAAATTGCGTTGGCATTTTGTGACGAAGCATCCGGATTTTAAAAACAAGCCACTAGAATTTTTTGAAAGACAACTGGTACAGCTTAAGTCGTCGAAATCGAAGCTTTCGCATTACACCAGCATTAATGAAAAATCTCTTCACGCCTCTAACCGAATTAGTTTACAAATCGCGCAAGCTAGTAAGCCGCACACAATTGGCAAGACTTTAGTGCTACCACCAATAAAATACACGGTTGGAATTATGTTTGATGATAAGAGCAAGAAAGAAACGATTTCGCTTATAATACGATTGCACGCAGAATCGATGAAATGAGTTGATCCAAAGAGTTAGTGAGTTAGTAACATTTTTCTCATTGCAACTGGACGAGTCCACGGATGTACAAGGTTTATCCCAGCTGCTTGTTTTCGTTAATTATAAGTTATTTACTCTGGATATTTTTAAGTATAAAAAATTCATTTTCTGTGAATTACATACATACATATATGTGAATTATATACATACATATATATATATGTGAATTATATACATACGTATATAATGTTTAAAATAAAATATTTATGTTAATTTTATTCAGAAAATCTTCTTACAATTATAACGTGCTGTCAATTTACAAGTCAATTTTCCTCGTAAAAATATTTTTGTGACTCGAAAAAATTCTAAATCGTTGTGATACTCATATTTGGCTCCTTTGGAGTTTGCCGGCCTCTGGCTCTAAGCATTAACAATTCAAATTTACAATACCAAGTTGTTTTAAGCTTAAATTTTATAATCTGGTACCTAAATAATTAGGACTTACATTGCTGTAAGTTAAATTGTGTTACAAGAGGATGATTTGAGCTTTCGTATTGAATCTAAGACGCCTGCTACCATGCAAGGCGACTCATACTTTAGTCATGTTTTTCCAACAATTGGATAAAATTTCATTAGTTATAAGATGACTAGCATTTTGCGTGTATCGTTGCGGGCAGCTGAGGTCAATGAGGTGTCGGTGGACTGTTCAGAGGGTGGGCGGGCTTTTAGGGCGGCAGTCGCCGGTGGGCAGCCACGAAGTAAAGGCGCTTCGCCATAACCGCATGAGCCGGAGGTCGCGGCCCCAGCCGCCCAAACACATGCATCTACTGGCTCCAGCACCTTCAGCCACCTATCAGCTCACACCAGTGTGGGAGAGGGTCGTCAGGACCAGAAGACTACCGGCAGAAGTTGACCTGACCCAAGTCTTCTTAGCCCTAAAGCACCGTCTTCGAGATCCAGAGCCTCCAGTGCGCCAACACGCCCTCAGAGTCCTCGTCGATCTTGTACCGGTAGTACAACCACTGGACGTTCAAGTATCTCCACTACTTCCGGATCTCCTCCTCAACTTGGGTCATACTGCACCGGCGATCCGACAGGGTGCATTAGACGCCCTCACCTCCTATCTCACATACAGTGAAACTAAAGAAACAGTCCTATCCGAAATATGTACAAAATGCCTCAACACATCACCGATCAAAAACAAAACGCAGGAAGATACAACCGTCGGTCTCATACTAGCTTTGCCGATGCTACTTTTAACCGTGTTGAGATACTCGGACAATCCCTCGCAGACCATATCGACAGTCGTGAAATCGCTTTCGACAAAGCTGCTACAGGTCAACTATCAAGAAATCACCATGCGGTCCCTAATGAAGATCAAAGAAAAGATTGGCGCAGACGAATTCGATGCACACATCGACAGCTTAGATCCGACGCTGTCCGAAAACTTTATACTTTTGAGTGATGTCTTCGATCAACCGCAACATTACAGCCCTGAGAGCAAATTGATGATTCAAAGCAGCGAAGATCTTCCGAACGAAAATGAAACGACGATAACAGTAGACGTAGATAATTCTGATAATGTTCCGAGTGGAACAGTAATTTTAGAAACTGAATTCGCTTTCGATTCCGACACAGCAATCACCATGACAATTTTAGAGGAGGATTTAAAGAAAAGTATGGCAGCTGAGAGCGAAGATGACTCGTTTGACTATACGACTTATAATAAAAGTTTAGTAAAGGTTTTGACCGACAGTGAGCACGAAGAGTACGATGCAATGAGAAGAACTCCGAGACGTGTCAGATTCGGAGGAGAAGTTGTCAAAATGCGAACGCCAGATAGCGACAATGTACACAACAGCGAAGATGACGATCCATCAAAGGACACGGGCTATAGAGAGGACGATTCAATGGAAACCACATCACCAAGAAGAAGAAAGTCGCGTAGTATGATACCTTTACCTACGCTGCCCATAATAAGTCTTCCCAAGTATAGAAAACAGCAATTGGAACCGCTGAATTTAAACGATAAGCAGAAATCTAAGTCGCTGAACGACTTGTCGGAATACTGCAGATTACACTTTAAAACGACCCCAACTAACGTTTGCGAATATGACGTCAAAGTAAATTCTGTAAGACGTATGAGTCACGACGAGAGTGAACCGCCACACCATTTAGCTGTCCAGAACGGAATAGATGCACTCAGTACAGAGCCCAGAAGTCCAATATTATCACCGAGAAGAGCTCCGAAGAAGAATCATAAGAACAGCATGATCCAGAAAGTGTTTGTACAAGATGATTTGTCCTCTAGTCAATCAGGCAACAGTTCTACAGGCTCTGGATCTAGTAGCGACAATACCGGCGACGATTTTGTTCCTGAAAATGGTCAACAGCTCGAAGAAGACGCTTACAAAGACTTATACAAAGGGGTGAGTCTGGTTTTAGTATTTAATAAATGCTCATTTTCGCCAGATTACTTCTACAATAATAAACAATGATAACACGTGACAAGATAGCAGTAGCAACAAGTGACGTACCGTCGCGTTGGTTCCCGTGATTTTAAATCCAAACATTCAAACAAAAATTCGGTGGAAATATCATTACATATGTTCGGGAAACATTAAGGTCAAGTCGAACTTTTAAAACTACAATAGAAATACCACTGTTTTCAGAAATCAATATAACCAATCGCGAAAGTTTACCATTCAATCACTATTAAGTTATTGACTTGAATTACCGTGTATTATAGATATGTGACCGATCGCATAATGGATCAAATCTCCACAAGGAAATGAACACATTCCATAAGGTATAAGTACCCAATTAAGTGGAAAATAAAGGCGCCCGCACACCGCTACGAAACCGTGTATGAAAACCTAGCGAATTTCGCAAGTCTACCGATCTGCGCAAGCGTCGGTTTCTGTCTCTTTGACATAACCTATCAAACTACCATCTGTCACCTCGCATTCGGAACGTTTGTATTTCACTCACAATTCTCAAGTCAGAGTTATTTACATATGTACATATAACTTTTCCACAAAGGTCATCGAAATCGGCGAAATCTGCGGAAATCCTTCTTGGTGTAGACGCGTATTCAGTTATTCTATTCGTGCATTAATGCTACACACGCGCATCTAACATTATTTATTGCGAATTTGTTTCAATTCTATTAATAATCAATTGTTTTTGTACTACTTTACGTAATATGACTATTATAACAGCTAACAAATAAATAATGGCCGTATACAATCGCCCCCGCCACCCCCTACGCCCGTTTCAAGGCAAACTAAAGTTTTCACCACGTGGTTATGTCCGAATATTTAGCGATTAAAGCCAACTTTGCTGTCGCGCGCCCTGTTTGGCTTATTAACTGAATAAATCGCGGCTATGCGATGCAACTCCCCACCATACCACCCTTGAGATTTATTTTATTTATTTATCTATTTTCATACCTGTTCGCAGCGGTGTGCCACCTAATAAAATTAAACTGCGCATATTACGGTGAATGGGTATAAGTAAATAAGGAACCACGTGGCTGTCAATTGTGCGTTGTTTTGATACATCGCCACCACAACCCAACCACCCCCTGATTGATCACCTATCAGTGACCTTCGATGTTGAAAGGGTAAACGTGGCGTGGTTAAGTGTGGCAAAAAAAAAATGTTATTTTCCGAATTGCACCGAATATTCCAAGTATCGACTCGGTCCGGCGAATCGGGTTAATTGCGGCGATCTCGAAGGGGGATGGGGAGTTGGTTGGTTATAAGGGTGGGTGGGTTGTTGGTGTTGCGTGACCGCCACAACTGGGTTATCTGCCACTAGTCGTGTATAAGGGTAGGTGGATTTTTAGCCACCCTTATACGAAAGTACCTCGCTGAGCCCCTGAAGGCGTCGCAAGACCGGACAATTGCCGGCACACTTACGGAACGACGGTTTCCGTGGCTGAAAAAAAACTGAAACGGTTGAAAAATTGGGGGTGTCAACTCCCTAGATCGTTTTAACTGCACCACATTGTTGGAATAATATTTCAACTCAAATTCTTTATTTAGTATACTACCTACCTACATACATACATACAGTTGTTTATACCTTAAATCTTGTTTATGAGGTAGGATAATAAAAATTCCACTTAAGCGAAAATTGGGGTCATTTTTTAATTTTTTCAGATAACCCTTTTTTACAACTGAAATAGTATTCGAAAGCATTTTGATGGACGCAATCGGAAATGGACATTTGGAAAAATCAGGTTTATGCACATACATGTGTGTTCGTATTAAGAAATACCTTTTCCAGTATTTTCCTGAACAATTTTCTCAAGAATGACTACTCTATTGATACGTACATATGTATAAATGTTTATTTATTTATTTAAAATACATGAACAGGCGGCATAGCCGATGGAGCCCAGGGGTCTGATATAAATTGTACAGTTTTTAATTTTTTAGTTATTTATACATACATACATACATACAATATGAAGAATTACAAAAAATCCATTCGAGATGATTTTTAAACAGATTTATATTTTCGTAAGTTACTAGCTGATTTGGCAGGCGGTTCCAAACTTCGACCACTCTATTTGAAAAGAATGTGTCTCTGACAATTTTGTTCGATTTGTCTTTTTGGAGTCTCAGTGTATGGCCTCTGAGATGTGCGTTTTTATTGAACGTGAGGAGGCTTTTTATTGGGCGTTTATATTTATTATTTGTTATTTTATACACTTCTATTAGATCGCCTCTCAATCTTCTCGTCTCCAAAGAGGTGAGACTCATTCTCTTCAACCATTCACTATAGGGTAGTGATCAAAGTTCAGACGGCAAATGTGAATGTATTTTACATACATACGTGTGTATGTAAAATATATTGTTAATAAATTTAAGGTCGAAAGTGTTCATTATAGTTTTGTCTAACAATACATTCACCAATAAACAATATTGAAAAATATGTAAAAATAACGACGTGCTGATGTAAATTTTGACATTCGCACTGGGTCATTATGTGAAACACATAAACAGTATCCAGTGCGAGTAAGTAGAATTTGATATTCAAACGGCCCAACAGTCTGGAAAGATCGCGACGATACGGTCAAAATATTTCGGTCGTGTGGCCTAAAGTCGTAATAATAACACACTGTTTCGTAATAAATTTATACCATTCGCCAGATTGCCATCTGCAACGTTTACCAAAATTCATATCCAGGCCACCCCGGTAACTGAAATGTCGAGGGTTGATCACACACAACTTTTTAATATCGTATGAATTTATTTTTCTAGGGGGATGAAAGAGCTATGGCGCAAGTTTTGGAACGGCTTCATCGAGAAGTGAGCTCGTCAGCTGCGTCCATGGCTGCTGTGGAGCCTCAGCTAGGGGATCTTATGGGAAGATTGGCTTCGGTGGGACCTCGAGGACGAGCTGGAGCCGCTTCTGGGGCACTTCTTCGTGTTATTGTTAGGGGAGCTCGTGTCCCCGCATTGCGATCTGCAATGCCAAGACTTGCAGCTGCCATTGCAGCTCAACCAACTCGTGCCCCTTCACTAGTAGAACTTTTGGCAAGGCGTCTTCCTGCTCAGGATATCGTCCAATTACTCCTCGATCAGACTAGCCAACACTGGAAAAGTTCAAAGGTAATAAATTCAACTTTTTTAAATCAAAAGATAAAATAATAATTAAAGAAGTATTAGTAAAGCTTGTGCAAACTCAACTAAGTAGGTATTTTACATGTATGCATATTAATTTATGAGATTTTATGAATCAATATTGATAAAATCTCATAAATTAATATGCACAGACTTTTAATCAGAGAATTACCAGAAATTTACGTTTGCCATTTTGGTATGTGAACCGCAGCCAAATTTACATGATATGCAAAATATTTTATCGATTGCCATCACCTCGAATTGACCTTTTGCTATCAAAGCTGTTTGTAAGCTCCATTGGTTTATTTTTGTCAATATGATTATAAGAAAAGCTAACGTTTTACTGTTTTATAGTAATCGTGAATTTTATTTTATATGTTGAAATAGCTGGTGTTTTCATTGCTAATAGGTTTTCCCAGAAAACCTATTCGCTAACACCTCAAAGTGAGTAACGATCATAATTTAAACAGTCGATCGCCTGAGTTAACATCGTTCCAAGCATTAAAATTTTCATTAATTGCATGTAAAGTAAGTTAAACCAATACAGTCGATTTTCAATTACACGAGTGCTTTCATACGTTGATTTACGACTTCCCTGTACTCAATAACGAGCACTCTACGAGCCGTGAACCTTTGTACTTCAACAACTAAGCCTGAAAGACTGAAAAATTTCAATATAAACGGAAGAGGGTTTACAGTCATTAAATTCCCACATATTCGTATAAATATTCAAGGTAGAAACCGATCGTTTTCGAATACTCTCTTCCAAGGCCGATACGATGCATACATTACACATTTTCGAAGCTTTTTTTTCGACTATTTTTCGGCACAAGGATTTATACGGCAATCGACAAAAAAAATGACAAGCCTTCACACCCCTTCTACAATTAAATCGGTGGTGGTGTTGTTAGTGAATTAGATGGATATGTTCGCGTCTATATTTAAACAACCTTTAATATTATTCTAATCGGTTTTTTGATGAAAATCTTGACAATCTTTTTTTGGTGCAGTTACGTGCTGGCGCTCTTCGAGTTGTAGCACTCCTGGGAGGAGTTGGAGCACCCGCTGGTTGTGCAGGAGGACCTATCGGTGCTCGTGCAGCTCGAGCAGCAGCTGGCAGCTGCAGACATCCTCGAAGAAGGGTCAGAGCTGCAGCTTTGGATGCACTTGCATCTCTGGCGCATTTGGCTGGACCGCGAAGCGTACTGGCAGCTTTACACCACGAAGCGGCAGGACGCAATGACGCCGATCAACTCTATGATGCTGTAAGTTTATACAGAACTCATTGTTCAAAACTTGCTAATAATAATTACTAACTACGAACGCTCAAGAATTTGATTGCATTAGTAATGGCGAATGCAAGGCATAGTTTACGTGAGTGCTTTCCGTTACGTGTAGTCCAATATACAACATGGATTATTCAGTTTTGACCAACAAGTGCAGCCCAGTGCATAATTCAATACGCGAGACTGCACTCCGTCGCAATACATCACTGATGTATTGCGGCACACCAGAGTGCACTATTGATCTCGTCGACTATTACAATAATTCGGCGTATACATTTTTATATGTTTTTATGAATTTTCAAATCAAAGAATAGGTCATGTCTTTGTATTAGGATAGATAGTGAGCACAAACATGACCCACTTCTGTCACACAAATTTCACGCTTAATAATTTTAAGTAATCACTCAATACGCTGTCGATTAATTTATCGCTGTTCTTCACACTAAATTACATATCCGATCCGATCGTATGTACTCGTATGTAATTTGACAGTTTATCAACGCGTCGTTTAATGCGAATATGGCGTGACGATGGAGAAGCCTACGAAATTGATGACTTCATACGGAAAGGCTGTCTTGAAAATGTCAGAAGCGTCGGAAAAAAATATGATAAATCGTTTGCCGAAATTTCAGCGCCACAATTTCGATGTGCGAAAAATAAATTGTTTCCTTTACATGTAAAATTTCAATTTTATTAAAATGTTTTACGTAATATTATATTTTTATGATTAGAAAAAAGCGCTATCGTCATTATGGAGCAATAACCTCGACTGTCGTTTGTATGACTTCGTCGAACTTGAAAGTTCGTTTACCTCTCATTCTACGAAAGGCATTAAAAATTATTACTTTTTTAGGTCTTCGCTAGATTGTGTCGGAGTGACGGTGAAGCTAAAAAGTCGAATGGATTTCTTAGAGGAGTTGCAGCTCCTTCAGGAGCTTCAGAGCCACGTCCAGACCATGCTTGGGTGATGGCAGGAAGCAATTCTGCTTCTCCACCTTCTTCTCATAGGTAAAACACAATAGTAATTTAAATCAAATATTTATGTATGTATATATGTACATATATAAAATCAACATTTATAAGTGACTTGTGAAACGCGATGTATCGTGACTTTAATGAAGTGTATTTCTTGTTAGTTGTATTAAAAACATTGTGTAAAACTGATTTCAGACACGCTAAGAAGTTAGAGACCAGCTGGCCCAGATCAGCGCCTGATTTACCCGCCCTAGTTGCAGCAGGACCTTCGTCGGCTCGTTCTTCTCAATTTACTATGCCTCCAATATCCAGAAAATTCGATCTGGTATACTTTACAAATAAACTATTAATATTTTAGGTCTAACGAGGTCGTGTGTGAAAAAGTAGAGCAATCAAAATCGGGATTTGTTTTAGTTTAGCCTTGACTTTTTTAATGAAAATATAAGCCTAGTTCATTTTAATATTAATCGACATATTGAAACTATATAAAATGTTTCAATAAAACGCTGAAATTCATTTCCACTCATCGAACAACTTGAATGTTTCTCGAGGGCATTTGTTTGTTTTCGTTTTGGCGAATTTTCCAGGCCAAGATTTCTTGGTGCGATACAAGAACACGAAACTACGTAAAATCGATAATACGTAACTTATTATTTTAATGTGAAATATAGCATTATAATAAAACAAACAAGTGTTCGATTAAAGTTTCCATCAATTAAAATAAAGAAAAATGTCATAGCCTAGTTATATATTTAAATTTAAAAAAATAAGTGGAGCTTTTCTTTAAATAAAGGATGTAATAAAACATGATAACGTCACGCCATAGCACTCTTACAATAGCGATGGCGTGATGATGAAACGCTTAAAAGTGCCAAACGGCCATCAAATTTTACGTTTTAATTGGCTAACAATGGAGATAAAAACAAATTTATTTTGACGTGAGTGCGAAAAATCAGCATGATTGATATTTGACAATTAGTTAAATGGGAACACCGTGTTTGTTTGCTTTTTTCTGACTTCGGTTTTCGCTTTCTTTCATGTTTTTCCAAGAGAGTATGAGATGGCGTGTCTGGTTTTTACTCATTCAAAATAAAATAAACAGAAACTCTATTAACCCTTAAGAAAATGGGAAAATTATAAAGTAAAATGGAATAACAATCGAACAATCAATGGAATAACAAATTTTCAATTAATTTATATTTATGGTAAAATAAATCATTGAAATCTACATATAAACGAAAACTTAATCCGAAAATCGACTAGAAAATATTTATGTAATTAATTAATTAAAATTGACAAAAGTGCGTAATACAAAACAAAGCAAAATAGTTGTTGAAATTTATGTTTTTAATTTCGATATGAAAATTGCGTGTCCTGGAAAGTCGACCTTGTGTATTTGTTTGCACATTTCACCGAGTCATTTTATCGTGTTTCTATGGACTTTTAAAACACAATATTCGCGTCGGAAGAACTACACAAAAGCCTCAACTTATGAGCTTCGCTGTCAAGGTCCCGATATGCCACTTTGTTACAGAACGATCAAAAACACAACGAGAATGTAATTTATTTCCGCCATTGTTGCCGTTCCAAATTTACTTTTTATGCCCATATCGTGTGCCTGAATGCGCTCGGCTCGTGTGCGACAGGCATGTGTGCTAATCGAAACCGAGAAACAATTTTGTATGTTAAGTTTTAATACCTATGACATCATATCCGTATTCAGCAATGTTCAAACTTTTTATATCACGTGTTTAAATTGGCATTATGTTATGATGTTTAGGAATTTTTCATATCAGATGTTATTTAACATCTCCGTTACTTCTTATCGCTTTCGTTGCAACAGTGTGTATTTAGAGCAGTATTCTCGCAATTTGGTCGCAATAAAGTTATACGGGGGTTTTGACTACTACCCTACTTATGTAGGCGAATGTCCGTAATACTGATTTAATAACCGCAAAATTATATGTTTTTCTGCACGCTTTACCCACTTTTTCAGGTCACTGTTTCACTGCTACACTTTACCAAATTACGTGAATTGGTTATTTTCAAGTTGTTCGTAGCAATTTATAGGAAGTGGGTGCATTGTATAATTTAACTGCTAATTTTTAAAATTGGTTGTAGAACTTCTGTTTACATTATAGCAAAGATACAAACCAATGATGGATCGGTTTTTCGTTCACAGTTGTTTTAGATTCTAGTTTAGGCTTTTGGTCTATACTCTATCCAACTTAAGAAGGCCGAAAACCCGCGAAAATTAAAATAAAAGAGGGTTGTGAATGTCTGAGATTGACGACTTTGGTTGGTTATGTTTATTCCATGTTTATTCCAAGAAACCGAGATGGTGACGAACCTCATTGGAATCCAAGTACTGTGAATCCAGGTACCTACTGTGCACAGATAGTCTAAATCGGTCAAAACTTTTGGGCTTCTTCAGTTGAATAGTTTTTGGCATTTTTAAAATGTAATTTTGGTTCTGGTTCTGTTTTTAGTATTGGTTTGAGACAATTCTTAACTCTTGAAATAATAAACTCGCTTTTCTCAACTTTCTCCACCCAATTTTCTAATCATTGTTTCAACATTTCAATGATGGTTGAGTTTTTGTTAAAATTAATATTGAAATTCTGTCAAGTTTAAAAATTTGGTTTTGGTTCATAAACGATTGAAAATAAACTATGTACATACATACATACATATGTACTTTTTTGTTGGGAAAATTCCATTCAAAGTTTTTTTGCGTCAAAAAGAAAATTCCTCAATGATTTCAGGGAAAATTCTATTAAAATTTTTCCTCAAATTCTCTCGACTAATGATTTAACTTCTTAATGTACTTAGCCTATTCACTATTTGACAAACATTGTACCGTCATGGTGAAGTAACCAGGGGAAGAAACTCTCCAGTGCACGGGTTCCCAAACTATGGGGCGCGAAGGATTTTCTGTGGGATCGCCAACTGAAATAGGAAACTAAAAAGAATATTGACCACGATACAATTTTCATTTTTAATCGGTGTCTTGGTGTTTGAATAATATTTTTTCAAATATATTGGAGTCGGGGGTCACTTAACTTTAAAAAAAATTCGGGTGTGGCCAACCCATGACTTTATCCATATATTTGAGCAATACCTTAAAGAGTAACGTAAAAAATTTTGAATCTTGAAAAGTCGAAAATCAAATTTTGCTCGAGCCGGAGAATATTGCCTCGAACGTAGCGAGCAACAAACGAACTCATCATATGTAACAAACAATTTTCAACGCATACTGAAACACGATAAACCATCACTTCTACTGTACCGATTTTGATGAGTTTTTTTAAGCTCGCCATTTCTATAAGAATTCTAATTTTATAATATTATTAAGATTCAAAATATATAAAAGGCTAAAAAAAATAATAAAACAAAAAATCATGCAAGAGTAAACTACCACTTCCGGTGGGCAGATTTTGATCAAAATCATAATATCTCTTATGCCTTACGTGAAAACTATAGATATGAAATTTCAGCTTGATGGACTAGATAGTTTCGATAAAAAGTTAAAAACACCGAAAACCAAGGGTAAAAGTACTACTTCCGGTTGACGGATGTTGATCAGATTACTAATATCTCTTACACCTTACGTGAAAATAATAGATTTCAAATTTTAGCTTGATCGATTTGATAGTTTCGACAAAAAGTTAAAAACAAGAGTAAAAGTACTACTTCCGGTTGGCGGATATTGACCAAATTCCTAATATCTCTTACACCTTACGTGAAAATTATAGATATGAAATTTCAGCTTGATAGACTTGATAGTTTCGGAGAAAACATACACACATACCAACTATAGTCACTATACAATATCACTACTGTGAAAAATACACATATGAAATTTCAACGTGTAGTATCGGAAATATTGCATGGTAACAGGATTTTTTATTTTTCTACAAGAAAAAAACCAACTTCCGGTTGACTGATTTTAATGATTTATTTTTTTGTAATTAGATATTGCTTCAGGAATTATAATATTACAATATTATGAAGATACCAACCATTTGAAAGGCCGAAAAAAATAAAAAAAACAAAATCTCGTTCAAGAATAAATTGCCACTTCCGGTTTGCGGATGTTGACCAAAATCATAATATCTTTTACACCTTACGTGTAAATAATAGATATTAAATTTCAGCTTGATAGACTTGATAGTTTCGGAGAAAAAGTTAATGTTAAAAAGTAAACCGACACACAGACACACAGCTATACAGACATTTTCCAGAAATCATGAAAATGTGATCGGGGGATGATACCTGATACAAATCAGTCAAAATCTCAATGTCGAATTTTCGCACGATCACAATACTTTATCCGATTAGGATAAAGTAAAAAGGGGTCACCACTCGAAAAAGGTTGGGAACCTGTGCAGTCTAGTGGTTTCTCATTGCCTCCTAGAGGCAACCTACATAAATCCATCAATTTAAATATTATTCTAAAGACACCTTTTCAAAAAATTTTCAACTTGAATAGGCACAACGCGGCAGTGGCACTCTAGCAGCTTTTCAATTATTCAACACCTGAAAGTGAACTGAACACACTGAAACACCCCATTCCGACCATGACGACCGACTATAAAATGCACACCGTTACGCGTTCAACGAATTAGAGGACATTGAGTACACATTAAATTACAGCAATCACTCATACTCGTATATACATACGTAGGTATGTATTGCACAAGTAGAGGGGTGTGTGCAGAGCGGCGCCGGTATTGACCTAACAGGAGGTTGGGCGTCGCGACGCCCCTCGCTCGATACAAAACGACGCTCAGCCACTCAGCCACTCGGCGACCTTGACGCTCCGGAGTCGGTTCTGCACCTAGTGGCTCCTCCGACATACCCTTTTGTGCTCCCCATCATTAATCACGATGCTGCTTTGTCCTGCCATCGTCTACCGGCCGTACATTTGCACGCTCGCCTCGGTATAAACCCTCACCACCCACACACACACGTTACACAATATTCTAACTAATCGCTTCGCCTATTGTAGTGACGGTGCTATTATTATGCGCCGCTTATAAAATCGACTTTATTAGAATCGAATTAGCGCGCCAATTCATCTACTGTAGCGCGAAGTACAGTTTTATTATTCGGTATACATATGTATGTACGTAAACGCTTACGACCGATCGTTCAACAGTTGTTGGATGCTTGTGAAGTTATTATGATTAAACGCTACAATTATTTCGAATGCGATTTTGTAAACAATTTATTAAAGTGTACTGAGCGGTATTTGTATTGTCAAGTGGTTGAATAAAATTGCTGGCGACTTTGTTATTGACCATTTAGGCAAAACATTTTCGGCCTGTATTTATTGGATCACTAACTTTTCCGATTTTTCAGTTAATTTTAATAAATGGTCAGCAAGTTTTATAAAAGGTCAGTGCACACTGGTCAGTACTGAGGTGATCGGTAAATATATTAAATGGTCAGGTATAGTAAACGGTCGGTATTTAAAGTAAATGGTCAGTAGCCGACAGTTTTACCGACCGTTTGTGAAAAAATTACCAGAAATATATTTTTTACTGACCATTTATTATTTTTACTAACATTTTCTAAATATAATACTGACCATTTCCGTGAAAAGTTACTGACCGATTAATTAGTTGCCAACATTTTCAGCTTTAAAAAGTTTGCGCACTATTTATGGAATACCATTCTTCCATACATTTTACAAAACATTGATTGATGACGTATTAATACGAATTTTTGAATCCCATTGATTTTGTATTCGATCCCGTTGTGCGTATTTGCAAACTAAAAAATATCAATCGGCACAAATCCGCTATAAATACTCTGAAATATAACAAAAAAAAACACGTAAGGTTTGCGTATTAATTACATAAACATCGCGTGCCGCGGCCCTATTTGACCAACTTATACGAACTTTGACTACTGTAATCTACTTTAGCCGTACATATATTTAATCGCGTAATAAATAATTACAGCAAAATGTTGCGAAATCTAATAACATTATAATGAAATTAATTTAACCTAATTTAAAATCGTTAAAAGTTACATCTTCTGTCAAAATAGGTTTATATAGTCTACACGTGATGCGTAAAAGCTACGGAGGTGGAGTCTGTAGCCCCGCCCATAACACCTCATTGGTTGATGGTGGAAAAGTTTCGAAATATTTTCCCAGCAAATGCATTTAAGATCCTAACATTTATTCTTACATTTTCATTTCAGGATAAAGGTGATAGAAATTTGAATGGGGTGATTGAAGCTCGTGTACTGACAGCCCCTCCGGCTGCAGTGACATTGAGGCCTCTGGTCCTGCAGCAAGTACCACATGTGCAGCAAGTGCATCACATGCAGCACTCGGTATGGCCACGACAGGGAGTATCCTGGTCCCATCAGCCCGCACCGCCCTGGTCTCACAATCCAGGTTCTTGGACACAACAGCAACATTCAGCAGGTTATACCGTAGTCATAGTACCATTTAGGGTTAGGTACACTAATTACAATAATTTATCTTTTTAATATATTTATTTATTTACAGGCCCTTGGACATCGTTTGGAAATACTTGGGGTAGCAACCCCGTGTTGAACAATACCGGAGGTGGTTCTTGGCCACAAAGAAAACCACCACCTCAACTGAGAGCTCTTACACCGCCTCCTAATCGACCTAGACTTCAGCCACTTTCCTCGCCACAATTCTCTACTAATTGGAATAGTACTTCAGGTTATTTATAAACAATATATTTACAAAGAATTGTTTCGTATAGGGTAGTGTTATTAATTATTTTAAAATGAATAATTACCACATAGAAACCTGAAAATGGTTAAGTTATACCTGAAATGTGGAATGGATAGTAATCAGCTAGTCATAAATTGAATATGTTTAAAATTTTCTGCTTTCATTTCCGTATGTACATATGTATATACATACATAGATATAAAACACCATAGATATGCCATTCCAAACAAATTTGCCTGTAGAAAGCGTCAGAAGCAACGGGGGTGTGCGGGGGGTCTAAAGTGCGGGAAATTCTCACAAAAAAGAAGTCCCAAAAAAAAAAAGTCAAGCAAAATGCATGCAAGGCATGCATTTTGCATGCCCTTTTTGTATGTCATTTTTCGGGCGCTAAGGCCAATCTATGTTATTCTACATCTATGCGTATATATAATAATTAACAGGTGAATGAAAATTTACTGTATGTAATTGAAAAAATACGAAATATGTTTTAAACGGAACGGAAAAACATTATAAATATGTATGGAAAATGTTTAATGTAACTTATGTTATTTTACCATAGATGTCGTGAAATCTACGGTGTACATAACACGTATGTCGTAGATATTATCAACGACGTAAATTTAAAAAAAAGAGTAATGGTGAAATGTTTCAATTGTAACATTTCTTAAAAAAAAATTGTCAATTTTTATGAAGCTTTTAAAAAAAATCTTGCACGCCTTATTTATATGTAATTCCGCAATGAACTTACATCAAAAATTGTTCTTATTTCTACATACATACATAGCTAATATTGTGTAAATATTTAAGTAGAATTTCAATTTCCGTCAACTCATTATTATTAGTATCAAAATATCTATTGATCCCTTTACTATGGATTGATTCGAAGAAAAAACATTATGCATGTACCTACATGTTACATTAAACATTATACATGATGTATGTTGTATAAAAATCAATATTTCTATCATTTATTGAAATGCAATCCGTCAATAATAAAAACTGTTATAGATGACTATAAAGTTGAAAATCAATACAACTAGCCATCATTGTATAAGATTTTATCTACTACAATTTCAATAATGGTTGCATTACTTAATTAATAATTAAGATGCACGAATTATTCACCAACTCAATTGCTTTAATTATTTATTATTAATTTAAACGTTAAAATATTTAACCTTTCTAAATAAAGGAATATCGATTAGAACGGTTTGTTGATTAAATATTTAACAGTTAACAGCTGATTGCACAATAGGTCAAACTTTGAAGTGTGGGAATTAACAAGTGATATACTTCAATGGAATTGAACTTCAATAGTTGGAATAGAAATATGTATATTTAGAAAATGTTAAAGCTGCTCTCTATTGGTTCATAGTTTTTGATTAATTTTACATTAAATTTAACGTATCAAAATATTTTTCGGTGAAGTAAACCTGATTATGTACATACATACATATGTAGAATAGATTTTCTGGGTGCCGTTGACCCAATTCGACACCCATATGAATATTTCATTCTACAAAACAAAACCATACAAAAAACTATCGATTTGCTTCATTAACTTCCATTTTCAAATGCTTGTTACAAATCTATGTATGTACATATATATAAATTATAAATCATACTATGTAGAAAAGTGTACGTACATATGTATGTTACACTGAATACGGTTAGCTTAACCAATTTAATTTTTATTTCAATAGTTGACACCAACGATGGCTCTCCAGTTTTACAAGATTCGGATGTTAGGAGTCAGCTAGAAGTCACTCGTAATCACGAGGACTTCGTCAGCAAATCTCCTCAGCACAAAGTCTCAGAAGAATCCAGAGATATTCAAAGAAACCAGTAAGTAAACTATAATTGATTTAAGTCAGTTTATATGTTTCGGAAATGATTCTGCGGTAATGTACATATGTACATACATACACCTATCAGCATTTATATTTCATCAAAATAGAATAGAACAAGCATACATATCGCTCATGGTCTACAATAGTGGCACAACTCAAAAAACCACTTGTTTAGATAAATGGGTTTAAAGTTTCAGTTATTATTGAAACACTATGAATTAATGGAATAAAGATTAGGCATTAACTTGGTCCAATATTTAATTGACATATGAGCCAGTGCTGCTGTTAGAAAGAGGACTAGTTTGCCATGTTGGGACTTGCACTAACTCCAAAATCGTGTTTTTTGAGTTGTGCCACTATTGTAGTTCGTGAGCGATGTGTACTCGAAGCCTGCGTGTCGTAGGTGCATATTATACCATCGTAGATTGAACTGCACATATTGCACTGTCCCGTCTGGTGCAACAGTGTAACAGCAATTCAATTCGAAGTTGCATTATGTGCACTATCTATCCCTCGATTTACCTGTCCTAGGAAGAACAAAGCTCCCTTTCAGGTCTACAGGTCGTGCTGAAGTGACAGGCTTTCAGTGCGATAGCGTGTGTCCGATCCGAAAAATTAACTGTTTTCAGCACGACATTCGACTTTCACGCGAATTCGTGACTTTACACTTTCGAATGGATTGCATTAAATTTTAGACGCCTACTGAAATAGTATCAAAATAATCTCATTTATTTCGATCGAACAAAACGTCGCGGCATTCGTTGCTTATTTTAATGTTCTTAAACGTAACGTGAAGTTTGTGTGCGACTTTGTTTACTGATTTTCGCATTTGATACGCACGCCCCCTTTTAGCTGTTATAATCTGATCTAAAGCAAAGCTACGAAATTTCTAAATTCGGGTATAAATAAGTGACGTCATGAAAACCACTAGTAAATTCTAGAATTTTACTTGAATGCAATTGTAAGCATGTACGAAACGATAATGGAACACTCTAAATACGATAAAGCTGCAGATTTTCTGCCTGATACACAATATGGATTGAAATATGATAAATATTGATTGAAACATGATAAAAATGGATTGAAACGATGCAATAAAAAAGCATCGCGTGCTTCACTCTTCCGATATAAAATGACAACTAGTGTCACTTACTAGAGTTTCTATATAACACCCAAGTAATAAAACTCTATAAAAGCACACGTTTTAGTTCTCAATCGCAATGTGCGTGTTATAGCACTGAGCTTTGCTACGTACCCAAACTATACGAGTTGAAACTGAATGAGTTGATGCACTTTAATTGTTTGGTGACTGTATTATTCGAATACTAGTATCTATATATGGTATTGAATTTTATTTTATTTTAAAAAACTTTTCTTTCATTACGTTTTCGGTTTCCGAGAGTTGAGTGTCGACACGAGCTCGCCAAAGAAAAACGAAAGTGTAAAACGTCGAACGAGTTTTTGTGTCGCGTTATATTTACACCTAGGACCTATTTTGGGGCCCGAGTCTATTTATAAATCAAAAATGCTAGACTTTATACGTGTTTTTCAGGAATTTCGTTAGCGCTTTCAGTCATTTGCCAGCGTCGCCATAAAACAGCGACCGGGTCTCGCCCACGCAGATCAAATGGGGCGATAAATGGCTGAAAAAATAAAATGAAGAGGGAGGGCAACCCTCCAACATCGAAATGGAAATAAACCTCTACACCCTCACCCACCTAGAAATAGTCGAGATTAATCGTCGACGATAAGGCAAGTTCACAGGTTCCGCGAACTCAATTTTGACCGGACGGCGACTCCAAGAACGAGGTCTTTTGAAAAAATGTGAACGAATCCGATTAGAGTGTAAATCAACCCGTATCGGGTGATTAACACGCTGCGTACCCAATCGAAAATAACAAAAAAAGCTTTCGAAATACTAGACTTTATATTATTATTGCGTGCAAAGGTGCAAACGAAATTTATATAGCCAAGGGTCACCTGTATATTGCTAGTCAGAGGGCAAACCCTTTAATTTTCGACCAATTCCTACCGTAATCTAAATCGGTTGTCACCAATTAGTTGGCTAATTGCGATGGAAGGAGCATGACAAAAAGAAAAGAAAATAAATGCAAATCAAATATAGAAAATTATGTATACTAGCTCCTCGAAAGAAATAAAGAAATTTAGAAGTTTCAATTAACAATAAACTGTTAATCTATAAGCATATATTAAATATTATATAAGATATTAAAGCAAATCTATAAACCCATATGGATGTATGGTATCCAGCTTTGGGGCTATACCAAACAGACTAGTACTAAAATCATTCAGACATTCCAGAATAGAGTATTTTAAACATAGTCAATGCTCCCTGGTATGCTCGTAATAGTGACATTTACAGAGAGTTAAAAATGGACACAGTTGCTGAAGAGGTAAAACAGCAAGCGAAAAAAACACCAAAATAGGCTTCATCAACACATGAATGATGAGGTTCTCCAACTACTCCACAATACAGAGCTAGTGTGGAGAATGAAAAGGGTTAAACCATACTAATAAATTAAGTGTTATAAACATAAAATTAGTTATACCTACCTACTTATAACACGAAGAAAAATAAACTGTTTGATTTAGCTAGTTATTCATTTATTTATTTAAAATACATGGGCAGGCGGCATAGCCGATGGAGCCCAGGGGTCTGACATAACTTGTACATAGAATTCTTAATTATTTATATTTGAAGGATTACAAAAATCCATTTATGTTCAAAAACTTATCTAGATAATTTTTAAATAGATTTGTATTTTCGGAAGTTACGAGCTGATTTAGCAGACGGTTCCAAACTTCGACCACAATTTTGTTCCATTTGTCTTTTAGTAATTTCAGTGTATGGCCTCTGAGATGTGCGTTTTTATTGAAAGTAAGGAGGTTTTTCATTTATATTTATTATTTATTATTTTGTCGACTTCTATTAGATCGCCTCTTAATCATCTCGTCTCCAAAGATGTGAGACTCATTTTCTTCAACCTTTCATTATAGGATAGTGATCGAAGTTCAGATGGCATTTTTGTTATCCTTCTTTGAACCCTTGTCTTTTTTGTCTTTTTTGAAGTTAGGGTTCCAAACATTTAAGGTCTTTTGTGATAACAACACCCAGGTCCATTTGAGATGCAACTTTTGGGACACTTAAATTATCAATTAAATAACGGATTTGGGGGTTAGATCGGCCTAGGTGTAAAACAGAGCACTTATTAATATTTAAAGATAATAGTTACAGTGGGAAAAAAAATTAGTAAGCTAAACTTAGGCAACACCATATACGCTGAATATTGCTCTTAACATTCATATTGATAGTATCCATCAATCAGTATCAACAACACACGGTCAATAGTGCAGTTGTTTTTTTTTTTATAAATTGGCAACTACATACATAGATATTTGGATGACTATTTGATCCGAGATCATAAAGTCAATAGTTGCATTTGCTATCAGTACTGTGTATGTATAGGTATCTACGTTTGATGGATATACGTACAATGTGAACATTTTATCAAACGAGTAAATCATAGCACGTACCTGTATCAAAAGTGAACGCGCGGTTTGTTCGCCCCTGCCCCATTTGTAGCAGCTCACCTTTAGAAAATCACAAAGGGCGTCACACGAGGGGTAAAAAAATTGTACTTTGTATACGTGAAAAAAATTCTTAATATAAAATCTTGATAGTGAGTGGACCGGACGCACGCACGGCGCCTCTGACGTCACGGCGTCGGTTTCGGTTCGGCGCCTTATCGATTTTCACCTGTTCGGAACACGAGCTCGCACTCACACTCACAAATTAACACGGATCCACGCACAGGTGGTACGGGGAAAAGCGCGTTTTTCGAACTCAAAATATTTGTGCATCGGTTTGTTGTCGTTGCCGTGTCGACGACCCCGTGACCCAAAGGTGGGGCGCCACTGATCCACTCGTTTGTGTCGTTTATGTCCTTCCGTCCATCGAACTGTGTTCGCGCGTTTCGCGTGCGTTGGAAAATTCGCGAATTTTCCGCCCACTCTTGATGCGACCTCGTAAAGGCGAATCGAAAAGTGGTGACCGTAGAGTGCTGTGCGTGTGTGCGCCTTTGTGTTATAACATGCGAGTGTGTACGTAGCCTGGCTACCGGGTCATACTTTTATAATATAGCTGATTTGTACAAGCGAACACGAACATTACACAAAAAATCTAACGCTATAAACTCACCCCATCTATAAACTATCCCATCTTGAATTTAAAAGAATATATCACATTTTAGTAGATTTTCAGTATTTGTGTTTATCGAACTAAAACGATGCTTATACAATGCAAAACTCTAATCTGTATTGGCAAAGGTAATCGCAAATTGACAGGATGCGACAAGAACATGGTAGCAATAAGTATTGGATCGATAAAATGTACACTGTAACGATTTTTCACTGTGTACATATGTATGTACAATAGGTAAAATGATAACGACGAACTTCAGAAGGGTTAAATCGTTCGAATGCAATGCGGGCCGCTATCGCAAGTTTTGAACTTGAGTTTAAAGCGGTTAAGCCGCAAGTTCAATGCAACTGTACAATTTAACCTATACGTGGAATAAAATACACAAGTACGAAGAAAAGCTTTTAAGTTTTCAACAAAGCGTGGATAATATAATCGATGTCGTATCGTACGTCGTACGTGTTGACCGCGTTGTTTTGCATCGATTAGTAATGAACCTTCTCACCGTAGAAATACCGAAAAAGCAAATCCAACGTTGAAAAAAAATATTATTATTTATATGTATGGGTACGTTATATCGATTGTGAAATAACAAGCTGTACCTAGGCGCATATTTACCGGTTAAATTCGTGTAGTCACGCTCGTGCAAAAAAAAGAAACAATGTAAGTAATTAATTGCTCATAGCCAATACTTGAAAACGTGCGTAATGTGACGCATTAGTTTTATGGCGTTTAACAATTTAAGTGCCTGCCTATACTGAGAAAGGGTTGTGCTTTCAGCTGATATACTCGTAGACATTTGAAAATTTTCACGTAAACTTAATTTTATTATGCTGACTTATTTTTATTGCAATGACCACTTGTACAATTTTTTTTTTTTTTTTTACAATTTACAATTTACAAAAGCTTTTACATTTTTTGTTTTAATATCCAATGTAAGCACATAAGTGATAAGTAGACACTGGTATACTCGTAGCACGAATTTTGGTACGCAGGTATATCGACGATATTCCTTTAACCACTTGAATTCATATTTGAAACATTGACTATTTACCATTGACAAATTTTCTTCATTTTTTTTACAAAATAGTTCAAATAGAGACACCCCCATATCTCAGCCATCCAGCACTTCGTGGAATTTGACATATTTCGTAATTGGTGTGAATATTAAAAAATATACATACATATATGAGTACAATATTGATCAAAACAGGATTGGGGCATATTTGGAGTTCTTAGGTTGATCTTCATGTTCACACCAAAGTACACAAGTCAATTCCACCGGGATCTTGTCGAAATCAAGAGCTCAAAATAAAGATGGTCATACTACATAAATATGTAGTACTAATATTCTATAGTTTTTGACTTGTACTCTTAATTTGAAGTGGCAATGGGCTGGATACACGGCGAGAAGAATGGATGGCAGATGGACGCGAGACATACTGGAATGGTATCCGAGAGGATGTGACAGAAAGCAAGGTAGACCAAGTGGACGATGGGCTGATAAATTGAGAAGAATGTGTGGAGTCAACTGGGTGCAGATTGCTCAAGACAGACAGGAATGGAAGAGGATTGGAGAGGCCTTCGTCCAGCAGTGGATGGTGAACGGCTGTAAATGATGATGATAACTCTTAATTAAGAAAATTATTTACATTAAATTAATTTAAACAGTTTGATTGGAAATCACAAATACTGGATATGCCTACATATATTATATAAATATTCTGTGCGAATAAATAGGCTAAGAGAGAGGAGCCGATTAGCCCCGATCATAGCCCAAAGATGAAGTATAATGTGCCAATATCTTTGTGATAAGTTGAAAAGTATCATTTTTTCGCTTTTTTACAAGCAAAAAGGTTGCTCATGAGAGATATGTATCTATAGCGCAGCGAAAAATGTGGGCAGCACCCAGATGGGTAACTGAATATCGTAAAAAGTGTTTACGGTCCAAGGGTTGATTGCTACCATTCTGCCGGTGTCAACATAGTGATAAAACAATGCTTCTTAATACAGGTCTTGCTTTAATTTCACCCGGTGTGAGCCTATAATTACTTTATTTTTACTTATGTACATATACATATGTACGTATGTATGTACATACATATATAGGTAGGTACTACATACATACATATAATCATACTCGTGTCGACAGAGAGCACTGAAAGTCTAAGTATCGAAGACTTTTCAAAAGTTGAAAGCTTGCGGTGGTCATTGGGGTTGCGTTTAACGACAACCCCTATTCGGCAACAAGCCGACGCGTAACAAACAGCCCTAAAGACACGTGAGGTGGGGTGTGTGGTTATACCTAGTCGTACATATGTACATATAATATGTGGTCAAGCAGGTCGGATCGATGGGGGTGACGTCGCTTTGCATACGGCGACCACCGCCATCGTGAACGGACGTCGTCAACAACACCATTGACCACAACACAACCATGGAGGACGAAGAGAAGACGAAGAAGGAGGACCCTCGCGAAACGAGACCATGGTGAATCGGTGATGGCGGCTAGGCTCGCGTGGAGGCGCAAACGCGATGACAACAATAACAGTGGGGTCGGAAGCAGCGTTTGCTGCTGCCTACCCTGGCTGTGCCTACGCCCCCGGAAACCTGTGGGCCCTGTGCCAAACTCCTCGAGACCTCCTACGCCTATACTACAACTGGACGCGGCCACTCCAGATCGTATCATGTAAATTCACATACCACTCTCTCATATGTACGTGTTACTTGCTAACTACAACACACTGTAATGTGTGTTCGAGTGTCGAAGAAATGGGACCGCGCTTCCTATGCATGGACTATGCTTCCAAATGGTAGTTGTGTTACAATATTACATACATAGTGTGTTCGCTATTGTGAATCATGATTCTACAGAAGACGCAATTTGCACATAATGATTAAAATAGTACACGAGAATGAAATAATATAAGGAATAATAAATTTGATTAAAAGTGGTGCGAAAGAAAACAATTACAACTTTTCTTAGTTTCTGTTTGTGATAGTATTCAAAGATTTTTGTGGTCATCTCCACAAAAGTTGCAACTGAGTAAAACGACTTTTTTCTCCTGGGCAGTGAAATTTTAGAGATAATTTTTCAATCGTCGTATTTTTGACATTCAATACAATTTATCCAATGCTCTACGTTGAAAACCTGTTAGAAAATGTGAATAATCGGTTTTAAATATGAAGATGACTAAGTTTGATATAAACCCAGTCTTTAAAGCACGTTTACTGGAGTTTTTTTTGTTGTTTTGTTGTCTTGCGTGCTTTATTATAAAATACAATTTCAATTATGTATACCATATTTTTGAATAGTTGGAAGAACAATAATAGAAAAACTACCGTCACGCACTGCTTCTTTGTTTGCAAATGAACGGCCATCTTGAAAATTTTCAGGAATTGGTCAGAAAGGATTTGACCAGTTTTGATATACATATGTATACATATATAATAAATTGTGTGGAAATGGCGTAGTTTGATAAAAACGTGTGTACTAAAAATGAAAGTTTTTATTGGTTTAACGAGGTGGTAGAATAATTTGAATAAAACATACATGTATGTATGTAAAAATGATTACATCAGTTTATACAATAATTTTTTTAAAAAGTGGAGATGACCACGTTTGATATTTAGCGATACATTTGCATTCTCTTTCCCTCCCCGGTTGCGCCATTGAGATCGGATGAAGATAAAAGACACTTTTATTTAATCGTAAACCTAGTATGGTTCAATGGTTCAATATCGTATAATATGCACGTTACCTCTTCCAAAGCTTTTAAAAACAGTATTTTAAACTGTAAAAGTGAATATAAGCATAGATTTTATGTATGTAAATTTATTAAAAATCCCAGTTCCGTGAAAAGGTCAAAACGATTCCTTGAACTCGTGCCGTATTCATTAATATGCAAGCAATGTCTAAAAACACGAGATTTTCAAAGGCGAAGAATTCGCCTTAGAGCTTCTCACCCTGCGTGTCATTTTATTAATCGTCATCGTGAAAATAAAACGGCGCGAATTTATGTAAATTGGAAAACGAGTGCGTGAGCGAAAACCTTTTGTGCGCTTATCGAAAGGAAAGCATTCCGTTTTTGCAATAAATTAATTCGCATTACATAGTCGCAAAGTTCAAATCATAAGCCTGTAATCATTCGAGTGGTAAAGGCTACTTCAGACTGTTGACAACACGCAACGACTTTTTGTTATAAAAGTTCGCGTTTTGTTCAGTGTACATTGCATTATGTTAAACTTAAGGATCCTTTTTAATTTATTTATTCCATAATGGTCATTTTTTCATGCTACTCTATAAACTTTATTACTTTAGAGTTTAGACTATTGAATTTAAAGTACAAAAGTCAATTTAATGTACATATTTATACCTAGTTATACGTTCATATATGTATGTACGAGTGTTCATCGTAGTACCCATTTTCTGACCATTACCGAAATTGAACCTCATCGATCACCGTTTAATAAGGCTGAAATGGTAATTTCCGTTAATGCTAAATATTGGAAGATGAAAATGAAATTTTAGCTTTGGAAATTTTCACACGAACAATGCCTAAATTTGATCAGGGTAATTAACTTTTTCGTGACGTTCCGCTATTAAAATTTGTATTTCAGTCTAAAAGCATATCATTTTAATAACACGTCTCTTAAATTGGAATAGTTGGAACTAATAATCGCTCATTTCCACATAGATACAATCCTACAAATTTACTAGACAAACTGACCTCGAAATTATTTTTTTGTAAAATGTGTGAAAACCGCAAATGTTCCACACAGCACGCCAAACTCAATCTAATCTTTTGAAATATATAGTTATTAACGCGTTATATTATTTTTTCTTAATTAAATATATCTATTGTGTGTTTCAGATACAAAATAGACGAACTGGATGACGACATTCCTTCGCACAAATCAGACCTTGTATCAGTGCGTGAAGAAGAAGCATCTCAAAGAAGCAGCCCAATTCCAAACGACAACCGTTGGCGCAATTCTAACGCATCTAAACCACCGACTCCAATCAAGACTCCGGTCAAGACTCCGATCAAGACTCCGATCAAGTCTCCAATCAAGTCCCCACAACAAGACCTGACGGATGAAGATCCAATAAACGAAAACTATCCGTATAGCGACGAAGCTCATTCCCCTACTATACAAATCGAGTCTGAAGACGATACACAAACCAATTCAGAAGAGCAAAGGGTGAAAACACCTTCCACTACTGAGATAAGGTTCATCAATGACAACAACCAGCCGGTAACGATAGAAATAGATGAGTTGCATGACTATAATGGAGAAGAAAGGTTCATTAATATAAAGGTGGAAAGTCCTCATTCGGTCGACGACGAAGATGTACCTGATATTGTTAGATTTCCAATCGGCGAAAAGTCTCCGGCACATTCGATTCACTCTCAAATACTAGTTAATTCGGCAAGAGAAGGAGATAACAACAGAACCATGCTACACTCAGCACCAATTATAACCTTATCAGGCAGTTCCGTTAGCACAGACGAAGAAGTGAAGTCGATTTCATCCGAAACATCAGTACTCGAATCTCCGAAACCGTTAGATCGAGACGAAACTGTCAAGGCAACATTATTAAATGGTGACATGGAAATTCAAGAAGTGCTCGCAAATAAAATATCCCCCGTGAGGAAAACGCCCAAGAAGGTTGCTATTTCTAAGACAGTTCCAAAGATACTGAGTTCGAAATTGAACAGAAACAAAGTACAACCAGTTGAAAATGAAGCAATCACGACAATGTTACCATTTGAAAAACCGAAAGAAGCACTGGCTAAGTCATTGGCGCAGATAGAAAATCCAGAATGGGAGACAGTAATGACTGGATTGCAAAGCATGGGAAGGTTGGTGAAGTGCCATTCTTCTTTGATAGAGACCCAATTGACAGTAACCTCCAGGGCTGTGGCATCTCAGGTGAAAAATCTGCGATCACAGGTCGCTAGAGCTGCATGCCGTTTGGCAGGAGACATGTTCAAAACCCACAGGAAAGGATTAGAATCGGAAGCAGAGGAGTTAGCCGTGCCACTACTACACAGAACAGCCGACACGAATAAATTCCTCAGAATTGACGCAAACGAAGCCCTGGACGGGATGTGCGAATCTATCACACCGCAAAAATCTATCAGCATCCTTTTGACGAGAGGAACCGCCCACCAAAACGCGGTAGTCCGATGCACCAGTGCCAGACTCTTGACTAACGTGGTCAAAAGTTCAGGCTCTGACAAGATATTCGCAATACAGAAGGACCTGAGGGATAAGCTACTCCAGACAGGAGCCGATCTCCTCACCGAAGGCAGTTTAGAGATTAGAGGATACGCTAAACAACTTTTGAAAGTATTATCACATCATCCGAATTTCATCAAAACCATGAGAGAAGTAATTCCGGTGTCCAAGTATAGGAACATAGAAAAAACACTAAATACTTTGAAAACGCAATAATCTTGCATGTAAGTGATTTAATTGTAACTTTAAAATTAAGTTTGAGTCACAAGGTGATATAATGTAAATTATTACTGTGTATTGTTTTTTAAATGAAAATAATTTATTACACTTAGTTATTAGTAGAATTCTGTTGAGATTTTATAAATTGATAATTTATTATTATACATAAATACTAAGTAACTCCATTGCTTTGTTTTATTTTTTCCAAACGATCCAAAATGAAACAATAATTTTTTAATTTTCAGGTTTTTGGAAATATCTATAATAAAGAAATCGCTTTTGGAAGAATGAACAAAGTTTTTTAAATTCAATTACTGGCTATGCTAAAAAAAGAAGGCATACCACCAATGCCTACTGCCAGTTATGACGTAAGGATGTGAAACGTAGATGCTGAATTCAAGAATGTTACGTAAGAACCAGTGCACACAGAGAAGCATGGAAAGATGCTAGGTATAACAAGAAGAGACCGTAAGAGAAATACATGGGTAAAAAGTATGACCAGTGGCGCAGTGGCAGATATAGCGGAACGTGTGAAAAAGTTGGAGTTGACACATAGCGAGAAGAATGGATGGCAGATGAATGCGAAAAATACTGGATTTGTATCCGAGAGGATGTGAAAGAAAGCAAGGTAGACCGAATGGACGATGGGCTGATGAATTGAGAAAAATGTGTGGAGTCAGATTGCTCAAGACAAACAGGAATGGGAGAGGATTGGAGAGGCCTTCATCCAGCAGTGGATAGTGAACAGCTGTAAATGATGATGAATAAATAAATAAATAAAATAAAATTATATGGGTAGGTATGTATAAAAAAAATTTATTTATCAATAAAAAATTGCACTATCGAATCGTATCAGTGATTTATCAAATATTAAATAAAAATTTATATATATTTATATAATTTTTTTAACCAATACATGGTTTGGTTTGTTTGTGGGTGAGAATAACCAACATAAAATATATTTGAATTTATCGTGGAAAGACAGTTAAAAGTTTCTGGTAATTCATGCGGAAAAAGAGAATGCTTTGCACAATCAATGCACGTTGTAATTTTAAACATGTATAAAATGAGGTTCCAAAACCTCGGGTCATTGCGGAATTCATACAAGACACAAAAAAAATGACAATTAGAGATATAATTATAAATTTACATAATGAATCACTTTTAATTAACAATTATTATGAGTTTTGTACTTCATCATAAAAAAATGTCTTTTATAAATATATACTTAGATTTGAACTTCGCATTTACAGCTATCGATTTTGGCGTGTTAAGCATTTGTCAACGTTTCGAATGCTTTCGGTGATTGCGTTCAAAACCAATTTGATGATTATCAGCATTGTGGTCCCGATAATGTCTATGCTCATTGTTACCTTTGTCGTTATAGTTATTCCTTCCGTGATTATTAGTGTTTATATCTTTGTATCTATTACTTTTACCGTCCCTTCTGTACGGCTCGAATCTTTCGACGGGTAAATTTTTCGAAGACCACTGTCCAGTGAGACTGGCTATGCTCAAGTCTTTCATGCTCGGACGGTTAGAGTGTACCAAGTCGGGTCTAATACTAGGATTGTTTACAACCGAGTCTATGGGAGGCATCTGTTGAGTCGCCAATGCAAATCTTTGTTTGAAAGAAGACGCCACATAGGGCATTTCTTCGTACCGAGGCGACATTCTAGAATTGAGCGTTTCCCTGTCGCCGTCTCGGACAGATACTTTATTGTCGGACCTTGAAGCACTTCTAAGCTGTAAGTTGATCTGTCTGTCATATATGAAAGTTCCTTTGAATATGTTCAAAGCGTACGCGATAGACTCGTCGTGGACGTAAGTAATGAAACCATAATTCCTTTGACGGCCATCTCTATCTTTCGGTATGTAGACTCTCTCTAAAGGTCCCCCCTGTAACATAACAATCAAACATGAGCATTGTATAGTTTAGCATTACAATCACACGTACAGTACATATTCGACAATAACAGATGAGTCAGATGAGTTTACATGTTGGAATAGCTCGTGCAGTACGATCGGTGAAACTCTCTCAGACAAGTTTCCACACCAGAGCGTTCGTGCGTCTGTATCCATGTCGATCGGGGACTCTGCCCCTTTACCTCAGATGCCTCGAATACTTCAAATTCTCCGAATACCTCAAACCCCAACAGAAACAACACTTGACACTTGACCACACTCGAGTTCTAAACACAACGCGCGTCGGCCATTGTCACACGTACTATACCTGCTTACCACCCCCGTGTATTTATTTCAATCAACTCTAGAAGAATGAAATTAGGATGGGGTGCTTTTGGAAGAATGAACATAGTATTTTTAAATCCAATATTCCGCTATGTTTAAAAAAAGAAGGCATACTACCAATGCGTACTGCCAGTTATGACGTATGGATGTGAAACGTGGATGCTGAATTCAAGAATGTTACGTAAGATCCAATGCGCACAGAGAAACATGCTTGGTATGCAAGCACAGAAAGGAATATATGCATAAGAAGCATGACCAAAGTGGCAGATATAGCAGAACGTGTGAAAAGGTTGAAGTGGCAATGGGCTGGACACAGCGAAAATAATGGATAGCAGATGGAAGCAAGATATACTGGAATATTATCCGAGAGGATGTGAAAGAAAGCAAGGTAGACCGACCGAGGGGTCGATGGGCTGATGAATTATTGAAAAGAATGTGTGAAGTCAAGTGGATGCAGATCAAGACAGACAGGAATGGAAGAAGATTGGAAAGGCATTCATCGAAAAATGATTTTAAATTACGTTATCAGATGCTCTCGGCGGAAGAAGACAACGCGTCGTCTTTTAGAGAGAGACGAAGAGAGAAGACGTTCGACACGTACGCGCGAGAGAGAGCGCGCGAACGTCTTTATGGAACGAGAAACGACACGTCGAGAACGTAATTTAAAATCATTTTCCGCTCGAATTAGTACGTTTAGATAAAATAAAAAAATACTGAGATAGAAAACCAATCCTCATAAACGTGCTAAAATAAAACATTCTCTAAACAAACGCCAAATAACAGGGGAAAAAAATGTGTAAAAAAAATATATGTTTTTGACTTTAAAAATTCGGTAGATAATTAATTATAAGTATTTCAAAGCAATAAAAAATCAAAATCAATAGGAAAAATATCTGACTATTGATTTCAATACTCACTTTGAGCACAGCGATACTATATTTTGAGTTATAGACCGCAAAAGCCAAAAAAACATTTTTAAATCGCGAATATCTCATAAATGAAAGCATTTCAACAAAAATCATTATCGGATTGGAATTCAGTGGGTCAAATTTAGTAAAGATTTAATAATCTCCACTCTGGGTTTTACGTTTTGTTGCTCAGTGTTATTAAAACTTTTGGGGGAAACACCTCACTTCTCCCTTGCAGACCTTTCACACCTCACCTAGTGAGGAAAACATCATAGGTTAAGAACAATTGCGTAAAAATACGTACATATTTCGACAATTTTATTAAATTAAATTAAGCATAATTATAATTAAAAATAAATAAAAGCCTTTGATCAATTCATTTGATGCAAAATCATGTTATTTGTGGATATAAATAAAAAATTGATCATTACGACACTGGTCGTTATTTTGTCCCTTACGACCAAAAGCTACGTTTGATTTCGTCAGTTTGGCGTTTGAGGTTAAAGAATTAACGCACATCTAACGTTTGGAGAGTTAGGAAGTTGTCAAAGAGACTCCGACTCGTGCACCGCCTGTCACCTGTAATCGGTCATCAACTGTCAGTTGTCACAGACGACAGCCTCAACATGGACAGTGACAATCTCAAATTCCAACAAATGCAGGACGAAATGTCCAGGTACTTTGAGAACCATTTCCTTCAATACTCAATATGCACTTGTGAACATCTTTCACTGGATATGAAAAATCATCAATTAAAGATAAAACATTAGATTCATTCAGTATTAAATTAAGTTAAATTATTCAACTGAGGTTCTATCTTTAATTGGTGGGGAATTAGAATGCAATACTTACACTGGTTCAGATTTTTATCTATCCCCAAGATTCGAGGCGGAAATAGCCGGAGAACAGAGAATGAGACCTGTGATCGCATCGTCGACGTACGGAACTGTTCAGCAACGGCTACAACAAGGATCTTCTTCGTCAGGACCACTCCTCCCCACTCCGAGCTCCTCCTTTCTAATGGGTAACGTCCCTCCACCTCCACCACCCCCTTCGCTTTTGTTACCAACGCAGTTGCAACGACCGCGTCTCCCGCCTCCGCCGTCATTTCCCGGCTTTCCTGGATTTCTCCCGCCTCTGACGCCGCCGAAACCTCAACCTGTTGTACTTAGTGGAGCACCACAACTCTATAAACCGAAACAGGAAAAGACAAAAGTATTTACCGCTTATTTTGTATTCCCGACACGTATTTAATGCTACATTTTTATATTCTTCAATGTCGTTTTTGCAGAAAAGAGACAGCTTTGATGTGAATTCAAGTATGTTGGATTGCAATTCGGCCATGCAAGAATCAGAAATTCAAGCTCCGATGCCTTCTCTTTTACAAATGCCTCTAGTGAATGTGAATCCGATTATCGAACCACCTATTCATCTGCCGATAATCCCTAACACAAGTAATCCTCACAAGATGTCCAAAAAAGAAAAGAAGAATAGAAAGGTTACTAGAATTAGTAACAATAACAGACTAGAATTGGAAAGAAGGAAAGAGTGCAGAATGACGAATGAAAGGTTATCTTATACATACACATCAAAATTTCTTTTAACAAACTCACTTTTCATAATAGATCATAAGAACTGCAGGAGGTCAAGTATGGGAAGATTTATCGTTGATGGATTGGCCGGATGATGATTTTAGACTATTTTGTGGAGATTTAGGCAATGATGTCACTGATGAATTATTGGTTTGTATTTCTTTATTATTTCTCCTCACATGCGTATTTACTCGAAATTTCGAATAGTGCAACGTGTGGATGAGAAAACTTGAAACATGTGCCTCAAAACCCTATAGGCCGCTGATCGAGCCGATTAAAAACAATGAGTGGACACATGATCGATCTCGGGTTTAATAGTAATTGAACTTGAACAGTACACATGTACATATATTGTAAATCAGTGTATGATCTTCCAGTAGTCAAATATCATAATGTAACTTTCAACCTTTCATTGGAAGATGTAGATTTTCTCATGGGTGTATCTTTTTCTAGATTTCATTTCTTATTGTTCTGGAAAATTTCTTTGTACAGTAACCTCCTTATCCCGGCTAATTCTGGGGAAAGGTGACACGTATTTACAAAAAATACGGAAAAAAACAAGTATCATCATAATTACAGATATGTATGTATGTATATGCTTAGAAACATTATTTAAAAAATTTTGTTTGAGTCTTCCAATCGTTTTTTTCACATCGGTGCGTACTTTTAAAACAAATTACATAATATGAAAATGTAAATTTATTACGTAAGGTTACAAGGATGATAAAATGGTGAATGGTAAATGATGCCATTTGAATATCGTCATATGTGTCGTTTCTAATTTATTGCTTCCAGTCTTAATAATCGTTCCATTTCTTTAGGTTTTTCGCAGAAATCTCTATTAACGTACACTAACAATAAGCTTTACATTTCTGTTGTGTATTAAAATAATATTAAAAATAGGTATTAAAAAATATCAGATGATCTTAATAAGAAAATTCTCAGTTTAGAGAATATTCTCCAGAAGATTATTCTTGTGAATTTTACAACATTACGGTGGACGCATGTGAGGACGCACCTTATTTAAAGCTTTGTATGATTTAAATTTTAAAATTATTTTCCTTTTACTTCAGTCTAGGACTTTCAGCAAATACAGTTCGTTTTATCGAGCAAAGGTTATACGAGATAAAAGAACCAACAAAAGCAAAGGATTCGGTTTCATCAGCTTCAAAGAACCAGCCGATTTCATAAAAGCCATGAAAGAAATGAACGGTGAGCAATTTCATATGATACAATTTTTAAACGACATTTATACGTATTCATGTACACGTTTGTCATTAATTTGCTTTTGATTTCAGGGCGATATGTTGGAAGTAGACCAATCAAATTACGAAAGAGTACATGGAGAGCACGTGCTTTAGACGTTGTCAGAAAAAAAGAAAAAGACAAGGCAGCTCTAATTTCTCTATTAACCGGTAGTGCTAACAAATCTTGAATCCAAGATGTATTTTTTTATAATATAAGTAAAATAAATTATTAAATTTAACGCAGACACAGTCGTTCTTTTCCCATCCTTTTCCATACACATACACTTGTACAATAAAAATTAAGTGCTAGTAGCATTTGTCGAATCTAAACTATGGTGGCGTCTATGTCTCATGCAACATCTTGAATCTCCAATGTCATCCTCCATGACGGGACAAAAGGGTGGATAGTTATCGTAAACACAGTAGGTTCCCGTAACCCTGTAAAATACATGGATTAATTTAGTAGTAGTTAATCGCTGAGCGAGCAATGAAATTTAATCAACATCTAAAATGCGTTATTACGTAGTTGGTGCTGCATTTCCTATTAACAGTGGTTCACCCGGTAGCATGCTGGGTCGATTTGGACACCTACCAGCACACGGCACAGCTACCTTTGGTGCAAATAAACTTTCTGCCAAGTAACATACAGCCCAAACGTGACTGCACAATCCTTCATCTGAAAAAAATACATGATATCACCATGTCGTGCTTCAATTTTTCACACCATCACCATTGATTTCAATTTACTCGATTCTCTGCGACAATATGGCTGCATTCTTCCACCGTTAATACATATATCGAGATGACCGTAACCTCCTGGCAGACCGTATCCACCACCGTTGGTGATAATCATCTGTACCGAATTAGCATCCCCGGCGTCCAAGTGTTGAGACGGTGACTGTCCCATGTACGGCTTAGCCGAATCTAGACCTGTAGAGAGCATCCGTGTAAAAGTTATGCACATGTAAAATTTTGAGTTTAAATCTGTAGTTAAATTTTATAATGTACATACCTATTATTCTATGCATAGGGATTGTTAGGTAGTTTGCTACAAAAGCGCATACGTGGGCTCCTAGCGAATGCCCGGTGCAAGAGATCAAGTGTTTCTGGTTGCTCACACGCTGCATCTGTTCGACCAGGATAGCCGTGCAACGTCCGACAAAGTCCATGTTTTGGATTGAATTTAAATAACATGGTGGTAGACTAAGAGCGATCCAGTCGACCATTATTACATTAAATTTTTTTGACCTGAGGTAAGCTGCAATCAATTTCATAACTAAATATGTACCCAACTTATAAGGATCACAGTTGAAACGGCCTAATCTAATAAGAACTAATCCATTACGGCCAAACCAATAAGATCTAATACAAATTATGAAGAAAGTGGATTTGATCTAAAGGTAAGAATATCGATAAAAGATTAAAAATCTTAAATAAGACACGAGGAGTAATCTATTTTAAGTTTTTAACCGGTAATTCTCAACCTATGATTTTATATTTTCATTTACGTTGATTGCTAAAACTAATTGTAGTCGTCATATTATTTCGATTAAAACAGGTTAAGAATCACTAGCTAAAAGCTTTAAAGAAATTACTCCTCGTGTCTTATTTAAGTTTTTCGATCTTTTATCGATATTTTTACATCATCATTTGCAATCGTTCACCATCCACTGCTGGATGAAGGCCCTTCCAATCCTTTTCCATTCCTGTCTGTCTCGATTAATCTGCATCCACTTGACTCCACACATTCTTCTCAATTCATCAGCCCATCGTCTACTCGGTCTACCTTGCTAATCCGTCCATCTGCCATCCATTCTTCTCGCTGTGCCCAGCCCATTGCCACTTAAAAATTTTCACTAGCTCTGCTATAACTGCCACTTCGCTCATATGTATGTATGTACTTCTTACCCATGTATTACTTTTACAATCTCTACTTTCTACAAAATTCGTATTAAACCTTACTCGTATTAGATCTTATTCGTTCGACCATAATGGATTCGTTAAATTTGGCCATTTCAACGCCTCCCACTTAAGGTACAGTTCAATTTTCACAAAGATAAATCAGACTGAGATTAGCATGTTTAACTTCACTTGGTGATTAACTTCATAATTAGCATGATTAACTTCACAGAGTTGCAGTAAATTTTATTGTAAAAAATACAGTGAACTCACCATCTCTGAGAATGACGATTGGAACCCTGTCGGGACCCCCTGCATATCCGTGAAACATAATCATTGTTTCTAAGTCAGATTGCCAACCACTATTCTGCAACCACACATCATTTCCAGCATCCATCTACATAAGTAAGTCAAAGAAAATTTTATTTCTCTGGTGGAGTAGTTAACAACTTTCTTTAATCAAATTCAAACACCTAGACGCCAACATTAAACCTGTTATATATATGTAGGTACTTAATGAACTCATTTTTTTTACGCGTACATAAATTTAAGAATTTAATCAGAAAATTGAGAAATTTTACCACTTGATGGGTGGAAGAATCTTGAGGTGTGAATAGTAAAAAGGATATTCCAGGATCGGGACACGAGTGGCTACCTCTTCTTCGGGCGCAGTTGTTCGCTGAAGCGTGGGACAAAGCGTGCATAGTATCCACACCCAAATACCACGCATTTTTGGACACTCGACTACCACATTCAACATCTATAAACGTAAAAACATTTTTTTAATATTCTACAATTTTTTAATATATATATAGTATATGTATATTGCAAACACTGTACCTGTTGTATAAACGAATAAAAAGATAACCACACTGCACGAGACTAAACCGGTAGACATTTTATTTTGTACGCTGCTTACTAATGCACTAATGAATGTGACAAAGACGAAGATCAGAACGAAACTGACTCGTGATAGTCCAAAAACTAACTAGTCGTACGCTGCTCTCTCTTTTATTTAATATTTTTTGCTTACAATCTGTTCTACATAGTTTTTACTTCATCTGTGTATGTAGACTTACACGTTTGTCCCTTCTTGATTATAAATTCAAATTTCGAATTGTATACACGCGTTTACACCCGTGTATAAACAAAACTGTAAAATCTTTTTAAATAAATAAAACTCTCATAATAGATACTTGTTATAAGTTAAAATCACACTCTTTAATACAAACATTCTATAAATACAATCTCTAATACATATATTTCTATCCACGTCGGAATTGTCTTTGTTTTCTTAATTGTCGTATCCTGTTCAGAGAATTGTTAGGCCTTGTACTGATTTCTTGTTCATCATTCAAGTCTTTCAGTTTACCTGATGGCGGCGATAAACAACATCTTTCATCGCCAAAATCACTTTTTGATAAAGGACAAAATGGTGGATTGTCGTTGGTAACACAATATGTCCCAGAAGCCCTAAAATTCATATACATATGTACAGTAATTCATTGTTCCTCATATTAATTTACATAGATTTCTCGCTGTTAACGCACCTAAGTGGAGCAGCTTGTCCTATGGGTAGAGGACTACCAGGTAAAGAGAGTGAAGGACGAGCTCCTACTGGACATCTTCGACCACATGGTTGTGCAAGTCGCGGATTGAATAGACTTTCAGCTTGATAGCAAACTGCCCAAATGTGACTACATAAATCCTCATCTGAAAATCACACTTTTATTAGAAACTCTGCACAATTCATCGTGTGTCCAAACCCAAAGCGTAAAACCCACTTGGAGTGTTTTCACAAAAGGGTTGTAATCTTCCACCGTTGATGCAAACGTCAAGATGACCAAGACGACCACCCTCTCCATAATGGCCAGCGTTTGTATGCAAAATTTGGACAGAGTTTGCATCACCGGCGTCCAACCTAAGCGGTGCACCGTTCCTCACAAGCGGCCTGGCCGGATCCAATCCTGAAAAAATGGTTACATGAGGCTTTTCCTTAAAGTTTCAGGTCCTTTGAAGTTGGACCTACCTATTATCCTGTGGATGCGGAACGGCAAATAGTTGGCCATGATGCCGCAGACGTGTGCACCAAGTGAATGACCCACACAAGTGGTCACACCCAACGACATTCCGGCTCCTTGCAGTTGCACCATCAATAAGGAAGTGCATTTGGAGACAGCACGCAGATTATGCACGGCAGCCACATAGCACGGTGGCTTGCAAAGGGCTCCCCAGTCTACCATGATGACGTTGTAGCGTTTGGTCCGCAGGTAAGCTGAAATATTAACAAGCGTACTTTCTCTGGCATAAATTTGCATGTTTAATTGATCAAAAGACTCAAGTTCAAGATCGTCAACTTTCAAATTGATCAATAAGTCTGGGCAAATTTGAATAAGCCGATCATATCTGTCAAGTGAAACGTCTAGCTAAATGCAAATTTATCATAGAAACGTTCCATTTGTGAGTAAAATTGAGATTTTTTTTATTTTTCATTACGTGATTTGCAATAGTAGCACGCGAGTGATTCATTTCACTTTTGTCCCGTGCTTAATAGTTATGTTAATTGTTCTAAAAATTAAATAACTAATGGTTCAATTGTCATACGCTTTACGTATAAACTTCCGTTACAATGTGTAGGTATGTTCTCGATCCAGTACGCTTCGTTTAAACATAAAAAAATTGCATCACATAAAAATGCATCGGTTTCAACATGTTTACACAACCGTCGACTCTTGAATGCACATTTTTTATACAGCAACAACTGAATGTACCGATTTTATACAAAAAAAAAATTTACCATCTCTGAGAACGACGATCGGTAGAGTGTCATCTCCTCCGGCATACCCATGGATTAGAACTATGTTTTCCAAACTGGAATCCCAACTGCTGCTTCTCAACCAGTCGTCCCTCTGGATGTCTATCTGTTAAACGTCAAGTTAAAATTCAATGTGACGTTACGCGAGCTTGCACACGGTGAAAGTTGGATTCGCGTGCACAATTGTGAATTGCATATCCATCACACATGCAACGAGATGACTATACGTGATTGTTAAATCACACCAATACCTAACTTTCTATGAAATTCGTTAGCTTTTCCACGCTGATCATCAAACTAAACCATGAAATGTATCAACGTGGTACTTTGTAATTTAGTTTATCGCTATTTGAACGTTTTACCGGTTGTTTGACGATAGTCTCTCCAGGAGTATACAGCGTGTAAAATATGTCTGGATCAGGACAACTGTCGCTGTCACCACCTCTTCTCCACACACAATTTTCAGCTGTGCCGTTGGACAAAGTTTGATTTCCCAGGAACAAGGCATCCCTAATTGGATGTCTTTGACATTGGCAACCTTCAAATTAACATTAAAATTAAGTCACAAGAAATTCATTTTTTTGCACAAGTCATCGGTGCATTGTCATAAAATTGCACTGTTTACACCGTGCTGGTAACACACATTCTCAGTCGACTTTTCGTGTATGGAATAATAACGAAGCGACGATGTAACGATTAAGTCACATAACGGTCTACTTATATACGCGAAGGAATTCGAGAAAACTGTTAATTATAAGTAATCGATTGCAGTTTCATTTTGTTGTTTTTATATACATAAATTTATATTCATTGATTTTTCAACACTTTCTCCATATATAAAAGCGGAATTAAAAGTAATGAAAGGAATAACACGTTTTCGCCTATAAATATTGTCGAGTATTTCCTTTTAGCAATTTAAACTGTCGCGATTCAGAATACGGTTTTAATCTCTGTCAAATTTTGGCCAAATATTGAGGTCGGTTCTTTTTTAAGTGCTTGCTATAATTATTTTAAGTTTTCCATTGCATGTATGTATGTACATACATACATAGGTACATAAAATTTAAAGCCTCGTTAAATTGGTCGTGGGGCTTTTTAAAATGACCAACTGCTAAAAAAAAATACATGTCTTAATATGTCAATGAATAATTATTCCAAACTACTACCACTAATATCAACTAAATACTTGCCAAAGAAATCAGAGTTAAAAAAATTACAAAATTTCTAATTAAAAAAATATGTACCACTTCAAGTTAGATATACTATGTAGGTACATATGTACATACATACATCTGACATGCAAATTTCATGAATGAAAACTTTTTTCATTATAACATTCACATGTCGCTTTTTGAAGAAGAAAAAAACTTAATTAATCGTTCCAGATTCATTTAGCCTTAGCTCTTCCAGTTTAACTGCTTGTCAAGTGATTGATTACAGATTGACAGTGAAATTCGAAAACGACCTACCTGTAAAAACGATCGCAAATATGACCGTGGAGATGACCGAGGCCTTGGTGGACATCGTGAATCGTCCTTAATCTAGTCAAGTACAACACCAACTTCGTCCAGTCTGTCCCTGACGATGATTCCACAAGGACTGACTGTTGGTCTCGCATAAAGGTACCAATCGCATACACTCTCTCTTTCGATGACCCAGTGCGTGTATTGCACCAAAAGGCCCGCGAACTTCGCCAATACTAAAATTCCGATATTCAAACACAAATCTAAAGATTTCTTCTAGAAATTGTCGATACTCCACCTCGAACTTGCCACTTTCTACCCGAATCGATTGGGTAAACGGCGATTTCTCAAAGACACTTTTCTCCAAATGGTGTTCGACGTTATCATCCGTCGCAATTTTCAAAGTCATCGCGTAACGGTTCAAGGTGTGGACATTCCTTCACGAATCAAGGACATTTATCGTTCGATTGACAGTCACAATGGACACTCTCGAAGAACAGTTTCAGACCATCCCCGTTTTTCATTGCCAATCGGATATTTATCGGTGAAGTTTTGATTCAAGTCCAATTAGAAACGTAGAATTGGCTATATGGACATACATATAAATACAAGTAAATATATGAACGAATTGCAATGAATTTTAACTTAACCGTATATGTACGTAATATACATACCTATAGATAAAGTAATGTTTTTTTTATAGTTTTCTAACTTAAAATCGGCTAAAAATTCACAATTTTCTGAGATACAGAAATATTTGTGATTCACAATACATATCGCTACTCTAACTTGTAAACCTCGTAAATCCACTTTTGGTCAAAATCGATATTTTTAGTTTTTTTTGTAGAATTTTTTTATGTCCACCTCCTTGTAAAACTTTTAAATCTACATATAACTATAAAAATAAGGGAGAAAAACCCTTTGCAAAAAACTCGTAAATCCTATCCATACACAAAACAATTATGTAATGCTCGTAAATCCACGCCACCGTTGATTTCATGTTCAGACATAACAGTGTTGCATCAACTGTCTGCTACGTTTTGAAGACATAGTTCGTGTATTTTTGAATTTTTGAATTTTCCGAAAAGAAAACAGCAGAAGCGATTTGAAGACGACAATATAAAATTGAATAAATTTTTAGATTCTCTGCCTAAAATGGAATCTCACTATTGTAGAGCTAGGTCTAATAAAGTGTACCTGTTACCAGAATGGCATTCGAAATCGGAACTATAATCATTTTATAAAGAACAGAGTAAGAATGCAACATCGTTTTCAATGAGTAAATTTTCGAGAAGTTTGGGCAAAGAAACTATTTCATTATTTAGTCCAAAAAAAGACAAATATGAGACTTGTGTCCAATATGAAACAGGAAACTTATCGAAGACTATTTATGAAGTCCATCAAGAAAAGAAAAAAGAGGCTAGAGATGAGATAAGATTAGACTAAGAAAAGGGGAATAATGTATTCACGATGGATCTGCAAGTGGTTTTATTAAGTCCAAAGTCAAATGTTTCCAGCTTATATTATAAAACCAAGCTCATAGTTCATAATTTTTGTTTATTTAATTTTAATACAAAGGACGGTAAAAGGACGACAAAGTGAGATAAAATATAAATTAAGATTCACAGATGATTGGATTTCACTGCCTCAGAGAAGAGACATGGATGTCGTACCACAAATATTGGATGCTCTTTCACCTCTGCATACTAGCCGCCTGAAAATCAAGCCCAGGAAATTTCAAGATTTACAAGAACTGAAGTCTGTTTTATCTCGAGATTATCATGATTTTTATAATAATTTACCTCAATAACTAGATTGTAATGTGTGTTATTTATCATAAATAAAAAATTGGCAGAAATAAAAACTTGTTTTTCAACACATTTTCAGTACATACATACCTCGTAAATCCTTAAAAAAAAACGATTTCATAGAAGTACACATAGAAGTGAAGACTCGTAAATCCAAAATTGCCAATTAAATAAGGATAATGATAAAAATCAGGAAAAACAATCGCTAAATATAATTCGTCTGTTTGAAATCTAGAAACCGTATTTTTGTAACTTTCGGATTCCACCCACAGTTAAAATAAAACAGTTTTAACTCTCTCCTGAACAAAATGTCATTTTGGATTTACGAGGTTTACAAGTTAGGGTAGCGATATATTATTTCTAATCTGCAAGGTTAGACAAATAAAAACAGTTTATTATAATGAATGCTAATAAAATTATTTTATTTTCATATTTAATATAATCTACGTAAATGTTTCAAATATAAAATTGCGGTATAAAAATTTGATATGGTAACAATAGATGGTACTGTATTAATCCTCATAAAATATCGAATACAAAATAGCTATTATCGTTTTCTAAACTCTCTACCGTAGTAAAACAATCTATCGAGTGACGAATTTTCCTCTTCACTCGATGTATTGAATTGCATTGTGATCTTAAGCTTTTTCTGGAAATAGTTACTTGCGTAGAAGTCTCTCTTGTTAGCCGTATATGGTGATCCTTTGACATGTGTCCCTCCTGGTCCACAGACGGACGTTGCCTCCAAGCCCTTAGGACCTTCGAAGATCACGAATTCGACAGATTCGCCATCAGACAACGAAGGTGTTAACTTGCGTGGGTTCGGTTTGCGGATTCCCGTAAAGTGGACGAAGATATCCACCTTCGTGTCATCTCTGGTTATGTAGCCATAGCCACGTTTAACATTAAACCACTTGACGAGCCCTTTTGCCCTCCTGCGTATTTCAAACCTCGTAGAGGAATTTTTAGTTTCCGACATAATTACGGACGTACTGAAAGTAAAAAAAAAAAATCAGATAATTTTGAATATCTAGTAAACAAAATTTAAATGTGCAATTATTGTTGTATGTACGTAAAAATATTTTGATGTATTAAATTTGCATTTCAAATAAAAATAAATAATTTTTGTGTATAAATACAGTCCCTACTCAAAAAATTAATCCTATTGAAAATGTCTGGAGCCTCCTAAAAACCATCGTTTATAGTCGTCCCAACCCTACCCTTCAAATATTGAAGGTAAGAATAAAAGCAGCATGGGCATGCGACGAAATCAAATTAATGATTCAAAGTTGCATGCGCAGTATGCCACAACGTATTTTAGCCGTTATTAAGGCTAAAGGCGGAAATACGAAATATTAATATGTTTTATATTTTTTTATATGTAAATAAATGTATATATTTGAAAACAAGTGTAAAAAGTTTGTGTTTTATTTTTTTTTTACCCATTTGCTTAAAAAACTGATAAAACGCAAGTGTTCCTAATTTTTTGAGTAGGGACTGTATATAAATTTGTACAAAGTGTGTTTACATTTACATAAAAAGTACATAACCATTTGCATATGTTAAATGTATTAAACATTTATACCTACCCGTTCTTATACGACTCTGCTCGAAAACGATATTGTATTGAGTCAACGATGATGATTTGTACATGCATACCAATATCAAAATATTAATTTGTACAATATAATTGATTATACGCATTTATGTTTGTACCTTTTATTACCTAGTATGATATAATACATACATACATACATATAATAATGAAAAAGTCATTTTATTTTTCTCTACGATAGCTTTTCTTAATTTACCTTTACCATTTTACTAAATTTTCCAAACGTCAACGAAAGCAATTAATTCGTGCATTTACCTATCTAGTAAGTAACCGTTCGCGTTTCAAATTCTGCAATACTTTACAATTGGGCTATCGCGGCCATTTGTTAAGTTTTGCACTTTATTTCCTGTGAAACTATCAAACGATGTACACCATAATGGGTGCATTATTAATTTTACACTTTTGCTATGTAGTTATTTCATTTTCGCTATAGATAGTCGACGCGTGATGAAAACTGCTCGTTACCTTTGGCTTTGCACTTTTGTTTGCATGAGGGGTGATACATTCAGCTTTACTTATAAGTTTTGAGAGTAATCAAAATACCATATTTTCATCGATGACTTGACTTGTTGCTTTTAGTTGGTAATTGTCAAGATAATGAAACGAGCGTTGAAGAGGAAGACGAAGACTATGGAAAAACGTGGATGTACATTCCCGATGGCGAAGGCACACCCAGAGCAGCAAATTTAACAGACGAAGACGAAGTAATGGATTACGATCAATTGCAGTCATACGTTCACTTATTCTTTTACAGCAGGTCATTTTTTTTAACTTCACATTTAACCTTTGCTCGTGCAAATATGGACAACAAATCACGTTCAATGAGTTAACATCGTTTCCAGACGAGATCCGGATAATTATACCGAAATATTTTTGGATTCTGATGAATCTGCGAATGAAGTGGAAACAGAACAGAGCTTTGCAAGATTTTTCGACCCGAAAAGTGAAGTTAAAATCATTACCCACGGCTGGATGTCCAGCAGTAGCAGTCCTGCCATTACTAATATCAGAGATGCTTACTTGACGACCGGAGATTATAACATCGTAGCGGTGGATTGGGAAAGATTAGCCAACAATCCGATGTATTTTATGTCCGCTCGACATACCCAGGTACTTTTATCATCATTTTCAGCCATTCATGATCCACTGCTGGATGAAGACCTCTCCAGTCTTCTTCCATTCCTGTCTGTCTTGAGCAATCTGCATCCAATTGACTCCACACATTCTTCTCAATTCATCAGCCCATCGTCCACTTCGTCTACCTTGCTTTCTTTCACATCCTCTCGGATACCATTCCAGTATTTCTCGCGTCCATCTGCCATCCATTCTTCTCGCGATGTGTCCAGCCCATCGCCACTTCAACTTTTTTACACGTTCTGCTATATCTGCCACTTTGGTTACACCCGATTCTCATTTTGCACGGGGGATACGTCTGTCTGTTTGTCTCTTATAGGCTCCTAAACCACTCAACCGATCGCGATGAAACTTTCAGGACTTATTGTGATCATGCCGGGGATGGTTCCTGTGAAAAAAATCGGGAAAAAACGGGAACGGGAACGGGCCAGCTCACGCGTCAGATAACGTACTAGAAACGGGAACGGGATCGGGACCGGGATTGGGAACAGGAACGGGATCTGGAACGGGAACGGGCTTGCTCACGCGTCAGAAAATGTACTAGGAACGGGAACGGGAATGGGATCGGGTATTGCAACCCATGCCGGGTCAGCTAGTTTATGATAAAAAGCGTAACGGTAAAATAAAAATAAAATTAAAAATAAAAATATTCGCGATTATAAAACTGGTGATGGATTGCCCTGCAACGGATGTATTCGCGTCTCGCTCGCACCACAGATGCATATGTGACGTCATCCAACACACGACGATTTCATACAAAATAATTATTTCTGTTGATATTGATCAATGTTTTTATTTCGTAATGACATAATTAAAATCATAAGGGTTTTGATGAGGAATACCTAAAATATGAAGACCCTGCATTGAGTATATTTGGAGAAATTAAATGAAACACACGTCCTGGTCACTCATCATCCGCTACAGAGCGGCAAGTGTTAAACATGGCTGGATGTTGGATTTAAAAACTATTTTCATTCTGCCGAAAGCGCTCCATCCTAGTTTCATTCTTAGTTTTATTTTTTCTTCTTTACATCCAGTCATTTTCACCAATTGTCCTAAGTATAAATAACTAACAATATGGTTATCTACTGGGACTACGTTTTGCATAGAAAATCCATTAAACATAATTTTAGTTTTATTAAAAATAATTCTTAAACCTACTTTCATACTTAATTGTGTTAATCAGGTAATTAAATATTTTATATTAATGTATTGTAATATGTATGTATATTACAATACAGTAATATATTTTTAGGTTGCTGGAAAAAAAATAGCATTATTGGTAGATTTATTGATTAGGGAGTTTGATTTGAGTGTGAACCAATTCCATCTGATGGGTCACAGTTTAGGTGCTCACGTTTGTGGATTCGCAGGCAGAAACATACGATCAGGAAAGGTGGCTAGAATCACAGGTATGTATGTACCTACGTGCAAAATTCAAACAAACTCTTACTTTAAACAAAAACATAAATAGTTCTATTGTATGTGGGTGAAATAGGTTTTGATCCTGCGAGACCCGGATTCGAATACTTAGCGATATACATAAAAGGATTGAACGCTCGAGATGCCCAATTCGTCGACGTGATCCATACGAGTGCAGGATCTTTAGGATACTGGTCCGAACTTGGTCACATCGATTTTTATCCGAACGGAGGTACAGCACCTCAGCCGGGGTGTTCTGGGTTCTTTTACTTCATAGGTGCGCTGAATCTCCGTTAAATCTAAATTTAAGAATATAAAACGGTTTAATGGTTTGAATTTTTTTAAGAGGCCTGCAGTCACGGCAGATCGTATATGTATTATGCTGAATCGATAATATATCCTAGTGGTTTTTCGTCGTCGCAATGCGAAACTGCAAGTGATGCGCGTGCCGGAAAATGCGCTTCCGGACGAGATAACGATTCTGATTATTCAACTTTCATGGGTGAATTGGTATCGCTCAATGCAAGAGGACCTTATTATTTAACCACGAATAAGGAATCACCCTACCATCAGAACCTTTGAACGTATTGAAACGTTTTACCAGTGTGTTTAAGATAAACTGAATGAACAGATAAGTCTGATTTGCATATCATGTATTTATATTCGTAAACTATTTATTAATATGCAAAACCAGCAGATTGGGAAACAAGATCTCTCACAGCAATCACATGATGAATTACATATGTATATGACGCAAAATCATCACTATTTTTAAATTTTGTGATTGTTTCCTGAATTTTTAGAACTCTTTTAGAGCCTTTGATCAATTGGCATCTTGGCAGTATTTAAATTTTTTAAATAAAATTATTATATAGGTATTAAATAGTTTATTGTACCTTTAAATTTTGAATATATAATTTTAAATAAATTATTATTTTTTATTTTATCGATTTCGAATATTTTATCTTGAAGCCAAGGCTAGATTAAAATAATAATTTCTTCTATGTTTTCACTATCAGGTACCTAAAGCTTAGAATTAAGTATTTTTAAATAATTTAAGTATAGAGTTCACATTTTTGAGTTCACACTGAATTTACGGAAGACACATCACGCACATGTTAACGTTAACTTGTCAACTGTTTGTTCAACAAATCAGTCGAAAGGACAGTCTTCGTCGTGATCTATTTTTATGCAGAACATTCCGTTAGCTCTGAAAAAAAAACGAAATCCAACGTTAACCGTTTACCAAACTCAAATTCAAAATCAACCAGTGCAAATTATAAGACAATGCTAAATTCGCATCGCTTACTTTTCCGGTGTGTCTTCTCCCATCAGCACCGAGTTGCGTCCAGCTTCAAGACCCCAGCGGCCGTCAACCTTTGGACAACGAGTATCGCAAGGTACACCCACTAGTCGAAGACGTCTTCTTACAGCCGCTGCAAAGTAGCAGGCACTCTGAAAATGACTGCATCTAGCTTTTCCTGAAAATTTAACAAAATTTTAAGCTTTCAATGAGCAATGACATAAAATCTTATGGCTCGATTCACTTACGAATTACGTGTCCTCGACAGCCAGGTTGAGATCTTCCACCGTTTATACAGAAGTCCGTGTGTCCCACTAGTCCAGTTTCACCCAAGAAACCAGCATTCGTGTGGAGCACTTGCACCACGTGAGCATCATCCCTGGTTAATCTGAAAGCCTTGGAGCCATATTGAGACACTAAAGGACGAGCGGGATCCAAACCTTTAAAAAATATATATGTATATCAAAAGAAACACCACGATATACACGAAGCACTACGATATGTGACCAATATAAGTTCAAAAAGAGTTTTCAATGAAAAAAATTCGGGTGTAGCCAACCCATGACTTTATCCATATATTTGAGGAATACAAAGAGTAACGAAGTAAATAAAACGCATGCACACCACCACACCGACCAAAATACATACATACATAAATATCATGAAATTACTATGTTGAGCCCGTATGTAAAATACGATCTTCGGCATATATTCAACTACCACTTCCGGTCGGCAGATTTTGATCAAATTAACCTTATCAACTCTTATTTTTTATATGAAAATTATAAATATAAATTTTCGACAAGATCGCCGGAGCAGTTTCAGAAATATTCTGTGGTAAACTTTTCGACAAAAAAAACCTACTTCCGGTTGATTAATTTTAATTTTTTTTTTTTAATATCAATTGCTCTCAGAATTACAACATGACAATATTGTGACGATACTACATATTTAAAAGGTCGAAAAAAATAAAAAACAAAAAATCGTTCAAGAGTAAACTGCCACTTTCGCTCGTCAGAAGTTGACTAAAATTACAGTATCTCTTACGGCTAACTTGAAAACTATAGATATGAAATTTCGAGAAAATTCCCGGAGCCGTTTCGGAAATATTCTGTCGTAAACTTTTCGACGAAAATAAAAACCTACTTCCGGTTGACTAATTTTAATGATTTATTTTTTTTTAAATATCAATTTCTCTCAAGGTTACAACATTACAATATTGTGACGATACTACATATTTAAAAGATCGAAAAAAATAAAAAGCAAAAAATCGTTCAAGAGTAAACTGCCACTTTCGCTAGTCAGAAGTTGACTAAAATCACAGTATCTCTTACGGCTAACGTGAAAACTATAGATATGAAATTTTGACAAAGTTCCCGGAGCCGTTTCGGAAATATTCTGTGGTAAAAGAATTTTAGAATTTTCTACAAGAAAAAAACCCTACTTCCGGTTCACTGATGTTGACCAAATTCCTTATGGCTCTTACACCTTAGGTGAAAATAATAGATATGAAATTTCAGCTTGATAGACTTGATAGTTTCGGAGAAAACACACATACAGACACACACACACATAAGTACACAGACACACAGACATACAGACATACAGACATTTTCCAGAAATCATGAAAACGTGATCAGGGGATGATACTCGATACAAATCAGTCAAAATCTCGAGGTCGAATTTTCGCACGATCACAATACTATATCCGATTAGGATAAAAAAAAAATTTGTTTGAAAACTATGGTGTACTAATCTATGCGTAATGTGCATCTGATAAACAGAACCAATAAACTAGCGTTTAACTCGATATAACCGGTTAAAAATACAAAATGCCCTCGCTTGCATGGCCACAAATGTAACAGATGTGTACAAGTTGTGCATTTAGATATTCGTTAAATCGTTATGTTCATTAACGAGGCAACGTGGGTGAATTGACATTATTAATAAGTTAGCCGAAGGTTAACTGACGTTCAATGCGAATACAGTTGTAATTTACATATAAAATGCAGTTTTATACAGTATTCGGACGGAAGTCGTTGGTCTATCTTAAATCTTTCAAGCCAAACCGTAGAGCTAAGTCGATATCGAATTGGTTACATATGTAATTGATAACGATAACCATGTTTTCCTTAATTTTATTTATCAAACTGAATCGTAAAGTCAAATTTGTATCGCTGGAGTCAAGCTGAAATATCAATAAAATTTTTTTTTATCATGTGTTTGCAACCTGTCCCAATGAACGATAACCTTACTAAAAAAAAATTCGGGTGTGGCCAACCCATGACTTTATCCATATATTTGAGGAATACAAAGAGTAACGAAATTATTTTTTTAAGTACGTAAGTAAATAAAACGCATGCACACCACCACACCAACTAACATACATATGTACATAAATACATATCATGAAATCACTGTGTTGAGTGCGCGCGCTTATGTAAAATACGATCTTCGGCATATATTCAAATAGGAAAAACTGCCACTTCCGGTGGTCAGATGTTGACCAAAATGGCAGTATCTCTTAAAGCTAACGTGAAAACTATAGACATGAAGTTTCGACATGATCACCGGTGCAGTTTCTGAAATATTATGTGGTAAACTTTTCGACAAAAAAAAAACCCCTACTTCCGGCTGACTGATTTTAATGATTTGATTTTTCGTAACTAGCAATTTTTCTCAGGAGTACAAAATTACAATATTATGACGATACTACAAAAAGGCCGAAAAAAATAAAAAACAACAAATCGTTCAAGAGTAAACTGCCACTCCTGCAAGAGGGATTTTGACCAAAATTACAATATCTTTTACGGCTAACGTGAAAACTATAGATATGAAATTTCGACAAAATCGCCGGTGCCGTTTCGGAAATATTTTGTGGTAAACTTTTTGACAAAAAAAAATAACCTACTTCCGGTTGACTGATTTTAATGATTTATTTTTTTCAAAATAGCAATTTCTCTCCTGATTACAACATTACAATGTTGTGACGATACTACATATTTAAAAGGCCGAAAAAAAAAAAAAACAACAAATCGTTCAAGAGTAAACTGCCATTTCCGGTCGTACGATTTTGACCAAAATCACAGTATCTTTTAAGGATAACGTGAAAACTATAGATATGAAATTTCAACCTGATCGATGAGGCAGTTTCGGAAATATGATTTTTAACAGGATTTTTGAATTTTCTGCACGAAAAAAACCCTACTTCCGGTTGACTGATGTTGACCAAATTTCTTATGGCTCTTACACCTTGCGTGAAAATAATAGATATGAAATTTCAGCTTGATAAAATTGATAGTTTTGGAGAAAACACACAGACATACACACACACACACAGTACACAGACATACAGACATTTTCCAGAAATCATGAAAACGTGATCAGGGGATGATACTTGATCCAAATCAGTCAAAATCTCGAGGTCGAATTTTCGCACGATCACAATACTTTATCCGATTAGGATAAAGTAAAATAACAATGTGTATAAAGCATTGACGTAATATTGAAGCTTTAATTGTTTTGGAATGTAAAATAAATGTAAACGATACTTACTAACTGTTATCACCAAAATAGATAGTTTAGTTTACTAGTATTTTTATTATTTTGGGAAGTCATCGATAGCAATGAAAAAATACAATTTATCAGATACCTACAATATTTTTATTTTTTCTTATCGGGTGTAACTGCTATGATTATTTATTGGTTGTCACGCAAGGTATTATATTTTTACATGAAGAGCTAACTTGTTATATAAAATTGTATAACTATTACCTACATAATAGTTCCAATCATGAGCGATTCATCGCATTGTAATGAAACCATAATAGCATCTGTAAAACGTTTAACTTTCGTAGTAAACATGATAACAAAGAATACACAGATGAGCAACATATCGTTATAAACATATACATACATAGGAGAAGTGATGTCATTCGATAAATCTTGATTTGATGTTTGTCTTTTTAGTAGAGCTATGATTAATGATCAATACTGTTACACTCTCGTCATGAAAATCATCCATCATTATACTCCTATTATGATTTGACTCATATTTCCTCCTTCAAACCATTGAGATAAATTAAAAACTCGTTATTGCGCAATGTCGACACAAAACGAAAAAAGTTGTTTTTTTTTAAAATGTAATTTGATTCAACGTTCCAGTATTCCTCATAGTGGAACACATTTAATATGAGCATAAACATATGTACATACACTATAACATAATGTAAAAATATTCTGCACAAGGAATAAGTAGAAGATGTTTTTTTCTGCCCTTGAAAATGAACATAAAAGCTTCATTGTTTGAAATAATTCCACATATCTATGTAATTTCAATCGGCATGGTTGATACTACATAGCTGTGATTGTAAAAAATCAAAACTGCATGTATGAAACCGGATAAGAGGTGCACTAGAAGTAAATTTTATTGCTTTTCAATATCTAGCCTTCGCAATTTATTGGCGCTATATTTTTATAAAACCTTTATTGAATTATTATCAATTAATCTAGATATTCTTTTCATTACATAATAATTGTTTGAAACATTCTATAAGATACATTATCTTATTTGTTTATTTTTTATATACAATATCAATTGAAAAGGTGCCAAGAAAAGCTTTAGTGTTTTACCACATTCATTCGCTACTAATGATAACGATTCTACCTAAAAATAATCGCGCTGGGGAATTTTGTTTATAAATAAAATCTTCCGTAGAGTATCATATATGTATATTATACTATATTTAGTTACTTGCATATTATAAGCATTTTATTAACAATTACGGTTCGTTCTACGTGTTTCAGTTAAATTAATTTAAGTATACAAATATCGTGGCAAATGTTTTTAGTCAAATTTCTTACAACATTACGTGGCATAATATTTGAGAATCTTTTATTCCATTATTTCGAAGTATAAATAGTTATGTATTCGCGTTGCATGTAATCATTAGTAGTGCAGAATCCGCTTGGAAAACAACTACCCGTCCACTCCCTCAACTTTTGCCAACATGTCGAAGATAAACATAAAATACACAAAGGTATATTATCTATCTACCTTAAACTTGTATGATAAACAGTTATAGCGTAATAGTTATGAAAAATATTTTAAAATATATTTATATAACACAATTGATACAAAATACATAAATCAACCATAACATTGTAAATATATTATACAATTGTTTTAATGGTTGATAACACGATAAATATATTTTTAAATTTTTCAGTAATCTTGGTAGAAGCTATCTGCTTTTTTTTATTAAATATACTTTTTTGAACATATAACAATTTATGGAATTCAATAATTATATTGAAGAAATGTGATAATATGTATAATATTTGAGAAATTGCGCACAATCACCGCTTAACCTATTGCGCGCACAGTATCGATTCATTTCTGTCCCGTTTTAACATCTCATTTCGCGACCATAATAAAAAAACTGAAACGAAAATTTTATACCTCCATTTGCAATATGTATTTTAAAGTCATACATTTTACACCAAATATAATTTGTTCGGTGAGCTTTTGTAGATAAAAATATGTAAATCTACAGTTGTATTTATTTATGTCATAATTTAATACATAGAATCAAACAAGATAAAATAAATAGTTCAAAAAATGTGGTGGTTTGCTCTTATCTTAGTGCATTAAGGTATTTAACTTAATGATTAAATTAGTGCGTAAATATAATAAACCTAAATTAAAAAAAAAAATTGGACACTATCAATATAATGCTTGTGATATAATTATAGCTCATTTTTGACGCTGTTTAATTACCAAGTTTTATTTAAAAACCTAATATCAATATTAATTCAGGTAAGATTGTATTCATTTGCTATATTATATTTTCAGCTATTCATAAACAATGAATTCGTCGACGCTATTAGCAAGAAAACGTTTGCAACAATAAATCCTGCAACTGGGGAAAAAATTGTTGATATTTCTGAAGCTGAAAAGGTAAATCTATTTTTGTAAATTGATATTATTCTTTAATATTCATAAATATTAACCAATCGTTCCTACTATAACTGCTTGTAATATTTTTAATCTAATTAAACCTTTATTTGTCTCCGTTACTTATGAACAATGCATGCAAAAAGTTAATATAAATTTGTATTTCTAACATTATTATAATACAATTCTTAGGAAGATGTAGACAAAGCCGTTGAAGCAGCCAGAAAGGCATTCGCCAGAAATTCTGAATGGAGAAACTTGGACGCCTCACAACGTGGAAAACTACTCTTCAAACTCACATCATTGATAGAGCGAGACATAGATGTACTTGGACAATTAGAATCTCTGGACAATGGAAAGACAGTAGCCGATTCTGTGTTTGACATAAATTGTGCCATCGATACCTTCCGCTACTACGCTGGATGGTGCGATAAGGTTCACGGCAACACAATTCCAGCTGGTGACTTATTTACAATTCCCTAAGGCAAAATGAGCTATGCATATGAAAAATTTCAAACAACAAAAAATACTTTCAGATGGAGACGTTATATGTATGACCCGCCAAGAACCAGTTGGTGTTGTCGGCCAACTGATACCGTGGAACTATCCCATTTTGATGCTCGCTTGGAAATGGGGACCTGCCCTAGCAGCTGGTACAAAATATTTCCATATTACATAAACATAAATGTTCTACACTAAAAAATAAATGTTTATTTAAACTTTAAAGGTTGTACATTGGTGTTGAAGCCGGCAGAGCAAACACCATTGACGGCTTTATATTTGGCAGCACTTTCTAAAGAAGCCGGTTTTCCAGCGGGTGTCATAAATATAGTTACAGGATATGGACCCAACACTGGTGCAGCTATTGCATCTCATATGAAAATCGACAAAATTGCATTCACCGGATCGACCATAGTGAATAAACTAAATTTGATTTAAATAATGCGATTGATTTAATTCATTATGAATGTGAATTATCAATATGTTTTAGGTTGGACGTAAAATAATGGAAGCGGCAGCCAATTCAAATCTGAAAAGAGTGTCACTTGAGCTCGGAGGAAAGAGTCCAATTGTGATTTTCGATGATGCTGATAGTAATTATTTTCTTTATATTTTTCATTATATCAATGATGAAAAGATTAACTGTTTATTTAAATTTTTTCTATTATAGTCGATGAAGCTGTGGAAATAGCTCACAATGCTATATTTGCCAATCATGGCCAGAACTGTTGTGCCGGCTCACGCACATTTGTGCATGAGAAGATATACAATGATTTTGTGAAAAAAGCTACTGCAAAGGCTGAACAGAAAAAAGTTGGTGATCCTTTCGATTCAAAAACAGAACAAGGACCCCAGGTATTATAAAATTGTGTCAAAATTAATGAACCAAATTTTTTTTTTACCCTCAAATGAAAAATTATCTGAAATAATTTTTCCTTGGAAGAAGTGATCCTCTGTATAAAATCCAACCGTATAATAACTATTGTTATAGTTATGATAAGTAAATCTAAATATAATTAAAATGGGAAGAAATATCTATGTATGTATGTATGTATTTTAAATTTAGATTTTTCATGCAACAATTTTTTCCATGTAGATTGATGAGCGCATGATGAACAGAGTTCTTCAATATATTCAATCTGGTAAAAGTGAAGGAGCCAAATTGGAAACTGGTGGTGCCAGGGTTGGAAGCAAAGGATTCTTTATACAACCAACTGTGTTTTCCAACGTAATAGACAACATGGCTATCGCCAAAGAAGAGGTATGTACCTTTGAATTACAAAATAAATTAAATGCTTTCCTACATATGAGTAAATATGGACAACCTTAATGTATGTATACAGATCTTTGGACCGGTACAGTCAATTTTGAAATTTTCATCGTTAGAGGAAGTTATTGAACGAGCAAATTCATCTAATTACGGATTGGCTGCCGGAATAGTTACCAAAAATATTAATACAGCATTGATTTTTGCTAAATCTGTTGATGCAGGATCCGTCTGGTAAACATTGTTTTTCTTATATTATTGACTTAAACATCATAGTAATAGTTAAATATGCGATAATAATATTTTATTGATTGTTTGTTTTATACAGGGTTAATTGTTACGATTACGTAGTGCCTCAAGCACCGTTTGGAGGATTTAAGCAATCTGGAAAAGGACGAGAATTGTATGTTATATTTTAAAATAACTTTCATTTAAGTAATTTTATCCGTTTTAAAACTGTTTTATGTTCTTATTTTAGGGGAGAAGATTCGTTGAAAGAATATTTAGAAGTGAAGACCATTACTATCAAAGTGCCAAAGAAAATTTAATAGTATTATTCAACTTAAACATATCCTTAAATGTATTTGTTAACTCACCAACTATTTTATATTGTGGTTCAGTCAAATGATTTGATATCATTCCGCAAATGTGAGCTCCCAAAGAATGACCCACGCATGTTGTCATTTTCGACAACGCTCCTTCATACGTCAACTTCGAGTATAACTGAGCTACACATTGACCCACCAATCTATAAAAATCAGAAAGTTATTTTATATGTATATACAAAGCAAAATTGCAAATTCATCGTATATTTTACTCACTTTGTATTTGATAAAGCTGAAAGATAGCATGGAAACCTTGTCAAGGGAGCCCAGTCTACAGTGAAAACATTGTAATCACCTCGGTAAACATATGCTGCAAAAATACATATCGTTGTATGATTTTGAAATAAATATAATAACCTTTTCATAATTAAAAAGACCCACCGTCTTTAATGAAACTCATTGGCGTTTTGCCCTCTGTCCCGTTGAATCCATGTATGATGATTACATTTTTCCTTGCTGGATCCCATCCCATGTCCATCAATGACCCTTTGCTCAAAATATCCACTCTTTGACTTTTGGGATGTTCCCTGCATCACACCTAATACGTTTTTATTTCCACACAAGTTCAGTGACTTTATTATGATATAATTATTTCGAAGTATTCCACCAAAATATCTTTATTTAAAAAAAAGATATATGTAGGTAACCACTTTTAAAATAGCCTTTTTTACACACGTTTGCTTTTCACCTTTATAAAACATACGTTTTTTTGTTCTCATGTTAAATTACTACATATTTTACAAGTGTTTCACTTTTAATTAGTAGTGCATTTCCATGCATGCACGATTGTTATATTGTTATGTATGTATGTATATTAGCGTGTTATAATTTTATCTTTTTTACAAAGTGCATAATATGAAGTAAATATAAATTTATATGCCAATTAACGATACCATTGTCATTTTCAGTGAGCTCAAAAAACCATACATTTCTCTTATTTTCACTTTAAAATTTTTTTACTTTTCTTTTCAAGTTAAATTTAAAATTTTGTTTCACCTTAATTAGAAATTAATTTACTTACGGAGTGTACATAAAAAAACTGATTTCTCTGTCGGGACACGTTCGATGCCTTTTTAAAATACATCTCCAGTACTTCACATCCATGGCACTCAAAAAAACTCCATCGGTAACTTCTGAAATTCAATGAGTAATGATTTCCTTACTTTTTAAATTTGACAAGGAAAAAGACAAAAGTTGAGTTGAGTATTTTTTCATACTCAGTCTTCGTTTGATGCTTTCAAACACCATAAAACATTGGTACACAAATAAATAGTTATCAAAAGTAAACATGATCTTCTGTATTCATATTTTTAAAAGAAACAGTGGTGGACCTTGTCATTTGTAATAAGTTTGGCGTAAAATAATTGTCATTGAACTTGTTTCAATCGATCATATTCATAATGAAAATTTGTTGTGGGAAATTCAGCGTTTATTTTATGTAAATTTATCAAATTTTGTTCATTTTTCAATGATTCCATTAACCGGTGAAGTTGCATGCACGAGAACGTTCGGTTACGTTAAACGGTTAGTATACATCCAATTCTTACAGTTATTCAACAACAGGTTCTCCTGCATTAATGTAATCTAGATAAGAAAATCTTAACCTTTTCACCACATAAAAATGTATCTACATACCTACCAATACTAACCAAACTTCAAAATAACGATGTTTATATTTATTTATTTATATACTGTCAATAAATTATATTCTACAGACAGTTTCAATAAAATTTAAAGATAAACCTAATCAACCGGAAACATAATTTGTAAGTTTGATACATGCTTGATAAATTATGTTTTTATCTTTCGATGTATAGAGGAAGTGTCACAATCATTCGAATATTTTTGAAGGTACATACATACATATATAATTATCTGTTAATAATAGTAAGCGCTCTAGTTTTTCTGATTTTTTTTTTTTGCTCGGAAAAAAAAAGGTTAGTAATTCAGACTAAGCATTGCACATTCCCAACTTCTTTCACTGACACGCTTCAACGGGCAACCAGCACTGTGCAAACTTTCTCGCGGGACATCGTACTACCATGGTGTACCATCGCGATGTGATCCATCTTCGCAATGTCAGTGTCAGTTATGCAGGTCATTGCAACATTGCAACAACGACAACTTCAAAATTTGCAACTCAGACATGGACTTCATCACATCTCATCCTTTCATTATTTACGAAGGCTACTAACGTACACAAATGTTTTTCTCTAGTTAGTAGTTCAGCTTTTAACACAACGGTGTGAATATTTACCAACGCACTTTTCATTGTATAGAGATAGACAAGGACGACGTTTAGTTGTTTCGAAATATTAATATTATGTTCAAATAGACGCTATGCCATATTGTTCAGTGAAATATGGTGCTAATTTTATTGCAGTACTACATACATACATACATATGTATGTACTTCAATTGTAATAATTTTAAACGCTTTACAATGTATATTGTGCTGTTTTGCTGTACAGTCGGTTTCATAATTTAATCTTAATTACGACACGAAAGCAATCAACTGCAGGCTAAGTCGTCCTGACAGAATTTTCAGAACCCAAAAATAATTCCGCAATCTTAAATCAAAACACAAAGTATCACTCGAAAAATAAACTAACGGACTTTAGTTTCTGTGTGTTTTAATATCATTTTTTATGGGTGCTGAAACTTGAAATGTACCTACAGACTTAAAATTTCAACCAAGCAGTCAGTTTTTCGAAAGTGACATTATACATTATACAGTTCTAGGATAATAGATTTCGAGATGGGATAATTATTGTAATAAAAACCTAGGCTTACATTCATGTCTTATTCGTAACATTTAGCTGCTAATCTAAGAAAGACAATCCCCGTATTGTACATATGTATATTATCATATCAGATCAATAGTTTATTATTACAGCGGCAATCAATTTAATGAAAATACTGCATAGAATGAATTTTAGTAAAAAATACTCCATTGAATGAATTTTGGTAAAAATACTGCATTGAATTAATTTTAGTAAAAATACTGCATTAAATGAATTTTAGTAAAAATATATTAAAATAATAGACACTATTTATATTTTAATTAAATTATAAAAATTGGAAAGGAAAAGAACACAACAACGATCTTTTCTCATTCTCGTTAGTTTTGCTGGAAAAACCTCTAAAGATAACAGAAAATTAGGTTACTTTCCATTCCTTATAAGGAATGGTTGAATTCAAATAAAATTGTTGAAAATTTACATAGGATGTAATTTTCCTGAGGGTTAAAATACACACGGAATAAAATTCTTAAATTTAATTTAATCTAATGTACATACCTTGTAAATAAACTATCCAAACAAGGGTAAAACCGATCACATTAACCCACTTCATTTCTTATGAATGTTCTACACACGAAACGAAGAGGATATTAAAAGAAACTCGATTATAACGTTTCATCCATCACTAGACTGGAATGTTAATTTCACATTATTTTCAATCTTTCACGGGTTTTTTTAACGGATCGCGGTGGTAGAACGGGACCTTCTAGTGTTGAGATCTCGTTGGTAAATGCCCGCAAAGCAAGACTATGCTCTGAACTTGAAATAAGTGGGTCTAGTTGTTGACCGCGACCCCCACCATGAACACCACTGGAGTCACTTGACCGCCGAGGAATCTCCTTCCGATCCGGTCTTCTTCTAAAGCAACTTTTGTTGGGATAAATGGGTCAAACGAAAGCTTTCTCACCCCATGTGCATGGATTGGCGTTCGTATTCAGAAGTTGTCGTAAAAACTGCTTTGTAAACATATTATTGAAATTCGTGTTAATATTTCGATTACTTCGGATACGATACCTCGGGTAACTGATCTGTAAAAGAATTCGGAAACCGGAAAGTATTCCAGAAATACAGAGCCGTATAACAATTTTCGGCGCCGTAAGCACACACCCCCTCCAATAAAAGTTTTTAATTCAAAATTTAATTTAAATTTCAAAGTTTTTGGTTTTTTATAATAAGTATTAAAGATTTTTCCCGTATTTCGCAGCTTAAACGGAACGTCTGATCTGGAATTTTAGCAAACTCTGAAGATTGGACGTGCTGTATTCATTTTTAGGATATATGTACATATGTATCTATCTTTCGAAATACCCGAAAGACAAGAATTTAGATTTTACTATAAAATTTTTTTACAAAGAACTGTTTTTAGAGTGCAAGTATATTTTACAGGATTGTAATTACATGAACAAAAATGACTAAATTTTATCGTTTCTCCGTGCCAAAAATATGTCAATTAATTTATCCAAATTCAGTAATTTCGCTGTTTCATATTCTATGGACAGAATTGCAAAGGAATTAAGTTGCTCTGAATCAGTAATTTAGTTAAACTTTGATTCTGAAGAGGAGGTTAAATTACTGCACCTTATTAGTTCATTTACACTGAAGAATAATTTTCAGCAATTAAATTTGTCATCTCGATTATCATTTGAATTGAGGTTAAAGGAGAATTTCCACTTTTACGTAAAAAAGCAATCTTTATACCTTTTACTTCAACTTATTTGTGTGAATTAAGATTTTCAACTTTATCTCAATTTATTGAAAACTAGTTTCATACATAAATATGCATATCATCATCATCATCATTTTCAGCCGTTCACCATCCACTGCTGGATGAAGGCCTTTCCAATTCTCTTCCATTCCTGTCTGAATTGAGCAATCTGCATCGCACACTCTCTCGCAACTTCACTCGCACACATTCTTCTCAATTCATCAGCCCATCGTACACTCGGTCTACCTTGCTTTCTTTCACATCCTCTCGGATACCATTCCAGTATTTTTCGCAGGAATGGAAGAGGATTGGAGAGGCCTCCATCCAGCAGTGGATGGTGAACGGCTGAAAATGGTGGTGATGATGACTGGGTCGCGATACAAAGTGCAGTTCTTGCAGTGGGTCGTAGTAAAAAAAGTTTGAAAAACGCCAGTCTTCTCAACCAAAGCATTCTACTACTGAACAATGCGAATAAAATACCGAACGAAGTACACATTTGGATCTGGCCGCGAAAGACGAAACTACGACCAAACTGAGCCTACTCACCGTTTGACAGTTGCGGCACGACAGGGGCTGTCCGACTTGTTGTGTTGACATTTGACATTTGATAAACAGCGGGAGGGCGAAGGGCGCTCCGCCCCCCGCTGAAATGGCGTCACGCACCAGGTGGATACTCCTGACTATCCTCATCCACAGCATCCTTGCGCAAAGCCTCGATTCAGACCAGCCCTTGTACAACACAACGACACCCTCTCGGAGACAAACCCCACCCACTTTAGCAGTCGCCGTGGCCGGAGCAGCTTCAGCCCTATCTAGACAACTGAGACAACTAGCGGCCGATGAACTAGGAGTAGCCGCTTTGCAAGATCTCGTAGCCGCTGCCAGACCGGCTCCACCGACCCTCACCGACGACGACCTCCTCCTAACCTCAATAGAGAAACTCACCACCAAGCTGAACACAGCCATCAAACTTCTCACCAACATGAAAAAACTAGTAATGAACGACTCGTTCGTACGATCGTTCACACACCCGTGTCCGCTTAACGCCATGAAGAAAACTACAATCGAAAGCAAAAACGACAAGTTAGTATTCAAACTATCAAAAAGTAAACTAAAGTCGGTCACACAACGCATAGCCGCCGATAAACTAGTCGACGATACAACTTCCAATTTGAAAGTCAAGCGGCAGTACTTCATGGCGGCTTCGGACGGTGCCACCGACAAAGATTGCCGATTGCTCTCAGACGATTTGAGACTGCGTCAACTGTTCCACACCGTATTCCAACCAACGTTCAAACAGATCCTACTGATCGTCGACAATGGCCGGGGTGTTCACAAGAACGAATTGCGTATCGCCGTTTCCATCGCCGTCGAAATCATCAACATGTTGCAAAAAGACGACACCGTCGGATTGATAACAAACGGTCCAAACGAAGACGAGCCCCTGCTTCTGTACACCAATTGCACACGCGATACCAATATGGGATTGGCGACCGACGAGAACAAAGAGTTGCTCTTCAAGTACATCGCTAACTTAGACGTATCGAACGAGGTGTTCAACGCTAGTCACGCGTACAAAGCCCTCGATATGATCCCCGCCGACGGTTCAAACTCCATCATTGTCTACGTCGGAAAAAGTTTCGACTGGATCGATGATCTTCGAAACGTATCCGACGTCGGCGAACGGTCTCCGATTGTTCTGAACACGTGCGATGTGTCCGACGATGCAGACTATTCGAGACAGGACGTCCCGTTGCCGGACTGCGACGATCCGATCCGAACCGAGTCACATCTCTGCAAGGGTGTCCACATACGTTTCAACTCTTCGCTGACCGTCGGACAGGTATCCTCGTTGTTCATGTTGACTCTGGCTAAAGGTAACGACAACGATGAAATTCTGACGACGGCGCCGATATGGGATCCGATACAGAGAGATCTTCTAATACCGCTCGTACTACCGTGCGCTCTACGCGGACTCGTCGTCCTAGATTTGTATTTGGCCGATCTCGCCCAAGATGTGATCTACTTTAATCCGTTGACCCAGAAGAGGAGAGCGTTCCTGATCGACTTTTCCGGCGACGTTATAATGCACTCATCGTACTCGAGACCGGAAGTTATCGTATCCAAACCGAGATTAGTCGACATTTCGCTTTTGGAATCCAACGTCCAATTCGCCGATGTGAAACACCACATCTTAACAAATTCCAGCGGGAAAAGTATCATTTACGACGCCACCAAAGAAACGACATACATTTGGAAATGGATCAAGAAATTGTACATTATATGTATTGTTTCCGAAGTTGACATTAAAAATTTAAACACAACAGATGTTACAAAAAGGATAGCCAGTAGAACCGTCCGCGAACTTCAATATCATCGTATCGATCTGTTACCTCCGACGAACAGCGCCCTATGCCACCACTTCAAACAAGTCTCAACGATCGATAAAGGAACCCTTTATTTAAGCCCTTCCAGTTTCCAATCGCCTTTCAGGTATCTGTTTGATATCAAAAATGGAAAGGAGGCGTCCTTAAAAGTACTGCTGCAAAGTTGTATGGCTTACTTGAAAGATACAACTCGATTGCTTTCAAATCCCGGTTTGAAATCTGAAATTCGCAACGATGTCGGTTTGCTGTATCCAATGTTGAGCTATTACAAAAGGCAGCACATTCACGGCACCTATAACAAATACATCGTACGAAGGTATGCATCCACCGATCACGGCGTTCTAGCCATGTTTCCGGGATCTATACTGGAATCGGACTATGAACCCAATAGAAAAGCGTGGTTCACAAAAGCTCTGCTTAGTCCTGGTAGGATCATATTCACCCCGCCTTATCTCGACGTCGGAGGTGCCGGTTATATCGTCACCATATCGTACGCTCCGAAAGATCCAATAACCCACGCTAAGCCTGTCCTCGTTGTTTCTATGGACATAACGATGGGATTTTTACACAAAATGCTCGCCGATTCTCTGTTGCTGTGTGCCACTTCGAATATAAAATGTTTTATCATGGACGAACAGGGGTACTTGCTGTCTCATCCTAGTTTGTTCGATCGGAAAGGAACCGGCCCTATCGAACAGCAACACATCACCCACAAGGAATCTCTCATCGCGAACGATATGTTGAACCACAAAGGATTCGTACAGAAGAAGTTGTGTAAAAACTACGTCGACGGTACACTGCAACGTTATTATAAATTCAACAATTCCATTACACACGTTCTGACGAATGTGGTACACGGCGAACACTGTGCCCGTTATCACATCACTGCAATCCAAGGCACGAACACGTTCCTCGGTATGGTGAATTCATCCTGCGACATTGGAGCATTCTGTCCTTGTAGTGTCGTAGACCGCCTATGCCTGAATTGCAATCGCATGGAGCAAAATGAATGTGAATGTCCTTGCGAATGTGTATTATCAGAGTCGACGTGCAGTTTGCCGTCTCCGCTGGCTCCCATTTGTGAGTTGCAACCGGAACGAAACAATCATAAGAACAATTTCTTTTACAATCTGGCTAATCTTAAGCCGTGCTTTGATTTCCAATGTGATTCATACCGGGCTGAATCTAGCTGTTTGGGCGTGCTGGGCTGCGAGTGGTGCCATTTAGACGTGGATGGAGAGTCATCGCTGGGCTCGCCGTTCTGTTCGGCTCAATCCGCCTGCTTTGGCGGCGTACTGGGAGCCGTAACTCCGTACGGAGAAGGATCACTGGGTCACGTTGTACAGGACGATCTGTTAGCGACGTACTCGGCGGTCGGTCCAATAGCCGGATGCATAGTAGCAGTCTGTTTGATATTAGCCATAGCGGTCTATTGTTATAAGCAGAATTTGAGTGCGAGCGTTGCCGATCAATACTTAGGAGGCACACCTGAGACGTGGCCCGATCCCGGAGTACAGATGAGCCACCTGGCATCCGAGGATGATATTCACGATGAGAGGTCTGGGCATCAGGACAAATTGTTGGCCAACGATCTGGTGGTTCCAATTTCGCCGTACAGAGTGATAACCGGGTGTAGGCGACCCAACACCACGGGTGAATCCGATCACGGCTATTCCACCATGACGCCGCACGACGACTCTGAACATTTAGCTTTTGCTTCAATGGAGCCGTTTATGGCTCACGATGGGAGTATTGTTGGCGATGCTGCCAGCAGTCCGAAGACGTCAGTGAAAGTTGGGGAAACTACTGTATTACCGTGCGGTATAAATAATGTGATCGCTCCGGTGACGGTGCACAGACACATGGAAGCTACGTAGCATTTGTCAATCCTGCTCGTACTTTTAAGAGTGAATGCAATATTTTAGGAATATGATATTGGACTGATTTTGTCCTTTCGGCTTGCAGAATCCGAGTTGAAAGGTGGAAATCAGTTCAGAGCCAAAGATGTTAATTGTTTATCTTTGCTGACTTGTGATCGTCCCGCATTTACAAATGTCCTATTGCTCATATAAATTTTGTGATTGTTAAATTATTGAAGTTGTACAAACTTTGCATAATCAAGCTTTATATTTGTCGGCATAGTGCATTTAATTTAATTTAACATTAAATTTAACTAGTGTAATTAATTGCTTTATATGATTTTTTTGTTTTAACTTGTCAACAGTATTATTTTTTATCCAAATTTTCGTTAAACAAAAATTAAATTCAGTATTGTATAACGCGACAGATTAATTTTTTTAATCATAAATATTTATATTTAGTTCAAATGTATTGTAGTACATTATAATAGTTAATGGATAAATTGATAGGGTGGCAACAAATTTATAATTTTCTATATGCATTTATACACGTACTTACTGACAAATATGTCTGTATTTATGGTTGATAATCAAAAACATTTTCTTTTTTAATATCAAAATGTATTAATAATGTAATAAAAATGGTACAACGTGTTTTCGCAGAGACCAATTAGATTATCGTATTAACAAGCGTGAATGTACACAATTACATAAATACGTGTATATTTTCTTCACAAATATTTTGATAGTATTTAAATCTTTTATAATATTGTGCATTTAATTATTTTTATACAAACACTGAGTATAAATGTGTAACAAAAGTATAGCCCAAAGTAATGTTTTCACAGTGAATTATACATTCTTATAAAAACCTATTTAAATTGTGCCGCAAAGTATTCATTATTGACGAAAAATACAATAAAATCTTCCCATGTGATATACAATATATAGTACATTTTAGTTTTAGTATACTTTTAGTCGTTTATTTTGAATAAGAGAAAAAATCTAAATTGTTCAATTTTTAAGAATTTAAATATAAGCACGTGTCGCTGTCCAAGACTAGAGAGAGATGCCAAATTGCATATTTTATAAAGTTAATGTTTACAATATCAAACAAAAATAATAATAATTACACTAATCGGCCATTATTATATAGGTGTTAATTTTTAATCATAAAAAGTTTTAATTGTTGGGTTGTATATTTTATGCATTTATTATAATACCCTCTTGCAATGTATTATATTTACTACTGCCATATTTTAATTATTGATGTATATGTACTTCTTTTCGATACTATATTAAAATTTAAATAAGAATAGTTTGTCTTCTTTATTTTAATTGCTATATATAGTGGTGCAGGAAAAATCGACTAGCCAGCCAGTCGATTACATATTCATTTATTTATATACATGGGCCTAAATATTTAACGTGTTAAATATTTAATATCTAACCTAAAATATTAGCATACAAGTATATTTGGTTCTTGTCTGTTATATCCCCGCCGGAAGTAGGGGTACCAACAAAAGTGCTTCCCACCGTTTGACAATCCAACAATGCACATATACACGCTTCTCCAATACACTCTCAGGGAGGCGATTGTCAAACGGTAGGAGGTGCATTCACTGGGGGTACTACATACTTCCGGCGGGGACTTAGCAGACAAGTACCCTATAATTTTTCGAGACCTCTTGCACTTTAACGTTTACAAAAACTCTGTGAATCACGACTCTTGTCAATGCACGTGTATGTACAAACACGCGTCACAAACAACCATATAGAAAACACACAAAAATGCGTGTCATATCGAGTTGGCGTCGGCCCACCCCTCCTTCTCTTGTGGCGGCGTCGGTCACATGTCGACCTGGACGACGTCAAATCCGTAGATTTCGACATATTTTGAAAGGGAAATTTGATTTCCCCTCTTGCGATAGACACGATGAAATTGAATTACACATTATGTACCTCTAATCGTTATCAATCCGACAACCTTGCAATAAGAAATGCAACGCGTGTTGTGGCGTCGCCGCAGTCTACAGTAGAGCCAACTTTAGCGAGTGACAGACGGTCAGTCAGAGTTGCCGAGAGGTTAAGTGAACCACAAGTGGTATCAAAATGAAACGCGTAGCCCGTTCGTGGTGGACAACTCCAAATGGACGTGATATAGCTTTTGGGGCTGTGGTCTTTACAGGATTTGGCGTCACTCTTGCTTCCTTCTTCCCACACTCTGTGTTACTTACAGCATACAGGGATAACATACAATTGTACAGGTTAGTACATTCCCCGCGAGTTCTTCTAAAATTATGCAACAATCACTTGGCGTTTTTCCATCAAATAATCCAAAATTTAGATTCCCATTTCGAAAAACTTACATGTTTCAGAGGTGGTGAGCAGGTGCCCTTGTCAGACGAAGTGAAAAAAAGATTCGACAAATGCATCGATATTTTGAAAATCGAGGATAGATACAAAACACTCCAAAGGCCATTCACTGTTTTTGGATTTGACCTATTCCACGCCGGTACACGCAGCTCAAAAACCTGACTACAAATTTCAACCTACATATACTCGATCCAACTTAAGCACCTTGTTTTCAACCAAACTAAAAAAGAGGATTGTAGCTGTCCGATATCTACGACTTTGGTCAGCTATCGTTAAAGACCGAAGAAACGGATGCTTCCGGTAATGTGCGACCTTTAGATTAAGAGCATTTACTCGCCAATGTATTCATTTTCTGAAAAACAGGGTCAGTTTCACGTTTTGACCCTTAGGTGTAAAAAATAGTTTATACTGTACCGTATTTTTTAACTATTTTGACTAATAGAGTCAAAATATGTTACTTTAAATAGTTGGGTGGGCTAAGGATGGAGAGTATGTTAATGGTAATGAGTTATTAATGATACGAATGAGAGTTCAGGTGGGTAACGGAATATCCTAAGGAGCGTTTGCGGTCCAAATGTAGCACATTACCAAAAGCATCCATTTCTTCGGTCTCTAGTCATCATCAATGTTTATTCTAAGAAGCCGAGATGGTGACGAAGCTCATAGGTTAAAACCAAGGTATTCTGTGTACATTGATTCAAAATCAGTCAATGTTTCTCAAGTTGGGCAGAGTATAGTCGAGTAACTGTTTTCATAGTAGTTTTCGTATATCTGAATCAATTTTGAAGTTACATTCCTACACATATATCTTTATACCGCATAGCTATGAATGTCCTCTAATAAAAGTACTATCGAGCTTGTAATATTTTATATCTACAGTACATCATTAAGGTCATTCCTGATTGATGAGGATCATTCCTGATTGATGGGCTACAAATATAATTTCAGGTAATGCTACTACACGCCAAGGAGCAATCATCGGCATCCCAGTAAATTATCAGTACCAAACTGAATTCGACATTGAAACGGCGAATGTTCAGGTATTTTATCAAAATTAAAGCATGCTAAAATTTTAATTGTGTATTTAAAACTAAGGCGAAATATGTTTCAGATCAATATGAAACCAGTGCCATGGTCATCGTCAGCTGGAGTGCAACTTGCCGAATCTCTAATCTTGCCCGAAAACCAACAAATATTTGGAATATGCAAAGAGATATTGTCCACTCAAAACTATCAAATTCATCTAAATACCCTTTATTCTGCTGCATCGATTGTGTTCGCATACGGTAGCGGTCAAGTAATCAATATAAAGTTAGGACTTTTTGGAAGACCTAGTATTTTACGTTTCACATCTTATACATTAATCTCCCTTTTCACTCTCGGAATGTACTGTTTCGCTAAAGATTACACTCAAATGACAATCGAAATGAGCGTCGATGAGAAATTGTGTGAGCTGGGACCCGAATTCATACAAAGTGGAATTGAATTCTACGACAACATTATCAAACGTAACAAAGCATTACGAGAGTTGATGGGAACTAAAGGTGAATCGTCGTATACAAAAACCGGAAATGACATATTCTACTTCAGACAGAAGACAATGCCAATCACCATGAGAAAGAAATTTTTCGAAGAAAAACTCGAAGAGCACAAAAAAAAAAGTAGCCTCAAATCATAAATGTGTCGATTGATAGTCTGTGATAATAATATTTGTTTATAGTTACCATTGCTTGTTTTATTTTTATTATAATATCAGTAACCAGTTGTCTGGTATTTTCATTGGTATCAATTGGGATTACTTTCGTTCATATCTATGTACATACATCACCAAGCATCGTTTACTGTAGCGGTACTAACCACAGAAGCAAATCACAAACATGTTGAAATATGATTTGTTCTGCGGCCGGCACTATATTCTGTACTGTAGGATAACTCAGCCATAGGTTAATGAGAACAACATAAATTGGCTATGCTTAATTTATTATGTGATCAATAATAATATTTGCAGTGTGTTAACTACCACTCAAATTGGTAGGTATATATCTATAAATCTAATTAGATGGAAACAGAATGCCTAAGTTATTACATTGACTGAGCTTAAAAGAGAATTGCGTATAATTTATAGGCGAATACGCGACCATTATTTATAAGCGGGATATGGATCAGTTCGGTTCTTTCTCAATACAAATTGTATTTTTCTATCCATGTCCTCGTTGTAGATAGATTTACATTTTTCATAATTGATGCGACGTCTTGTCTGAAAGCACAAAAGATTGTCAGATCAAATACTTTGCAATCTGTTTTTGTTTTTTCTTTCGATATTTTTTGCTATCTTCTGATGTTAAATTAACGTCGACAAACATTTTATTTTGTTCAAGGCGTTGCTTTACAATAGACTAGACACAGAAAATACCTGCCTGGTAGAACCTACCTGAAACGGTTTTTCATAAAAACGAGTTCGCCGATATTGATCCAAAATCCCTTCACTGCCTAATATCCTATTCAATATTCTACACGCCTCTTCGATATTATTGTTTTGTACAAAAACAGTTCTCGCAATGAACGAGGCATGCCGCATCTCGATTGCCTAGAATAGTCAAAGGATAGTATTTGTAATTCGAGAACATCTATAATAGGACTACAATCGCTCATTGAATTTGTCTCTGACCAAAATGAACACATGATTGTTGATTTGATTGAAGAACAAAAAAATACTTAAACAAATCATAATGTACAACACTCAATTTAAAATCTATACAAAATATATATATCGTTATGAAAAAAAAAAATGTATTTACAAATGGGTAAGTAATAATTCTATTTAGATACACCTGATTGTAAATTTTGTAATATTTTCATATTTATATTATATACTTTTTTTTTAGTACAGAAAAAAATGCATTTACCTTCAAACTGAAAGGGCACAAAAATATAATTTATTAATTTATATGCATATTACTATGTATGTATAATAGAAATAATCAAATTCAATTGAATTCTTACAAAATCCAATAGTTTACCAAAGTTGACAGCAGGTGATAAAATCCCAGTATACATCTCCTTGTGCCGCCGATCTGACATGTTCAAACCGAAATGAATGCTACTTACGGAGCTTATTAAACTAACTTTAACTATTTTAATTCATTTATTAAAATTAATATTAACCCTTAAAGGTGCGATGCGATATGTGACTCGACAACGAAAAAATATGTATATAAAACAACAACTGAATGTGTGAACAATCTTTAGCTCACCGGATATTAAAAAAAAAATTGACACACAGTTAAGGGTTAATAATTAGTATTTTTTTAGACATGCCATTGCAAAAGGTAAACTTGAAAGTTGGCATACAAACCTCGCTAAAAGTATTGAACAAAAAAAAACAACAAAAAGTAGCGGCAATGGCATTTTAAACAAAATTAAGATTTACCGTCTTACCAAGTGTGTTCGTTTCCGATTAAAACATATGATATATAAAATGTACAACTTTGCAAAAACAGACTTTACCTGACCGCAACACACAATTTACTTACTAATCTCAGAAAACCCGACAATTTTGATCTGTTACTTACTGCTCGCACGTTTACTTACAAAACAATCCGTACTCCGTAGCAATTACATTTCTTCTCAATTTGGCAAATGAACGTCTGGAACACGTCTTACCTGCACTTTTTTTTTTTTTATTATTTACCTGAACTCGGAGCTTGGTATACGGGGATTCGATACATATACATAGACATATTATATTACATCATATTTTTTTCAAAGTAAATTAACAATATTGCTGGTATCAACGGTTTGAAAACAAAATCACAAGTCTTGGGACGACCGAGTCTTACTATTCACCCGATGCACTCTCGCAATACTTACAAAACGATACAAACCGATCAATAGTCTTCGCCCTCGTATTCGCCGTCTTCTTGGTTGTCGTCGTAATGACCGTTCGAATTGCTATCCGGTTGGAACTTCTTCTCGTCCTCTTCGTTCTCATACTTGACGTTGGCCGCCGTATACTGGGCGGCGTACTGAGCAGCGTAATCCGGATAATCGTCCACCGGCTCTTCCTTGATTTTGACTCGTTCCTCTTTAACGGTGGCGTCGTCCCGCCTATCCCGGCGTTCTTTACGCCTGCGACGATCCTTCTCCCGTTCGGGCCGCTCCCTCTCCCGCTCGCGGGATCTACGACGTCGCCTCTCCTCTGGCTCGCGGGACGTCCGACGTCTTCTACGCTCGCGGGACCTCTCCCGTTCCCGCTCCCTGTCCCGGGACCGAGATCGAGTCCGACGGCGACGGGGCGACCGTTCACGGCGACGTTCCGGATCGACGGCCCGTCTGTCCCTATCGCGTTCATGCTCCAACCGGTACCTCTCCCGCTCCCGCTCGTTATCTTCCCTACCGGAGTGTTTGATGTTGACGTCGGGACCGCCTCGCCGGGTACCACCCAGTCCACCTCCCAGTCTTCTGGGAAGCCAACCTTTAACGGTGCGTGCCCTTTCGACGTCGACGAGGACCCGTCTCCCGTCGATCTTCTTACCGTCTGCGTGCTTGTACGCAGAATGCATGTCCCTTTCGTGTTCGTACTCGATGAAGGCGTACCCTCTGGGTTTACCGTTGACACTGTTGTGGACCAGGGCTATCTTTTTGATGGCACCGTACCCTTCAAACTCTCGCCTGAGTTTGGACTCGGACGTGTCATAGTTGATCCGGGCTACGAAGAGGGTCTTGAAAGCGTCCGATGTGGCGTCCGGATGCTGGGCTGGATCCCACACTGCGATCTCCCTCTCGAGCTCGTAGGCCACCTGCTCCTGTCGTTCCCGACGACGCCTCTCGAGACGCTCATCCCGAGTCTCGACTCGAGTTGGCGGCGGTGTATCCGCCGGAAGTTCGAAGTGGGCGAGGAATGTGCCAACGCCTAAGTAGCCACGTTGTTTGCGTTCGTGGGGTGGTTTGTCGACCGGGGGTAGATACGGCACTGGTTCTCGCGCCGCGAACAGTGCGAGTAGATTCGGCGGCAGGAATTGCGTCATGGTGATGTGGCGGTGACGGTGCTAGCGTTGTAATGGGGGTGTCTTGTCGCCCATACAAACCTGGGTGAGAAGTGAACTGTCGGCTGACGGCTATCGGCTATCGGCTATCGGCTGTCGGCTGGCGATGAGAGTCCGTGTGCAACCAACGTGCTCTCGTCGCCGGCTGCCGCACGCCGATTGTCGCTTCTCTGTTGGTAACACTGGTCACTATTGCCAACCCGTTGGTGATTTGTACGTTACGGTTCGCATGACGGCGGATCGGTGGATGTTTTCGATGGTGAGTGCTGCCGAGCGTCCGAATTTCGGCGGGAATGTCCCGATTTTAGAAACGATGCACAGTCTGTAATTCCCGATTTGCACAGAAATTTTTAAAATCCAACTAAAGAAAGACATTAATGCTTAGTAACCCACCGCAACCCACTGCAAGAACTGCATTTTGTATTGCGACCCAGTATGCCTTAATGCAGTGCTACTCAAACTATGTTCCGCGGACCGGCGCCGGTCCGCGGCGCCAGCCGCAAATCTGACGCACCTTCAAATTTTTACCATTTTTGCATTGGTGTATTTTTTTTCAAAGATAATTTTTCTTATAACCATTTTTTAAATTGAATTGAAAAAAGTTTGAGCAGTTTAGTCCGACGCGATCCACTGCAGGTCTATAGTGCTCTGCGTCTTTGTTATGAAAAAAGGACTCTTATCATACTGTTTTCACCCCCACTACCCTACGAAAGGCGGTCAAGTTTATTCCCATGTCTTTAATATGAAGGGACTAGCACTTGTTACGTAGCGCGCTGTTCCTTTCATATTTTCAGCACGCTATCAATCCTACTACTTTACGAAATCACTTACGATTGGACTTGCTGTGTTAATTAGTGAGATCTTTCTTTGACTCAACATACGTACGAGTTTTTAGCTCGCTGTTTTACCGATTTAAAATTCAGCACACTTCAAATTACCCTTTTAAACGAAAAAAAAAAATAGTGTGGCCAGACACTATCCTAGTAAATATGTTTTAATTAGAAAATATTCAATATAAAATAGTATTAACAGTGGGAAAAAATCCCAAGTGAAAATACGTACTTTTGACTTTTGATTTGAACTGGACGACTACTTAGAAAGATCTGAAAGCTAAAAAGTACAACAAATGAAAGATAAAATACCCGACTATAGATTCCAATATTCATTTTGAATAAGAAATTGACAGATTTTAAGACATCGACCGAACAACACCAAAAAATAGAAAAATCGCGCGATTTAATAAACACACGTATCTCAGAATCTCGAGCCAATCAATATTTTTATTACCAGATTCGTGTTCACTGGCCATAAATCTATAAGAAAAGTTATATCTGGTCTCTGAACCAACTTATTTTATTGCATCGGTTATTCTTATAATAATGATATATCAGAGCTATATTGTAAAATTTTGAGCGCTTTATCTTAATTTGCAGATACGTACTTAAATTCAAAGTAAGTAATTCAATACGTAATTAAATTAAATTAAAATAACGTCAAAAAATATTAGTAATTGTCTGAAATTTTATTTTATCTTTTATAATTCTCGTGAAACAGTTGCTTGAATGAACTTAAAATTATTAAAGACTTTTTAGAATTTGCCGAAAGATTACGAAGAAATGGTATCGCAATGTAGTGTAATTATTAATAATAATACAATGTTATCTCTATTTACCGATTGTTCGATTAATGAAATGATTCATGTGATAAAAATGTTAAACGATAAGATAATGATTTTAATAAATTTAGTCTCCATTGTGAATTCTTGCTAAACAGTGTTTCCTTTGGTCAAATAATTTAAAATGAAGGCAATTTGCTTTGTGGTATTTTTACTATTCACATCAACTGCGGGTGATTATAATGAAACGACACAGTCAGACAAATATTTATATGTACATACATTGTAAACATTCAATAAACAATTTTCACTCGATATTTCAGGATTGAAGTGTTACGTTTGCTCAATATCCGCATCAGACTCATCTGATACTTGCATTCAAGATCCCGCTTCAGTATCCACTGGGTCTCCGACACTAAATTGTGGTTTAAAGTTCTGTATCATCAAACGACAAGAGTACAGAGTATGTACATATTTATTAAAAATAAAATAAATTTTATTTTCATTCATATAAAATTTAAATATGCTTACATACGTGCAATTATTAATGTGTAGGATCCTCCAGGAAGAGTAGCAAGCTTTTACAGAGGATGTGAAAGTAATCCAGTATACTTAAATACGATGATTGAAGATGCTGATTTTAGAACGTATTTCAGAGCATGTACATCAGATTTATGTAACACAGGTAAAGCATTAAAATGCACACATCAGGATTTAAGCATAATAAAATAAATAATACAATTACTCATTTCATGATTTATTTTTATTTTATTTTAGGAAATGGAATTAAATCAGTGGTAGGAAATCAGGGATCTGGTAATGGTGTAGGAAATTTAAGGATTCCAGGAATAGGTGCTCAATTGGTGCTCAATGGTGCTAATTCAATTGCTCCAAATTTAGGTGTTTTTGTTGCTTTGACAACTTTGGCACTATACCTAAATTTAAAAAACTAACTAATAACAGATAATCTGCACATCGTACCCATTGAATAATTTCGTATTATTTATTTATTTGTAGGTGTATGTTTTTGTAAATATTTATAGATTTAAGTCAAAATTTATGTATGTATATAAATATCAGGAAATATGTGTTACAAAGTGGTCTTCTTGTAAGACAACCTTCAATCACTTGACCATTTTAAGAACAATATTTCCTATTATTAATATGAGAAACAGGAATTTTCACAGAAAGATTTCAATGTAATCAAATATTTATTTAATAAAATTTAAATCTTCACAGTAAGTTTCAATTTTTCAATGTATAGTCACAAAAAAATCTGAATTATGTATGTATGTACATATATGCAATTCCTTTAGTTTAAGCATATATGTATTATCAATAACAACAATTATAGTTCTGCTATTACATCAATATAATATGGAGCTACGGTTCAAGCTTTAATTTTTTTTACATAAAGGTTGTTTTTAAGCTTCAAGCAGATTTCATATATAGAAGCATTACAAACTAAAGTATGTATATGTTGAGTAAAAAAAATTGTAATATTATAGTTATTATCAAAAAAACAACACCTTCAGCAGAGCAGTTGTAAACATAAATTTAAAACCTATCAAGTGAACAGATAATATGAATATTGTTTTTCTCTGATTTAAAGATATATTTTCCTTGATGGCTAATTGTGACAAATTTGATAAATTTTATTAGAGGATCTCTTTGCAAATATATTTCGATTTTATTCTAAATTTATAAATGCAAACAGAATCTAATATTTCTAAAGGTAGTGAAAAATTAGATCAAATTTTTTTTAAGTGTAAAATTTAATATAAAAATCTAAAATATGTTAACTTCAATTTTGTTCAGTAAATTAAATCAAAGTAAACGGTTCAGACTCAGAATTTTTTGGTTTTTCTTAGATTTTTACAGTATTTACTAACTATAACATATTTTAAATAATTACGTAATACTTGTGTGCTTTGTAATTAATTTTAATTTTTAATTTTTAGTTAAATTTATGTACAAAATTTTAGAGAAATACTCACAAAAACTTAGTATTTGTATACTGCATATAGGTTAAAAAAAAAATATATGTCTATGGGCAAAATCTAAAAAATGATGAATAACTATAAAATCAATATCAATATCTATATCTTACAGTTTCATGACACTTTTTTAAATAACTATTTTTATTAAGGTACTAAAAAAACCTAATGAACCTTTTACTTTTTTCATTCATTTTTATTTTTCTGTAGACGTTATGTATTATTTTATATGACTAGACTACTAAAACTAATTTTAAACATTTGAAAATTGGAAACTAAAATGTTTAACTCTTGTACTGACATTTTTTGTCCTACTTTGACAACATATCACACGATAGTTAAGTCATTACCATTTGCATCCACAAAACAATAAATAAAACACAACAAATGGCTTTTTGTCAAAAGATAGAAAATACCAGAAGTTGTAAAATCCAAAATACCATGACAGAATATGTAAATATGAACATTAAGCCTAGACAAACTTTGTACACTATTTTACATCATCAGACTAATGTAAATACACCTGTTATTAGTTATGTACAAACACATAAAAACTCGCGTTGTGCATTTACGCATATAACCATACGGACAAATAAAATACCCAAAATTATCACAAATATATGGAACAATGAAATTTAAGATTAAACATCACTGCATTTTAGAAACTTCAAATTTAGCATTCAGTATCTCTTCGTCAGAGTCTAAAATGGGCAAAGCGGTAGCTGGTATATTATCTTCAACCCACCTGAGATCAGCCTCTTCTCGTTGTGCGGGAGTAAGAGGTGGAGAGGAATTAGAAGGTCCCAACAATGGACTAGATCCACTGCCGCCGGACGACCTGTTAAATCCCCTTATTTTTACACCATAAGCATCACTTACAAAATGTTCTTCTTCATCTAAACGAAAATATTCCAATATAAAAACATTGCACATTTTACATACGATTCAAATTTATTTTAAGTTTTTAAAACTTACCATCATCATCATCGGCATTATCAAGGAGAGGCGTAAAAGCATAACGTTGATTGTTATTGGTCGGTCTCCACAATATCATTATCACTAATAAAACTACGGAAAATAAAACGTGCCAATATGCCTCATGAACCCATAGCTCTTTCCAATTCTAGAAGTATCAATTCAGTTATTTATCAGTTTTGTAATTTTAAAATTTTAAATTGATACGTTAACAGATTATACAAACCTTTAAGCAGTCAGCTAGACAATGAGCTTTAATTGTGTAAAGCATGAAAAAGATTGAAGATAATACGGCAAATATAAGAGTATTTGTAAAATGCTTATACAGTGATAGTTTCACCATATTTCTGTAACAAAAAATATGTAGATATTATTGTACATATTTGAACAAATTTTAACAAAATTCTTCATATAGACATCTCACCTTCGTAATCTGAGAGTGCGTGTGGTGTTCAATAAAGATGAGAAAACCCACCAGCAAAGGGCAGCATCGAGGAGAGCCAACGGAGCTCCAGCTAACAAGGCATTTCCACTATTAGCACCGGCATCCTCATTCGTATTAGAAATATGTCCCCGATTGCTAATTCTTAACCAAGCTTCCAGTGCTGCAAAACCTCCCCACAAAACACCCAATCCGACCACACGCTGCAACATCGGTCCAAGTCGGGGTCTGCAAACATATCAAGATAAGTATAAATGAAAACGTCATGATTGAACCATTGAAAAAAAATTTACGTTAATATACTCACTTGACTATTCCAAAGCCTAAAGATACGATAACAACTAACATACGAGCCAATGCGCGTTTAATCACAGACACCCATTCAGCAATCAGGACAACTCCCTTAACCGATATTCCACTTGAATTGATAGAGCTGTATAATTAATGACAAAGTGTATAATATTACATGATATAGTATTGTGTACAGTCAACGTCTGTTTACAGTATAACAACAACCTATATTCAGCGTAAAATGTAGCTTTTTCCAACATCCCTAAAAGTATTACGGCACCGATCCAAAATTGAATACGCAAAAGATCTCTCCATTGTAACCAACATACAATGAGCCAAGCTGCACCCAAGCACACGTATACACCACACATTGATGCATAAAACTAAAAAAAAAAACCAATACAGGATATCTATGTATGTAGATTGAGTAAAAATATTTGTAAATGAAAAATTATATCAAGTTTTCCTACTGGTAGAAAAGGCCAATCTACAGCAGATAAGTATCCATAAGTTCCGCGCATTTTGATCGTCACGGAAACGTTGAAATCACGAGTTTTATCATCTGGCTCGATACTCAATGATAAAAGATAGACCCCGTCGTTTTTTACTGTAAAAACAGGTTCCACTCCCTGTAAAATTATTCAAATTAAAATAAATTGTATCGGTCGCATAAAATCTTAATAAAAATGAAAAAAAATTTTACCAATTTCGGTCTGGGAGGTGTATCGCCGGAACCGATATTGTTTAAGGAAAGATTTGACGAAGAATCAATGGCAGTTGATGGTGGATTTCTAGTTAAATCGATATGAACACCTTGAGAGCAATGTTCGTTTCTTATGGCACGATCTTCAATTCTCGTCCGATTATAATCAGCACTCGATGTCTTATCCATATAAAACTGTTTAAAAACGATATACTAAGATTTAGCAAGAAGAATTAATGGCAGATGGACGCAAGAAATACTGGAATGGTATCCGAGAGGATGTGAAAGAAAGCAAGGTAGACTGAGCCGACGATGGGCTGATGAATTCAGAAGAATGTGTGGAGTCAAGTGGATGTAGATTGCTGAAGACAGACAGGAATGCAAGAGGATTTGAGAGGCCTTCATCCAGCAGTGGATGGTGAATGGGTGAAAGTGATGATGATGATGATACATACATATGTATGTACTAAGATTTGATGCAAATTATTGTACATGAGAACTTAAAGTTGATTCTATTTATTTAAATAATGTAGCTTGAAAAGCAAATTTCGAACAAAAAAGGTAACTTAAAGCTGAAATTACACGATAAACTTAATTACACTGTTCGACAAATGACGACTTTTTCTATGCTTCCAAGACGAGATATGACTTTTCTTATAGATCTATGCTCAGTGAACACTACATACATATGTACTATGTAATATGTACTGATACTTATTTTTCAAAGCCTTCTAATTACTTCATTACAAAATTATATAAAGCAAATTGAAGAAAGTTTCAAACCACTGCACTGCTCTATTCGTTGTATTCAATGACACACACACACACGAGATACACACGCATTTGATGCTTAAGGCTGCATACACATACGAACTTTTCTCCTCCTGCGACGAGTTTTAAGCTCGCAATTTTACCGATTTAAAATTTAGCACACTTCCAATTAACCCTTTTAAACGAAAACAAAAAATAGTGGGGCCAAAACACTATCCCAATAAACGTGTTTCAATAGAAAATAGTCAATTAAAAATAGTATTGGGAAAATCCCAAGTGAAAATACATACTTTTGACTTTTGATTTGAACTGGACGATTACTTAGAAAGATCTGAAAGCTGAAAAGTACTACAAATGAAAGATAAAATACCCGACTATAGATTTCAATATTCATTTTGAACAAAAAATTGACCGATTTTGAGCCATCGAACGAACAACACCAAGAAATAGAAAAATCGCGTGATTTAAAAAACACATATATGTATCTCCGAATCTCGAGCCAATCAACATTTTTTATTACCAGATTCGTGTTCACTGGGCATATAAGATAGATCTATAAGAAAATTCATATTTCGTCTCGGAAGCATTTTTCGTGTCGAACAGTGTTATCTATTAGCACTTGTACCAGAGGTGTTGCTTTAAGGCTGCCAGGAATCTATCAATTTGGTTTATTTTTCTAAGACCTTCTGGCAGTCCGTTGTATTCAACAGCACCCACATACAAGATACTTCTTCTACATAGATCTAATTAATTTTAAATTCTCAACTATTAACTTATTCTTACCCCTAGTATTATGACTATGTATATTATACCCCCCTATTAAGTAATTCGGTAATAAATTCTTGTCTAACTTAAAAATATATACTAACATTTTAGCTACTGTATTATATAAATAAATAAATAACATGCACACTTTAAAGGATTCACTTACATTCCTTCAATTCAATTCATTGGGCACATTTCTTATACTAGTTGATTTATTTACATTTAAAATACTCCGCATAGCTCTACTTTGCAATTTTTGCAACCTATTTACTAAATTTAAAAAAGAGCCCTGTAAAAGATACTTAATTAAAAAAAAAGTATTAACTTATTCTTACCCCTAGTATAATGGGTCAGAATTAGCATGAATGTAGGCTCGTAAAAATTGGTAGGAACGTAGGCACGTAAAAATCCACTTTTCGAGTTTTACGACTTTCTTCGCGGTCCAAATTATAATCGTTTCCAGGATTTCATGAACTTATTTGTTAAGACGTACATAGTTCGTTGCTAAGCATGGTGATGGAATCCTGGACAATTTCCAATACGGCCCTGCAAACCGGTTTCTGTACCTGCAGCATATGTTCATGCCAATTCTGACCGGTCTCTAATTATGACTATGTATATTATACCTTCCTTATTAAACACTTATCGCAATATTTTGGTAAAAAATTCCTATCTAACTCAAAAATATAAACTAATGTGCACACTTTAAACGTTTCGCTTACATTCATCTAATTCGATTCAGTTAACAGTTAATCTGTTTATATTTAAAATACTCCGCATAGCTATATTCTGCAATTTTTACATCCCATCTTTACTCGAGCTATTTACTAAATTAAAAAAATTATTCTCAATGGAATAATAAAGAACTTACATCACACTGACGATAAAATTCCTTCCAACATTGTGACTGATACAATGTCCACTGCAAGCTTATATTTACGTCATCTTTTGTATTGCATATTACTGAAATGAAACAGAAAATGTACGTCAAAGCGAAATTTGAAAAAAAGTGTATACATTATTTACATTTATATGCGAGTGTGATTAGAACGTTGGGAATATTTACCGTTGATGAATATTTGTGAACCTTTGTACATCGATTTGGGTATGTTGATTAATTTTTGGGACTGTAAAAAAGAAAATAACGATTCAGTGTGTGCGAAATAAGCGACAAATTGTAATTTCAGTAACAGTACATTTCCGCTTATTGAACATTGAATACATATCTACCACGTATTTACATAATGTTATCGGGCAGCCTGTTGAATATTTTGAAACAATGTTAGGTGTGTAATAAACATACATACATACTTTCATATCATTATAAATGTTATCGACATGTTTTTAAATTACCTTAAGTCATACAGTATGAATGTATGGCTATCGTAAAGTGACTTACTGTGGTCCTTTATGGTTTATGATAACCTTTAACGTAATTATTTTCATATTAAAATTATTATACAATATTTTTCTTATTGTTTGAATTTCTCCGCTTTAGGCAATATTGTCAGGTGTGATATGGTTACAAAAATATACATAAGAATTTCAAGAATATTTTCCCTGAGAAAAAAGATCATTGTGGAAATTTTGAAAAGAATTGTCACTGAAACCCAAAAGTATAACTTTTATCTCCAGTTTATGTGTAATCCTTTCGCTTGTCTCACCTGAAATTTCATTCAAATTTAAAAATTATTATATTTTTTTAATTAGTTGAAAAGTCGAAATTTGATACAAAAATGATTAGACGAGAACAGAATAAGCTTTCAAGGATCGATTTCCACGTGTATTTCAGACGAGAGATATCAGAAGAAGTGCAAGTCAATGGATGTTTGTGGTAAATGACAGATGTCATGGTAGATGGAAATAGTTTACCTGTGTGAAGGTGAGGTCCCATCGACCTTGGTCAGAAGCAGCTGTCGCCGATGACAGCATCAGGGAAAACACTATCATCATCAGTGGCGTGGCCTGCCACCGAAATTGACCCATCTTGGACTTTTCCACTCCTTCACCTACTCGTATTCCTATCCCTACTCCGATCCCCGCACACTTCAACTGTCAGTGGTGCCAATTCACCACCGCCAATGGTGCATTGATAAACGGTGCTGCCATTACCATACGTCACTGTGTAGAAAGGGTTAACTTATAGACGAGCAGAAAAGTTTTTACATATTTATCGGCGGGGCTTCAGCGCTACTCAAACAGTTTCGATCAATCGTCTTTCGGTCAATCGTAGTAGACCCATTTATCCCCCATTATCTTTTGTCCACCAAATTTAATTTATCAAAAGTTTTCAGTTTCAATCAATTGAAATTTTCGTGTTATTTTAGATTACACTTTGAATTTTCACAAAAAAAAACACTTTAGCCGGCTCTACACTCGCGCGTGAACAATGGCGCGGACTCGCGCCGGGAATCATATTCTACATTATAACCAGAGTTGCTAGATTTTTAAAACAGTGTAGGAATCTCAACTCTTTTACGACATGCACCATATGCGTGTCGTGAACTCATAAAAATTCTCCATAAATAAATCTAGAGCAAAGACATTAAAAATGCGTGATCTCATAACACGAGCCCACCAAATGGGCTACAGCAAAGTGACAGTTTGCTGCGAAGGTTCATTCTTCACTCGGTTGTTCATTGGATTCAAACTAGTAGTCCTAAACTCAAATGATTTTAAGTATAATCGTATCGGCTGTCGACTGTCATCGTTCGTATATGGTAGCGCCGAGGTTGTCAATGTCAAGGTATACCATAGCAGGGAACACTTGGAAGGTTATAAGACTATCTGCCCTGCTCTAGAAGTAAATGATTGATGTATTAACGTAGTTCAATTATTGCCCAATTTCATACTTGAAACGTCAGATCAGTATGTCAACAATGCACATATACACGCTTCTCCAATACCCTCTCAGGGAGGCGATTGTCAAACGGTGGGAAGCACTTTTGTTGGTACCCCTACTTCCGGCGGGGGGATAAGCAACAAGAACCGAATCAACTACGCATCAAGTGCGTCGAACAAAGTGCATCCGAAAACATACATACTATGATGATGATAATAATAGGGAGGAATATATGGGTAAGAAGCATAACCAAAGTGGCAGATATAGCGGAACGTGAAAAAAATTTGAAGTGGCAATGGGTTGGACACATAGCGAAAAGAATGGCCGGCAGATGGACGCGAGAAACAATGGAATGGTATCCGAGAGGATGTGAAAGAAAGCACGGTAGATCGAGTGAACAACGGGCTGATGAATTGAGAAGAATGTGTGCAGTCAAGTGGATCCAGATTACTCAAGACAGACAGAAATGGAAGAGGATTGGAGAGGCCTTCATCCAGCAGTGGATGGTGAATGGGTGAAAGTGATGATGATGATGATACATACATATGTATGTACTAAGATTTGATGCAAATTATTGTACATGAGAACTTAAAGTTGATTCTATTTATTTAAATAATGTAGCTTGAAAAGCAAATTTCGACAAAAAAAGGTAACTTAAAGCTGAAATTACACGATAAACTTAATTACACTGTTCGACAAATGACGACTTTTTCTATGCTTCCAAGACGAGATATGACTTTTCTTATAGATCTATGCTCAGTGAACACTACATATGTACTATGTAATATACTTATTTTTACGCTATAAATATTCATATTTAATAAATATATAATTAAATTCAAAGCTTTCTAATTACTTCATTACAAAATTATTTAAAAGCAAATTGAAGAAAGTTTCAAATCACAGCACTGCTCTATTCGTTGCATACAATATTGCAGTGTGTTAGTACGAAACGCGCTGTCAGTGTTTATTGGCAGGATGCGCGCGAGGCTTGTGTCGGCGAATTTCTGGTCTGCTGACGATACTAATGCCATCAAACACACCGATTTGGCAGCTTTCAGGTACTTCAATCGTCACTTCAAAGCTCACCACTCAAATCGCAAACCACTTGTCTTCACATAAACAACACAACAAACGATACACGATTCGCGCGTGAAACTTACAACATGTACGATTTATTATTACAATGTGTATTCAAAACCTTTCTGCTTCTAGATATGAAGGTAAAAAGCCCTCGTCCCACTCCGTATACAGAGAAGGGAAAAAACTATACGTTGAAAAACGAGGTCAAGTATGGGCTTTGTCAACGAAGAGACCCTTTAAGTTGAAGGATTGTTTGCAAGAACTGTCTGAAGTGTTGAAAGAGCATCGTCTGATATATTGCACGTGGAAATGCGACAATTGGCTCTGTTTGATCTTCTCGACTGGTATAATCGCTTACATCGGTGTCAATACCACCACTGCAGATATAACTAGGGTTCTATTCGATAGGTATTTAGTTGGAAAATTACTATCGGCGAACGTCAGCGAGGGTATGTTATTAAATAATATACACCAGTACCTCGATTTACGCGGTAGATATGGTCCACGAAAAACTGCTTAAAAAATATCAAAATATTTCAAAAATTTCTGATTTGTATGGAGAAGAACCCTCCTTGGTTCATCATCATCATTTTCAGCCGCTCACCATCCACTGCTGGATGAAAGCCTCTCCAATCCTAGTCCATTCCTGTCCATCTTGAGCAATCTGCATCCACTTTATTTCACACCTTAATTTTTTGTTGTTACACGCCTAAAATAAGGCTTTTACATACATATAATATGATAAAAATAATAACATAATATAATATAAGATAAGTAATATAAATTTACAAATAAGAACAAAATTAAAAGTAAAAATAATAATAATAAAATTTCTTTTCTCTTTTTAAATTAAGAAGAAGAAATACTGAAAGAAAGTCTCAGCTTAAGCCTTACTAAATTAAAATTTATAAATAAATAATCTAACAAATAACCATATTTATTGGCAAGCCTAATCAGTCTAGGAATAGGTGAGTTCAAGTAGTAATTGGTACACGAGTTACTCTCACACTCAAATAAAAATTAAGATCGAGTAACTCGTGTAGGAACTCTAAAACACAAAATAATCAACAAGAGAAGAACAATCAAAAAACTTTATAAAAAAAGATTAAATCATTAATGACTCAATCTATCACTCAATCTATTCATTTTCAAGCCAAGTAAAAGAGAATCATAACACATATCACCAAAAGAATTCTTGAATTTGAGATTTTCAGCCCATCGTTTGCTCGGTCTACCTTGCTTTCTTTTACATCCTCTCGGATACCATTCCAGTATTTCTCGCGTCCATCTGCCTTCCATTCTTCTCGCTAAATCTTAGTATATCGTTTTTAAACAGTTTATATGGATAAAACATCGAGTGTTGATTATAATCGGAGTGCCCATCGTCCACATCCTCTCGGACACCATTCCAGTATTTCTCGCCTTGCCACCATGGTCATGATTCTCACCCATGTATTTCTCTTTCGATCTCTTCTTGTTATTCCAAACATACATCTTTTCATGCTTCTCTGTGGTGCAATTTCACTAATTATCTACAGAAAAAAAGACACGATTATGTCTGACGTCCAACAGATTCCTAACTTTTATGATACTGACTATTGTTGAAAATTCAGATACATAATTAGTATTTACATAAGTCGTACCAAGTGGAATTAAGGCCGAACGTGCTTTATTTGCTAAATCTGGATAAACCATTTTGAGAGCAGTTAAATTCATCAAAGTTTGGATTTGAGAATTGTTGCTTCAGCAGAGCTTTGTTCTGTAAATCAATGAATTCATCCTGTAAGTTAGCATCATTCATGGGACCAAATTAAAACTGAAATGATTTCGTATCCACTATTTATTTCTTTAATCGGATTGAAAGTAATCGTCAAAGAACTCCATTAGATTTTCTAAATGCCTCAAAATATTATTTTGAATCCAATCTGTAAGTAACGAGTTATTGCAATTCTTTTGCGAGACGCCTCATTCCTTCCTTGCAGACCTTCCATTCCCCACCTAGGGAGGAAAACACCATCAGTTTAAGAACTCCCGATTCAGTTTTCAATAAATATATTAAATGGTCACTATATTTTGCAGTTTTCTAGCTACTTCAATAACTTCCCTCAAATTCTTAGTAGTAAGTAAATGTGGCAGGATGATTAAAAAAATGTCCATTTTGAAAAATCGCCTAAATCGAGGGATGGGTATACTAATGAAATATTATAGACAGCATTTTTTTACATTTATTCATTGCATCTTACAGTTTTGTTCACTGATACGCACATTTTGTTGACGTATAATGATAACCAAGCAATTTTAGTCAATTTCAACAAATCAACCATCAAAACTACCATACCTGGAAAGTTGAGCAAGCGAGATCCAAAATTTCAGGTATATTTAAAATTCAGTTTTATGAAATCTGCCTCAACTTAATTTCGTCGTGTATTTTGATTAAATTTTACTTTAGACCGTGGAATTAGTGGGGGGGTGGAGACGAGGCGGTCGACAGGTGTCGGGAAGTGTAGGAGGTGGAGCTGCCCTAGTTTGGAGTAAAGCTTCTCCTTCCGATTTATTTCCATGGAGTCCTCGAGCACCTCACGAAGACCATGCAAATGTTCATGTTTATTCACTGCAAGGGTAACGCACTTTTTATAACATACATATACGTTTTTTAAATAATTTACTTATTTAAATTTTACAATAGAAATCCTTTTCTTTTCTTTTCTTTGCTTTTTTGAAATGGACGAAAATCATAGTTGATATGAGATAAAGTAAGTTTTGTTTAAATTAATATATTATAAATTAATATTTAAATATCAGTCCTACCCAAACTTTTTAGTACTGCGACTCACTTTTTAGTACCGCAATCCACTTTTTATAATGCCAAACTTTCACAACCCACCTATGTAGATTTAATGAATATGGGTTTAGTACTGTTTTTATACTCAACACTATCCAAAGTTTTATTTACTTCTATATATAATTTATAATTAACGAAAACAAGCAACTGGAAAAAATCTTGTTCATCCGTGGACTTATCCAGTTTTGTCAGTGAGAGAAAAATTTACTCTCACCGACTCTTTGGATCAGCTCATCTTCTGCCCACTGGGAAATTTCATCGATCCTACGTGCAATCGTGTTATTTGAAAGTGAAATCGTTTCGACTTATTTCATGCTCTTATTACCAAACACAACTCCAACTGTATATTTTATTGCTGGAAGCACTAAAGACTCGCCAATTGTGTGCGGCTTGCGGGATTCGCAAACTAATCGAGTACGAGGCGTGGATAGGTTAAGCTGTTCCAGTTGTCTTTCGAAAAATTCTAGTGGCTTGTTTTGAAAATCCGGATGCTGCGTCTCAATATACCGACGCAATTTGTTCGTTCGCATGCTCTCATTTAAAAACTTTTCGCGACCCACCAAAAATTGAGTCGCAACCTGTAGTTTGGGAACCACTTCTTCAAATTTTTTTTGATCCAAAACTTAGTTCAGACATGAAAATATGTCTTATATGATTTCAGATCTCAAATGACTTTACAGTGCTTTCATCGGATTGAATTTGACCCAATTTGTGTTTCATTCTCGAAAATACACGAAAAGATCATTTATTCAGTTGAACAAAAAACTTCTAGAAAAGTATGTACATACTACATATATAATCTGATTTATTAATATATTGGATTTACTTTATTTTACAATTTAGGGAGGTGTTATTGTAGAATGTCGCCAACTTGAAATAAAAACTGGAAGTGAATTAGAGGAACTTGAAGCGATTCGGGTAGCTGCTCCAGCTCCAGCTACATGTGCTTCACGCTCTCCGTGTGAAACATTTTTGCTCCTCACTTGCAGCGATAGATCTGTGCTACTACACAACTACGTACACAATGTTACAACTTCTGTAACGGCTGCTTTCGTAAGTATCTTTTTGGTTTTGAGTAACAAAAGGATCAAGTCTCTGTTTGATATTTAATTTTATTTAATATTCTGTTTCATTATAGGTGGCACGAACTTGTTGTTGGTGGCAAGATGGTGGCGGAGCAGCCATTGCTGTTGGAGGTGTGGGATCTCAAATACAATGTTGGGATACAGCTTTGGCTCCAATTAGTCTTGCGCCAGTTGCTGATCACCTGCCACCCTCATCGGTGCTAGATCTATCTCCATACTTCCGGTTATTAGTTAAACTTGACGATTCACGACCCACATCTTTATTTTCTTCGGCTATATAAAAATTATATGTTTTGTATCTTCAGAAAAGAGCCTACCATGACATATCTTCTTTGGAACAATAATAGAACGACGAGAATGATCGGAGGCAATGGATTTCTTTCCGGAGATGGACTCATGTTAGCTGTTATGCAGGATGGCCCCCTCGTTTGTATTCGAATACACGCCCCAACTTTTTTTCAAGTTCGTCGTTTTTTTGTGATATAAAAATCATAAAGTGGATTTAGTGCAGATTTTCAATTTTATACATTTAACATTGTTTTTGCAGGGTGATGAAGCTGGAGGTGGACCGGTTTTTTTGGGTTCTGAGGCTACTGCCGTTGCTAGATTGCGAACATTGGATTGGATCAACCATGGAACGACTTGTCTTGCATTATTGCATCGTATAATAAATAGTCTTTTCTCGTGAGCTATTATTTATTTTATAAATTATTACTTTTGTATTTATAAAATATTTATTTAATTTATAATTTCTACCGATATTTTAGTCGTCCATTAAATCTTGAGCGTGAAGAACTGGCGCAAGCAGCCCTAGGGACATTTTTAGCACCTGCTCAACCTTTACCTTCTTCGGTGCGATTAGCCCATTTACCTCAGTTACGTGACCTATGTCGCCGATTTTTTCACCACCTAATGAGATTTGGAAGACTAGAAAAAGCATTTAGTCTTGCTATTGATGTTGGGCATCATGATTTATTTGTGGATGTGAAATTTGCAGCTGAAGCTATAGGCGCTGAAGATCTCGCAAATGAAGCTAATCTTCGAGCTGAAGAAGTACTTAGTTCTTGTGGTGTGTATATAATATATGTGCATAATTATAAATCAAAATGATTGCCATATATCCAAAAAAATAAATTGAATTACAGAATCATCATGTTCTCGAATATCATGCTCACACTGCTCTAGCTCGAGTGATCTATCATTGGAAGAAGAATCAACGATAGACAAATCTTCATCTCAAAAACAACTCGATCTGTATGGACAATCGTCATCACATAATCACGCATCACAATCATATGTTCATAGATCTCCGCCACCATTACCATATATACCTAATCCACATAGTTCATATCATAAAAATTTAATTCCACCCCCCAATTTCCCAATACCTAAACTTTCCGTTCAACCTAAGTTCCCCGAAAGGGAGAATTTTCCATGGAACGAAAATGTATCTCATCCACTCGATGGAATGGCTCCTACTCCTTTACCCGGAGGAAGAGTGTTACACAGAGTTGTAGAAATTATACCACAGCCCGTCACCAAGTCACAATCGGCTATGGATCTATTTCAAACGGAACTTCCAGAAAATGCTGCACATTCAGATCGGATTGAACGTCCAAGATACAATTTAAATTCAATAAAGAATGACAGTCTGCTTAATCTTTATACTCCAGTATATCACCAACATCCCACTTTATCTGGAAGAATACCGTCTACTATATCAACTCTTCCGAACACTCCACCGGCTTATTTCCCTATGTCTAATAGCAGAGACTCGTTATCCAGTCAGAATAATAAAGATACAACTACAATTTCCATGCAAAGTATTAGAGAAGAACTCCCTTCAAAATCGCCACTTTATAACAGAGCAGACTTTGTAAGTACTTCCTCTTTGGCTTGGAATAACAGATTAAACATATCGAATCCCAGCAACAAATATTTTGGACTACCGCTGACAAAAGATTATCTATCTACCTCTTTGCCGCAAGCCAATAAAGCAGAATTACTTCAAAATAGGCAATTTGAAAAATCAAATGGAGGAGCATTACCGACCAATAATAAAATCACTCCAACGCCTGTCATTAAGACGTCTACGGATGGTGAAAATCCTACCACTAAACCTCCTGGAGAAAAAAACAAAGTTAAATTTTCTGACACCGTCACAGTTGCCGTTGTACCTGTAAATTATATATTTTTTTTTTTATATTATTTTGGATTTGATTAAGTATTCATATTTATTTTTATAACTATTTAGGAGATACCTCGAAAAGAAAGACGTTCAGATCGTTTGAACTCTGGAAGGGGCTTATTAAATTCAGGCGGAGGGCTTTTAGGGCAACTTGATCCACAACGAGAGCTCGCAGACAGCTTACCTTTATGTCATCCTCATCACGATTATCTGAAAGATTTTGCACCACAGGCAGGTAAAATATTGTATAAAGCTAGAGTTTGATGAGACATCTTTTTTAAGTAACCTCAATACATTAAGCTCTTGTAATTAAACTCTGATCTTTAGATGTAGATACATATGTATGTATGTATGTACATACATAGTTACCACACAGTTTCAAATAATATTTTACACAGATTCATATTCACTTTTCTTTTCATTTTAGATGCTGATGACAAAGAGAAGCAGACAAAAATTAAAGTGGTTCATTTTGGTGTGGTTTAATAATGGTTAATTTAAGTATTCATCTAATGTGCCATTGCATAGCACAGAAATGATGTTATTATAATTTTGGTAGCATTTAAAAGTGCCATTGATCTTCTAGATATACAATAATATACCTACATATATATGTATGTAGAAATAGAAATCAATACTCATAAATTTGTTTTCAATATTGATACAAATCTCCTTTTTTCTTTTAAATCAATATTACAAAATATTCTGTGATATTATAATGTGTACTTATATTATCTTGAAGTAGCATGGTGCTAAATAACTATAACATTATTAATTTTATGAAAAGTTGTGAAATGTAATGATGCGTTTTTAGAGGCAAACAAATCTGATTGAAAATTTTGACAAAGGACAGCTTTTCGTCAGAACACGCATCCACTATAAACGTAACCTAAAGCGTGTGCTATATTAATTTAGAAAGGTTCAGCTTTATTCCATACAATTAGAAATTTAATTTAATAATAAATTGATGATTTTTAATTACGCCTGTACAAATTATTTTTACTTTATTTAAATTTTAAATACATAGTCGATATTATAAATCTTGCCCTATATTTTTTTATTATTAATCTATCTGTTTTAGTTTATGGAAATAAACTGTAAAATTTTCGGATACATGCAACGTGTGTATGAACAGCTTTATCCTGAAAACTATTTTTGAAGTCAGTTTGAATCCTTTATTTTCTCTCTTCCATCCTTGGTTAGGTAGGCAACCGACTATAAATAATTTATACATAAATAATTAATATGTAATGAAATAATATTATTTTAATTAGAATATATTCCGTCCATGTCGAATTTTGTATTTTTTGTAAGATATATTTTAATTTTTATTATTTTTATAAAAAAATATACAGGTTTATGTGACTAAACTTTTCTTTTACTTAATTTTCTTCATACTTATGTATATGTAAAATACGGTAACCGGACAAAAGAGAACATGACAAAACAGAACATGACAAAAGAGAACAGGACAAAAGAGAGCATGACAAAAGAGAACAGGACAAAAGAGAACAGTGTCAAAACAGAACAGCAAAAAAGAGAACAGTGACAAAACAGAACAGCGAAAAAGAGAACAGTGACAAAGCAGAACAGCGAAAAAGAGAACAGTGACATAACAGAACAGTGGAAAAATAAAATATTTATTTTTGTCGTATCTATTTATTAATTACATACATATAAAAGAAAATATGTTATATTATATTATGTTTATCGCATGATAAACATATTTATGTTTATTCAATTAAATTTATTTATATGAATGTACATAAATATATAGAGAACTAGGAATTATTTTCATTACATAAGAGCATAGAAAATAATTAACATTTCGGTCCAAAGTGTCTCAATATGTGTGGGTAAATCATTTAAGAGATTAGAATCTGAAAGTATTTGACTAGAAAAAAAATCTTTACTACCTACATATGTATATAATTTTCAGAGAATATTTTTTTGCCCAGAACCTACTACTTAATTATGATAAAACTACCCCGAACATCGGACTTTTCCTTTACACCATTCGCAACTACATAAATACACTGCATAAACGGAAAAATTGTGGGAATTCTCTACTCCAGCTTCCACATCCTTCAAAATGGCAACATCCCCGACGCAGAGTGGAGGGAACACCCTTAAAGTACCAGCGCGCGCTATTTTTGGAGAGCTATTCATTCCATCTTCACTAAATATATACATCGCAAATCTACTATAATCTAAATAATGTCAGCAAAATAAATTAATTCTATAAACTTGCACATAAAATTTAATTGACAGACACTAGATCCCACACCGATCTATTAGGGCTCACACACACTTGAGCGGTGATTGCATGACGTAGCCCCGTTGCTATAAATTGTGACGTCGGGTGGGGTGGGGTGTTGCACGTGTGCATCTATAAAACCATAGAAATGCATGCGTTTAGTATTTCGTCAGAGGACGTGTGTGGCGTGGCGTGTGAGCCCTAAGAGCGATATTACATTGAGCAACAAAACCAGCACCAGATTTTTTTTGGCGGTGGCGAGCATCTTATTACATTGCACCACTTTTCAAGCTACCAAGCTACCTGCTCATCTCATAATCTTCATACAAAAAAAAATACTATACGAAACTAGGTACTCTATGTAGACGTAGAAAATATATAAAATTCAACCTCTCGTATTTCTTTCTGAATTTCATTGTTTTCGAAACAATTGCGTTGACGTTGCGTTGTGTTGACAATTGAGTACGACGATGCAAAAAAAAGGTCAGAAAAGGGTTTTTGGTGAAGATTTTTTTCGGCGAACATTGACTTCCAAGAAATTTTCAAGCTACCCAGAATCGCATCGTCTAATACATCGTAATACTTACCATTGGAACTTGTATATCTATCTGGTCGCCGAGGTTCAAAAAAAACCTGGTGTTCCGTTTTGTTGCTGAATGTAATATCAGCCTTACGCTCACTCACACGACATTGGTTGCGCGCGCTCACGCTACATAACCTCACTAACGCATGGCACGTACACATACACTCATAGCACGGGTAGCGCAATGCGCTCGATTTTTCAACTACCTACTACATTTTTAACAAATTACACTATGGGTAGATATACATAAATGTTAACCACCCAATGACACTCGGGCATTGACTTATTATATAAATAATACCACCGTAGAAAATGTAATGGGAAACGAACAGCTCTGTACGCGCTTGTTTTTTAAATAAAGCGTTGCGTTGTTTTGATCTTTTGAATCATCATCATTTTCAGCCATTCATGATCCACTCCACTCGACTCCACACATTCTTCTCAATTCATCAGCCCTCGGTCTACTTTGCTTCCTTTCACATCCTCTCGGATACTATTCCAGTATTTATCACGTTCATCTGCCATCCATTATTCTCGCTACGTGTCCAGCCCGGTAACCGGACAAAAGAGAACAAGACAAAACAGAACACGACAAAAGAGAACAGGACAAAAGAGAACAGGGCAAAACAGAAAAGCGATAAAGAGAACAGTAACAAAACAGAACAGTGGAAAAATAAAATATTTATTGTTCTCTTTATCGCTTTTCTGTTTTGTCCTGTTCTCTTTTGTCGTGTTCTGTTTTGTCTTGTTCTCTTTTGTCATGGAACCGTCCAGCCCATTGCCACTTTAACTTTTTCACACGTTCCGCTATAGCTGGCACTTTGGTCACAATTTTTACCCATGTATTCCTCTTACGATCTCTTCTTGTGATACCACGCATACATCTTTCCATGCTTCTCTGTGTGCACTGGATCTTACGTAACATTCTTGAATAGTCAGCGAGAGTATGTTATTGAATAATATACATCAGTACTTTGATTTACGCGGTAGATATGTTCCACGAAAAATCACTTAAAAAATATCAAAATATTTCAAAAATTTCTGGTTCTCGTATGGAGAAGAACACTCCTTGGTTCATCATCATCATCATCATTTTCAGCCATTCACCATCCACTGCTGGATTAAGGCGGTAAGGCCTCTCCAATCCTGTCTGTTTTGGGCAATCTGGGCATTCTGCTTAATTCATCAACCCATCTTCCACTTGTTCTTCCTCGCTTTCTTTCACATCCTCTTGGACACCATTCACCTTGGACACATTTCTCGCGTTCACCTGTCATCCATTATTCTCGCTATATTCCACTTCAGCCACTTTAGCTACTCTTCTTATCCATGTATTTCTCTTACGATCATACCAAGCGTATGTACATCTTTCCACGCTTCTCTTGTGTGCATTGCATCTTACGTAGCATTCAGCATCCACGTTTCGCATCCATACGTCATAAGTCATAACTGGCAATACGCATCGTTCGTATCTCGTATGCCTTATTTTTTAAGCATAGCGGGATGTTGGATTTAAAAACTGTGTATGTATGTCCATCAGTGGCGTAGCGTGAATTCCAGGCGCCCCCCCGCAAAGTATTTTAAGGCGCCCCCCCCTCCTACATATGTACATATTATTTTCAAAATAATATTACATACCTTTATTAGGTAGAAAACATTTTACTTCTGGACTTCACATTGGTAAACACTTCGATTATTTCGTTAAATATGTAAAATAAAACGAGATGCAAATACATACATAGGTTGAAAATTTTTTGAAACCTGAAAAGTCAAAAACACCACAGAACAAGTTAAAAAATTCGAGTGTGGCCAACCCATGACTTTATCTATATAAAAAAAATACTGAAACACGATAAACCGTCACTTCTCATATTTTGATGAGTTTTTTTTAAACTCACCATTGCTATAAGAATTCTAATTTTATAATATTGTGAAAATTCAAAATATATAAAAAGCCGGAAAAAATAAAAAAAAAAAAAAATCATGCAAGAGTAAACTACCACTTCCGATGGACGGATTTTGATCAAAACCTTATCAACTCTTACGCCTTATGTGAAAACTATAGATATGACATTTCTATGTAAGTAGTTTCGGAAATATTGCGTGGTAACAGAATTTTTGATTTTTCTACAAGAAAAAAAACCAACTTACCGTTGACAGATTTAATTTTTCGTAACAAGGTATTGCTTTAAGGTTATGATATTACAATATTATGAAGATACCAAATATGTAAAAGGCCAAAAAAAAATAAATCTTGTTCTAATATCTCTTACATCTTACGTGAAAATAATAGAAATTAAATTTCAGCACGATAGACTTGATAGTTTCGGAGAAAAAGTTAAAAACACCAAAAACCAATAGTAAAAGTACTACTTCCGGTTGGAAAAAAAAGTTTAAAAATTATATTATTTTGAGGGTTGTTACACATACATACTACATATACAAAATTTCAGCTTAACATGTATCATAGTTTTTCTGGAAAAACCTTTCAAAGATAACACAACAATTAGGTGACTTTCCAAGGGTTGACGGAAATTTGGTTGCCTGTTAACAGACATTTTTGAAGCCTTATGGATTGTAATGGCCGGCAAAAAACATATAAATATGAACTTTTAGTGTAATAGGATAAACGGTTTTTGAGTTGTTAGCGATTCTACACACAGGTACACAGATTTACAGACACAAAGACACACAGTCATACAGACATTTTCCAGAAATCATGAAAACGTGATCAGGGAATGATTCCTGATACAAATCAGTCAAAATCTCAAAATGGAATGTTTGTTTGATCACAATACTTTATCCAATTGGGATAAAGTAAAAATTAGTGAAAAAGACGCCCCCCCCCCGCATTGCGGGGTCTGCAGGCGCAGTCGCTATGCCACTGATGTCTATTCTTCCAAAAGCGCTCCATCCTACATAATTTCATTCTTTGCGGTTTGAACGGTACTAGTATATTATATAAGGAGTGGCGCGAAGCTGACCGAAGCGTGCAGTAAGTGTGTACGAACCATAAGTCTACAAAATGATCACTCCACAGTCCACCAGGCACATTTAACATTTTACAACCATCGGTTGGCAAGCCTGGAGCTAACCGCGCAAACAAAATCCCTCACCACTCATCCCCCATCAACGAAACAATCATCCACCAAACGACAAAAACTCCACGACACACATACACAACACACACACAACAAAACATCAACACAACCTACAACGAGAAAAACAAAAGCTCGCAACGAAAGCTACCGAAAAGAAAAGCGCGCCATACGGCATACTATACAAGGGAAGAGGAGTGGGGATCACTCGCCACGTGCGACAGACAGTCGCCGTTGAGCGTTTGTGTGTGAGGGTCACGTCGCTCGTTTCGAGTGCGAAATCGGTATCGGGACTCGCGAAGATCGTATCCCGATCAGAGGGACTACGCCCCCTTTTCCTCCCGGGGCCCCATTCTGCGCGAATTCGCACCGTTTCGTCGATTCGCACAGGCCGCATAGTTGGCATTCCAGCGTCCGCCCGCGCCCGATACAACTCATGAACTCGTTTTCGATATGAAAATAAATGCCTAAGTATGTTCACGCCCCGCCGCTCACCTCCTAGCAGTTTGTGAACTCGTCTTCTCATCCCCTACGATCTTCGTCGTTGGAATACATCTCGTTTTCGATATCGCAGATGACAACACTCCGGGTCGCATAGCTTAGGTGAGTTTGTTTGTTTGTTTGTTGTTGTTTCGGAATGCGCGTCGTGCGTTTTTCGCACTGTGCCACCGCGCGCTCCCTCCCCGCCACTTTCAAAATCGCTTATTGACACACTAAAAAACGTGTAAATACGGCCATCCACCAACTATGTATGCATTCCTCAGATGATTCTTAGTGCAATTTGTTTGTTTTTTTTTTTGATGACGCTGTCTAATTGTGATTGTAAAACTTTCAAAATTGTTGCTTTGCATTTTTTTAGATCTCAGCTCTTGTAACAAAATTAAAATAAAGTACATATAGCCAATTAAACTAACCCCTTTCAAAATTCAGTTTGCTCAATCTGACAATTAAGCTAAAGGTACACCCGTCACTCGATTTACGCGGTAGACATATTCCACAAAAAAATATCAAAATATTTAAAAAAATTTCTGGTTCGTATGGAGAAGAACACTCAGCAGTTCACCATCCACTGCTGAACGAAGGTCTCTCCAATCCCCTTCCATTCCTGTCTGTCTTGAGCAATCTGCTTCTGCATTCTTCTCAATTCATCAGCCCATCGTCTACTCGGTTTACCTCGCCTTCTTTCACATCGTCTCGGATAACATTCCAGTATTTTTCGTATCCATCTGCCATTCATTCTTCTCGCTATGTCCACTTCAACTTTTAGACAGTTCCGCTATATCTTATTTCTTATATTTGGTCATGCTTTTTATCCATGTATTCCTCTTACGATCTCTTCTGTGTTATACCGAGCATTCATTTTTCCATGGTTCTCTGTGTGCACTGGATCTTACGTAATATTCTTGGATTCAGCACGTTTGATATAATATCCTTTAACGGTTGAAATGATACCTTGATCTAATGGTTGGATTATTAAAGTAGTATCCCCAGTTGACCTCTATTCGTCACACAAACCGCGCGAGAAGACGCACGGGATGAATTAAAAAATTGTCCATTTTGTAAAACCGCTTAAAAAAACCCCGCGTAAATCGCGCGATGGTCGTATATGTAATAATATGTGACGCGATAAATACTGGATTGGTATCCGAGAGTATGTCAGATAAAGCAATGTAGACCGATTGGACGATGGGCTTATGAATTGAGAAGAATGTGTCAAGTGGATGCAGATTGCTCAAGACAGACATGAATGGAAGAGGATCGAAGAGGCCTTCATCCAGCAGTGGATGGTGAACGGCTGAAAATGATGATCTAATATGTATTGATGCGTCCAATGAAAGTATCGACTTAGGATTTCCCAAATTGAAAGGCTCTTTAATTTTTGTCTATACTCTATCCAACTTGAGAAGCACCTTGCTTTCGCGAAAATATAATATAAAGAGGGTTGTCGGTAAACTTTAAATACCGACCATTTATAATAACTGATCGAAAATCGGAAAAGTTACTGACCCAATAAATACAGGCCAAACAAAATTTCAATGTGCCTATCTTCCAATATTACATATCGCGTCCTCAGAGCACAAAGGTGCCACGTCCAAAATAGTAAATTGTTCAGGGTAGCAATTGTATGTATAGTTTGAAATGGTCACCACGCATCAAGGGAACTTTATACAAAAATGATAATCGTACGTACATATTGCACTGCAAATATTTTGGTGCTACATACTTCATTGTTATTAAATTTACACAAGTAAATTTCACGACAAATTTGTATGGGCTTCTATCCGAACTCGTCATAGCATAGACTCATAGAGAATATTTGACATGTTTTGATTTTTGTCGTCGTCGCAATCCTTCTCAAAACTGAATAATATTGACATCCGTTGTTAATTTCATTCGCAGAATCGTTCTGTGCAATCATACAATCGCAATGTGTCGAATAAACGGGGTGTAATTTTGCATGTAGCCCTCTCGCAAATTATCTATGCCGATTTTTTCGCACATGTAGATATGTACGTTTGTTTTGTCGGTAAAAATTGCGTTGTGTAGTGAGTGGTAGTTAGTTGTCCGATGTAAAAAGCCGGAGAATGCGACTTTTGCGCCGCGGAGCCGGTTTTGCGTTGTGCCCCTCATTGAATATTTTGCAAAAGGTCGCGCGCGGGATTCAAACAACGCGCATTCCGCGCGAAATGCGCCTCTGCCCAGATCTAATGAAACGTTTTTGATAAAAATCCACCAATAATGGATGTTTGTGATGTTTTGTAACATCTTTCCGGTAGCCAAATGTGATAGTCTATTCTAACATCGTTTTGAAACTTGTCAATCGTTGCAATACTTCAAACTCATCATACGTATTACAGATTATTATCGAGAATAAATTATCAAATGCGGTTGACCCGAATGTGTTAATTTCTACCCAGAGATAGTCCCCGTGTAATATTGACCGATGAATTTGCATAATCAGGTAATACACACGAAACAATGGGTCTCACACAAACGTCCCCATTGTCGAGTAAAAAGAACTCACGTGTGCGAAATCGACATATGTATTGCAAAATAAAAGCGACAGACATCGGTATTTGGAGTGTAATCAATGCGCGGCGTTAATATCGTTGAAATTTTTTTCCGCAAATTTATACTTCAACTTTGTAAGCGCGTGTTTACTTACCGTCAAACCGCGTCACTGTTTTAACTATGCGTTTATTTTTAACATCTTCCATGTGACTCACGATAATTGGTCAATATTGACAATATTATAGCACCGGCTCGCGAATCGACGTCAAACACATTTCTGTTTAATCATTCGAATTCTTCGACCACCAGTGGCGCCTCTTTTAAAAAGTCAATGCCCCCCCCCCCCCCTCTTTAAGAACTCCAGACTAACAAATTGTTTAATCGATATGTACGACCTATCGAACGATTCGAGTCGAAACGTCGAAGGGAATATTTTAAATTAGAACGAGCCTATCAAATTTCGTCAACAGAGGTAGAGAATCTTCGAAATGCTCCAATATGTTTGTCCGAGAGTCAATCGTTCGATTTGTTCGATCGATGCGATCCAATCGGTGCCAATTATTGGCGAATCTTTCACGACTTGTTTTTCGATCATAACGATCAGATAATCTCCATTTGTATACATATATATATATATATATGTATATGTATGTATGTGCACGCGCCTTAAGAGGTCGGATCGTCGACCGACTGTTGCACACTTCTGGCTACCGTGTCCGCCTACTACCACATACTAGCACGGGTTCGACTCGCCCTGGAGCGAATATTTTTTAAGACGTATAAATTATACGCGAGCCAAAATGAAACGGCATAAAAAAAACCATCGTACATAGGTAGTGTGTGTGTACAGACATGATTGAATTTGCATCGTGGATACGGCACGAGACCTCTCCTCGATAACGAGCTAGCTGGCCATCCTCGCGATCAGGTTTTGCACCTGACCAACGATCAGGAAGACAAAGATATGCCTCGAATCAGAATATATAAAAAAAAATAAGTTCATAGTACGGGTTCTCTAGAACGCTGGGCTTTCGTAGTGATTTTTTTTGTTATTAATTTCAACCCCCAACCTAAGAATTGTGCATTCGATGAAATTTTATACTGGAAAAGGTTTAAGTGTCGCATTTGTTTCTACTTTGAGTATAAAAACGTACAAGGTTAAACCGTGTACATATGTATGTACTTATGTACTACAGTTATTTATCCGTCGGCTTCTTTCAGCCGCTGATAAAATCTGAAGTGGCCCTTGAACCGAAGCCATACAACTTTATTTGCTTCTACTTATACATATGTATGTACTTGCCAAGTTTTCGCTGAACTCTGGATACAGGTAGCGAATTCGTTTTGCCTATTTACCTTATGACGTTCATATTATCGAATGTTTCCCATAGCACATATTTTATTTGACCTACTGTTGGGTAAGCATTTGTTTATTTTATCTCGACGAGGTTTCGCAAATTTTATCGAATCATTGCCACTGTACGACATGCTTTAGGATGTATTTATTATACATACATTGCATGTACATATGTAGAACAGAGTGGAGGTCAAAGGCATGCCAGTGCCTCACCCATGCATGTGTCGTTTCAACGTTGTATGTCTTTTGACCAACAATTAATTGTGTTGGCACAAATTACTAAGTAGACCCCTTCGACTTTACATTTCACTCACTTTGTAGTTGATTATGCGTTCTGAGAAATGATCGTCAACATTGAGCAATTTTTCCGAGCGGAAATCCGATGAAATTCGTCAATGTGTGAAAATTTCGGGTTATCGTCGGATTAAAATGATTGTTTTTTTGTATTCGAAAGAAGCTTTTTGAACGCATTTCTTTACGTGAGAAATGTTCATTTTGTTAAAAATACGTGCCCATTACATCCACGGGGTCCGGTAGCATCACGTATTATATTGGTTTTGAGTTCAAATTTCACTCAAAAAAAAAAACATCAAAACATTGTTATTTGTGTGAGAAATTATTCAATGTATCGTTATTATAATAAAATTTAAGTGCCTAATTATAAATTACTAGTAGCGAACCCGTTGACATTGTCATCGGGTGTGGTTATCATTTCGCGCTTCTCGTGTAGTGAGTTGGTAAGCTTATATAGCGCGCAACCCATGTGTGTGTTGTGTAGTGCGAGCACTTCGCGCAACCCGTGCTATGTGTGAGCGTTCCTAGGCTAGGCTACGCAGCCAGCCCTCAAGCAGATATAGTAATTCAAACATGCACCTTTTACGATCATTACATCATCATCGTCATCGTCATTTTCAGCCGTTAACCATCCACTGCTGGATGAAGGCCTCTCCAATCCTCCTCCATTCATGTCTGTCTGGACTCTAGAGCAATCTGCATCCAGTTGACTCCACACATTATTCTCAATTCATCAGCCCATCATCCACTCGGTCTACCTTGCGTTCTTTCACATCCTCCCGGATACCATTTTAGTATTTCTCGCGTCCATCTGCGATCCATTCTTCTCGCTATGTGTCCACTTCAACTTTTAGACACGTTTCGCTATATCTGTCATGCTTCTTATCCATGTATTCCTCCTACGATCTCTTGTTATACCGAGCATGCATCTTTCCATGTTTCTCTGTGTACACTGGATCTTACGTAACATGCTTGAATTTAGCCTTGCGCTATTACATACAATAGTAATTCAAATATGCACCTTTTACGATCATTCATAGTTGTATTTTTCAAAACACTTCACACAAGTGGACTGATACACTTGTATATTCAGTCAATAACTGGAACATGCATGTAATAAACACCGCAATTATCCAATTTTCTCATCTCGTACGCGATCAACAGAAATCCTTCCATTCACCTACTTATGCACATTTTCCATTTTATGTGAATACGGTGCTTAGTGGCGTGCTCTCGTCGCAATTAAAGGAATATAATAACACCTTCGGTCGCAGAAGTTTCTCAGCATATCTGGTACAATGTATGAAGTGGCTACACGCCATGGGTTTACCGCAAAGCACTCCACCGCACAACTTTGGCCCGTCGAAAATTGTGGCGGCTTCTCAGAAAAATGCTGGAGTGACCCTGCATGAACCGGCTTTTCATTCAAGCGTCTCCACACAGTGCGTATTGAATTTCAATTTAGGTATAGGGTGGCCCTCAAGTGGCTTTTCAGTTTTCGGGTGGTGTGGTGGTGGGGCGTGTTGAAGGGCGCCAGGAATGCGGTTTGCGCACCCAGCGGTCCATGGCCTCAACATGACCTTCCCTTCGAGTGTCAAGGCCCTCGGTCCTGCTTGACGCGTGCCACGTGTCACATGTCCTCGAGCCCGTAAAAGGATATCCACAGATTGGGTTCCAAGATCGCAAAAAATCCACTCGAGAGTCGTGTGGACCGATCCGCATGCAGATTGCCCTATGTGCGATGTAAAGCCCGGTACACATTCGCGAACCGAAGGCGAAGCGAACAATAGGATTCGCTTCGTTGGTTTTAGGTACATAAATACTACGTCCACACCTAAACATTAGCACCGAACAGCGACCTTCGAAGTGAAATACAATTGGCAGAATTAACAAAAGAAGATCTTTAACAATAACCTAACCAACAAAAAAATACTCTGTTCGCAGTTGGACCAAGATCGCTTCGACAGCGGTAACGTCAAAATTTTTTTTTTGTATACCCTTATTTTTTTGTGCATTGCGTCTTTGTTTGTGGCATCTTGGCGTGCAGTTGTACTTATCCACAATAGTAGTGGTAGTAATGGTAGTATAGCGCAATAAATCATCAAGTAATAAAACAATCAACTCACTTTCGAAACTTTCTTACATACAATGAAATTCAGAAAAAAATATGAGGGGTTGAATTTTATATATTTTTACGTATGTACATATAATCTACCGCAGCGGTCGCCAACCGGTGGTCCGCGAGAGAATTTTGGTGGTCCGCATTTTTCAAAAACATCATCATATTCAGCCGTTCACCATCCACTGCTGGATAAAGGCCTCTCCAATCCACTTCCATTCCTGTCTGTCTTGAACAATCTGCATCCACTTGACTCCACACATTCTTCTCAATTCATCCGCCTATCTTCCACTCGGTCTACCTTGCTCTATTTCACATCCTCTCGGATACCATTCCAGTATTTCTCGCGTCTATCCCAGTCACGTTTTTCACATATTCCGCTGTATCTGCCACTTGAGTCACACTTCTTACCCGTGTGTTCCTCTTATGATGTCTTCTTGTTATACCGAGCATACATCTTTCCATGCTTCTCTGTGTGCACTAAATCTTACGTAGCATTCTAAAATTTAGCATCCAAGCTATACGTCATAACTGGCAGTTTTCACAATGAATAATGAATATATCGTTTATTTATTATAATTTTTATTATTATAAGCTGATATCCAACTTTTTGCAAATAACTTGGAGTGCAAATACAAGGGTAATTACCATTTCATATTTAAAATGTTATTTTTATGGAAATAATCATGGTAGTGGTCCGCGGGATTCGAGATTTTGAGTTTAGTGGTCCGTGAGGTCCGAAAGGTTAGCGACCGCTGATCTACCGGGTCATAACATAATGCATTTCAAATTTTAAAATTGTTTAAACATTACAAAACTTACCTTGGGGAATCCGTTTCACCATTGCCTGGCGTTATATATATATGTAGGTACATATTATTTAGTATGGGTTCACCCCCGCCTAAAATTACATTCAATTTTATCCGCGAAATACTTTCCCGGTGTAATGGGCGTGATAAGAGATACGGCTACTGAAAATCGAATTATAATAAATCGATTCAGTATCGGACGATCGTTCGTGTCATTCGCACGCTCGTGCGTTATTGTTTCGCAATCTGGCATTCTTTCGATCGCGGTGTGAGTTGACTTTGACTGTGTTTCGTCAGTGTGACAATATGAAGTTTCATCAACCATTACTGGCCATGATGCCGAGTTATCCTCTCATGCGTCGCAAAAGGGGCGTCAACGTATTGGACATTCCAATGCTCATCGAATTCTTCACTAAAGATGTAATTTTACTTTTTATTTACCTTTAATGTGCTGGAAAAAAGTCTCGAATTATAGAATATGACTTATCATCATCATCATTTTCAGCCGTTCACCATCCACTGCTAGGTGAAGGCCTCTCCAATCCACTTCCATTCATGTCAGTCTTGATCAATTTGCACTTGACTCCACACATACTCAATTCATCAGCCCATCGTCCACATCCTCTCGGACACCATTCCAGTATTTCTCGCTGTGTCCAGCCCATTGGTACTTCAACTTTTTCACACGTTCTGCTATATCTGCCACTTTGTGGTCATGCTTCTTACCCACGTGTTCCTCTTACGATCTCTTCTTTTTATAAGGTTATAACCGAGCATACATCTTTCCATGCTTCTCTGTGTGCACTGGATCTTACGTAACATTCTTGAATTCAGTATCCACGTTTTACATCCATACGTCATAACGGGCAGTACGCATTGGTCTTTTTTTTTAAGCATAGCGGGATGTTGGATATGTCCATTCTTCGTTTTATCTCTTTTTCTTTACAGTCATGTTCACCAATTGTACTAGGTATAAATAATTATCAACTATCTCTACAATATGGTTATTTACTGTGACTACGTTTTGCGTGCAAAATTTATTAAACATAATTTTACTTTTATTAAAATCAATTCTTAAACCTACTTTCATACTTGCGTTGCTTAACTGTGTTTATGGTTATATGTACATACATATGTGCATATATGTATGTACCTACTCTCGTTGTGAATTGTACTTTGACTGGCGGCATGTTAAGTCACTTTATATCTAGATAAGTGGTATTTCTGGTATTCGTCCGGTACCCTTCGTGCCCTTTGACACAATGCTGCCTTGGAATTTAATCGAGTGGAAGTATCAGCCCCGCTAGCTTTTAATTCGTTGGGACACGGTTGTCGATAGTGTTTTACCTTTTTGTTTTGTCGACGTAATCTGCTCTGGCACCACCTCGCGGGACAATAAATTATGCAGCGGTCGATAGAGAAGCGGAGGGGCCTCTAATTCTATATTGTTATCGTAATGACATGCATTCCTCAAATTGTTTTGTATTCCGAGTGACGACCGCCGTCAATGGCGGGCAAGGTTATTCGAGAGAATTCCAAACGCAGATGAATATTGAGGTGGCGTGACAGCAGCAGCATTGGCTTGCTCCATTACGTTCGATTGTCTCGCTAATTGCCGCAAATTAAAATGCTTCAATCGTGCAATCACTGCGGGAGCTTATGCACGTATGTACATATATGATTTTTAAGCACTGCGTCAGAGACTTCTAGTTTACAAAGCGTATAATTAAATGCTCCAATCGAAAAGCACCGAGTCGGTATTAAAATTTTCTGGCTTGTAGTTTTGCATAAGTTGCAATGTGACTTAATCCAACTTATCATTCATCATTGGCCCGACAACCCAGGGCTGGTCTTAGCCTCCTCCTAGATTTTCTTCCATATTCCGTGTCCTCCAGTTGGTTGCACCGGCCACCCTAGCATCTCGGATGACCCAATCCAGCCTCCGAAGTTTGGGTCTTCCTTCTGGTGCAGGTGAAGGAAGGTGGTGCTGTCTATTCTAGCCACACGGCCTGCCCATCTTAGTTTTCCGATTTTGACGAATGTATAATTCAACGATACATGGATACATATAAAAGTTTGATGAACTCTGAACCGCAATTTCAACCGCTCATTTCAGAATCATTTTTGGTACGTTGTTTCGGCCATTGAAAGATTTCACTGAAGGCATGTCGATTACGCACGCAGTGAAAGTATCGAACAGGTACACACAATTATAATGAATTCAGTGAAAAAATTCCGTGCATGATATGGATATGTGTATGTACGAAAAGCACACGTTATTATGTATTTACATAATACATATAACACAATAATTTGTAAAAACGTAATACATGGTGATTTTCCGATGTAACCTTCGTGGAATGTTGAGCATTCGCCTCTATCTGATTTTATGACTCGTGTGGAATGAATTCACGTGTAAAACCGCAATTTAATTTAATTAATGACAGTAAAATAGTCGGTCGTAAACGCAAGTTCCCCATAGTAGTATTTAATATGCTAAATATTGTTTATAAATTATCCTCATTTGCATATACACATGTATGTATGCACTACTCCGTGCATGTGCTTATTATTTTTTTCAATTCTTTAGAGCTTACATACATACTTTCATCCGTTTTTTCGGTATTTGCGATGCGCTTAATCTTAATACGATTGTATTATGATTGTTTATACATAGACGGAAATGCTTGGAGTTTTCATTGTAACTTCTAAGAATTGATTTGTCTCACTAGTCACTATATGTATGTACATACATACATATGTACATACGTATGTGTGATCTGGCTTAGGAATTCAGATTATTCGCCGTACTTATCGTACGATAACACTCATTCATTGCATCAGATAGCGATAGTTTACGTCTATTAGTAGGCTTGCAATTTCATAATAAATAAAGGAAGTGTATGTATACCGAAAGCGATAATGCGATTTTATCTACGCTAGTTCACCTCTAGCACTCGTAATCAGATTTGTGCATTAATGTGACATCGGTCGCTGTCAGACTTTCTGTTTGTTGGTAATCTGTCACGATGGATTCCGATCTTTCGATTGAACTATAATAACACTCATTTTGATGTACATATACATTTTAAATTACAGAAAGACATTGAATTTGAAATCCTGTTTGGGTGAACCAAGCGTGGATCATTTTTATAGTAACATTAGGAAAACCTGATTGGAGATGACCGATTTGATACGGATTTTTCAAATTCAACCATTCGGTTGATCATTTGTTATGACCGTGTACTATACGCTTCAATAACTACAAGGAATTGAACTTCGGTGAAAACGTAAATTCACAATACCGCAAAAGTTCGGGCTGAAAGTTTACGATGTTTTCATGAACACCATAGTAATTGAGTGTCTTGTACATTAAAATTTTCTGGAGAATTATTTATTTTGGTATCTAATAGAGGTTCTGGTTCATCGGTAAATTGGAATTTTTTTTGTATGAACTCTGAATTGCCGGTTTAGGGCTCACATCAGTCAGGGTCCATACCCTCCTAAAACCTCAGGAATGCAGTACGTAAACAAATGAACAAAAAAAAGGCGCATTCGATATATTTTTTCTACCACCTCTCTCAACAATGCAGTGTGAAATGGTATCTGACGGTCTGCAATAAAAAATGGCATATTTCGAATAATTCACATTGTGTGTTCGAGAATTTTTGGAATGTTATTTTTTTCCATGTATGTATATTTAAATAAAAACCTTTTAATGCGTTGTGTATGTGTGTACGTTGTATACACAGAAATCGTATACGTTATTATTCGAATTCGACAAATATTAACAGCTGCCAAACATTTATGTCGTTTTGTGACACGTTCCAAATTAAAACGCGCGTTTGAATATTTAGACGCGTGCTGCGTATATTTCGGATTTATTCAAATTTGAATCTCGACCGTAGAATTTCGTCTACATTGGGGTACATAGCGGTGAAACTAGTGCTGTTAGCCGTACAAGGAGTAAATGAGATTCTTACTATAGGTTTACAGTATACAGATACCTGCTTAGGTTTTCATTACAGCTCAATAACATTACATACTCCACTTTGGTATTTTGGTTCAGCACTGAATTCAGCCACCGTTAAAGTACAGTTTTTTTTTTCGAGTTCAACATTGCTATAACCGGAAGTGTGATTTTGCCCTGCTAGTCTCCTAAGGACGTCCTTGACGGGCAAGGACGAGCGTCTTTGAGGGCAGTGCTCGAGTCCTTGTCGGCTTTTGGGCGCCAAAAGCTTTCGCGGCCATGTTGTGGATATCGTGACGTCACACTGGCCAAGCGGCATTCCTGGCGCGCTCTGCACCACGTCCACACGTTATACCTCGTGGTTCAACCTGAGCCCATGGTTTTGACCGATCTGGGTTTTCCCCATCACCTACCTCGTAAAATTTGTTCCGAAGTCGTAATTGGTTCAAATTTTTGCCCGACATTCCATTCCTCTTATATCCAAGAATATTAATTGCAAACGTTTCTTGCCAGTATCTTAGTCTACGATCAGCAACACATTTCAATACAAAATATTACGATATTGCTTCAAATTCGTAACAGTATCGGGATAGACGTAACTCACCATTAATTAGTGCTAGTACATATGTATGTACATATAATGTCTCGTTCTGCTTTAGAATGTTTCGAGGATAAAACCTACTATGTAGTTTTAATAGGTGTAGGAATGATGAATTGAATTAAAAGTAGACGTTTTGATTTATTGATATGAAATATAGGATGCGGTTCTTGTACCGCTTGTGCTGTAAATGTGTCACGTTCGTTCTGTTGCCTTGTGTAACATATTTGTGGCACACGTACTCTTCAATTCATCAATAATTTATGATCTTATAAAATCCATCACGTACACGCACACAGGTTCAGATTTTGGTAGCGTATTATTATGTATTTCTCGGAACATAAAAAAGTTCAGACCCCATACGTGCATAAACAGCATTTTTGAATTGTTTTGTTTCGAATAAGAACCGGCGCAGGTATGCATCTTCTTTTTTTTCGTAATCGATGGGCAATTACTTAATAAATTCACCAAGACTAAAATTAATATCTCAAACTTAACTTTTCGATATGCATACGTACATGGATGTGGTAGTTCATAGACGTCAGGAAAAAAATACATCGGTGAGATCAACGTTCGCCAAAACCGCATTTATTGTTATTCGTGCTGTCCTTGACTTCCTTTCGAACAATTCGGATTTAATATTCTCATTCATGCTTTTCCTCTCGACAGTGTTTTGCTCCCGTTATGCGAATTAAGCCGTTTTGCTAAAGTGCTTTCTCTGAACTGTCAATTTTTTGCATTTTTTCAGAAGTATAAGTGTTGAAATGTTTGTCGATCCCTGCAACCGGTATCGCCTCTTCTGCGAGTTCGCGAAACGAGCTACTTTTTGCCCCAGTGTAAAAAAATATGTATTGCTCAATAGTAGCTGCCGTGCTTATGTCATCAATAGTGTGGAATGCTTTTTGCTTCTTCATATTTTTTTTCGACATGTCTCATAAGTTATAAAAAAAGCTTAACCTTTCCGGAAATAAATACCAACCCCAATCTTTTATCCGTGACACCTCTATAGCCCATTCTTAATGTTTGGAGATTGTGGATTGAATCGTGTAGCTATTCATGTCAATTTGTCTGCATTTTTCTTATTATTGTTTTTCTTCTCTTTGGAATTACATACATATGTATGTACTTATCTTTTAATCCAAATCATCGGTGATAAATTAAGTTGTATAATTGTCGGAATTCCGCTTTATTGTATTTTTAAAATGTCGCAATTAAGTTTACAATCAACTTCTGCGAAACTTCTCTTTTTTTGAATCGAATCGCACTGATAAAGAAACTTGGCTGTGGTTCGCTGAATTTGAACAGCAAAAAGCACGCGACAACTGAAAACGAATAGCGATCGTCATCTATCATCACGCCATTATATCATTTTCAAAGAATGACGACGTATTTTATAATACGTCGGTATTTATTTATTTTTTTCGGTCAATCTCACCGCTATGCGTGCACGGCGAAGGTTGAATCTGGCCATCAGGTATGCACGCGAGCCGCTTCTAAAATAACCAGTCGGAACAACACGAGACATCCCCCATTGACAAATGCTTCGAAAAAGAAAACTCCAGAAGATAACCCCGTAAGGTGACATCACCGAATCGCCCACAGGTGTTGGGCAATTAGCCATTAGAACAATCATGAATAATGATAGACGAAAAAAAACCTGCGAACATGTGTGTGCGCTTCGATACAGGAAACCATTAAAATATTTCGAAGAGTGGACCGTCAGTTGCCATATATAAAAAAAAAACTCGACGTGGAATTCGTTAACTCGTACTGCGGCCAGCTAGCCTATCCGAGTATCTGCTATGTACTCCGTGAAGCGTATGAACTTTTTTTACACGATGAAAAAATTATGGAAATTCTGATATATATGTAGAATAGGCTTATAAAGCGCCTAAACTGGATTCAAATGATTATGTGAAGACATTTTACATACAAAGTTCCTTGCAGGACAGTGATATAGAAAGATACCGAGCTAATTCCTTTGATAGTTCCGTTGTTTACACTTAATGGGATAGTTTCCTTGGAGATTTTGATACAACCAATTTGCATATTGATTAAACAAAGTCGTCTCGGAAAATTAAAGCCGATGTCCGCATTTAGGAGCAGTCGTAAAACTTAATGTCAACAATTATTGAAAGTAATTAGTACTTGTTTGCTCGTGACGTATGGACGAGTAATCGAAAGTGGACGCCATTCGGCAAAACGGTTTTTGGCCGATTCCGGTTGGGGATGTCCGTCCGAAAAAAGACATGCCATTGGCCAAGAAAGGCACGTAGACGAATGTGCACAGACTTACATACATATGTACATATGTATGTACGATTATGTATTGTAGCGAAATCGTTGGCCAACGCAAGTCTAATCGACTATGGGCTATCGAATCTGAATAATCAAAATTTATATATGTATGTATGTATGTGTATAGTTCCTTATCTAGTCTGTCGGAAAACCGATCTGCAAATTGTTCCACATTATTAACTGGACGAGTATCAATCGTGTGTGTAATCGGTTTCGTCTCGTCGCGTCGTTAGCCTTGGAAATCTGGATCGAAGGCTGTGTGTACTATTTGAATTTTTATAGCGATCGTAAAAATTCAGATTTCGTTACGAATACCAGAGTGATAGACCAGTGTCCATTTTGCATTTTTAATTAATCGCTCAAAACTGTAAATAAAACTCGCAAACGAGCCAAGTCGATTGGGTGGTGTGATGCTGCAACGGAAACGCTCATATGGAGTAACGTTGCAATTATGCTATTCTTGACATTTTGCGAAAAAATACAATCCTGCACGTAACGACCTACTACACTTATTACATTTTGAATGTATGTATATCTATATATGTATACATACATAGATATGTGGGTACAATCGACAAATCGCGAGTCTTTTTAGCTTCAATGAATTTTCAATCTAAAATGCACGGTTTATAAGAATTTAAAACTTTATTTGTTTATTTGTTAAACGCCTATTAGGGCTTTTACAGTTAAAATACATAATAAATTAAATTAGAAAAAAAAAAGTCGAGTTAATAAATGAAATAATAAATAATGAAAGATTAGTATTTTAAAAAATTAATAAATTCCGAGTACTTATTGCCATATTTAATCATTCTGGGGATGGGAGTATGAAAATAATAATTATTACGTGAAATATTTTCACAATCCAATAAAAAACGAGAACGGTACGCGTGTGTACCTTTAAACGAAAAGTCGAATGAAGAAGAATAGGACTACATATGTTTGTACATAGATATGTACATATATGTATGTATGTATTAGAGAGTTTAATATATTTTTTAAAAAAATTACTTGATTTTATCATTTTTAATTTTGACAGAAGAGAATCATAACATATGTACATATTCAGTAGGTTTGTTAAAAATAAAGTTAAAATTTTTCAACGATTTACAATACATACATATATCTATTTTAATCTTCAATAGAATACGAATGAATGGCAAAATGAAGTGACCAAACTATAGAGTTACACTTAAGTTTGCTTCTAACTAGCGAATTAAGATTGTGAAAAGGTTTGGCAGTTCTGAAAAAGAAGCCAAGTTATTTGTTCCCATCCTCAGTTATATGATTAATAGGCTCAACAAATGTAAGCCACTAGTCAATAATCACACCCGAGTCATTTATTTTAGAAACAACATGTAAATGTGTTCCCTCGATTGAATAAGTAATAATTTATGGTTGCGTGCGAGCGATACGATAATAATAAACAATTGAACGTATTTCAATTTAATCATAGCGGAATTAAGATACTGCAAGAATAATTTACGGTACTTAGCCGTGACAAAAAGGTCACACGGTGAAAGGTCACGCTGTGTGTGAGAATGACAATGGATAAAGTAATAATGAGACCCGAATGTTCGGTCGATCGGACGCTTTCTTCGGGTAGAGCCTGTATGTACGGCGGTATGAGAAAATACGTAGAATGTTTACCAGCAGGTAGCATTGACCTCGTCGATGATATCACACGATATCAAATATCTCGAGTCTAATGGAGAGCCACGGCGATAGCAAGCCATTAAACGCAAAATGTATTCTACAATACAACGGCAATAGTGGCAGCAATCGACCAACAACGGAGAACGTTGGTCAGTCGGGTGATGGTGACGTTGCGGCCACATTCCACTGATGTTATTTGGATGCCAGTGCCCAGCATCATAGCCGCTGGGCATCTCTGGCCGGCTTCTGGAATCGACGCTGATGATGGCCTCCCCTCGCCTCTCCCTCCTCGGCCATACCAGACCCGTAATCGCACATTGTCTAAACGCGGCACATACTCTGTTCCAGTAATCCAAAATTGACTTTGACCCAAGACAGTGGCAAAACTGCAACATTTCCTCGGTCTGAATGTCTGTTCGAGTGAGTGTTCTGTTCTGGAACCCAAATGACCATCTCGTTGACGTGCTGACAGTACTCTCAGATTCGATGCTTGAATGGTTGAACTAGTACTCTACTATGTGAATATTTCTAATTTGCCTTAATTTATCGGTTTGTTTAGGTCGAGTTCATACTGTAATACTGGAGTAGGATGTACATACATACATACATACAGGTCCTCTAGGGCTTTTATCGAAATACAGCGTGTGTTCTCTTTCATCAAGACCTTTCTTCCTGGTCATTGTGCCTTGTATTATGATGTTCCTTTCACAATACGTGTACAGCATGAGAAAAATGTTTGAGAAACGACGTAGAGCCAACGCTTGAATTATGTTCGTACGAACTCTAGTCCAGAACGTCTATTCAATTATGTATGGAGTTGAAGTGGCCAGGTGGTTCGCTTCTCAGATCTCTAAAACCCGCTTCTCTTTTTTTTCAGGGTCCGTCCTTTTTCCTGCCAAGTCAAGGTGACCACATTTTTCGTTTGGTTTCTTTTGGAAGAGCGAATTCTTATGTAAATCGAAAAATATGTGTAGCAGTTGTCCGTGTCGCTGAAAATCCTGTAATCATACAGTTGCGGAAATAAATACGCATTTGGCCACTGTTTCGAGCTTATGATGGGACATTTTGACTACACACATATGTATGTATGTACATACATACGTTGAACCTTGCGTACGCAGTAGGTGCACAATGGTACCCAATAGCCGGATCGCTATTGTGCTTCATGTGTTTTTGATGTGATTATCTTCTCTTTTTTTTTTTTTGACAAACGGTCAAAGTCGTTCCGCATTCCTGCGTATCTCATCGTTCCTTCGACAACAAAACCCCCATCGGCATTGTATAAAACCAGTGTTGCACAACCTTTTTTTTGTGTGTTCAATCATTTTTTTACGCGCAGTCGTCTATCAGCACGAGCTAATCCGCTATTTTTTTTTTGCAATAATTACTACAATGCGAATTATTTCATCGTTCAATGGCAGGTACAACACAAAATGAATAATCCTGTAATACTACATACCTCGCTTTAATTAAAATCAAAACTGAATACAGTGCATGTATAGTCGCCGGTGGATAATTACAGCGGCTAACCGTGCTTATTTTTCATTTGCGATTCAATTGAATCGCGTCGTTTTGCTTCGCGCAGGAATTTGTCCCAATTTCTCTTGGGGTCCAGCGTATACACTCTTGAGCAACAAGAGCGAATGACCTTTAAAAAAAAAAAAAAATGCAAATGTCGTACCAGCGCGCGTAGCGTATTGTTTTGATACGACGTTTTCACAACGTGTCAAAACTCTTCCATGTATCGGTATCAAGGACTTTTGTTTTGTTACCGTAACGCTCTCTAGCTGTTTAGGACACTTTCTAGTAGGCAAATCGTCAATGCTCACTTCTAGGTCATTAGATACCTGGACAGGGTACTCTCCCGATTTGTTACAGTTCTGGTTATTTCGAATTGGATAGTTCCGGTGGGTAAAAATAGTGGATTATTACCCATGGGCACACATATTGATCTTCACGCGTGTTCTCGTGCGTGTTGTCGTGCTTCGCTTTCAAATGTCAGTCGGACGTTTGTTGCTTGCGTACTTATAGAGAAAGTGTTCCATTTCTCTTGGTCGTTCGGTGAAGCAATTATGACCGGCAATTTATGCGTTGCATGTGACGCATTTCACGTTTTCATATTTCGAAACAACGAGATTTTCCGAAGTAGACGTCACTCCCGAGATGTCGAGGTTGGAGCTGTGCTCTTCGCCGTGACCCAAATTTGATCTGCTTTATCTCTTTGAAGTGTGTGCGAATCGCCAATTATGATAACAATGCCTATTGTCGTCAAAGTTGATCTCAATTATTGTTCGATAAATAAGAATAGATTCTCACTTTTGGGTTTTGTTCCATAGACCAAATCGCACCGGCTTATCTGCATACCACAGTTCGATTGTATTGCGTGTCGCTGAGTCTTAAATAGGTATTTCTCAGTACACAATATTATCAGATTCAATTCAAGTGTACATATGTACATATATAGACCACCTGTAAACTTCCCTAGGTTCAAAGTCGGGTATTAGGTGGAATTAATACTGATGAACATGGTACTATGTAGAATTAGATTTACTTAACTTTAATTCTTCCCTAACTAATTTGCTTATCAAAAGTTTAGTACGACTGTGCGCATATTTTTTGCTACTCTTCTGCAAATCTTGCACATTTTACAATTTCATAATTTCGTATCATTGTTGTCGCTTTTGAATAGGTTGACCAAAAAATTGCTCAGACCCGCAGACAATGGAACAGAAAACCTACCGTATCTATACAAAAATGTATAATGGGATTTCACACCTTCGTAATCACGGCTCGTCACATTTGTGCGTACCGACCAGATTTTAGTACGTATTACGTTTTGACGTTTACAACTCGCTGACAATGCCAGGTTATTATTACGTTTTAATTATGAATCGTTTGTTACGTTGTAACTCGTTTTTCAATGACTACATTCCAACGATTTTAACTATTTTCGCTTGTACAACTAAATAACTGATCAACGATGCGATATTGAAACATGAGGTCAAACGTTGAATATGCATTTTTTTTCGAATATATTGACGGAAAAAAACGCTATTGTATGCGAAATCGATTGAAGCATTAATCAAACGGTTTAACATTGATTAATTGCGATTTTGTATGCCTAACAAATTTTTTCATGAATGCAATATTCATACACACACACATTGAGGTATGCGAGTTTATTGTCTTCTTATTGTTTGAATTCAAAATCTATATGTATGTAAAGTGAATGCGTAAATTATAACTTCGAAGTAATGTGAGTATATCAGCAAGTAAAATCAGGATTCCTTGTATGCGCGTTAGGGATAATATAAACCCTTTCCGAGTGTAAAGAAAGAAGTACAGATTCCATTCTAAACATGGCCAAACTTTTATTTTTATTTATTGCAATTTCCAAATTATACAGGTGACTCCTCGCATCCATGGTATATAATCTCGTCCTTGCCCCTTTTGGGATGCATGCGTCTCGGATTTTTTGCAAGAAGACGAATCCCCTCATTTAAATTATTAATGCAGAATTTAAATTGCAGTGCCTTTCATTTTTTAATTTTCTCATTCGAGGAATGGCTTAGAATTCTATTGAACACAACCCGTTCTACTGTTAAACATTTTGCTTCGTAGACCTGGACTTTGAAATTTCTCAATTTCCGAGAGTGTTCCTAAATTGTATTTTTCATACCTTGATGGCCTACTATTTATATGTACATACATGTATAGTATACATTTATATGTACATACATATATACAAATTTTCGTATAGGGTTAAAATACGGAAGGAGGCTCCAAGTCACAATGGCTGAGGAATTCCGATCACATTCTTCTAATGATCAAGGGTTAACACCACACTCCGAACGTCCAAGTCCAGATTTTTCGATTTTATACAAAGAAAATATTACCTAGGTCATAGACTCACGCATAGGATGTTTTGAATGTGTATTAATTAGAAAGCGATGAAAGGTGTATTGAATGAGGAATTTTTTTTTATTAATGTTGATGTTGATGTTGTTATTGAAAAATGTGCGAGTTTTGGTGAATCGTTGTTAGCGGTCTTCTGAGAAACGTTTTCTCTAGCGCACAAGGGTCCCGAGATAATATATAAATAATGACGGTTTTTCCCTGTACGAAAAATTCCGTGTCGATTCGAAAGGTATCGTCAACCGTTTGAGCAGTAATTTTCCAATAGTTAAAATTAAAAATCGCAGTTTTTCACAGTTCTTACGGAATGAATATAAATGCACACGATATGCACATTTACAAATCACACTATCGACTAATGTTAATTTTTGAAAATGTCGTATACCTGACGCAGACGAATATTAACATAATTTTTAAAAAATTTCAGTGCCTAATTATTGATTACTAGTAACGGGCCCGTTGACAATGTCATCGGGTGGTTATCATTTCGCGCTTCCCGTGTTGTGAGTTGGTAGGGTTATATAGCGCGCAACCCACGTGTGTTGTGTAGTGTGAGCACTTCGCGCAACCCGTGTCATGTGTGAGCGTTCCGAGGCTAGGCTACGCAGTTAGCCCTCGAGCAGATTCCTGCTCTATTGCATACAATAATTTAAACATGCACCTTTTACGATCATTACATCATCATTTTCAGCCGTTCACCATCCACTGCTGGATGAAGGCCTCCCCAATCCTCGTCTGTCTTGAGCAATCTGCATCCACTTGACTCCACACATTCTTCTCAATGCATCAGCCCATCTTCCACTCGGTCTACCTTCTTTCACATCCTCTCGGATACCATTCCAGTATTTCTCGCGTTCATCCGCCATCCATTATTCTCGCTAGGTGTCCAGCCCATTGCCACTTTAACTTTTTCACACTTTCTGCTATATCTGCCATTTTGGCCATACTTCTTACCCATGTATTCTTCTTGCGATCGCTTTTTGTTATACCAAGCATACATAGATCATTCCATGCTTCTCTGTGTGCACTGGATCTTACGTATTGTTGCGTGGAGCGGGGGTGGAGGGACGGGCTCAGGGGAAGTAAAGACTTCAATCAGATTTAATGCCTTTATTTGACCTTTGTTCGGCTCGATGGCCATGCTCGAACTGTCAGATTCGTCCGCTGTCTCAGTGCTGCCAACCCCATAAGTGTCGTGTTGGCACCACTGAGAACAACTTAGATAGGGGGTTTACCCAAACGCTACAGTATTATTCTTGAATTCAGCATCCACGTTTCACATTCATACGTCATAACTGGCAGTACGCATTGGTCGTATGCCTTTATTTTTTAATCATAGCGGGATGTTGGATTTAATTTAATTTAATTTTTATTTTTTCGTTTTAAAATATACCGATGTCACTTCACAGGTATCCCTAAAACGCCACATCGGCCAGATACATGACAATTATAATAAAAATATTAATAATGATAACAAAACCAAAAATAATAATAATAATATCTAAAATGATAATAATACTAATAATATTAATAACAATAATAATAACAATATTAATAATAATAACAAAATAATTGCATAAAAAATAAAAAAAAAATATATTTTAAAAAAGATAGATATTCTATGTCTCGAGAGGGTCCAAAGAAGAATTACAAAAATGCCATCCGAACTTCGATCACTACCTTATCATGAAAGATTGAAAAGACTGAATCTTTCCACATTGGAGACGAGAAGATTTAATTGAAGTATTCAAAATAATAAATAATCATTATTCATGTGATATGACCAACCTCATTATGTTCAATGAGAACCCTCATCTAAGAGGTCAAACTCTTAGACTCCGAAAAGAAAAATCAAATAAGATTGTTAGAGATTCATTCTTTTCAAATAGAGTGGTTCAAGTTTGGAATAGTCTTCCAGATTCAATAGTCCCTTCAAAAAATGTTAATTTATATAAAAATCAGCTAGATTTATTCTTAAAAAACAATGGGTATTTGTAACTCTTTAATACATGGACCATTATTCATTTTATTTTATGTTAATTTTATTTTTGTTTTATCTTTATTTTTATTTTTGTTTGTTTTTTTTTTTCTTTTTATTTTTTTATCTCTATTTTTATTTTTGTTACTATTTTTTATCTTTGTTTTTTTATTTTATTTTTTATTTTGTTCAAATTTGGCAATACTGTCCTCTCTTTCTTTCTTTTTCATTTATAATACTGGTTTTTTTTTTTTGTTTTTTAACTGATACCAAACCCCATGGGCCTATCGGCTATGCCTTCTCTCCATGTAATTATTAAATAAATAAATAAATATATCGAAAAAATCCAAAAATACTGAAAATTGCTGTCAGAAATCGAGAACAAGTCAACACTCCTAGAAATCCGATTTAAAAGTGTTATCGCACTCGATACCGGCGAGTTGACGAGCATACAGGTTCTACCTATATATCTAATATCTATGTATGTATGTTCATTCTTCCCAGACGAATGTATAGATACAGAGTGGTTAAAATTTTGATTTTACTTTGAAGTTTGAAGCTCTGATATTAAATCCTTACACTGCTGAGAATTTTCATTGTTGTTGACCCCTGCTTGGGCATGTGTTGGTATGCAGAGGCTGCAGATGTTGTAGGAAGGCCGCCGAGGGCCCGGAAGGTCGCCGTGGCCAGCCCTCTGCTCTTGCCCATCCGTACATACCACTGAAACGAACTAATGCCTTCCACCTCTTTTATTTCTCTTTCGTTTTATTCTCTTCTTCCTTTTCGGTGCTCCTCTCGATTCGGCTGTAAAGAATTTAAAAAATACCTCGCCCTGCACGCCGGCTCGCTCTGTCCGTCCGTCCATCTGTATCGAATTTTATTATCGTTTTGTGTTTATCACCGAATGAATGCACTTTTATTATACGCGACAATAACGGAATAATTATACCTACATTCACCCGTTCGACATTCGTGCCATATAATAATAATCATCTTATAAAGAAAATCTTATTTTTTTATTATCACTGTAATTCAATACCGTTTCAGAGATGCACCTTCGGTTTCCTTTTATGCATTTTTTGAGCGTTACCTTACACGTGCGCATTGAAATGAAATGCTTTTCACATCGAATTCGCACACAGAGCACACACAGGAAGCACTTTATTGTACCTGCATAATATACCTGCACCATTTACGGTAAACTATTATTTAGTTCATGCACTACTATAACCTCATTGAAAATTCTCACTTATCCTGTAGTAAGTAAGCGAAACTTGCTACAACCACGTCTTTGATTTGGTTTATTGCTGTTAATGTGATAGAAGTATGCACAGTAGGGTTAATTTAATTGTAGCCTTGCCAATAAAATTAATTATGCCATTACGACTATCGAAGTCTATACAAGAATAAAAATGTTGTGGCATCGGCTCATAAAAGAGCGCAGTACTAATGGGATTTCTGTTGCGTTTATGGCAGCCGCGTTTCAATATCGAGGAATTCGTATTATCTAGCAAATATTTGCCTCTTTTAGATGAACTGGATCTTGTGAAATAAGACGCACCGAGACGACCAGCGTGCTGTGGCGTCGGCGCCGACCGCAAATTCCACATATCGTACATCGATCGAGGTTGTTGTTGTTGTTGATGTGGATGTGGATGCTGTTAATTTGATGGCATTAAAACCATGGCAATTCTAGCTTAGTTGTCACACTTTGATGGCAGACGAAGCCCATCAAGGGGCGCCAAGATGTCGGGCTACGCCCTTTCGTACACCATGAAAATCCTATGGGCTGGTTTCGTCATCACCCGATAAATCCGACCAGCTTCCGTTTAACAAAACTGGCGCCGATTTGGCCTCAACTTTGTGTGAATTTGACCCGGAATTTCATAATCCCATGGCATGTACATATGTATGTATGTACCTAATTGATCAGACGGCGTATGCTGCTTTTGGTCTTCAAAATAGGAAAAATTCTTGTTATTCCACTTGTTTCTCATACAATGTAACTACACACACGTTACATTATCAGAATTCGTTTAGTGCGGGCCTTACAGAAGTGATAAAGAATCTCATAAATCTGAAATTCGTTTATTATATCGACGCGGGGCGCTGTCTTTTTTTTTATGAAGTAATTTAAATGCAAAATGGCGCGTCTCATTATGATTTATTTCGTTATATTTCTCACGGAATTGAATTAAATTTATGCAAGCTGTGATGTTTCAATTTACATTGAATTCGCGTTCAGATTATCGACTTTTTTCGCGTTCGATCCGGCGATCGTCCGTCGGTAGTGTACGAATTCGTATAAAGTGCGTCGATTAACATTATTACTTTCGTCGTAACTAAAATTTGGTGGTAAACCCCTGGCTGAACAGCTCTCTTAGTATGTGGAACCGATAAATTATAACAGTTGCATAATTTAACCATCCGAGTCCAGTTCTCGGTGTTTAATTTGAGTGGTTCTATTGAACACAAAAGTGGACAATTTACAGTGCGGTCGACAACCATTTTATTTATGTATTTAAAAAGCTAATTACGAACCAAAAAGTAACTTGAAGCTAAAATTACAAAATAAACTTAATTACATATCTATTAATTTGGTTTATTTTTCTGAGACCTTATGGCAGTCCATTGCATTCAACAACACCTCTGTACAAGATACTTCTTCTATGTAGATCTACTTAATTTTAAATTATTTTTAACTATTAACTTATTTTTACTCCTAGTATTATGGCAATGTATATTATACGATACCCCCCTATTAAATACTTTTTGAAATAATTCGGTAATAAATTTTTATCTAACTTAAAAATATATACTAACGCACACTTTTAAGGTTTCACTTACATACATTCCTCCAATTTAATTCATTCAACATATTTCTTATGATAGGTAATTTATTTACATTTAAAATACTCCGCATAGCTCTATTTTGCAATTTACCAAATTTAAAAATTTTGTAAATAGGTAATGCAATTGAGGACGAACAATTGCATTATAAATTTTTCATATGATCAGACTTGGCACATTGTCGACATTCGTCAACTTGGCATATTGACCTTATGATGTATGTAGGTATATACGTAATATGGTTGTACGGATATCGTAAAAAATGCTGTACAATAAAACGATCCAATTAATGTGCAATTAGATTTCACGCGTTCGTAAAACGCGTGATTTATGCCGACGTTTAATGCGAAATCACCGTTCGTTTGGAATGTTTTCAGCATTGCAATGATGCAGTTTCATTTTGGTTTCGTATGCGAGGCTCGATTTTGTCGTGGCTTGTAAGAGATGTATAGGTATGTATGTATGTTTTCTCTTCATCAAATATTGGTAATTTTGAGCCGGAACTGTGCACGTCGTGCACACTTTGCTTATTACATTATTCGCCGGTGTTTAATTGGCTTTTCGAGTTTATTTTTAAAATACACATTTGGTCCGATTTCAGTGTCCACGTATGCAAAACTCGTTTCATTCACCATTATGCATGCGACGCGCTCGGTTTTTATTGCATTTTTCCGCCATATTTGGACGAGACCGGTGCGTTCGCCGCGTGGGCGAAAAGATTCTTGTGCGCAACAACACCTATTCAGCAAAGTATGTACACGGTTGTCCAATTATTTGTGCAATAGTTGCTCAAATGTGCTATAATAAACCTTGACAAGACCACCCCGCGACATTCTGTCGCTATCCATAACCTTACATAGTTTAGTATAAGAACGTCGAACTCGCTTGTAAATACCACATTTAGATCAGATCGTGGATATCGCGAAAATAATACCAACAGACAAAACAACAGGCAGGTGGTTAGAAATTTGAAAGAAAATAAACACAATTTTCATTAAAAATTCGCGATTTCCAAAATACATATGTAGTATGTATGTTTGTACATATACTATTTTTATTTTAGTTTAATTGAAAATTAATATTGGTATAGAAAAATAACAGTAAAAATGACAATTAAAATTTTTCACAAGTTATGCTGCGTACACACCGAGTAGCGAACGACGAAGGCTTGCTATTGTGTGGATGTTCATAATTCATAAATCATCGGAAGTTATTGTATGGAGCGTTCCACACAATAACAATTCTCCTTTGCCCCTCGTCGTTCGCTGTTCTGTTCGTCGGTGTGTACGCAGCATAAGAACAAAGATGAGCAGAATTGTAAAAAAAATAATTTCACGAGTATCAGATTGATTTCTATAGTAATCAGTGCTCGAAATGGAAATTTTCACGAATGGGAACGCTCGATAATTTTCAAAAAATATCAAACGACCTTTTTTTTTTAACTATATGTATAGAAAATGTACGTACATTTCTATACATACATATATTATAACACCAAAACACTTGCGTAACATATGTACACCAATATAAATGAATTTATGGTTGTATATATTAGGTTATTAGTATTATTATTATAGAAACTGTATTACATACATACATGCACAATTTACACTGTTAATTTTTTTTAAATTTGAATAATTGTTAATATCACTATTTACATAGCTAGTCACGCCCAGAAATTATAATTCAGACAACTTAAAAAATGTTGCTAGAAAAGTGTTTGTTAGTGATGAAGTGCAGTAATAAAATATAAATAAAAAAAATAATCAAGCGATTCCCGATGATAGATTGAAATTGCAAATACGTTCGGTAAATTCAAGTTCTCTCATCAGAGGTACAGGCAAGACTGAAGTATTTTGAAATTTTGGTTCCTATAATGGTAACGGTACAGCTGCTTTAGAAATTTTGTTAAAATAAGAAAGCCGACAATTCAAAGAAAGATATCGTAAATTATCGAAATGACCGATGCCTCGAGAGGGACCCGTTGCAGTTCGACCATAGTGTGACAGACAGTGCCGACCATAAAGCAAGAAAACTTTTTGCGCATAAAAACCCTTGAAAGTCTAAATGTTATCTTCAAGTAACACAAGTGCATCCAGCTTTTTCAAAACATAATAATATTTTAAATGGCTTTTGGCTACAGATAAGATGCCTTTGTCGGAATTGAAATGTAAAGAATTTAACTTTCAGTCAAAGATTGTGATTTAGGAGTCATAAATGTAAAAAAATTCACCTTCTAACATTTTTTCGGCAATAATTATTGAAAGAGCACGGAAATTTTGGTTTTTTACGAAAGGGAGCGCTAAATTTACAGATTTCACGAAAGGGTACGCTACGTTTTCAAATATCACGAAAGGGAACGCCCGCTCCCTGCTGCTCCCGTTGAATTCGAGCACTGATAGTAATATGAGTAATAGTGTAGAATTATTAGGTATGAGTGAAGAATTAGGGATTGGAAAAATGTTTGAGTATTGAAATTTTAAATGCTGGGAGGCTGGAAGACCATATCAAAAGAATTAGGATGTTTGTTAAAATGTTGTATGCTCTACAAGTAAATGAATTGTGGAAGAAGTTTGAAATAGAGGACTTCAGGTGAAACAGGTTAGGATTACGAAACGTTAGTTTAGGGAAATTTTAGATAGGACTATAGGAGATAGATAGGCTATCGACTATGTTGTTAAGGAGTTTGTACAAGAAGCAGAGATCGACAATGGTTCGTCTGGGTTCGTGTGTAAAAATGTACATTATTTTTTTCTTCTTCAATTTCTCCAATTTGGATGAATGTTAAGCCAGGGATAGACGTAGGCAAAAACTATCACCATTTTTCCGAACATTATAGTTGTTGAGATAGTAGCAAACGTATTTTTTGTACGTCAAAATGACGTGTCTTTCTGTTGGTAGGTGCATTGTTTCGTGTTGATAGAACCGTTCTTTCAACGTGTTGACTTTTGTTGCCATCTGTTAATCTCAGGTTTAAAGCGGCCTACACAAGAGCGACGGATCGCAGCGATCGGTCGCTCGATCGGCCAATCGCCCTAGTTATCGCTCGTTTGTAGGGATATCGTCGTGCAACCGAATTGGGCAGATCCGTTGCCGCTTATTTAGTTTGACTGACCGCCAGTACGACAGCTATGCACATGCGAGACGGAAAATGCATTGCGCGTACGAGTGAGCGAGAAAGCTAGCGCTACTGGCTACGGCGTTTTTCTAACCAACGCAACCCCCGCTCGCCACCCGGAGCGGATTACCATCCGCTCGCGAATAATAATCCGTTCCGGTTCGTGAGGACCTTAAATACGATCGGCGTGGAGTGTAAATCTTGCGTCGGCTCCGGACGATGTGTATGCTGAATACGTGTGGAAGGTCGTTCGAGAAGTTGTGAATTTGTTAAGGTTCACACGAATAAAAACCTTAGCAAATTAGCGGCGAGCGCACGGATTGGCGCTCGACGCGTGCAGCCGCGCTTTTAGTCGAAAGTGGCAGATCTAAATGAATTGAGTTTGTTATGTTGTTTGCAGGTGTCGGTGCTATGTGGGGGTATGCGAGCGCTGTGCGGCGTCCCGGCGCCGCCGTCGTGCGGGGCGCATCCAGGCGCTCCGCTGCCGGCCGCCGCGCGCTTCCTTTCGCTGAGACTGCCGGGGGGCGGGGCGCCGCTAGTGGGTGCTGCGCCCCCGAACTCTGCGCCCCTTTCGCCCCATTCGCCACCACTTCCTGCGCCCCTCTGCCTGCTCGTCGACGCCAAGGCGCGAGTGCGAGAACTGCGCGCTCACGCTCTACGCCACCTGCGGCATCAAAACGTGCACGATGCAGACATCTTCGGCATCGCCGTGCTCTCTGGTAAGATAATAATCAATTCATCACCATCCATCACACTTTCTTCCAAAAAGTAACCACTAATCCACACACCCGAAGTCTCGAATGTATCGGCTGTGTCGAACATGGCCGTGGGTTTTCCGCGAATTTCCGCGTTAGCGGCTAATATTTCATTCGGAATATGAGAATGAAATGAAAGCATCGAAATGGATACGTTATACTCCGGCCGTTTTAGGAAGACTTCTGGGCAAAACGTACATGCTGTCCCTTTCGTGCATGCGATGCAACATTGTAAAGACGTAAAATAATTTCTTTGTTTTTATTTATTTACATATTTATTATTAATAGATAGAATACATCCTATTAATAACTTTTTCCTAAGGCTTGCGACACCCTGTTACACACATTTGATATTGGGCACAACGGTCCGCCATTATCTCTCTCCTTTTCAAAATATTCACGCAGTTTAATTATAAACTCACGACACTGTCCTTTAACAACTTGTTTATTATTAATTGAAGACATTATCGGACTCTAACTCCAAAAAACTCTAACTAACAAAATATTAACGTTGAATTCTACCGACGCACGCACAATGTTGTATCGCCGACTAAAATGCAACATGAAACTGAAATGAATTGCAATTGGTCATTTGCGGGTGGAGAGGGGATGAAAGGGACAGCATGTACGTTTTACCCAGAAGTCTTCCTAAAACGGCCGGAGTATAATAGATATATTTTTATTTAACAAATAAAGTCTTAACTAGTAATCGATTACAATTTTATTTATCATCGGCCTGTGGTAAACAGTGGCCGCCGAGGTGCTCGCGCCGTTGTTTTCCCTGCGCGCCGCGTCGACTTTCTGACGTTCCCGATACCGTCTCACTCATTCTGTCACAGAGATGTTGGTACTGATCGATAGATGATTAAACCCTCTTTCTGATGATATGCGTTTTTTTTTGTATTTCCTATTGGCTTTTCGGCGAGTATGGGCCGACATAGTGAAATTTTAGATCTTTTTCGATTTGTTTTTGATTTTTCACCATCGAATGATTTACACTTTTTACGGCTTAAATTGACAGATCTTGCTAGACAGCTTGCGACCGCGCGAGCACGTCAGAGTCGCGAAATTTACTGCTTGGAAATTTCCAAAAACGTCCAAAATAGTCGTTGGAAGATACGCCCCCTCCCCTGCGCCTCGTGCATGCGCGGTGCCAACTCAATGTCATAAATGTATCGTAGACGTATACCCGACCGAATAAAACAACATCCATGTCAATCGTGTTATTAGTAACGAAGCTATATTGCCGGAATGTATGCCCATTTAAACGTAATATCGCCGTTTCCGTAGCCCATATGTACATACATATGTAGGGTTGCGTAAAGACGTATTCACGTCAAAAGTAACTATAATCCACACACCCAAGGTCTCGAATGTATCCATACAAAAAAGTGGTGTGAGGTGTCACGCGCGAAAACGTGACTTTATAGGCCTTCACAAACCGAAACGGATTATTATTCGCCCGATCGGCGAGAGCGGATAAATACGTCCGGTGGTATGTGGTGGTGGTTTTAATACATGGCTGTGAGTAGCGCCGCTTAGACCAAAGCGTTTTCGCAATACTTGACGTTATTAGGTTTAGTACCATATATATCTTGATATACGAGAAACCAAAAAAAAATATATGTATATACATATATTTGTATAAGGTGACAGCTCGCACTTCGCCGTACGCTCGTCGAGTGCTGCATGTATGTACATATGTGACACAAATCGCAGCCTGGCGGAATTCGTCGTGGAATCCGCTCCGGTTTGTGAAGGCCTCGCCGAATATTCACCTCGTCCACATTGGTTGAATTTACATTATTTAATACATTTACCTCGTCTACTTTTGCTTTATTAGTATGGACAAATTTCCTCACAGCTTCTCGATCGACCGTCCTCACTGCCCTCATTTGCCCGACTTGGCGAATATTCGGCTAGCATACGCGTCGTCTGGAGCCGGCTTTATTTATACTAGAAACCAAGTTTCAAAAAGATTTTGCATTCCTCTCGGAAACGCACGATGTATATAGACAGTCGGTTATTCACGATATGACACACGGTTTATAGGGGTGAAACCCATAGATATAGAATAACATAGATTGGACATGGCTAACCTTTTTGCTTAGAGAAAGCGTCCTAGGCAACGGGGATGTGCGGGGGGTTTGAAATGCGTGGAAAGGCATTCCCGAACAAAATTGCACAGGGTGCCGGACGAGCGCTCTAAATACAGTGATCGGCAACCTATGTACATATGTACATACATACACTAAAATTCCACATAATTTTATTTTAAATATTGGACATTCCGCGTGCTACTAAATCAAATTAATTAAACCATATTTGACTATACACACTATATTAAAATATGATACTATAATAAAACCATCATTAAAAATTACAATATTTAATCATTAGTAACTTCTTAATTTTTGAAGCTGACACCAATATTTAGTTCATAGTTTGAAGTTTTTAACTTTATGCAGATTTCCGAATTTTCTTCAGTGCCAAAAAACATTCCACGTGCATCTTAGTGGCACGCGTGGCATAGGTTTCCGATCGCTGCGCGGTATTAGAGTCTACTATACATACAACGTGCCGATATTTTAATAATGTCAAAAATACTATTATAATTAAAGAAATAATATATATTCTTATTATGATATGTGATGCCATCCTCCTTTTTATGTTTTCTTGGGTAATTGTAACACAATTTCGTTACACAAGGTGGACTTTTCGAAAAAATGTCAATCGACCTACTCGCTTGCAGTCAGGCAAGCAAATGACGCTGGGTGCATTAGTCGTTCAGTGTGCATTAGATAAATTCCGGATACTTCTCGGGCGTAAGGGCCCATCTATATATGTTATTCTATATCTATGGGTGAAGTGTGCACAGCGCCTGTGACCACTCAAATATCAGCAAAGTTATCGCTGTCGACGACAAGTGTATGAATTCAACCTTACATGGTCTATACTTGGTACTAACGACTGACTGACTATGTCATAAACTCATAATATGACGATATGACTCATCATTGGTAAAAAAAGTTAGTGTGGTTTTCAGCCTAAAACGATTAGCTCTCAAAAATTTCCCTCCCTGCAGTGTTTCGACTCGCTTATTTTATTTTATATGTAACTAGCTGAATTGCTCGGCGTTGCTCTTGCGGGTGACATTTATTCTCCAGTACAAACAAAAATTGAATGAAAAATTGAAACCAATGAAAACATTTATTCTCCGGTACAAAATTTTTCAGAGAAAAAAAAATTTGTATGGGGGCCCCTTGACACCGCGGACTCCGACCCCTTCCAAAACCCACCTATGGTCTGACTTAGAGTATCATGAGATAGTATACCAAGTTTGGCGGTTCTATGTTGAAAACTGTAGATTTGCATAGCGGAATCACAAACAAACAAACATTGAATTTTATTTAGTAGATATCCAGGGTTGAATTGCGCTCTGATAACAAAACAAAACCTACTCGATCCTTTCACCTCCTCCTACCAATTACGGAAAGTATGTATATTTCTCAAAATTGCGATTGCGCCGCCGCCCGTGAAATTCTGATCTAATTCCATTATCTCTTTTTACGCATAGAAAATAAATACACACTCGAAAGATAGTTGCACACAATGATGCATTCAGTGTGCGACCAAAGAGCAGCTGCATCGAATGTTCAATGATCGGCCAACAGTCGACAACAAAGAGCAACATTCCTCACATGCTCGGCATTTTTTATGTACCCATCCAACTGCTAGAGAGACTTTTGAAACGCCGCGCGCGAGAGATAAACGAATTAAGGTATTATTTATTCGAGTCATTAGCGGGGATCTTGCTTGTTAATTGTTATGCATACGTCACTGACGGATTCTCCTCTGGTCTCGATCCATCCGAAAACCTTCTTCATTCGTTCTTATCCTTGATCTCGTCGGAATTTGTACATATGTCGACACATGCTTATTTATTACTGTGCCACAATGGCGCCGATAGCTACCTACCGCTATCTGTCGAACTTATCTCGCGACTGTTTCCGAAGTTCCCCCTCATCCCTTCTCGATTACAACACGGTTCGTCTCGTGTGAGAGGCGCCTCTTCTCCTCCAACGGATTTCTTAACACCAGGTGAAAGTCCCCCTCCATACCCCTGCCTTCCATCTGTGCCGCATATCTGGCATTCTTTAGCGGTGAGAGTCACTGTGCGTACTATTCGGAATTTTTCTGGGTGGTATGCTGCGTCGGTGAAGCAATCAATTCTTATGTAATTATCGCGCAAGTGTTGTTGTTTCATGGCTTCTTGGATTGCCTTCGTGTCGCCGTGACCGTTGACGATCGTCATCTGTGAAAGTGATGTTATTCTTCTATGCTGTTTTGCGGTCATCATCATCTTTCCTCTCTCTCGGATCATTTGCAGAATACCAATAATTGTTTCTGACCTTTCGTATGTAAGCATATGTATTTCAGTACATCGGTACCAATGGCACAAGGTACACTTGCCATGATCTGCCATGAAAGTTGAATTTGTATCCAGCATTACTCTCTTATCAAAATGTAAAATTGTCTACTACTATCTACCACATAAATCGCAAGCAACAGTGTGTTTTGTACGAAACGAACTATTTCATATCGTTCGGTTGCTCGTACGCCCACTGAAACTTTCTTCACATGTACATATGTTCGAATACGTAATGTACCTACTGTGCACTCGTTTACGGAAATCAATAACTCGCTGGGAAAAAAAGGTTGAGAACTTGTGACCGATGAGATAATTCTAGCCGCGCAGCCACAACACAACAAAAAGTTACCTCGGCTCGTTTCAAATTGAACAATAAATCGCTCATGTTCGAGTATGTGGAAATACCGGTGGATCCTGGATAAAAACAATTGCGGTTTTCTCACTGTTGTAAAAACGCTCGTGTGCGTGCAAATTAGTATTCTAATAAATTTTTCTTTTATACATACATAATAATCACCTTGGTGCGTAGCCTTTGTCGTTAATTACGGCGCGTTTGAAAATTATCAACCATTAACCTGGTTTTTTTTATGCTTATGGCAGCATTATCGAATATTTAAATCGAACGAACGTTCCTCACAGCTGTCTTCTCTTTTGCTCAGCTATAAAAACTTGTCGTTTGTCTCTTTCTTCATTTTTAATAATTCCAATTAAATTTTATTTGGAAACTCATTTAAATCTCTCAAGCAGGCGTTGGTTTCTACGGTTCTCTCTTTTACACCCACTGCCTCCAACGGGGAGGGTCAACGTCCTTGTTGAATTTTGATTAGAAATTGTGTAAATTTAAATGATTTAAATAAAATAAAACCTCGTAAGGAAGGGAGCGAGTGAAGGGGAGATGATCTTGCGCACGCGCCTCGTGAGCATCCCTGTCGCGAGCGCGCACAAAAAAAACTTTGTTGGGTACTTCAAAAAACATCACACGATACGATGTAACATTATATGTGCGTCAAATTTTTTATCACAAAAATATGTAATACAAAAACTGGTCGGCTGAAAGTATGTATAATTTTGCTCACAAATCCCAAATATTTTTAAACTATCCAACTCATTATGGTTCGCAGTCCGATTGAGTGTTGGTTTTTTTTTTCGACTTAATTATTCATTAGTTAACGGGTAATGTGCAATTAATGTGTAGGTGCATCTCGGCTTAAGACAATTACATATTTACTATCGCTTAAATTGTTCAACGAATCATAACGTTCGTGCTAGGAATTAATCGTAACGCGTATACTTACATACATACATTGTATGTATTCAAGCATTGTCGAAGAAAGCGACATTGGATTGATTGTGTTGCTTTCGCCGACTGTGCATTCAAGTCAAATTTTGAAATGATTTTATGCGATAAAGATGAATGAAGTATTTGAAATATTTTCACTTATTGTTTTCCTTATAAAATACGCTATGCGCTTCCTTAAAACGATATCGATAAAAACGTATCTAGATTACGCCAATACACAATACAATGCACACATGAATAATTTTCGATTTGCGGCGCACTTATTCGCCGTATACAATAATTTTTATAATCGTTTCGAACGATTTGCAATGTCGATAGCGTAATTAAGTAAATGGAATGCACGCACACGTATCGGAATCGCGATGCGAACGTGCCGAATCGAATGCGGGCGCATTAAAATATTTTGAAATAATTTACAGCGATCGTCCGCGATCGGCACTATTGGGAATCCTCAATGAAAACGCGATATTTTATACGGCGATTTATATTGCGTCGTATAAACTCCAAGATCGGCACGGAGACGATGCAAATTTTAAAACTGCACCAATTTTATTTACTCGAAAGTATTAAAACTATCGGCGACAGCCAAGCGAAAGATTTGCGGTTCGATCTGCGATACTACTTGTCGTCAAAATTTCTCAATTTATTTAACTAGTCAAAATGATTCCTTACAAAAATTGATACTACCTAATATTTTTCCTACTCGAAAATTAATTGTCACTTCCTTCCTTGCATTCTTTCCCCATCCCAGAAGCTAGAACTAGATCGCATTAGTTTGGCAATTTTTCTTAGTGTGAGAACGTCATACAAAACCGGTTTTGGCGCACGTGCCCTCATGTGTCAACCAATAGCAAAGCAGCGACCACTTGTACGTATATCTTCTCGCATTCTGAAAAATTGCTATGCTAACGCGAACAAGCTCTACTGGGGATTATCTTTTGTTGCTTCACATCACGGACGCTAAAATGTTTACACGCTCGTGCTTGGCCTGCGCTGCTAAGTTTGCGCACATATGAATACTATTGCCTAAAAAAATTATTATCACCTACACGCTACCCTCGAATCAAGTACGTGCGTGTAGACACCCCTTAAAACAGCGAAGAGGCAATGCTTGAAGGTATTGAATTAACTAGCCAATGCCTGTCGACGGTGTCATCGGGTGGTTATCAATGTTATCATTTATGTATATACATATATACCTACGTATAGTGTATTTTATCATCATTTTCAGCCGTTCACCATCCACTGCTGGATGAAGGCCTCCCAATCCTCTCCCATCTCTGTCTGTCTTAAGGAATCTGCATCCAGTTGACTCCACAAATTCTTCTCAATTCATCAGTCTATTTTGCTTTCTTTCACATCCTCTCGGATACCATTCCAGTATTTCTCGCGTCCATATGCCATCCATTCTTCTCGCTGTGTCCAGCCCTTTGCCATTTTAACTTTTTCACACGTTCCGCTATATCTGCCACTTTGGTCGTACTTACCCATGCATTCCTCTTACGATCTCTTCTTGTTATACCAAGCATGCTTCTATGCATAGTTTTCATGCAAAAGAGATGTATGTATGTCACTTACAATATTCTAAAACAAAACTGGACATACAATGCGTCTGTGCACTAACTAACCCATCGATATGTTCATTCTTCCCAGACGAATATACAGAGTGGTTAAAATTTTGATTTTACTTTGTAGTTTGAAGCTCCGATATTGTATTTAGTAGTTCAAAATGTAGTAGGTAGTTGAAAAATGCCAGCGAGTGAATGAATTGCGTGCGTGCTGTGAGTGTACGCGAGCGTTCCACGGCTACCCAGCCGGCCAGCCAGGCAGACCGTTGCGCCACCACTCGTTGAATAAATAATTGGTAATTCAACTATTGCCGGTATAAAACAAACTGGTTCCCTAATTCGGCTCATTGCGGGACGGCACCTATTATAATTTTAGATTTGGTGGGCGCCGCGCTCGAGAACAATCGTCGAGCAATAAAAAGAGTAACCAGATGCAAATAAATAAACAAAGTAGAGAATAAACGTTTAGGTGAAACGTCCCGCGAATGTTGTGTGTTTCAGTTCGTAAGACGGGTAGCCGCGCGGGGCTCTGGAATGCGGTTCGGCGAGCTCCCGCGCCCCGCCCCTCTCTTCGCCCCCCCTCTCCCTTCTCCCTTCTCCCTTCTCCCTTCTCCCTTCTCCTTCTCCTTCTCCCTTCTCCCCGCCGCGCGCAAAAAAACACCCACACAATGAATGTCATTAATTAAAAACGACGGCCCGGCCCCCAACCCCCGACTACCACATTACACATTACACATTAAACATTACACAGACGAAACATGGCCGACGTCACCTTTTCGAACCCACCGAGGCCAATTTCTAAAGGTGCCTGCCTGTAAACGATCAACATATTCACGACGATGTATTGCCGGCAAGCATTGCCAGTAATATTACTGCAATATGGTGATGTGGGCCGAAAATATAATCGTGTTTCCCGACACTATTCTGCCGTCCTAAGCCCACTTAACGTAACTGACAAAACAACAATATCGAGATAAAGGACTTCATTTATAGAATTGTTTAAGAAACCGATTCTGCAGGTCAGTTTTGAATTTCCATGGAGATGTTTATATGCTATGATTTGAAGAATTTGAAGATTTGACGAATCTTTGAAAATAAGAAGAAAAATAAGCATCTGGACTGAAACTTTCTTCGGAAATCACTATCTGTGTGTAGTGTTTATCTCGTAGTATAAAAAATTCGTCTTTTTTTTTTTTCGTTTTTTTGAAGAAAAAAAAAACCATTGTTTTTTCGTGTTGCCTGTACAAAATTGTCTAAGAAACCCATATTTGAAGTCGGTTTTGGATTTCCATGCCTATATAAACGTCTTTTCGGGTCGTGAAAATCGTGAGTCTCCCAGGGTTGCCGTGACGGCATGTAGTCGTCGGTAGTCGTCCATAGTTGCGGAGACTGAGTTGCCCGGTGAGGTCCGCTCCGTCTAAACGCTAACATTTTGACGACACGACGACTAAGGGCCATAACCCACTGGCGCGACACTAGCTTTTACATGGTTTTACATGGGTTTAGATGGGCGCATAGCCCACTGGCGCGACGGTGCCGCGCGGTCGCGCGCGGCCAGACTTTTGAGCGCGGCTAGCTGGGGGCAAGGCGCGGCAAGCTTGCCGCGCGCGGCCAGCTTTAACATGGGTTTAGATGGCGCATAACTAGAGACCCGTGTTTTTCGCATATATTTTTTATCGATTTTAGCATTTTGATTTGTCATTTTAGCATATTGTAGCGAATAAAATGTTTGATTTTAGCATCTATTTAGCATTTATTTTTATTAGATAATTTTTTAATACAGATCAATTTCGATACTCTGTAACACAATTTAAAACTTACGTGACAAATAAAAAATAGTAGAAAGTTATTAAGAAATAGCAATATGGAGATACAGAGACAAAAATCATGAATTAAAAAATAATTTTGCTAATAGATGCTTTGTATGGATTTGCTCTGCCACGAAGATTAATATAAGTACGCCCCATGCTGAAGCTAAAAAAACTTATTTTACATTTTAATAAATTTCTGAACATTGATACTTTAATAAAATTTAATATTAAATTACGGTCGATTTTCGTGAATTTTATTGTTGAACCAAATTATGAAAATGATAAATTCGTAAAGTAAATAAATACAAGCCTTTTTAATCTGTCCAAGTCCAAAAAAGTCAAAAACCTTTCACGTTCACGAATCTTCAAAAATTCACGACTGCAGACTGTAAGAAACCGATCGCGAGACAAGAAGAACGACTCTTGCTGAAGTCAAACGACGAACTGGTTTTTATTTGCAAATTTGTTTTAAATAATACTGCATTCTGCATAGTTTTCGATATTTCCCATCAATAAAACTATGTACTTTGGGTAAAACCATCTCAATTTTTACCTCCGGGTAAAAAAACTTATTTGGGTACAATTTTCGTATGGGTTTTTCTTTAACTCATCATTGCCGACCCAGGTATTCACAACTCATCGTATCAATATGGACACGACTGTTAACTTTCAGTTGTTAGTTCGTTAGTTAGTGTGTACAAACAAGTCTCAACGTTGTTTTATTAATATTTTTCTTTAAAAAAAATTAATTTTTGTGATTTTTAGCATCTATTCGCATATTTTAGGATTTTAGCATAAATTCGCATATATCCTGAATTTTAGCATATATATCGCATTTATCGCAAAATGCGAAAAACACGGGTCTCTACGCATAACCCACTGGCGCGACAAGTCGCGCGCGGCACGAGTTTTTCAGCACATATACTATCACGAAAATTAGTATCTTGTCCTTTTATTTGTCCCAAAATAAGTTTTATATATAAGTAAATATTATTCGTCAAATGATTCAACGGTCATTCTGCAATAATAATTGTAAAACTTCTCTTCATGCCTGCGCAAATCTTTGTAAAGCGCCTTTTATATGACGTTCTACATATGTACAAATACGGGATGATACGGATGAACCCAGTATTTTCGTTTCATTTTTTTGCGACGACGATTGTGATAAAATAACACAGCTGCTATCTCTTCAACTTTCATACGATTTGTCGTGCACGGCACTTTTTTTTTGTCAGTTGTATGTGTTTGCAATTATTGATGTGTTGGCTAGCAGGACACAAACGGTGTTATTTAATTTACAACCTTTAAATCTAAAACACGGATATTGGATGTCGAATTTATTATTTATTACGGCCTATCTTGCCGCGCGCGGTTAGCCGCGCGCGACGTGTCGCGCCAGTGGGTTATGGCCCTAAGGCCGACTAGTCTGCAGACTAGTCGGCAGATTAGTTGCCCGGTTTATTAGTTTATTATTTTGAACACTTCAATTAAATCACCTCTTAATCTCCTCGTTTCCAATGTGGAGAGATTCAGTCTTTTCAATCTTTCACGATAAGGTAGTGACCGAAGTAAATATTGGATACGATATTTTCGCTAAGTATTGGTGATACTATTTCTCTGCGCATGCAGATATGTTAGATTTAATAGCTTAAAAAAGTCACTTTTGGATGAAGATACATTGATTTTGATTTTTGATATGAAAAATCGCAAGAATACACTCCCATAATCCCTAAAACACGCATTTTCGTAATTTTTGTCAGTTACGTTAAGTGGGCTTAGGACGGCAGTATTGTTCCACTATTGCTGGTATGGCAGTGTGTTGGTGAGTATTGTTGACATATTGCCGATGATATCGCTCGGTATACGAAAATATGCTTCTTTCCTGCTCTCTCACATACGCGGGCCTCTGTCGCTGACACGAGTGCGGACACGACACGAGTGTTGACCTTTGGCGAAACTGGGCAATAATACAACAGTAACTACTTGCCGGCAATCATTGAGCCACACATTACTGCAACACATATTGTGCATGTGATGCCGAAAATGTTACTAGACGGTTGACGAGCAATATTGCTGACAAATGTTGATCGTTTACAAGCACCTTAAGATTTAGCACTGTAATTGCCCGGAAACGAATGGCCGTTCCCTTACCTCGTGCATTTGTGGAGTTGCCTAAAATATTTCTCACTACATGCATACAATCGCACCGCTATCATTGTCAAGTTTTTGTTTTTCCATACGAGTCTTCCTGGGCCTAATTATTATCACCAGACACCGGGAGAATGGTAGAATGAACTGGCAAAGCAATTTAAAAACTTATCATAATTGAATTTTTTTTTAATTTTTTGAATATTAGATTTTTAATAATGAAAAGAATATTATAACCACTATAACTCGAAAATTCTCACTTTCTCGAAAATGTTAGTTAATAACTTTTATCTCTATATAGACGGTATATATGTAATGTGTCAATAGTAAATAAACTAGGAACATAATGGACAGTTTGTGTTGGATATATTATTACATAGGCATACTGGGTCGCGGCAAAACGTAGTCTTAGTACCATATCTATCTTTATGCAAAACGTGGTCACTGTAGATAATCATATTGTAGAGATAGTTGATAGTTATTTATAGCTAGGACAATTGGTTAATATGACTGGGTGTAAAGAAGAAGAAATAAAACGAAGAATGAAACTGGAATGGAGTGCTTTTGGAAGAATGAACAGTTTTGAAATTCAACATTCCGCTATGCTTAAAAAAATAAGGCATACGACCAATGCACACTGCCAGTTATGACGTACGGATGTGAAACGTGGATGCTGAATTCGAGAATGTAACGTAAGATCGAGTGCACACAGAGAAGCATGGAAAGATGTCTGCTTGGTATATAACAAGAAGAGATCTTAAGAGGAATAGATGGGTAAGAAGCTTGACCAAAGTGGCTGAGGTGGAACACAGCGAGAAGAATGGGTGGCAGATGGACGTGAGAAATACTTGAATGGTATCCGAGAGGATGTGAAAGAAAGCGAGGAAGACCAAGTGGAAGATGGATTGATCAATTAAGAAGATTGCCAAAAAAAGACAGGAATGGAAAAGGATTGGAGAGGTCTTCACCTAGCAGTGGATGGTGAACGGCTAAAAATGATGGCGATATATCTATATTTTTTAAATATTCACACCAATAATTACGAGACACGTCACGAATTCCACGAAGTGCTGTATGAAAATATGAGGGTTTATTCTTTTGCATAATTTTGTTATAAAATATAAGCTAAATACCATCTTATAAAAAATGAAAAAAATTTTAAGGTAAATAAAATAGTCAATATTTCAAAGATGAATTCGGGCGGGTTATGGAATATCGTCGGTCTACCTGTGTTCCAAAGGTCGTGCTACGAGTGTGCCTGTGTCTAATTAGTAATTATTTATCAAAAAGTAAAACAAATGTGGGTAAGGCAACTTCGGCACTGACCTACTCAAACTGTAAAGATACCACACTTACTGCTTTCAAGAGGACATTAGTTATTATTTTGATGAGCTTGTCCTCGCCTTCTGTTATTTGAAGAAATATCGAGTTCTTCATGAAAATTATCCGAAAGTTTTCATTTGGAATGGTTAAGATAAAATGGTTGCCCATAATATTTCTATCTCAAAAATTTTCAGTTATCGAATGTCTATATAGGTATGTAGTGCACGGTAGAAATTACAGGGTCGAACGAATCGCCGCCGCAGGCCATAGGTTGGAGACCAGTGGTATAGGTAGCCGAATATTATCCGATCTTATGGTCGATTTAATACATTATCTCTAATTAGCATCTTAATTATAGGCATTCGATCAATGATACTACGACACGTAAAACGTTATTATTTTTATATGAATTTTATAGGATTCCGAGTTGAGCAATTTTATTAATGTGTTGAAAACTTTTTTTTTCAGGTGGAGATTACCTTTTCCCCGATCCAGAGAGCAAATTATCCAAATATGCCCCGAAGAGTTGGAGATCCTCACACACCCACGTGAGTTGATTATTATTTTTATAGTGAATTTATTATATTTTTAAAATTTCACAAAATCGGTGATTCTCATCTTAAATCTCCCCGATTCTATGTATTAAGCGTTTGTTATTTTTGATACTGAAATTAGTGTATTTGTATTTTTCAGGGCTTAGATGCTAACGGGCGACCACTCCTGGAACTGCATCTACGCGTGCAGTTCTATGTGGAAAGTGCGTCGTTGGTGAAGGATGCAGGAGCTCGTCGTCAGTATGTGCGCGTGCTGCGCCAGGAGGCATCTACTCGAGAAGCAATGCTACCAGCAGCTGTTCGAGTTCGTCTCGCCACCCTGGGGCAGCATATTGATGGTCTGAGACCACCTCCTCCAGATGAAGAAGACTCTGAACTTCAATACATGCGTGAAGCGTGCAACGTTGACCAGCTCAACGCGCACTGCTACAGACTGCGCTCTCACAAACACGAACCAGAACCGGGCTCTGTACGGTTGTACGTGCGAGCCGCTGGACTCACCGTTGCCCCCGACTGCAGACCACCAGCTTCTTTTCCCTGGCCTTCCATCGGCAAACTGAGCTTTGACAGAAAAAAGTTCGAGATAAAAGCAGCAGAGAGCAGAATCACCTTGTACTCTTGCAGCGATGAAAAGAGCAAACTCCTCCTGTCCCTTTGCAAGGAAACTCATCAATTTTCTATGAAGATGGCGCCTAAACTCACAGACATCCTAAAACGCGAGGAGGAGGAGAAGAACTGCTTTGCGTACACTGGCACACTAAATCTCCCATACACTAAAGATAAAAACGAACAGAGGATATCGGTTATTTCCAGCACTAGTTCAAATACTACTTCTGGTATAGTCAGCGATCGTGTGCACTCGGAAGACGAATTGGAGATTATGATAGATTCGCCACCCGTATCGACTGTTGAAAATGCAACGTTGGTCCGTCTCACAAGCGAAACTCCAGCTTTAGTGTGTGGTACGCAGGGATCTAGATGTTCTTCCTCGGGCAGCACTGTTGTCGCAAATGCGGTGGAAACATGCGTCACTCCGGCAGCTTCTAGCGAGACGAGTGGGGTTTACACAATGACCGGATCGGCAGCTATACCCGTCAGTGATGATGGCAGTTTGAACTATGGCAGCTTCAGACCTCGACCTCGTATAAATAGGGATGCCTCTAGTCTACGCTCTTCTAGCTACCAAACAGAAAGCGTGTCCTCAATAAGTTACAGGAATCTGGATGGAGATCTAGGCGTTGCACCATCAGAATGTACTAGCTTTTATAATGACGAAAGCTTCATATCGGGCGATAGTGTGGATGGAGCCGAACCAACAACTCCTTTCCGCGAAAGGGCAGATTCGGGAGCGAGCGGTACAGGATCATTCCATGGTGATGGCAGTGATCCAACAGATAGGCAACACGGTCCATTGAGTGCAGTAGAACTGAGCGATTTAATTGTGGGTAGAGATGAATACCCATTGGCTCCAATACCTCCACCACCTCTAATGCACGAACTACAAAATTCAGAAAGTGATTATGTAACTCTACCTCGACCAGTTGGTCACAGTTATCTTCCCGGTCATGAGGATACTGCTCCTTCAGAAGACGGATATCCAGACGACGACCGACCGTACTCTCCACCTCCACCCGTACCTCCGAAAAGAATAGATAGTGCCCTAAATCACAACACTTCTCTTCCAAATATGCTAGAGGCTGTAAACTTAATTGGAAACAGTGCGCTTTTTCAAAGTGCTTCAGCATTATTTAGACCTCCCCCACCATACGAATCAGATCATCAAACATTTCATGAACCTAGGGCTTCTATTCTTGATTGTGAACTATCAGAAAGTTTGCGAGAGCTACGTCTGGGTATACCTGTACGAGATCCACCACCTTATCCTGGAAGAGCATACCCTGCAAGATTTTTACCGACAGGACCTCATGTTACAGTGCTGCGAGCGCACGCGAGTTCCTTAACACCTACTGCTGAACCTAGTTGGGCTGCTCCAGCACCGCCCCCACCTCTAACAGTTTATACCAGTCAATTGGCCCGGTCACAAATTGAACAATACCGACGTCAGTTATATAGTGATGTAGATTATGTAGTTTATCCATTGCAAGATCCTGCTATTAGTCAACAAGATTACTTAGATAGTAAGTTAGCAGCAATGTGTCCGCGAGGGGCACTCTGCCGTAGCCGGGGAGGAGGTTCCACTCAAGCTCTATCCGACACTTACGTTAGATTACCACCTTGTGCTATTCCACCTCGACGTGAACCTCCCCCGCCACCGTTTGGAAGAACAGTATCAGATGATAACATACTTAATAGTCTTGGATCAATACCAAAATCTCGTCGATTACCACCACCACCTCCACCGTATCCCCGTCGCCCGCCACCTCGAGAACCACAATTGAAATCTACAACCGATGCTTTGGAATCGATAGATATCAAAACGCTCCGTGAGAAAAGTAAAAATTTAGACCTTCCGTTAATCGCAGCATTGTGTAATGATAAATCACTGCTGAAACAAACAAAAGCATTTGTGATGCCTAAACACGGAGATCGTGAAAGAGGTGAACGAGGACATGGAAAACGACCTGTATCTGGTAGCGGTGGCGTTGGCGGTAAGGGACCAATACGTCGAGGTTGTCACAGACATCCTGGAGATGCGTTACCTGCACTACCCCACCCTACACCAAGGGCTACCGCCAACACATATGTGCCCGATCCAAGACCCCCAGCCATTGCTTAGTGCCTCATTCGTATTATTAGTTTTAAAAATGTGGACAAATAATTTATAAATTTTGGTTGTATAAGTATATTACAACTATGTAAATAATGAATGTTAATTTAGTATATAATTGCTCAATTGCTCAATTATTACAAAATATGTAATTTGCTACCTTTACCATTTCGGTAACGACAGAAAATTCACAATACGTGAAGTACTATGTTTTATACAAAGCCCTCGATCGGCATTTTGGTGCTTTTGTCTTAAGATATATAAGTACAGACGTCTGCAAATCTATTATGAATTGCAGTTTTGTATACCATCAATAGTATTATATATAAATATATATAAAAAATTATATAAATAAATACACGATCAAATATATACATTTATTGTTTCAATGATTATTTTTCAAGTTTAATTATAATAACTTCTGCAGGTGCCAATGTAATAGCCTTAAATACCACTCCTTTTCCTAAAAGACTCATATCTGAACTTACAACGACAGTACCTCCATAGAACCACGAAGACAAATCAGTCACAACACTGTTGGTTCCCAAATTTGATACAAAGACATATGAATTTTTTCTTGGATACCATCGTTCGATGACCAAAATATCTCCTCTGTATCTGATTTGGGTATTTCGTAAAATGGTACCATCTCTCCATATTGCGTTGAGATAGATCGGTGCAGCTTGGGGTCTTATCTTGGCAAGAAGTCGAATTGCATTGATGTGCCAAAATGGAGTCGAAGTGGATTCTCGGCTAGTGATCCATGGCAATACGTCACCCCCGGTGAATTGTCGCTCGTTATCAGGCCACACCATCGGTATTAAATTATGCACATGTTGGGACTCGTGAAAATCTTCCTCTGGTTCGGACACTTCTTGCAATGAAATTTCATCTCCATAAAATATACTCGGTGTACCTGGCAACATCATATTTAATAAGATTGCTGATAGTGTATTATTCTGCAGCAACTTTACTGAAAGTCGCTTGGAATCTACATTTCCAACGGTCCAATGTACCCATGGGTAACCAGGCTTTAAACATAAGATGCCGTTCAATACACTATCTACTTGACTTTTTATATGTGCGCTACCATTGCCAATATCGAGAAGAACATCGACTAGATCTATTGAATACATTATGTTATTTAAACCTAATAATACTGCATTTTGGGCGGTTTCATAGTTAACTATTATTATTCTATCTGAACCTATAGTTTTCTTCCATTCCCTTAGTGAACTTGAAAAGTAAGGATCATTAACTAAATTCTCCAATCCTTTCAAATAAAATCCATCTACATTGTAGGAAATCCAGTGCTTAAGGGCGGCAGTGATAGATTTTTCATCAGATAACTTCCAACGGCCGACTAAGTTAGTATCAGAGTCATTTTTAATTTCATTTGGGTGTACAATCGACGGCTCCAATTCAGTAACAAATGGATATACTTGCAAATCCAGTATCAACGAAATATTTCTTTCGTGCAAAGCTTCAACGAGGACAGTAAAATCTTTCAAGCTTCCCATATTCTTATCAATTTCAGTGAGCGAATTCACATTATTATCATACTGCTCGGGATAGTTGGGGGATTCAAAAATTGAATTCAGCCGTACGGCCCCTACTCCCAAATTCTTTATATAGTCTACTCTCGATACCAAGCCCCGCAAGTCCCCAATACCGTCACCATTAGAATCTTGATAACTTGCCGGGAATATTTCGTAAAATAACTTCCCTTGGTACCATGGTAGTTCAGGATTGCATGTACGTGGAAGTGCTGCTACCATTGCTATTACAGCTGCCACGCAAGCGAGCAATCCAGATAGGACTCCCCAAAATAAAACTTTTCGTATCAATAGCCAATTCCAGGTGACAAAGTGTGGTAAATGTCCACTCACTGGACCAATTCCTATTCCATCTGTGTTGCCCAACTCTTCCTACAACATTTACACGATTAAAACATTGTAATATGTACTTTTGATACACAATGTGTAAAAATAGAATGTCTTACCGAGTCGTGAATCAACGTCGTAGTTTTACCAAGGGAATGGTAGTCTAACATAGTGATATTATTGATTAATTGTGCTGAAACAGCATCGGCGGGCAGTCCTGAACCAGCCGAACTTGAATCGCCTTCACCGGCACCGCCATCTGTAATTAATTTATATATAATTGATTACATTTTCTTTGGACATATTTCAATAATAACTACTCGTAAGATTTTGTTTAGATGAACAAACCTTCAGATTGTAAAATAGGAGAAGGGGGTCGTGGAGATGGTGGTCCATCAGCTAATAGAGCAACCTCTGGTTGTTCCATTTTCTTTGCTTCAAGTCAAAAATCTTCTAGAATCTAAAATTTCAATACATTTTAAAGGTATGCAAATACTAAAACAAGCAAGAGTTATATGAATTAATTTCTGGTCAGAAACATTAACCAAAACTATATTATAAAGTTTCATCTTGATCAGACTCAATTTAAATTATGTACATTCATTACATAAATGATTTTTCAAATGTTACATTATCAAAACCTCATCATTTAATTTAGAGACCTAATGCAATTATGATTCATATCACATAAATATTAGAAGGAAACATGGAAAATGGAAAATGCACGAAATATTGGAAAGTACGGACACGAATAATTGAAATTGTTAATATCGACCAATTAACACTTAATGAGTCGCACATTGTACATTTTGAAAATTTGCTGGAAAAAATAGGTCAAAGCGCAATACGCAATAGAATTAATATAAGCTAACAATTATGAGGTTTCTATTCAAGACAATTTGGTAAAATGTAGATATTATTTTGCGAAATACAAGATTTTTCAGTACAAACCGACCCATGTGATGACGGTATAACGAATCCACCCACCGATTGTCCCCTTTCCTATATTTAGCCCCTCTGAACGCCACTATAATCGACCATATTTTGTAAAGTCTATGTTGAAAATACACTGCATTTTATACTGCTTTATGTTCATTTACAGCATAATTAAGTTTTACGATTATATTTGTTGAATTATGAGAAATATTTTGAATTAAATAGTGCATTTCGAATTACATGAACTAAATTAGATTAGCTTAAAAAATTTGGGTCGGTTGTAAATGAATACATCAAATAAATCTATATATATAAAAATCAATGTCTGTCTGTTTTTTTGTTTGTCTGTTTGTCTCTTATAGGCTCCTAAACCACTCAACCGATCGCGATGAAACTTTCAGGACTTATTGTGATCATGCCGGGGATGGTTCCTGTGAAAAAAAATCGGAAAAAAACGGAAACGGGAACGGGCCTGCTCATGCGTCAAATAACGTACTAGGAACGGGAACGGGAACGGGATCGGGACGGGGATCGGGAACAGGAACGGGATCTGGAACGGGAACGGGATCGGAAACGGGCCTGCTCACGCGTCATATAACGTACTAGGAACGGGAACGGGAACGGGATCGGGAACGGGATCTGGAACGGGATCGGGAACGGGCCTGCTCACGCGTCAGATAACGTACTAGGAACGGGAACGGGAACGGGATCGGGAACGGGATCTGGAACGGGAACGGGAACGGGTCTGCTCACGCGTCAGATAACGTACTAGGAACGGGAACGGGAACGGGATCGGGAACAGGAACGGGATCGGGAACAGGAACGGGATCGGGAACGGGCCTGCTCACGCGTCAGATAACGTACTAGGAACGGGAACGGGAACGGGATCGCGAACGGGAACGGGATCTGGAACGGGAACAGGAACGGGATCGGGAACGGCCTGCTCACGCGTCAGAAAACGTACTAGGAACAGGAACGGGAACGGGATGGGGCATTACAACGCATGCCGGGTCAGCTAGTATATGTGTATGTATATATGTATATAAAATACATCAAAAAAAGTATATTTATTTGTATTGAGTTTTTTAATTTGTATTAAGATAAATGTAATATGTTTGTTTTTTTCTATCACAGGGCAAGCTGGAAAGCTATGGCGGTAAATTAAAAAACTGGCATTTAATTATTATCACTGAGCAACAAAAAATCACGTTTTTGAGTTATCGGAGCGGAGACCCAAAAATTATTACTAATTCTGACCCACTGAATCCGAATATGATAATTAAATTTTGTGGGTTAGCACTTGTTTATGAGATATGAGCGTTTAAAAAAATGGACAATTTTTACATTTTTTTGACCTTTGCGGTCTGTAACTCAAAATTTAGTACTTTTGTGTTCAAAATGAGTATTGGAAGCAATAGTCAGATGTTTGATATTTGAAAGTTTTAAAATACTTATACGTAATCGTCTAGAAAATTTTAAACGTCAAAAAATTTTTTTTTTTCAGATTTTTTTCTCGATGTTGAATGGAAGAAAATTCTACTTATGAACAATTGGATTATTATTCTACATATGTACAATTGTACATTCGTAGATCATAACAAATTGCACTTAATGGTATTCATAACTCTATTTCACAAAATATGTCGATTAATGGATTTTCGTTGTATGCCGACGATTTGATTTTAAAATAAATATCGATGAAATTGAAAATATATTGTGTATTTTATTCTTTCACCAAGTAAACATTTTCTAAAAGAATTTTGACTAAAATGACTTTTGTCATTTTTTTTTTTCCATCCAGATAATGAAAATATTATTGAAGATCAATTTTTAGTCATCAAACAAATTTGTTTATTTTTTTACGATCATGCTCTTTCGTCAATGAGATTTAAATGCGTCATAATGAGTATAATAACTGGGGATTTTTTTAACAAAAAATGTTTTTATTGACATTTTCACTGAATTATTTCATGTGAATTTTACAACTGCAATGTTGTTTGTCGAAAATATATAACCCGTCAATCATAAATATTATACACTAACATAATTCATATTATTCTCAAAATTTTTAATTTTCTATAAATGAATTTTATATAAAAAAAATGTGTAAAATTAGAACAATAAAAATCGATATAGTTTATTGTCCTAATATAATTTATGAATTTGTAATTTGACATAAATAATTTACTCAACCAATTTACCAGTCTATAAATATTTACACTTTTTGACCTATCGATTAAAAGGCCACGCCCATAAGCGATAGTTTTAATTGAAAAAAAAGTGCGTCATTCAAAATTTTTATACGTAGATAATGATGCTGTATGTACAACTTTTATATTCACCTAATATTTATTGTTTATACACAAGATTGGGTTGTGCGTAAAGCGATGAAAGATGACATTCCCTTTAATATATGTATATATTTTTAATTTTATATTTAAATGAAATAATTATACTTATCGAACGTCAATCGAACTATGATTTATTTATGATTTATTCACTATCCAACGGGTCATCAAAAGCCATAAGCAAAAAAAACCATACGAGTATATTATGTATGTATGTATGTATCTACACATAAAATGATCATCCCATATTTTTAATTGGGTATAAATATTACATACAGATAGGTATTGTGAATACAAATAAATAAATAAAAATGTATTTTGCTGGCGAATATAAATACTATTTTTTCCGAGATACATACGTATGTACATACATATGTACATAGGTATCCCATGAGAAAATCGATTTGGAAATATTCTTTTGGGACAAAACAGTTGTACATATCTACATATGTACATATAAATCTATTTTTAACAATAAATACCAATAAGTAAAAGTCAAAGTTATGCACGGCAAATGCAAAAAATTATCCTCATTATTGAACAGATGCAGAAATCTCATCACACCAGTTATTATATTTATTTAGTTTATTATAGTTTATTATATTTATGTGGTTGACCAAATAGGTCAACGGTATTTCTTTTCGCAATTAGATTATTGTTTTTGATTTTTAATCAATGAATGACATACTGAATTCAACACTGCGTGTAGTTCAATTATGTTCGAGCCCCATAGCACATATTTTAAATAATCAAACAAATAATTCGGATCTGCTTTTATGTATGTATGCATATATGTATGTATGTATACATCTATCAATGTATACATACATACATATATGCTAAATTTTAACTATGATATTGCATCATTTTTCAGTAATACTAATCACGAAAACACTACGATAGAATATTCGCATTTTTGCGCTGGGGGTCAATTCCTATCGGCGAACTTTGACTTCATTTTCGTACGTAAAAGTGAGATTAATTCAATTACAATGACGCGAAACGTTGTGATTTTTCAGAATGTAAATAATCTAGAAATGTGTCCTGCGACATATGTACATACATACATAATTATGTATGTCTAATCGTTTATGGGCTACAATAGTGGCACAACTCAAAAATACGATTTTGGAGTTAGTACAAATCCCAACATGGCAAACTAGTCCTCTTTCCACTAGCAACACTGGCACATTTATCTAAACAAGTGATTTTTTGAGTTGTGCAACTATTGTAGCCCATGAGCGATATGTTCTTAAATTTTTGTCCATTGTACGTTTGATTCAACCTACATATGTAGTTCAAATTGATTTTGTCTAATCAAATTATAGTAATTTTGAAATTTATACGTAATACGTGAATTGCAATTTATACGCAGTATCGTCTTATCAATCAATGCTGAAATCGATCAAAAGTAATAAACTGTGCAATTATAGTAATCTAATAAAAGCATGGATGTTTTTGTAAAAATGCAGCAATCAAAAAAATAAATAAATTAACTACGCCGACTGTACAAAGGTTTTCCGGAAACATTCTAAATGATTAAAGGTCATTGAAATGCTACATGAAATACTAATAACAATTCCGGGAAAATTTTATATAAACCGGAAATAGGTTTTTAGAACAATAGATGTTGTAATAAAATGTACACAATCTATGACTATGTACACAATGTACCTACCTAAACATAATTGAGTATTCGTAGTAAAAATAAAAGATATCGAATTTCTATTAATGGATGCCATATCATTCGGTTATACAAATGTTGAAGTACCTATTATAAAATTAGTCCTAGATAAATTTCATTAAGATACTAAATAGTCGGTGTTTTGGTTAAATCTTAAATGAACAACGTAAATTAATAGTAATTTAGTTTAAAAATCGATAATCAGTTTATATTTAAAAAAAGATTGATAATGTCCATCGATCGAAAACTAGTTTAAACTGGTCAAAGATAAACTCGTATATCTTTAATAAATATAATAACGATTATTACGGTCATTAAAATGATAATTGGTAAATTTAAAGCTTTTATTTACATACATACATATATATAAATATATATAAAGTAAAAGGGTGTTTATTTATAAAACTATTTAGTGCAAAGGGGTTAGTCATAAAATACATACATATGTACATACATACATATATCTGAATTGCTGAAAATTTATATTAATGTGTTCGAAATTATTTGCATGTAAATTTATCAATTTTTGATGTAATTTTACTAATCAAAATTTATGTGATATCTGATATTCAATGCTCAAATTATTATCATGAACAAGCAAGCTCACTTATGGAGTTTTAATAAAGAAAAAACTTTGCCCTTTTTTATAGCTTAGAAATCAAATTATTTTTAATGTTTCTGTACAATTGAGAAGTCGCTTTTTTGTCTTGTAACCATATACGGAGAAGGTTTGAATCTGATTCCGTAATCTTTAACGATCACGTTGTTTTGCTCCAAAAATGAATGGGCGGGTGGGTATTTTGAAATGGCCAAGCTATCAGTGTGTTTTCGTCACGTGACTGATCTAAAAAAAAAATCGTCTCGGAGGATGGTCATACGTCGTTTTGGAGTTGAACCGTAACAGCTTCGGAGGGCGCGACCCCAAGATAAGACTACACTCCCACTTTGCTACTCGGCCACCGGCCAAGAGACACTTGGCTCTGGACAAGATCGTTGCCTTTTCAGAACGTTGCCGATTTTCACCGAGTGACACGAATTTGCTGTGTATCAGCTGAAGACCAACAGGAACTAGTGGACAGCAGTGAAAACATCAACGATCATCAACTAGCATCAAGCAGATATTCCTCAATAGAAGAAAATGGCTTTAGACTTCGTCGCCGGTTGCATCGGAGGTGATAAAAATAATATTAAAGTTTTCTTTAGACTAATGTTTATATTGCTTTCTGTAATTAAATGGTATATTTTTAACTACAGGTTGCGCAGGAGTTATCGTGGGACATCCGTTGGATACTATAAAAGTGCTTATGCAAGTAGAGAAGAAACATACGGGAATTGTGTCTTGTGTCAGGGATGTCGTAGCAAAGGATTCGCTGAAAGGATTGTACAGGGGTGTGACCAGTCCAATGGCTGGTGTAGCTTTTGTGAATGCTATAGTGTTTGGAGTTTATGGAGGGGTGCAACGTCGATGCGCTGAACCGAATTCACTCTCATCTCATGCAATTGCTGGAGCAGCTGCTGGGCTTCTTCAGTCGTTTATTTGTAGTCCCGTAGAATTAGCGAAGACTCGATTGCAATTGGGTTGTGTTGGAAGTTCAAGCAAAGGTCCTTTGGCTTGCTTGGCTGAAATTGCACGCCGAGAAGGACCTACATCACTCTTCAGAGGATTGGGTCTGACAGCTCTCAGAGACACTCCAGCATTCGCCTGTTACTTTTTGACTTATGAGGCTTTGGTTCGAAGATCAGATGGTGGATCTCCGGGTACCATACGAACGCTGTTGGCTGGTGGATTTGCTGGCACAGCTTCTTGGCTCATTTCGTTCCCGGTAGACGCAGTTAAATCCAGAATACAAGCTGATGGTATGACGGGACCTCGAATATATTCTGGAGCTTACGACTGCCTCCAAAAAAGTATTAAAGCAGAAGGACCCCAGTTCTTAACGCGCGGCTTGTCTGCCGTACTGTTGAGAGCTTTTCCGACGAATGCCGCGTGCTTTGGAGCTGTTAGTTGGTGTATGAACTTATCACCTTCAGTTCCTGTGACGACTGTTGTCGCAAATCCTCCAGCTCAACAATGCGATGTGCATTATGCCGTTCAAGCTTATAAGAGTCTTCTCTTTTCGAGCTTCTTCACCGAAGGTATATGTGACAATGACATCAGAGAATTACATGAGGATTTTTACAATGTGAAAAGGAAGAACGGTGCCTGCCACCACTGTTTCATATCAATACCTGTTACATTGGGTATTCTAAGTGAAGCGAAAATTAACAGTTGATAATTAAATAAATTCATTTTGGAGCACTTTCTCAAGTGATAGCACGCAGCGAATGGGAGAGTCTGGCGCGTGCTATCCGGAAACTTATTGTTTTGGTACAAAGTTATGTTTATTTGTGTGCGAATTTCCATTAGAATTGTAAACAAGTTGAGCTGTTATACAAACATGCTCAAGTTTTTAATTTTTTGTCAACGTAACCTTAATGCGAGCGAGTGTTATCGTTATCATCGATAGAAGAAATAATAGTGTCGATAGGTCATCATCATGTGACTATATTTAAATTTGCGATACTTTGGATGGCAACTCGAATTTCAGCTTAAACTTCGCTTTAAGATAAGATGTAAGATTTATTTATTCTGTACAAATTGCGCTGAGGCACTATCTGCATATGGTTTTTCCATGGAAACACGACAACACAATCTTGTATAAAGAAACTTATGAAAAAATCTAACTGTATCGAAATCTTCTCTGTATATAGTATCTACCAATGTATGTATGTTATACATTTAGGTATGTGTGTTTAATGTCTATTTTTTATAAAAACATATTTAAATAATTCTTGTAACATCAAGAACTAATATAACGATATTTATATTTATTATTAGATTGTTTTATTATTAATTTTGCCTTCATATTTCTTGAACGCTATATATACACATTCAAATTGGAAAAGCAACCGATGCAGAAAAAATGCAAATATTATTAATGATATTCGTTGGTCGATTAAATCTTAATGCGACAAGGGGAAAATGAGGGTAGATTTTCCCCTCTATATAAATGCAACCCAGTTTAAACATCCACCACCATTTCTTGAGTTGATCTCGCAACGATGGGATACCTGCAGACGAAAGGTAATACAAATATCAATTTAAAGATGGCGCTGAAAAGCTTTTCAACAAAATTAAGATGATTATCGATTTTAAAGGTTTGTCAGCGGTAGCCACATGCGTGTGGGTTTTTTGGGTTCTGGTGGTTATGAGTGAAGCCTTTGAATTCGCCGATGGAGCAAACACGGATTGGCCTGAAGGACTAGAAAGTTCAGAAGTTGAAGATTCCGACACCCACCAACCGGAACCGGAACCGGAACGCGAGACTACGACATTGCGTTGTCATCGACGTTTATACAAAGCGCGAGTCGAGCAAAAGGATCAGGAGGGTCGTCGATGCTGGGATACATTGTCCCTGGACGCTTGCTGGGGAAGATGCGATTCACACGAGGTATACACAATACAATCATTTTATATATTCTAAAAATTTTAAATATTTTAAATATCTAAATATTTTAAATATTTAAATATTTAAATATTTTAAATATTTAAATATTTAAATATTTTAAATATTTAAATATTTTAAAAATTCTCCAAATAAGGTTACGAAGCCATTGTTTATTATTAATAGTGAAAAGTTTCAAACTTTCACCATGGCACTGTAGAAAACTAGTGCGAAATACTCGGGGTGTTATCTTTCATCTAATGTTGTGGAAAATCATCAAGTTGTTTTCGGCTAGATAGTGCTTATTACTAGCCGACAACTAGAGCCTTATCTAAGCATGTTATGGAAAAGTTATGTGAATCGTTGTTTTTTTTTTTTTTTTTTTTCAGATATCAGAATGGAAATTTCCATACAAGCGATCTAGACACCCAGTGTGTGGTTTTGGTGCAAGAGTTGAGACCATCTCTCGTCTGGAGAACTGCGAGGAGGGAGCAGGACCTGAAGCACGTATTTACAGACATGTGCGCCCACTCAATTGCCGATGCCGGGTCTGTTCTTCCACTGATACAAGCTGTGGTTGGCTACCCTTACATTAATAGAAACACTGCAGCCAATACTACCTAATCAATTTCCCTTTTATGAAAAATAAATGTGAGCGTGTGTGTAATTAATTAATGATAATTTTGTACGAAAAGAGAAATATCAAAAAATGTAAATACTTTTATGATTTTTCATTAAAATTCAAGTATTAGAAAAACGGAAATAGTTGAATGGAGTTTTTTATTATTACAATATACATTCATATATGTGGTGAAAAATTAAGTTTGATTTTTTTATTTCTTTTTTGTACAAATGAATGAACTTTTTTGTACTTAATATTTGCATATTATGTATATTTAACTAAGGGATAAAAATTGGCGCCAATGTGCCTTAAATTATTTATATAAATAACTCATTTCATGAAGTTCTTTGAATAAATATAGATAGAATAAGTATAATAGTAGCGCATCTTAGTAATTGTGTGTAAGTGAACGTACATAAATACATAAGTATGTACATACATATGTATGTATTTAGTAATTTTTTTTAAGTACGTATGATGTAAAAATTTTCAATGATAGTGCATATAATATATTTTCGAATTGAATATGTGTCACTATTTAAAATTAAAAAAAAATTATTTTTTATAACTATGTAAGTTGCTACCACTTAAATGTCTATTTATTTTGTAATTGAAAGTTTTTAAATAAATGTATGTCGTGGTGAAACAGACATGATTTTTTAATAATTTTATGGAACCGAACGCATTTCTGAAAATTCATGAACATTTTGAGTCATTACAGATCAAATTGAATTTGATAGTTAAAAAGCTCGTTTCCGTCTCTTCGAGTTTTTCTTTCGAACAGCTAAGAATCATAATCCTTATTTCTTATTTTAATTTATCTTTATACGAAGTATGAATAGACGAAGTAGTATCTCTGACAAACAGAATATCATTATTTACGAAACTTTGAAGTATGGTAACTAAAATATTTCGGACATCCTGTATGGTTCGTTAAGGTATTTATAATATAAAAAAAAAATAATTCAAAAATGTTTTATTGGCCGAAAATCTCTCGTATACATTTTATTCACAAATCTTTATAAATTTTAACACAAAATAAAATACTTAAAATTTGGAAAAAATCGAGGAATTCCCAGCATCACAATGTTCACAAGTAGCATGATTAAATTTGTTCTCTGTTGAAAGATATAAATATTTTTCCATTATTTTCACATAATTTATACAAATTTAAAATTAAAACAAGAATAAAATACATAATTACAAACGGTCAGCAATCAGTCTTTACGGCAATGGTAACACGAACAAGTTGTGGCAGATTTCAGCGTGATAGTTCGCTCACCTTCCAAACATGGCACTTTCACTACTATCTGAAATTTTATGACATTTTATCGTTTTGTATTTTCTACAGATATTGACTGATAATCGATGGTTATAAAACAATGACTGACATCTTCAGAATCCATGATGTTGCAGCATTGGGCAAGCGAAGTAACCGGTTGAGGAGCTCTTCCTACAGAAGGGAAGGCCCAGGATTCGCAGAACCCTCGACAAGCATTTGTCGTTACGGTGAAAGGGGTACATCCAGGAACAACCACTTTTCTGCTATGACCTAAAAGTTAGTTTTTATTTGCACTTTAATGTATAAAAATTAGTAATAGTTATAAATATTAAACTTTTACCCAAACGATGACAACCTGGTCGTTGCCAGGCTGGTTTTTCACCAAACAAAACAGAAGGTGGATCTCCAGAAACTTCCCGAAATGTTCCCGAGACTACCAGCGCAATCACAAGCGCCGCCAGCCGCGGGAACATCTTCTGATGCTGCGACGACGTTTCGAGATCTTGAAAATGTAATAAAGGCTCGTCACTATTCCAAAATTCAAAAAAATCAAAAGTGCTAGTATACTCACCGAGAAGAACAGGGACAGCTATGAAGGAATGCCTCTGAATAAGTGTAAGAAAGTTACGAGGGAGACAGGGTTTTATATTCAACTACGTTCAAACATTATTCAAATTTTATTGTTCTTTCTTCGACTCATTAAATATCTTTTCAATTCTAGCGACAAGTAGAAGCAATTTGACGTCAGATCGTAAAAATTTTTCGACGATTTCATTTCACATTTTTATAAATAGATTGTACTTAAAAAAATATTTGATATGCAATATTGTAGCAGCATTTGTCGTAAGAACTTTAGATTTTCAAAAAAATACCATTTTAATTTGTTAATTATTAATAGCCAGGCGATTGCTCACGTCTCTTGAGCGAAAGGTCTGGGATTCGATTCCCGAATGTCGAAAAAGTTTTTCGACCTAAAAAATGTCGTCACTGGCAAGATTAGGATATTACTAAATTCAGATCGGCCGTCTTTTGTAAGAATTTGCCAATTTTATCTAACTTAATAATTGTGAGACGGTTCCATAAAATTGGCACCAGCGAAACCAAATTATTGTCCATTCCTTCTATCCCTTCCTCCCATCCAGAAGTCAATTGGAAACCACTGGAGTATAGATTACTTAGTTAGATTAGATTAGTATAGATAAAGTATTGTGATCGTGCGAAAATTTGACCTAGAGATTTTAACCAATAATTTTGTATCAGGTATCATCACGTTTTTTTTATATGGGATATATCAAATGTGCTGAATTCGAAAATGTTACGTAAGATCCAGTGCACACAGAGAAGCATGGAATGGTGTATGCTTGTTATAACAAGAAAATATCGTAAGAAGAATATATGAGTAAGAAGCATGACCAAAGTGGCAGATATAGCGGAACGTGTGAAAAAGTTAAAATGGCAAAGAGCTGGACACATAGCGAGAAGAATGGATGGCATATGGATGCGAGAAATACTGTAATGGTATCCGAGAGGATGTGAAATAAAGCAAAATAGACCGAGTGGACGATGGGCTGATGAATTGAGAAGAACGTGTGGAGTCAACTGGATGCAGATTGCTCAAGACAGGAATGAAAGAGGCCTTCATCCAGCAGTGGATGGGGAATGGCTGAAAATGATGATATCATATGTACATAATTAAATAGTTAATCAAGATCGTAAACCAATCCAATGCAACTGAGCTGTCTTGCTTCGAAATCACGTAAACAAAATATTGGCCTACTCTATCACACAGTACGGACATTTCTCAAATTGCATCGAAAATAAACTAATTTAGTTAAGGCTTGGTTTCTCGAGTGTATCAGCCTGGCCAACGCCAACGCCGTGGTTTTTTTTGTATAGAATTTGACAGATGGATGGAAAGTTGGCCATGGACATAAGGGAAGTAGGGGTGCGGGGAGTTTTGTGACCGCGCCCAGCTTTCTATCCATCAAATTCTATACAAAAAAAAAACCACGGGGTTGTCGTCAGCCAGGCCAACGCACTCACGAAACCAAGCCTTTAGCTCTAAGCGAAAAAGTGACTCACTTATTTGGCATGGCCGTATATAGTGAGGTTGTGACTTGTGTCGTGTGATTGTGACTTGTGACGGGTTTGGGTGTGGGTTTTCAGAAGTTGAGGAGTTCAAGATTGAAGCAATAGAAGTGGTGGCCAACTGTTAAATGGGGCCACGAGATTCGTGGCGTCGATGCCGATGGTGCTCCGCCCCTCCTTTTGCCATCCCTGACGACTTTCTCAGGTCACTACTTTGACAGCTGCCAACCTAACCTCAATCTCTGCTGTCATTGCATACTAGATTTGTAAAATGTTATCCGAGACGCGTTACGTACACCGTTTACCAGTTGAACTTTCGCTCTCATTGTAAATGCTATTAGCGTTCGAATATGTCACGTAATTGACACGTCAGTTATCAGTTTGACATGTATGAATTGTATGATAAATATCATTTCTATGGAAATATAAAAATTATACACATAAATAGTCTCAAATCTGTCTGTACGGAAGGCTTGACACTTGTTTTAGTTTCATTGAAAATTTGCACTATTATTACCTTTTTACCATAAACTATAGTTACTGCTATTGTTAGCTCACTCATATGTCATAAACAAACACCCGTTGATTATCAAACACTCAAGTTTGAAGTAATTAGATTTCTCAATTTCTGAATCTGCTATTGATGTGTATCTGTGTAAAATCATAATAATAATTATTTTATGAAATTTCATTTACTATATATAGAAGCGCAGGAATCTGCATATTGTGTGCAGATGTGTTCACTCACTCACGACATGGGTTGTGCAAAACGCTCACGCTCCATAACCTCTCTAACTCGCACAAACACTCTGTATGGATAGCCGTAGAATCCTCGCATACCACGTACACATACACTCACTCACTCACACATGACATGGGTTGTGCAAAGCGCTCACGATACATAACCCCACTAACTTGCACAAACACTCGGTACTGATAGCCGCGGACCGCTCGCATACAACGGCACCTCATGTACACACACGACATGGGTTGTGCAAACACTCTCAGTATGGCTAGCCGCAGAACGCTCGCGTACCACGACACAGTACGTACACATGCTGGCAGTCACTCACACACACACGGTTTGCCCAAAACGCTCACGCTACATAACCTCACTAACTCATAACACGGGAAGCGCGAAATGATAACCATCCAATGACACAGTTACTAGTTGACATAGTATATTTGCCTTTGTTTACTTGTTGTTTTTCTAAAAATTATCTAATTTTCTTATCATTCTTTCAGGCATTTACGAGATAGACACTGCTCCAGAGAGGGTGGATCCTTTGTGTGTCAATATGGTGACAATGGCGTATGTGCTTCTTTGCCGCTGGACGGTGTGGCTGGAAACGATTACGAAAGTCACGTTCGTCGGCGACATATGTCCTCGGAAGAGGATGAGACTTCCCAATTGTGGACAGTTTATTCAGCGGTCCAGAATTTGCCTGCGGTGTTGAATGATCCCAATCGCGCTAAACGATCCACGTTTTTCACCAAGACTTGGGGAGATAGTTTCGTTGAAAAGAGTGACATTCCGAATAGTCCATATTTACCTGATATAACTCACGCTCATTTTGAATTGTATATGAAAAAAATTGGAAAGAAATATAGAAAACACAATCGGATCATAGCACAGTGTCAAAACGAAGTGCCATCTATAAAGACACTTGGAATTTCTTCTCCAGAGTATGATTTGTCGGTAGTTCCTAGTATATTTTTTAAGCATGACTTGCTGCTTAACGACTCACAGACATTCAACATAGTTTTTCCCAGTTTGGGAGAGACGTCCCAGGATAGTCGTGGGTGCTGTAGATTATTACAAGAAACACTCAGTCATTACTTGGATATCGTTGAAGTGCAAATAGCTAAACAAGTATCTCAAAAGTCGGATGCTTTCTTTCACGCTATGCTTTCCCACGATACCATTATGGAGCAGATGAGTTCTGCCGTTTGTCTAGTCAAATCTCTACGAACTAATATTACGCAAATTAAAAGTGGACTTTCTTCAAAACCGTTAAAACTTATCAGTTTGGCCACGTACAGAAATAACGTATTTAAAGTTCACGAAAAGTTAAAGTTGATGTCTACAGTTCATCAAACGCAACCGATGATTCAATTATTACTCAGCACAGCGGATTACGTGACGGCTTTAGATTTAATAGGTACCACACAGTCTATACTTGCCAAAGAACTTTCAGGTGTTCATGCTTTCCGCCATTTATCATCACAGTTGAATGAAATGGAGCGATTGATAGATAAAATGCTCAATACGGAATTCCAAAGGTTTGTCACTGCTGACTTGAATAGACCTTTCGATGGCGATACACAACTGCCGGATGAGGATAAATTAATATCAGTAATATCTGGATTGCTTAGGCAAAAACACTTTGAATTTATTGATACGTACAAAGAAGAGGCTATAACGACAGTTCAAGCTACTGTAAAACAGGCTATGATTGAGGAGATATCTGGAAACGAAGGAGAAATGTGGGTCAAAGGGACAGGAGAAGGTAGTAGTTGGTATGGGACTGGAACTGTTGACTTACTCAATCGACTAGTACCTAGATTGGTAGAATTATTATATAGAGTCCTATCGTTACGGCGTATGGTGTTACAAACTTCTCTCGCTGGAGATGTTGCACTTATGGACGGTGAAGATTTCTTCACAATAGAAGAGCAAAAGTTAGTCGAGGCCAAGCTTCAGAATTTGATTAATACTATTTGTGATTATTGTTTGGAACGCTGTGCTAATCTTATTAGCACAAGTGATAAAAAAAAAACCTCCAATATAACAAACGATCAGATCGTCAAACTTTCCAATATCGTTGAATGTTTTAGTAATAAATGCGAGGAGATAAGCGGTAGACCATGTATCATTTTAAGGACAGCTTTGAAGAATCAGGCAAGTCGTTACATTCACCGATTTCATAATGAGAAGCGGAATAAACTTACGTTGCTTTTGGATAACGAACGGTGGAAACAGGCTGAAGTTCCTATGGAGTTTCAGATTATTGTTGATCGTATTCACGAAACTGGCTATTTTCCCAAAATTAGTTCTGGTGAGATGGAAAATGAAAAACCGCCATCGGCATTCCTCATTGTGAATAAAGAACCTTTTACAGTTGTCGGTGTAGTATTACTAGCTATGCGTATGATTGGAGAATATTGCCGTATGAGTGAGGAGACTGTCGGAGCTGCTATCCTCGCTGGACGTGCATTAGTGGAACTTTTACGGTATTTCAATTCACGTTGTTGTCAACTTGTTTTAGGAGCCGGTGCCCTGCAAAGTGCTGGCCTCAAAACCATTACAACGACTAATCTCGCTCTAGCATCTCGTGCCTTACAATTGCTTCTTTGGTTGCTCATTGCCGTGCGTCGCCATTTCGACGTTGTAGAGATAAACGGTGCCCTATCGCAAGGTTTCGACAGTGTGGAAAAGGATTTTTCTGGACATATACGAGAGATTGAACTAAAACTTTCTAATATTGTTAGTGGTCTTCTCACGGCTCAATTGGTCAATTGGGAAGCCAGGCCTCCTGTTCCCTCTCAGCAATTTCGAAATGTATCTCGACACCTTTTAAAACTGCACGAAGCTTTGACCGGAGTGTTACCCGTGTCCCAAATATGCGCAGTTTATCAAACTGTTAATCGAAGTTTCAAGGATAAGTTGCGGGAGCAATTGGTTCGACTCAACATAGCTGGAGATGGTGGTCCTCAACATGGTGTTGTGACGTCAGAGTTGACCTTTTATTTACAAACTTTGGTAACATTGCAAATTCTTCCCGAAGATGAGCTAGGCCTCAAATGTATGGATGAGATATGGCTTAAATGAAATAAAAGATTTTTTAAATATTTGTATGCTATTGGATATTTATTTTTGTTGTGTTTTACTTACAAAATTTATATGATTATCAATAAAATGTTTTTGAAAATCAATCAAATTTTTAATATTTTATTTTGAACCAGCTACCAATTACTATAAATAGAAGCGCAAGGGTCTGGCTGCCTGACTGAGTAGCCACAGAACGCTCGCATATAATTGGGGCAACCTGTAATGTCGCTATGGTATAATTTGTAAATAAATAAATATACTCACACTGCGTAGACATACATTCAGAGCACCAGGAGTACCTACATATATAAAATACACTAGGTATATACATACATGTAGTGTTGTAAGTCGAGAATATTCGAGAATTTTCTTTTTGCTTGGTTATAAAACATCTCTAGATAGTTTAATAGCTTTTTAGAGGATTCTAGGATATTTTCAGAACCTAATAGTAGTAATAGGACTTTCTGGGGTGTCAGAGCATTTTGAATGAAATTTTTTCATTTTGACGACACTGAATGTGTCATTTCGTCATTTTAACATGCGCACTATTACCATGAACGTTTTCCGCGAAATTCTCACAGGAATGCAATGCTTATTAACTGGAAGCAATAAATTATGTATACATATTTTTATTGCTTTGGTTATGATATCCCAGTGAAATTGTTCCAACTTATGATATAATATAAAGCACAAAAGATCGTAAAAAATTTGTCATATTCACGCCCCATCAAATTTAGTTTTTGTCACAGATACTAAACTAATATTATTCGTGTAATCCGTATCACCTCTCCCAAGTATTAGCCTGGATTAGAGGGAGTTTACTGTATATTTAAGCAAATACAGTAAGAGTTAGTATTTATTTATTTAAAATACATGGTGGCCGATGGAGCCCAGGGTGTATTGTGTATGCATTATGTACTACAATTTTAAACAGAAAATTCTCGAAAAAAAACGGGATATTCTCCAAAAGATTATTCCCGGGAATTTTACAACACTACATACATACATGCATAAATAATAACCCCTGATGACACTCAACAGGCAGTGACTAGTATTTAGATATTAATCTGCATGAGTAGCCACGTTTGTTTCCATAGTTACTTCACTGTGACACAACAATCCAAAAATGGAAAACATTGAGAGTGGAGAGACTATAAGGGATATTGCAGTTAAATTGCTGGAAAGCAAACAAAAAACTGAACAAAATGGTGATAATACATCTCGATGTATATTTATTATGGGGAGTAAATTTTGTGTAAGTATGTACAGATAAGTGTATTATATATTGGGTACTGTTTACATGTTGCTGATAGTTTTATGTTAATTGACTTCAGGGTAAAACAACGTTGATAAACATATTTTTGGAAAAAGATGAAAGTCTAAGTGAAACATTGGGATTGGAGTACACATTTGGTAGGAAAAATATTCAGGGACAACTGAGCGAAAAAAACATTTGTCACGTGTGGGAATTGGGCGGAGATGTATTTAAAACATCAGATATTATGAGTATTCCATTCCAAGCTCATAAAGTTTGTCCCATGACCATTGTAATATTCTTGGATCTCACTCAACCCAAAATTTTATGGTCAACATTGGAGAGTTGTATAGAAAATTTAAAATCTGTTATCGAAAAGCAAGGAATATCTAACAGAACTAGTATAGAGCGAATTAACGAGATTAAAAACAAAGACGGTTCATTTCCTCTTCCTTTAATAATTATTGGTGGAAAATACGAACTTTTCAATGAATTGGGTAAATATGAAATGTATGTACATTTGTATGTAGTTGTAAATTTGATATGATGTTAACATTTTATTTTGCAGATATTAATTTTAAAAAATCTATATGCAAAACCTTGAGATGTGTATCTTGTTTACTCGGAGCAAGTTTGATATTTTTCTCTAAAAGTGATCAAACAATAAAAAGAAGAGCTAAAGATATGTTTAACAATGTCGGTTTTGGTGTGGAGACTAGGGTAAAAGGAATGATCCACGACGCAAGCAAGCCAATATTTATTCCATATGGTTCGGATTCCTGGGATAGTATCGGAGTAATAAAATGTTCTTGGGATGATATAAAGCATATGTACACCACCCAGTTTCCCCAGATTCAATTGAGCGTAACGGTACCCGAGGATCCATCTTTGGAGGCAAATTACCGTGAACCTCTAATCGACTCGATGAGAAACCAACGAGAGGAAGAGCTAAAATTGTCTGTATATAATAATTTTTAAATCACAATACATATTCGTATCTTTTTTTTATTGTATAATTAAGTTTAATTCAGTGCTCGAAATGGAAATTTTCACGAATGGGAGCGCTCGATAATTTTCAAAAAATATCAAACGACCTTTTTTTATAACTATATGTATAGAAAATGTACGTACATTTATATACATACATATATTATAACACCAGAACACTTACGTAATGAATTTATGGTTGTATATATTAGGTTATTAGTATTATTATTATAGAAACTGTATTACATACATACATGCACAACTTACACTGTTAATTTTTTTTAAATTTGAATAATTGTTAATATCACTATTTACATAGCTAGTCACGCCCAGAAATTATAATTCAGACAACTTAAAAAATGTTGCTAGAAAATGTTTGTTAGTGATGAAGTGCAGTAATAAAATATAAATAAAAAAAATAATCAAGCGATTCCCGATGATAGATTGAAATTCCAAATACGTTCGGTAAATTCAAGTTCTCTCATCAGAGGGACAGGCAAGACTGAAGTATTTTGAAATTTTGGTTCCTATAATGATAGCGGTACAGCTGCTTTAGAAATTTTGTTAAAATAAGAAAGCCGACAATTCAAAGAAAGATATCGTAAATTATCGAAATGACCGATGCCCCGAGAGGGACCCATTGCAGTTCGACCATAGTGTGACGGACAGTGCCGACCATAAAGCAATAAAACTTTTTGCGCATAAAAACCCTCGAATTCTAAATGTTATCTTCAATTAACACAAGTGCATCCAGCTTTTTCAAAACATAATAATATTTTAAATGGCTTTTGGCTACAGATAAGATGCCTTTGTCGGAATTTAAATGTAAAGAATTTAATTTTCAATCAAAGATTGTGATTTAGGAGTCATAAATGTAAAAAAAATTCACCTTCTAACATTTTTTCGGCAATAATTATTGAAAGAGCACGGAAATTTTGGTTTTTTACGAAAGGGAGCGCTAAATTTACAGATTTCACGAAAGGGTACGCTACGTTTTCAAATCTCACGAAAGGGAACGCCCGCTCCCTGCCGCTCCCGCTGAATTCGAGCACTGGTTTAATTATTTTATTAAACATTATCACTTTTTTAAAACTACTGTACTTTGAGAATTAAATTGTATTGAAAAATAGAAAAATTGAAATGATATTTCAAAAGCGCATTAATATACATACTGCATTAATGCATTATAACATACTTTTTATAAAGATAAGGGAAAATGAAGAGAATTTAATGGATGTACAAATGGTGAAATAGTAATCATTAATGATTAATAAGAACATAAACTTAATTTAAATAAATAATGTTTTTTTTAATACAGTGAAAAATTTTAATATACGTTTAGAGATATTTCGTTGTGTATGTACATGTACATATGTATATGAAGGTTTTGCAGTCTATGAATTAAACTTGATTTTCAGTTAATTTAAGTATTTTATTATTGATGACTTTACAATTATACATGTTATGTATATATAATATAGGTTGAGAAGAAGTTTGCATGAGCGAGGATGGGATAGAAAGCGGTATTTAATAGTACTCCCCTCCCGCACTTCAATATGCTGCCATATTTAAGATTCTTCTTAAGAAATATTATCTTCTAAAGATATTCCTTCATACCCATATAATTGGGCGACCACTCAAGCATGCATTTTAACTATCAAGTTATTTCATCCCTATAAAATGGCAATGAAGGGGGGGGTGAATATTTAAAATGGTCCATATCAAACTAAGTACATACAGTGCGCTGATTACAAATAGAAAAGTACACATATTTATTCAATACAGTTTTAAAAACTAAAGTGTTGAATCTGATAGGGAAATTGCGCAAACCAGTATTGAAAAGGAAAAGATTCAAGTTGATAGGAAGCGCAGAAATGTAAATGTAAAAGTGAGAGGCGTATTTGGCCGTAGTGTGGATTGTTAGGGCCGAGTGTTCTCAGTCGGGCGAAGGCTGTTGCCGGAGTAGGACGTGTGTATGTGTTGTGGGTGCGGCCGAAGCCTCCCAGCGGGTTTGGCGCGGCCGCAGCCCTCGAAGCATCTTCACGAAGCCACAAAAAGCCGCACAGACTTCGCCCCCCCTCCTTCGCTACTCAATCGATCTCGAATCGCCACAGCTAGGCCCTTCGGCGGTGCCCTTGCCGATGCCTGACCAAGAGTCACACACACTCACACTTCGGATCGATTCGAAACACGGTTGACATTTGACCGGAACAGGAACTGCAACTGTCACCCGACCCCACACACAGGTGAAACAATTTAAATATACAAAAAAAATCACAAAGCAATATGTTCCCATGTATGTACGTTGAAAAAAAATAAGTAATATTTATCCTTGCGCGTGACACGTGACACACCTGTCATTTGTTAACACGGTTTCGTAAACAATTACTATCGATGTGCGATTTTTGCGTTTGACGTTTGCAAACATTCGCTCGATGCTTTTGACAGCTGGTTCGCGCGGTGTGAATATTCCAAGGCGATTCTTATTGGAAACCGATTGGTACAGAGCCGACTGTTTTGCGAGTTTGAAAGCTGTCTTCAAATAATGAATATGCTACATAGCGGAATTTGTAAATACTAGTAACTGCCCGTTGACAGTGTCATCGGGTGGTCAACAGGTCGTGTGCGTGTGTATGAATGAGTGAGTTATCCGCGGCTATCCGTGCCGAGAGTGTTTGTGTGAGTTGGTGAGGTTATGTAGCGTGGGCAATTTGCGCAACGCGTGTTGCGTATGAGCGTATGTGTACGTGTCGTGAGTGTATACGAGCGTTCCGCGGCTAGGCTACCCGGTCAGTCGGTCGGCCCCGTAGATTTCTGCGTTACCATATACATATAGTAATCACCTATAATTTGAGTCGCAATTTCGATTACTTCGCAAATTGTGTCTGGATCGGCAGTCGGGAACCGGCGGCTGCAGAGCCGCATGTGGCTCTCTGTATGAAAACCTGCGGCTCTCGTTGTGATCCAACGTTTGCGAAACACTGAAACGTCGACGCACAATTTACACAACATCATAATGGATCCTATTTCCATAACTTGATGGCCATAAAAAGCTTCAAGATCGTTTTGCAGATGGATATAATACTTTTTAGTAACACACTGTCGAACTTTATCCATATCGGATAAAGTATTGTGATCGTGTGAAAATTTGACTGATATTTTTTTTATCGGGTATCGTTCCTGATTACGAGTTTTGAAAAATGTCTGTGTGTGTGTGTGTGTGAAATCACTATAATTCAAAAACCACTAATTCTATGACACTGAAACTTCATATTTATGAGTAATATGCTGGCCGTCACAATTAATAAGACTTTATAAAAATTTTGTTAACCGGAAGTGGTACTTCCCCTTGTAAGTCACCTCATTTTTTACAGCTATCCATTTTATCAATGTTCCATTTTCAATATATAATTCGAAAATAATATGTTGCGACTAGCAAACTTACAAGGTTTTACCCTAATTTGGCTCTTAGTTCGAAAAAGGTTCCCGACTACTGGTTTAAATTGTGATTTTCTAGACCACGCACAGCGGTTTATACGTTAGAATGTTTTGATTGATTAATTCTAGTATGCTATGATTTGCCTCGCCCAAAATTTACAGCGATGCCTCCTAACACTTCTGAAGACTATTACATCAAAATTTGATTGTGAAATTAGAAACAATATGAAAAAAAAAGCAATCAAAATCATTTAAAATTGTACGTGAATAATGTCAGTTTGTGGGCAGAAGTGTACGTGGGCTTAGAGATGTTTGATTTCATCATTATGTTATGCCTATGCGATAAACTTCCGCGAAAAACTGCTTTATTGTCTCTGGCGTAATGTAATGTACATATGTAGGTATGTACGTATGTATGTACATACGCCTATACGTAATGTGTATTTAAATAATTTTTTAATTTTAAATGATATATACGGCACTGATTGATCATTCTTTCGAAAGTTCTATCATTTTCGTTTAGCTTTTAAGTTTATTCACACGAAATCTTCAATTGGAGACCCGAATCTACGCAGAATCGTGCACACGAGATACAACAGTGGTTTGGCTCGGCTTCTGCACTTGGCTTCCGTTCCTTTGCGCATCCAAGAATTGGAGCAATGTTATCTTGGATGCGAGCGGCTCGAAGTGTCATTATTATTGCATTCGCGATTCGCGGCGTGTCTCTTTTCGCTGCGAAAGATTTTGCAAATTCAACGTGGAACCAGTTTGAGAACGAACGCCACTGCACACAGACTACCAGTATACTTTTGAAGAGTGATGAAGAAATCGCTTCACTGTGCTGCTACAGTGTTGTAGAGGTGCCATTTCTAACTAGCGGTAACCCGTTCCGAATGGCGAAATTCGCCATTCGTCAACTGTTGACTTTGTTGATTGGAAAAATCGATCATTTGTTATCTTATCGCCGGCACTCCTGTACGTTTCAGCCTGACGAGGTTTTAATTAAATCCGTTTATCGGTGTACATAAATATACTCGGTATAAAAATAAAAACCCAATAAAAAATGATCAGAAATTGGTGGTTTTTTGTGTTATTTTTGTAGGCCCGTTATGATTTTTTAGTTTGCGAGGTGAACGTGCTCAAATCGCACCGGCGAATTTAACAAGTCGAATCTAGAGCGTGGCTCAAATTGGCGGAAAAAGGTTCCGAATTGATGATTGTTGACGTTTTTCGCTACCTTTAGTCGATGTTATTTTTGTATTTTATGTAATACGAGAAACATGCAATTGATTTTTATTGCGTAAGGAAAATTTTACACTTCGGACGGACATCGCGGCGCATCACCGAGCGTGAATAATTTAACTATCGGTTTACTACTGTATGTATGTATGTTCTTTTTGTTATTTGTGAACGAAAAATTTGAAAAGGTTCTAAAAATAAAAACCCTATTCATAAACAGTTTTTGTTCATTATTTTTCAACTAAATGTAGCTAAATATACGCAAACTATATAGCCAATATACCGCATATTTGATAAAGTTGTTTTTTTTTTAGTTTTGAACTGTATAGGACAGGGGTTCATTCATCCCCCATCCCCCGCCTTCTATTCTAAATTAATTGAATCAATCAAGACATAAGGCATCATCCATGGAGTCCAAATTAAGCGTAAGCGTACGAATTATTACATTTTTTTTTTTGAGATACCTCATTCTTCCCTCGTAGACGTTTCATTCCTTCCTTAGGGAGGAAAACACCATAGGTGCTCCAACAGTTAAATAAACATTTTAAATAAATGTTTTGTTTTGATCAAAGGGTTGGGAATACCTAGAGTGGCTGTATCAACTCCACGTGTGGTTGCAATCAAGTAAAGGTTTGCATTCAAGTAATAGCTACGTGTTTATATGTACTGTGTCAGTATGTTTTTGCACCTGGAAGGCGCGTTGCCAAATTCACCACATGTTGCTTGCATCCTCTCCTGCTGCGACAACCCTTAGGTACTTTTCTTGGTTCGAATTTAGCATCTCGAGTCTGCAAGATAAAAATAGGAAAAATTAACGCACATTGTAAGAAATCGGAATTGATGAAAGTTATCTGCAATTGAACGATGTTGTAACGTGTCGAGTAATTTGCATTATTAAAACGGTTGAGAAATTAAATCGCTCTCTGTCGATTTTGAAAGAGGCTTAAATTGGTCCATATTTGTGCGAAGCTGTTGTGTCACTAGACTCATTACCATTAGTGTATATTTTTAGAATCACGAGCAAAATATTGATTTTTATATGTAGCTTTTCTCGGATTTTTTAAAATGGTATAAAACGGAGCTGCTTAGCGGAGTGGCACTTTTCCGATTGGATTTATCTCACGTGTTCGAAACGGAGTTTTATGCGTATCGAAAAACTATTCCGTATGTAGAACATTCACTCGGTATCGTGTTAGATAAGGGCGAGAGAAAGAAACCAAACTTGTACGGATCGGATCGGATGTGTTGCTTAGTTTTAATTTAATTTTATATTTACTTGTTGGCGTTAATGCCGTGGTCCTTTTTATAGAACCCTTGGGATGTTTGAATTTATTGGAATTTGCAAACATCCCAATTTATTTCGTTTACATGTCGATTTGGAACATATTTAACATTTTTCAGAGGTGACAGTATCATTGAAAATTAAATTGTTAATTTGAGCTCACATGTCCAGTACATAGAATTTATCTGGAAACTTAATTGCCCCTAAACAGTACCCTTTCATTAACTATCTATCTATCAATCGTAAAGGTCACGATTTTTTGGATTTTGCTACTTTAATACTATCTCTAGTAGTAGGTACGTTATATCGTCAAAGATGTATTGATTCAATCGACAGCTTATGTCAATCGTGTCAATAGAAAATTGGATGATTCATTTAACGTATACTCGAAAATTACACTTTGGTCTGTTTTTTTAGCGTATCAATCTTGTCTGGATTGAATTACTATTTTATGAATATGTAGTGCAAATACAAGTTTACATACATATATGTAAATTATCCGAGACATCATCTTTTATGTGACGTTTATTAAATTTATTATACAAGGAATTGTGTATTCTTGCCTCCAATTACATAGTAAGTACCTCACAATTGTTCCTACGCTTAATACTTTGGCACTGTTGAAATTGTAATGAAATACCTAGGTTGTGTTATGTAACTTGCACCCACCTTACAAATGTGGGTATCAACCACGATCTCCTGAACTGACCTGAAGTAAGTTATACCTTTAGTTCGCAGACCAGTTAATCTTTAATCGCTTCCGTTGAACGACACACTGGAAACAAACAAGTCGTCAATTATGACGGAAAGAAATTTAATACCAATCGTTGCAATTACGTTCCACGTGTGTTTGCAAGTGTGTCAACGATGTTTTGTTCTTCTGGGTGCTATTTTTACGTTGAACGTAGAGCTATCCTTATCGAAAGTATGAGGCTTAGCATTCTGTCGTCACACTGAAGTCCGTGAAAACCGCATTGCTATCAGTATTGTTTATACTGACGATAAGAGATCTATCCGCCAGCGTGTATCGTAAATTTGACGATCTATTATTTGACTGGTGTACTTTGAAGTTCTTCAAATTATTCAAGTCTACGTGGAGGCTCATTTGTCAATCAGATTTTGACCACTTTCTAGCCACTGGCGATGCTGGTGAGTATCTCGAGTGTCCCCTCGTGTTTAAGAAAAACGAATTAATCACTGAACCCGCGACAATCAGAGCATGGTCGAATTTGCCTCACAGATTAATTTTTAACCGGCCGTTGGGTAATTGACACGTTTGGGCAAATATGGATTCAGTGTGCTGAATTGGTTGGGTTTTTTTCTCGAGATTAATCCGTAAACTGCGGCCTAAAGACTAGAATTACAATGGAACGGAACTATTTAATTGATCCCGGTCCAAGTTCGAAAACTTTGCTATTCTCCGCAGTCGTATGTACATATGTATTGTAGAAATGAAAGCTACATACGTGACGGAAATGTTACGTGGCATTTTATAACTATGACCTTTTAAAATGTATGTTCTGTGTACATAAACGTACGACTTCATTTTGAGCAATTTAAAATTTATAATGTAATCGAGTCCCGAATTAGATTTGGGTCGTCTCAAAGCGATTCAATCCTTTGAGTTTGCACAAAGACGAGCTTTCAATGCTACAGTAACCACGATAATAATACATATATTTATTGTTCTACTTGGGATATAAATCTTAGAGGGATAATATTGTAAATGTATGTACGTAATCACTGAAAATAACGTTAATGTATTATATATATAATAGCCGAAATCCGTCTGTCTGTCTGTCTGCCTGTCTGCTGATAACGCTCACTGAGGAAAAATTATTAAAAAACCACTAGAACGAGTGGGGGATCGAACCCACGACCTCAGGCTCGGGAAGAACGTCCTAATGCCCGCGCCAGACATGTTTTCAAAGATGTGATCAAATAAGTGTTCACATGTGTGGCACGGGCATTTGATACTATTGTCACATATTTGATCACTTAAGTGGGCTTTGCCATTCCGTGTCGGTTTTTTAACGCACATCAAAGGGATAAAAGTCCAAATGTTTGTGTGCCTGCCACACTGCGTGAAGCCCAGTTGCGCGAGCGTCGCCGTGGAGAGCTTTGAACACATATCTGGCAGATACAACAATATGTGAACAAATGTGTGAGCAAAGTCTTCAAAGAAGTGATCACTTCTTTGAACTTATGTCTGGCGCCGGCATAAGACTAATCTCCCATCAGTATGTATCAGTATTAAAATTCAGTATGTACATAGACGCCAAATAGGAACAACACAATGTTGTACACGCGCCAATTGCGACTATCGGCATGATCTCCTCTCGTCGAGTTCAGTACAATTGTAATATTTTTCTGTTTGCATATGGATAGTGTTCTTTTTTTAACAAAAAAAATTTAAACTTCATATCCAGCTAATTCCACGTGCATTATCTTATCATTTTAAGATTATTTGAAAATATTTGGGGAGGCTTTATTTATACTGGCTCTCGTCTTCATAGAAGATTTCCAATTCTAAGCGGTGTTTTTTTTTTATATGAAATGTTAAATTATATTCCGGCCGTTTTAGGAAGACTTCTGGGCAAAAAGTACATGCTCTCCCTTTCGTGCATACGATGCAACATTGTAAAGACGTAAAATAATTTCTGTTTTTATTTATTATTAATAGATAGAATATTATTAATAGTATGTTGTATATACAACATGCTATTAATAACTTATTCCTAAGGCTTGCGACACCCTGTTACATACATTTGATATTGGGCACAACGGTCCGCCATTATCTCTCCCTTTTAAAAATATTCACGTAGTTTAATTATAAACTCACGACACTGTCCTTTAACAACTTGTTTATTATTAATTGAAGACATTATCAGACTCTAACTCCAAAAAACTCTAACTAACAAAATATTAACGTTGAATTCTACCGACGCACGCATAATGTTGTATCGCCCGACTAAAATGCAACATGAAACTGAAATGAATTGCAATTGGTCATTTGCGGGTGGAGAGGGGATGAAAGGGACAGCATGCACGTTTTGCCCAGAAGACTTCCTAAAACGGCCGGAGTATAGTGCTTGTAGTGGTGCAGATAAAGACGCAGTGCTTACTGGCAGACATTTAGGGGTTTTTTTTTTCACAAATTATTAAAAATTAGTCTACCCTCAGTGAAAGTTTGTCCTGGCTTAATTTAAAGGTAAAATAAACAAATTTGTTCTAATCATTAGATTAAAAGTAAAACGAAAACCTCATTCTAAACTTATTTTGAATTACATACTTATATACCTATTACTTTATTTATTAGCCTTGATGTGCTCGAGAAATTTTGTTTTTGCTTGAAGAATTTGTGCGTTGTAAATTAAATATACATACTTAAGTCTGAATTTGTTTGAACTTCCAAATATCGCGAAGTTGCTGTTTATCAAATATTAAATGTGTTTCATAATACAAAATATATTATGTAAATCAATAGTACCTTGGTACATATTTTTGTAAGAAATTCCACACGGTATGATCGATAAATGTATTCAGTCATTTTTATGTATCGTTTCACTTTTGATACAATCCAACTCCGATAAAAGGGCATCGATTGAAAATTCCCCTAGTATTTCTTTTTAGTCGAAAGGGTTATTAGTAGATGAGCGCTTTCAGTGTAGTCATCCGGAAGTGATAAGGTTATCAGTCGACACCTGTGATAAATTGTAATCAAGTTATCCACGTGGATAGTCATTTTTACTTTTTTTTTTAAATATTTAATTTAATAACTAATTCCCGGTTGTTATAAAGCAATAAAATCGTTGAATAGTAATTTAATGCGTGGTGTTTCGCTTTGGGCAATTCTCCAATGACTTATGCTATTCTGTTTGCTTTGAATTGAATTTCCTTCGACATGTTTGTATTTGCGCTCAACAAATTGACTAATGACGTCAGTTTCTAGAATTTTTGCATAAATACAATGTATGAGTATATTATTTCGTGCATACGTTGCATTTCACATTATACTTAACATTGCTATTTGAATGTGAACCAAATAAGTACCAGAGTATCAGGTTGCATTTGCAATTGTTGCAATTATCAGTCCAAAGTTCTAAAATGTACTCGCTATCAGTCCAAAGTTCTAAAATGGATAGCATCTTGCAAAGATTTGATGGACAAAAATGCCAAATCGTTTTTTAATGTCCTTCAAGGTTTGAATTCGTTTCCGAATATTGAATGCTAATGATGATAATTTTTTGAAGCAGTTGTGCTTGATCCAAGTTGAATATACATTTTTGTCCTTGAACTTAAAACATAATCGTAAATCACAAAGTATTGTAATCGTGCGAAAATTCGACCTTTTTTTTTTTTTTTTTTGAGATTTAGTTTTCTATCGTAATGAACGATATCACACGTTATTAATTTAGATTTTGAGACAATCTTAGGATCAAAATGTTAAGTATTTTAGAAATTAACGGTAAGTTTTGCATAATTATTTGAACAATTAAACTATAAATGCGAACCTAACTACATTTTTTTAAACTACGGTACCTTAGGAAATTATTAGGGATTTTAATTGGATTGAGAAACGGCGATAAAGATTTTTAATCCGAAGTAGTCAGCAGTCCGGAACAGAGGTTAGAAAAGTGAGATTGACAATTAATAGGCTATAACTGATTTGATACTATAAGCAGATATAAACTTTTTTGACTTTGAATCACTTTAATTTCTCTATTTATCAGCTTTTGAGTGTCACAAAAGAATCTCAATTATGAGTTTTGGATTAAAATCGCGAATAAAATGCGATTAAACGAGAGTGATTTGACTTAATATGGCAAGTGTGCGCGTGCCATACGAAAGTAGTCAGGCACGCGAACGCCAACATTTATCACTTTCTTTCATCGATTTCATTTCAGGAATTCATTTTCGCTTTTATTCTAGTCACCCAGGCTTGAGGTGTCACTATTCGGCTTTCCTCTCCGTTAACCAGTATGTATTCCTTCAAAACAAACAGGAATACTACTTTATCGCAAAGGAAAAATCGTCGCGGTCTGTTAATTTTCGTTTTCATCGTAACGGGGGAATATTTATCTCCTGTATGTATGTAGATACATATAATATGTACATGGTTTTATCAAGTCAATTGCCGTTTTTGTCGGCTTTGATGTGAATTTTTAGGTAACGTGTTTAAGAATCTTCATTGCATTTTTTCTTGTGGACAGTATTGAACCGTACCGATCATTTAAATTATAAATCAATCCAACTACTTCGATGGTAGTAAAAATAGTTCGTATCGATTGTTTCATTGATGAATTCTTTCAGTATCTGGTGCACAAAGACGCTGTCGTTAATATTTTAATTATAAATTTCAAAATTCATGAAAAATAGTCTCCAAATGAAAATCGGCAGCGTATGTGCGTAGGACGATGTAATATTGACGCGAATATTTTGTATAGCTGAGGTCTAGCGGTGCCGTTGTGAATTTTTGCTTTAATAATTATTTTATTTCATAGATGTCACTACAGTGTAAGTTTGTCAGAACGTACACATACTTTTTATTTTATTTTTGCAATAATTTAGTGATCATTTTTCTTGTCAAATGGTACGTAGGTGCTCTAAGGATTTTGATAGATTTTTTTTGCCATAAATTGTGCGAATATTTAGTGATGTCTGTACTCTCCATATCGGTGTGTCCTATTTAATTTATCGTTTTGACCGGCATGACAGGGAATTTGCATAGTTTTTTTGTCAGCATTTTTTCTTTTCAAATTGTAATGGCAATTATTGTAGTTTTATCCATTGGTTTTTGTCATTCGTTTGTTGATTTCGGGGTCACGGACGCACCTCGCAATCTCCATCCATGTTTGCATTGATGAGCGTTTCGTGATGATCGTCATCGTCTCGATTATAAATTGTAAATCATATTTCGCACTGTTGGCCAACAAGTTATGCAGAGTTGCCGATTAAGCTCTCAGTTGGCTGTTCGTTTGTTACAGTAACTCATTATTGCGTCCTCGTTTTGGCGCACGCAAATTATATTTGTTTATCAATATATTTTTAAATTTACAGACAAATTCACCGTAAAATTAGAGGCTTATAACTTATAAGCCTACTATAAGCTTATATATATCTATCTACTTATAAGCTTCTACCGATTCTTATGAATATTAAAATTTATCCATTGTTACTAAAATTAGTTTATGACCATTCGATTAACTACGTTACTAAAGTTTTATAAATTGAATTGCAACGAAGTAAAGCTATGTAATGTACATACATATGTACAGTGGCGTAGCGTGAATTCCAGGCGGCCCCCCCCTACATACATATTATTTTCAAAATAATATTATACCTTTGTTAGGTAGAAAAATTTTTACTTCTGGACTTCACATTGGTAAACACTTCGATTATTTCGTTAAATAAAATAAAACGAGATGCAAATACATAGGTTGAAAATTTTTTGAAACTTGAAAAGTCAAAAACACGACAGAACAAGTTAAAAAATTCGGGTGTGGTGAGTTTTTTTTAAACTCACCATTGCTATAAGAATTATTCTAATTTTATAATATTGTGAAGATTTAAAATATATAAAAGGCCGGAAAAAATAAAATAAAAAAACAAAAAATCATGCAAAAGTAAACTACCACTTCTGATGGACGGATTTTGATCAAAACCTTATCAACTCTTACGCCTTATGTGAAAACTATAGATATGAAATTTCAACTTGATCGGCTAAGTAGTTTCGGAAATATTGCGTGGTAATAAAATTTTTGATTTTTCTACAAGAAAAAAAACCAACTTCCGGTTGACAGATTTAATTTTTCGTAACAAGGTATTGCTTTAGGGTTATGATATTACAATATTATGAAGATACCAAATATGTAAAAGGCCGAAACAAATAAATCTTGTTCTAATATCTCTTACACCTTACGTGAAAATAATAGAAATGAAATTTCAGCATGACAGACTTGATAGTTTCGGAGAAAAAGTTCAAAACACCAAAAACCAATAGTAAAAGTACTACTTCCGGTTGGGAAGTTTATGAAGAAGTTTAAATGTTTACGGAAGAAATGTTTAAAAATTATATTATTTTGAGGGTTGTTACACATACTACATATGCAAAATTTCAGCTTAATTATGTATGATAGTTTTGCTGGAAAAACCTTTCAAAGATAACACAAAAATTAGGTGACTTTCCAAGGGTTGACGGAAATTTGGTTGACGGTTGACGGACATTTTTGAAAGCCTTTTATGGATTGTAATGGCCGGCAAAAAACATATAAATTTGAAGTTTTAGTGTAATAGGATAAACGGTTTTTGAGTTGTTAGCGATTCTATACACAGGTACACAGATTTACAGACACTAAGACACACAGTTATACAGACATTTTCCAGAAACCATGAAAACGTGATCAGGGAATGATACCTGATACAAATCAGTCAAAATCTCAAAATGGAATTTTTGTACGATCACAATACTTTATCCAATTGGGATAAAGTAAAAATTAGTGAAAAAGGCGCCCCGCTTCGCGGCGCCCCTCAAGTCTTGGCGCCCCTACGCTACGCCACTGCATATGTACATACATATGTGGAAAAATAAGATTTTTCCTCAACTTTGTATGTCACCTGTTTAGTCACGAAAGTTCGGTAATTATTTAAAGTTGACTTCATCGATTCGCGTGAATCATACTCGGTGATATCCTTGATCAGTCATCATTACCGGAATTCAATTTTGGTACATGAATACATAGTAGATATGTGGAATAGATTTCAAATTCACATTTTCAATTTCACGCGTTGAGAAAACTGGTTGACATTGAAGATTTTAAATTCCGATCGGCATTTATAAGAGTGGGCTAAGTCCGATGGCGATTTATTTTATTTCCTTCGGTTCAGGTTGAATGCATGCAGTGCTACTAATGAAGTATCCGATTCCAAAATAAATAATCATGTAGACAGATTTGTTGGGGGTTTTTTTTTACTGCATGGAAGAAACGGTTCGAATCGGAAGGGTTGATTTCGTTTAAAAATTGGCGTAGTTTATCGCCCCTTGAGGTTTAATTGTATTCAGTGGGGGGTCACTAAACCAAGGGAGAGTCATTTAAACCGTGGGAAAGTTCCCCCTCTCCAGTTAAAGCTATCATTCAACTTGCGATGAGTCGTTATATTTTGTGTGAACGCATCGTAATTTTACTTTGTTTATATTATACACATCGCCACTTCGATCATTATCGAAATTAAAATCTTTTTATTTAGTCATCTATGTCCATAATATATGTAGTTGACCAGTTGACTAATCACCGAATCGACCATCCCAATTGACTAATCACTAATCAAACGAATGTATAAAAACTTTGCTTGTTTACCGACCAGGAAATTTTTTTGTTTTTGAAATTTGAATAGTCGTACATCCATTGATTGTGAACAGGTTTAATACCCTTGTTAAAAATAGTTCCGAAATTGAGTCGCAAGCACCGTTATTCACGCAATTATTTTATAAGGATACCGCGTAATCACGAAACTGCTCATTACTGCAGGCACTGAAATGCACTGAAACCTCGCAGGAAACAAAAAGAACGGTGAAATTTTCACGTGAAATAAAATTTTCAATTCGCAAAAAGACAACCCACCCACACGATCAAACCGAGACAACATTGCAAGTACCATATATGCAGAAATAAAAGCAAAATGTATGTAGTTTACCTGTATGGAGCAACAGGAGCAGGAGCGACCGGTAGAACTTAGAGCCTTGCGGGGAGTGAAGAGAGTGCGGCTGCTACCAAGACCGTTGCGAGCCAGAAAGAGACAAACTGATCCACAATGGTATCTACATCACCCTCGTACACCAAACACATTGGTACATATTGGTACATTCGCGAGAACCACAGTGCCGGCCGGCCGTCCGCGCCGGAACGCTCCATACCACGAAAATTCACAACATATCCTAACGCAAAATAAATAAATTAGCACGGTCAAATCGACAATCGGCATCGGTTTGAAGCTTAAACTCAAGTCGGTGGTCAAAAGGTGATCGTTTCCGTTTGAACGATTCGCGTGTGAAAAGTGCAGCTTTCGTATGCTCCCCCCCACTACTTAACGTGCGCGTTTATATCCTGTGGGAAAAAATAACGTTCATACTAGCGCGTGCAGCTGTCGGCCAACTGGGATGCTGGGTCGTTTGAGGTGTTTTGTCGAGGTGGGTTTATAGACCGGTATCAGCAATGGGAAACCAGGGGTCGGCGCCCCACGAGCCGCTAGCCAGGGCTGCGGCAACCAACGCAGGATTCACACTCAGGGTAATATGATAAATCGGATTTATATATACGTGTATAATATAGAAAATAAATCAAATAAAAGTTCTGACGGTCGTTTTGCATACTGGGATGGTATGTACGGTTGCGATTGATTGCGCCGCTCATTCAAATTCCGATCGTGTGTGTGTCATCGTCGGTGTCGTCATTACCGTTACGTCGTTGTGCATACCAAAGGTTTAGAATAAAACTGAAAGTACCTGAATATGATGTGTCGCTTATGTGTGCGATGGAATGTCGTTGTCGTTTTTACTCTATCCCCCCGTGTGGGTTGTGCTGTTCGTTGACTTTTTTTTTTTTCAGTAAATTTATGATTAGGTAGTTAAGAGGATATATCAAAGTGGACTACTGAGTCTGACGCGCGGAGCGAAAATTCGGCGGATGAAATCTGCGCAGACGCGATCAGATCAGTCGAAATTTCCAGGTTCGAGTAAAAATGGTGTAGGGTTTGAGTGGCTTTCGTCCAATGGTGGAATGTTGATTGTGAGTTTACAATATTACACATTCAAAGGATTCCGATTTAAATTACGCTCACAGCTTGTGCAAGGTATGCGGTGGGTACGTGCATCCGTTTATCCTTTCGCATTTTATCACGCTATTTCCATCGGATGGATTCGAGAAATTGTGAATATTTTATAGTTTGCAGTGTTTGTGCAAATGCGACGTTATTGGTTTATGTGCCTATTTACCAACTTTTCTCAAGGTTACAAATTAGCCTATAGTTTTGATGCATAGTTGTTCATGCAAACCGTGTTGATATTTCGAGTTGAATTATTATCCGGGTTTGTGACGCCCCCTCTGAATTATCTCGTGGCATTGTTTTGTATAATAAAATAAAGTCTAAAATCGTTAACGATGCAAATAGCGATAATGATTAAAGGAAAACATTGAAAATTTCAATTTTAAACAGACAGGAAAATCTTGAGGTGTGTGTGTGTAAGCAATGTATAAACAAAGGAATGTGCAGTGGATACTGTGAGGCTCTGACAACCGGTTTATGAGTTAAAATTAGTATGTTTTACCAAGACCGGCTCATGCTGGCGTTTCTCTGAACCATACAGACGCGTCGATTTAAAAAACGATGGAAAAAAACTGAAAAACTCAATTCTTATTGCTTTGACCGCTGATGTACGATCGCTGGCGAATTGGTGATCTCACTATGATTCGTTTTTTTTAATTTACCATCATTTTTAGCACAGATTTGATTTTTTAATAATCTAATTGTACATACATTGTTCGTAATGTTTCTTATAAGTTTGCTAAAATGATCAGTGAGTAATTTGATTTTTGTATGAAAGATAACTGAAATTAATGATATGCTTATACTTTTTCAGGGTACATCATTTCGTCGATCGGGTAGCCGCGGTATGGATCGTTTAAGAAGATCGTTCCGAGAGTCATTTCGACGGCGCAAGGGTGGTGATGGGGGTGGGATTGGGGGTGGTGGAGCCGGGCCTGAAAGTGCTCGTCCTCATCAATGGCAAGCGGACGAGTCGGCCGTTCGTGCCGCTACATGCACATTTCCCGTTAAATATCTGGGATGTGTCGAGGTGTTTGAATCCCGCGGGATGCAAGTCTGCGAAGAGGCTCTGAAAGTTCTTCGGGTAATTATTGTTATTCGATACTGTTCCAAATATTGATTGTAGTCAATTTTTAACATTTTACATTTCATTTTAGAATTCTAGAAGACGCGCTGTGAGAGCTCTTCTTAGCGTTAGCGGCGATGGGTTACGCGTTGTCGAAGAAGATACGAAGGGTCTGATTGTTGATCAGACCATAGAAAAAGTTTCGTTTTGCGCGCCCGACCGAAATCACGAACGTGGTTTTAGGTTTGTTATCTTTTTGCCATACGAACCTTTTCCTCAATGTTGACATTTCCTTGTAGATATCCAATACGATTCTCGTTCTTTACCAACTAAAATGAATACCACCGTAATATTAGAATTGAATTATTGTTGTATAGATAAGCGGAGTAAATGTCTCTGCTTGATTATTATCATTTGAATTGAATTATATTAACAAATTTTTATGTCTTATCAGAAATATTTTTAATTGTAGCTGTCTGTATGTTTTTAGTTACATTTGTCGCGATGGAACCACGCGACGATGGATGTGTCATGGATTTTTAGCATGTCGTGAACCTGGAGAACGACTATCTCATGCTGTGGGTTGCGCTTTCGCTGCTTGCCTCGAGCGCAAGCAACGTCGAGATAAGGATACCATTATAGCAGCTGAATTAAATAAATCGCACACCAACAAAATTCTTGCAAACGGTACTAAATATGTTAATTTATTTCATTTAATCATTTTCAGCCGTTCACCATCCACTGCTGGATGAAGGCTTCTCCAATCTTCTTCCATTCCCGTCTGTCTCGAGCAATCTGCATCTAGTTGATTCCACACATTCTTCTCAATTCATCAACCCATCTTCCACTCGGTCTGACATGACGGACAACAGTCTTTGACCCATTGGAGTTTTGCGTCTCCACCTCTTTCCCACCTTCGTATATAGCGACGCCTAAGGGACTACGCTCTGCCGAAGCGTCCACTCGGTTACCGTGCTTTCTTTCACATCCTCTCGGTTACCATTCCAGTATTTCTCGCGTCCATCTGCCATACATTCTTCTCCCTATGTGTCCAGCCCATTTCCACTTCAACTTTTTCACACATTCCGCTATATCTGCCACTTTCGTCATGCTTCTTACCCATGTATTCCTCTTACGATCTCTTTTTGTTATACCGAGCATACATCTTTCCATGCTTTTCTGTGTGCACTGGATCTTACGTAACATTCTTGAATTTAGCATCAACGTTTCACATCCATACGTCGTAATTGGCAGTAGGCATTGGTAGTATACCTTCTTTTTAAGCATAGTGGAATGTTGGATTTAAAAACCATGTTCATTCTTCCAAAAGCACCCCATCCTAGTTTCATTCTTCTTCCTTACATCCAGTCATTTTCACCAATAGTCCTAGGTATAGATAAATATCAACTATCTCTACAATATGATTATTAACTGTGACTATGTTTTGCGTACAAAATTCATTTAACATAATTTTATTTTTATTAAGTTAATTTTTAAGCCTATTTTCATATTTTCTTTTGCTTAATTGTGTTAATTTATTTTGTAAACTAATTTATTTATTGTATTACATACATGGCACAATTTTCAACAAAAATATTTTGTTTGTAGGCGGAAACAAATCGGATAGATCTATGAGCATAGATAGTAATGCTAGTTCTCTGTCATCGTCAGCGTATTCCAATATGACTATACCTAATATAGTCCCGATAGCAGCTCGTCCTCCACCGCCGCCGAATCCATTCGCTATAGAGCGTCCTCACGCTGCACCGCACATGTTGGAAAGACAAGGCTCTTTCAGAGGCTTTGCGCATCTCAATAATAAGTAATTATACTGACTTTTTCTTATACTATGTATATGCAAGTGAATCTTTATAAAGAATCTGTTTAACAGTGTGATAAATTTCAGTTCACCATTCAAAAGACAAATGTCGTTGCGGATTAGCGATCTTCCGAGTAATTTGGAACGTCTTCGACCTAATTCGCGGCCGCTGCAAACGCAACAGTCTCATCAGCCCGTCGGTGCGTTATTACCACTGTCGCCGCCTACGTCCGAGTCGATCATCGAACCGGAAGATCAAGTTTCGGCCATGTGTCAGCAGTTGGCTCGCGGACTTCAATTGTTATCAGAGGAACCGTTCACTGCGCCCCCGACGGTACCCGTTTTGGCGCCGCCGGACTTACCCGCCCCCGATCAGTGGTTGGGTCGGATTGCGCGTGGTCCACCACCTTCGATGAGAGGACCACCTCCTGTGACGAGAGCTCCGCCCCTTTCCGGTCGATCTCTCTCCCTCGGTGGAGATCCTTTCGACGCGGAATGGGCGGCTCCGCCACCGCGACCTACAAATCCGTTCTTACAACAGGCTTTGTAGGTCTGCAATTATCTAGAAAAATTATTTGATTATATTTTCAACTCAGATGTGCCGATATCGACTCTGATGCTAAAATATACATGTAATATTACGAGTATTATAACTTGACGATCTCATTTTGGAAGGGTCAACTAATGAAGTAAGCACTATTGAGTTCTAAAATTCCCATTGGTCGACTGGTTTTTAATGAAACATACTAGAATGAAAAAAATGTACATGGTGTAATCGAAATGTTCGGAGGCTATGTTTGGTTTTGTTCTATGACTAGCTTTTCAACTATTTAGATCTTCACATTTGCCTCGGCATATAAGGCAATTCCAATGCTTTTGTAATTCCTATAGGTTTACAATATGTATGCTCGAGGTTAAAAGTTTGTGGTTGTATGTACCATGTTCTCGATGCTTTTGATCTTTCAATTTTGGAAAAAAAAAATGATAAGTAACAGCTTTAATAGTAAGAGGAATGAAGTGGCTTCGCAGATAGTTTTTGAATTGAGTGAGACATTGATTCTGGGTTTTCATTCGAACTTTCTGACCACACCTCGTATCTATCGAAAATTGCCTGTAATGAGCTTTTCTATGAAATCTTGAAAATTATACTTTTAAGTATTATTTTTTATGAATTTATTACTACATTTTTATTTATTCACTGTATTGGGAGTTTTCTGATTTGACTTGTCATGAATAAATAATTATTTCATTTGCTAATTTTCTTTTCGAAAATTAATAAACTAGTATGTTTCACATTGATTTATGAATGATAATTCAAGACAAAAATTTGCCACGCGTAAGTTGTTGTACATATTTTTTGACAAATATTCTCTCCAGTATTATATTTTCGACTCTGGCTTTAGCTGGTTTTATAGTTCAATTAGGGATTTACATAAATGTCTCATTCAATAACAGTGTCAGCTGATCTGGTTGCACATATATATATATATACTAATTAAGTTATACTGACTTATTAATCCCACTCACATTGATACTGAACTTGACATAATTGTATAATCAAGTTTAAAGAAGAATACCATTACGATATTGCAATTAAGACAATTGTTCAAAATTGAACGAACACAAGATTTGATAGTGATTCACACAAGTAAACGAAAATTGATATAGATTAGTCGATGTTGACAGTTCCAATAGAGATGCTATTTTTAAACGCTATACATGTGCTTTAGCTATAAGACGCAAAGTATGTAAACGGATCACGGCACGTCCAAGTATTACATGAGTACTTAACTTACTATAATGGAGCCAGATCAGATTGAATACGTGCACAAATCAATTTATTAGAGATAACAAATCTGTTGAATGTTTCGTGGGATCATTAATTTTTGTCAGACCCTCGTGTCTGGCGTACTATACATATCTGCTGAATAGTTAATTAAATTTAAATAAAAAAGTATTTGTTAAGAATAGGGATATCAATAAATATTTATTGCTCAATTGATAAGCATGCTCTTCGGAAAGTGATTTTTTTTGTTAGGCAAAATTGGTTTAAAATTGAATCAATAATATCTATCATATGTACTTTTTTATGAATTTATGTCACTAAAAGGCAAAACTCAAAAACATGGATTATTTTCCGTGGTAGTTGAAAAGAGCGCGAAACAAAAATGTCATTGGACTTGTGTACTGTGAAATTAAAAACATTGCAAAATCGGCATTTTTGACTTACATAAGTTTAGTTTTTCAATTCATGGAAGTTGTTATTTTCATATCGGTTGTAATTTTATTAGTTTTTGTTAATCATATGCATTGACAATTCTTTTTGCGATCGATTTTATTGCAGTTCGCTAAGCTGATGTAAATAAAGTGATAATGTTAATTTTAGTTGGTGATGTATTTTTGTCCTTATAGTATTTTCCCTGTAAATATACATATTTATATATTACGTTTATTTAATATGATTTAATCATACTTAGATTAAAACTTGAGTATTTTGAGATAAAATGGGCTATCGTGCAATTGGTTGCAGTTAACTAAATTTTTATTTCAGTGAAAGTTTAGTTTAACTCAGTTGTGCTCTAAAACAGAAACTAAAACCACAATTTAATGATATTACTAAAGTGACTGTAACTCGTAAAGTTTGATTGTAACTGCACATGCTAAGAAACTTGGTAAATGTGTAATAAATTAAGATACAGGTTGTTACAAATAGGAAACCCTATTTGTTCAGCCCTATCGGCCTTTACGATTGTCAGATAAAAATAATATTATTGTGGTAGATCAAAATCTGTGAGACATATCTGGGTTAGTCCCAATAAATGAATTGAAAATGTTATGATATCGTTTTGTCATCTGATATACTTATTCCATGTGTTAATTGACTTAAATTTGATTTTAAATGTCAAAATTGACCCCATAATGTTAATAATGTGTTATAATTAAAAACTAATAGTATATTTTTTTATGAATATTCACAATTTCTCATTTATGAATTACATTATTGTTTTAATTTTTTTGTACTTAATTTTTGTCATTATTTTACGAGCGTTTATGGATAAATATATATACATATATTTAACTAGTGAATGTTTAAAATGTTATTTAAGTAATGTTGTGATAAATTTTGGCATAATTTTATTTTGTAAGTTGCCAATAAATGTCGGTTAAGTGCCTCTTGGTATTATAAGGATTGTGTCACGTTTCACATGGATTGAGAGGGGTGTGTTAGCACTCTAATTTTTTTTAATTTGTACATACACACAAACAGACACATAGATATATGTGGATATGTATTTGTTGACTTTCTTTATTAAAGTCTATTGAGCGTTTTTGTTTTTGTAACCAAAATTGTAATCGTAAGTTTTTAAATAATAAATTGTGCTGTACTTAAATGTGGGCACGTTGCACCCTGTAGCTTCCGCCACACGCATGCGACTCAAAAGTTTTGTAAAACAATTCATTTATACTTTGTATATACATATATAGTAGTTATATATCATGTATATAATATTGTTATTTAAAATAGTAGTTTTCATTGTAAAGTTATTATTATATACATATATCGTGCAAATCTAATTTCTGTTATTGGTAATATATTAATATTGAAGGCTACGTTACTTATCGTCCACATTCTTGAAAAAATAGATATGCAAGTGTTTCTTATAAATAAAATGGCCTTTGAATATTTTTTAACACTATATCTGTATGGAGTTGTTTATAAATCAAATAATCTGGAATCTGTTTTCGACTAGATTATATTTGAGGCTGTGGATGGAGAAGTGGCATAACCGCCAATACAAATTCTTACACTACACAATGCAAACAAATTTCAAATATCTGTTCTTTAAACTGAAATTAAAATTTTCGAAATATATATGTATACACATATAATGCTAAAGATGGTCTGCCATAAGAATTTCATTTTTAAGTTTTAACCATATTTGAAATCAATTCGCTAGTAAGAATTTTTATTGATGGTTATGCCATTTCTCCGCTGACCACCTCATTTTATTTATATTATAGCAATTCTGTATGCATATACAAGTTGACATGTATTTATATGATCCTACATCCAATATGACATGTAATTAAATACCAAATATATGTATTATATCCTGAATTAAAATATTATCTGTTTAATTTTGTATTGTAATTTTTTAAATCCCTTTTGTTTATGTATTGAAGCTGAGGTTTGCGTTAAAATGGAGACACTTTTTACAGATTTTTATTTTTTATTTTAGTTTACAGGTCAGTCACAACATAAATATAAACACACTATACTATAAAAATAAAGTTAGAAGAAATCTATGGCTGACAAATGTTTTAATAAACATGGAATGAAATTGAAAGACTAGTCTGGTTTTTAAAATTAATATTAATTTTATAATTAAAGTTAAAAAGAAGAACAAATTGTTAGTTTGTGATTGTATAAATCGTAAAGGAACAGTTATAATATAAAAAATATATAAAAATCAACAAATATAAGATTGTACATACTATAGAATTTAAATACAATTTTGATATGCAAATTATTATTTGTTTCAAAATATAATAATTTTCTACTCAAATAAAATATGGCGCTGTAAAATTTTCACTGGCACTTTCGAAAAAAACTTAATGTATAATAAAATGTGAAAATGTATAAAGAAAATAATTTTTTTTACATGCAATATAATAACTTAATAACATGCAGGTGGCAAAAAGATTAATGGTCTTTTTATGAAGTAAAAAGAATACTGCTGTATTTTTGTACCGTTTCTAATACAGTGAAAATTTCAGGTATTCTTCCTATTATTTAAAATTATTATCAGTTACGAGCTAATAAATACTTAATGAATTAAATACATACGTATTTATAATATTACATTAAAATGCGTGACTGTGACAATTGAAAATTATGAGCCATGTTAAGAATTTATGTATATGAGCGAATGTTACACAATTTAAAGATGCACTAGGTATTTGTATACGATATTCCAATATTGCAAATCGACGAATATTTGAGCCAAAGATTTAATTTAATTTAATATTATAATACATAGAGCGATTAAAGTGGTCAGTATTGACGAAATATAATACATTGTAGATAATTGATATCACTACTCGAAAACATTGTATTTTAGTCTATCGAAAAGCAATTTATATGTACCTCAATACAGGTAGCGACACTCTATGTACATATATTGAACCTTGATTTGAGCAAAAATATTGCAAATTTAGATTGTATAGTTAAAATTTGGCAATCGTTTGTATATAAATTTCACGTTTTCGTGTATTTGTTCTTTAAAATCACTAGTGTAAATATGGGTACAATCGATATTATGTAAAAAAATAATGCTAATACATATTTGTGCAAATGCTACGGAATAAATCAATATATTAATATTTATTTTGTATATATAATAAAATATTGAGCGCGAAATCAATGGACTAAAATTCTATATTTTTAAAATAAATGCTTTTAACAGTTTTAAAAATTATATTGATATAGAATTTCACTTTGAGATTCAACTACATATATTGAAATGAAATAAATTCAATTTTACGATATTCCTAAATAATTGTGTTATGGTTTAAACAAACAATATATAAATAGTATATTTCAATTGCTTTAACTAATATAAAGTAGACTTTCTATAGAAAACGTCAACAATCACAGAATTTATAAATATTAATTTAAAATATACACACTCACACACAACATTATACACAAGTGTTTTGTTATTTTTTAAAATAAAAAAATAAAAAAAACAATTAGAACGAAAATACAAATTTGACTAACTAAAATCTGACTACACATATAAATATAAAAATACAAAAATGCAAGATTCGGAAATGGCAAGACCTTTTTCTATTGACTCATGAGATAATGGCGTGGTATTGAAAATGGATAATATAATATATAAAATATATGATTTTTTTTTAAATTATTAAACACTCTTACGATAAATGTGCACACTTTGGCATCGACTACATTACTCTCGAGATTGAAATTTCACCGCAGTAGCGACAAAGACAGCAACAATCTTAAACTGTCAATTAATTAATTAATTAATTTTGATATAATTTAATATTAATTAATTTTGATATAATGAATATTCCCGAGAGCAGTTTCGACACATGGCTCTAGACGAGTGTACTACGTTATTTTAAAACGCGTCTAGATTGACTAATAGGCATTAGAAATGGCGTGAGACAAGATATGTCGATTAAGTACAAAATGTTATTGTAAAAATTGTTCGCTGTTACAAAAATGTGTACTAGGAAAAAATTTGTAATTCATACTATCTACGTAGGCTATAAATTTGTATTTGGAGGATACATTGAAGATTTGAGCATGATCGCGCTCAATTTAACTAGGCGGTGCTCGAGTCTACCTGAGCACCCGTAACCACATGCAACAGTGAGTTGCCGTTTTGCATCTTTGTGATATTTTCACCGACAAGAGACGCTAGAGAATCACATAATTTGCGGTAGTTTTGTTCTAAAGCTTCCTGATATTCAATCTGATCTGACAAAATCACCTTACTATTTATTTGAAGCGCAGTTTGACAGACCAAAAGAAAATCTCTGTAACAAAAAATAAAGTGAAATACAATAAATAAAATTACTTATGGAACATTTTTGCATGTACATATTATACAGTCACGATAACGGACTTACCTAAATATATCTTTCAACTGTTTAACTTTTTCGTCAGTATATGAACTTTTTATGGATGGATCTAAAAATGCCGATGCATACGCTAACGGTCCAGCGTTCACTTGAACACATATGCTACCCTGAAGCCTGAAATATATCAAAGTCATTTAAATTCACAAGGTCGCAAAAGCGTTTACTAAAAAAGTGCATAGTAAACATAGTATGCAGTCTCAGTATTCAGTAGTGACTTTAGAGTGTAAAAGACCATGAGCAAGAAACAATGACACGGTGCAACAAAAAATACTATCGGAGCGGAGACTAATCAATCTTTACTAAGTTTGACCACTGAATCCGAATATGATAATGAAATTTGTTAGTTTGCTCTAGTTTATGATATATGAGCGTTTAAAAAATGGTAAATTTTTTAATAGGAAAAAATCTGACTGAAATCAAAATGAGTATTGGAAGCACTAAATTTTGAGTTACAGACCGCAAAAGCCAAAAAAATGTAAAAATCGTCCATTTTTTTTAAACGCTCATATCTCATAAACGAGAGCAAACCAACAAATTTCATCATCACATTCGGATTCAGTGGTTCAGAATTATTAATAATGTTTGGGTCTCCACTTGGGTAACTCAAAAACGAGATTTTTTTTTAATTGAAGTGTAATTAAGGCTCAAACAAATATGTAACACCACATGTGACGTGCCCCGTTGCTATGAATTGTGACGTGGAGTGGAGTGTTGCACATACGTTTCTACGCCATATAAAACTATAGAAATTAATGCATTTAGGATTTCGTCAGAAGACGTGTGCCGGTGGCGTAGCGTGTGGTATGTTTGTTTGAGCCTTTTATTATACACATAGGATTGATTTTGTACAACCAAATAAATACCTCAATTGTAATTTTTTGAGGTCGCAAGTTTTAGCATTGACAGTTTCGTTGAGTTCGTGCACACGATTTTGCATTTCTTCCAGTGCAACCTCGATCGGATTCTTCTCTTCGACGTGCGTGTCGCTGACGACGATGCGTTTTTTTACATACGGAAATGACGATTCAGCTGAAATAATAAATCAATCAAAAATACAACAATGCAACGGAATTGTAAAAGCAATATAATGATGCATCCAAGTCAATTACTGGTCAGAATCGTTTGTCTCTTCCACTGTTCATCGACGTTGCCATGTGCGCGACCGTCCTTGGTGAATGGGGTCTCGTACATGAACCGTCTCACATCGTGATTTTTCTCAAACACGGTGAGTCTCTCTTGAGCTAATTCTGAGCAATCAAAGTGGGGCTGCACAGAAGTAACTTGGATATAAGCGTAACGTTTATCCAGATCAGTCAGTACTACCTGCAAATTAAAAACGACACTTACAATATGATAAAACTGCGAATGTTTCATAAGATTTGAAATCAGTACATACATACATATTATACATTGATTAACTGGTTAATCTTCACTGTTTTGTTTAGAACTATGTACACATTTTGTCATACTTTATATAATAAATATAATCAATATGCATATACTGACTTTCAATTAGCAAATAAATGTTAATCAACAATTTTCCCATATTATAACAATACTTTAAATTAATCTCTATCTATCAAGAAAATTATAATTTACCGGTGCAGAGTCCATTATCATCTTAACAACTCCAGGTCCAAACTTTTGTTCGTAAAGTTTACAAAGTCTTTCCGATATTTCACTGAGTGATGTCAATTTAGGCTCCTTGTAGACGTATTCAACACCGTCTTCGTCTTCAAAATACGCATGACCGAAGAAGACCACGCGGTAAAATCGACCGAGAAGTCGTTTACCGGTGTTTTTCAATTCCAATACTTTGGTATACGCTTCGGTCAAATGTTGGTAGCAACGAGTGAGTGCTTCGAAATTTCTCATCTTCTCGTGAATCGGCAGTACTAATCGGTACAGGGGTCCCAAAAGTTCGTATCGTTCAGCTTTGTCAACAAACACGGTGCACAGTTCCATTTGATCGAGCAGACCCAGCTCGGTGTATTGAACGTCCACCATACCTGAAAAAAGATAAAGATTCCAATTCAAAACAACTCGTCTTTGTGTGCATAATGTTTTTAGTACTATAACGAAAAACTACTAGTGTTATCATGGGTATGTAATCATACGATGGAATGACTAAATGACATTATGACATTTTGAACCGATATCTATGATGAAAATATTAAAAGATTACAGTAGCAAAAATTTTAATTTGAATGCGAGAGGTTGTGTTGTAACTTAAATATTACGCCTTTTTGATTATTGAAAATGATTTTCACGATTGGCTTTTCATTTTTACAAGTGTGAAAAAAAATGACGTTTTTGAGTTACCCGAGCGAAGACCCAAAAATTATTACTAATTCTGACCCACTGAAACCGAATATGATAATGAAATTTATTGGTTAGCTTTCGTTTATGAGATATAAGCGTTAAGAAAATGTACACTGGGCAATGGATTTTTTAACCTTTGCGGTCTGTAACTCAAAATTTAGTGCTTCTGTGTTGAAAATGAGTATTGGACGTAATTGTCGGATATATTTGCTATTAATTGTGATATTTGAAAGCTTTAAAATACTTAAATGTAATTGTCTAGCAAATTTTTAAACGTCAAAAATATTTTTTTCTTTCGGATTTTTTCCTGGTGCGAGAACCCAGTCTTGACCAAGTCTGAAGCACCTCCTTTTTTCTCGAAATTTCTAAACAATTACACTGTAGATTGCAATCTACACCCAAGTGGTGAGAGCAGGTATGTAGTTGTTTACTTTATTGTTTCCAAATCTGTACCTAGTACCTTCACTTGCACTTCCCGTAAAATACCACGCCAACAAGAAGACACGGATGACCACAAACATTTTTATGGTTTTCTTGAGGACAATCGAGTCATTATGTAATGCAGCCAATGACACCAGCGAAGAAGAAGACGATGAAGATAATGAACCTGTTCCGACATTCGCAGAAGCATTCGATAAAGTGAAACCATTTTTGTATTTATATGAGATAGACGAATCTGTTATGAAAAAAGTGAGCGAATTTGAAATGCAAGACTGCAAAGAGACAACTCAAAAAAAAATAATGTTCTGATGATTATTATATGTACATATGTACATATATACATATGTACATACGTGTAATTATTGATTATTTCTGATGATTTTATTAGTTTATATTAATTTTACAAAACAAATTTTATTTATGTATTGTGTATCATTATTTATGTATTAAAATTTTCTGATAATTAAACAAGTTTTTTTTTAAATTTTACAAAACACGTTTTTTTTATGGGTTTGAGACTTTATCGTATAAGTCGTTTTTCTGCATACATCGTTTTTTTTTTTACAGTCCCTTGAAAAACGATGCAACGGAGTTTCACTGTACATATGTACATATGTATAATCCTACATTATATGGGCCATATCGTTATAGAATATATGTACGTGCGAACTTTTAGCATAACGATTATCGTTATTGCATTTATACATATGAAATCGTTATTTTGCCAAGTACTGCTAATCTTTCGATTTATATAAATTTAGTGATTTTAGCTAACAATAGACTAGCTATTCTGATCATTCCAAGTAAGTTATAATTGGAGTGGTTTATATGTAGAATACCTTTAACTATGTAATTACATTTTTTTTGAAAGCCGCTTCGTATTTTTTGCATGAAAACGTTTCGTAATTTAGTTGTACTGTAAATGCAACATTTTAACAGCATCGTATGTTGATAAAACATCGAATGAAACGTGATATTTTGACGCATAAAATTTGCTAGACAATTACGTATAAGTATTTTAAAACTTTCAAATAAAATTAATAGCAAAAACATCTGACTATTGCTTCCAATACTCATTTTGAACACAAATGCACTAAATTGAGTTACAGTTTGACAAAAGAAAAAAAAAAATGGTAAAATTGTCCATTTTTTAAACGCTCATATCCCATAAACAATTCGGATTTAATGGGTCAAACTTAGTAAAGATTGACTTAGTCTCCGCGTCGGTAGTTTTTTTTGTTGCACGGTGTAATTTAAGCTCATGTTATGAAGTTACGATATCGTTCAATTTGATTAGTGCCAAATGTGCCTAATCAACATTTGTAGTTTTGTGATGGTTCGGATTCAAAGTAGTGAGTAATTTGTAAGCTTTTAAAATTTTTCGATAAAATCCTCCCTAAAATTTCTTCCCGCATTCAAGAACAACGAATCATCACTATCGCAACCGTTTTCGACCCCGAAAACACGAGGAACAAAAGAGCTAACAGCAGCCAATTCGCAAGGGGTAGATGGGCGAGTTAATAATCACCTCTGAAGTGGAGGGGTTGGTTTGTTTGTGTGTGGCAGCGGTATGTTTGTCAATGTGCACATAATGTGCTCGTGTCAGATAAGCGGAACTTGTGGCTATAAATGCGGGGTGTCTGTGCGGCACTCGAGAGTAAACCGAGGCACCATGATGGCGTCGAGACGTCTATGTCTGCTGCTGTGGTTGACGACGATGACAGCAGCAGTATCAGAGCCCTTCACCACAGACAACGCACTAACCCAGGAGTATGGGGTTTATAGTCTGATAGACGAGGAGCCGAGCCAGCTGACCCTAGTGCACGCCGTAAGTTACCCACTCATCTACCATGATACTAAAACTATGTAGATATGTATCTACGTGGTGAGAGTGAGTGAGGCAGGAGCGATGCCTCAAGACCCTCGTCATCTGCTGATGGATACAAATCGCCGCTTATTATAATATGCACATTTAAATTAGTTCAATCGTAACGCGACGGTTGCTTTGATTTGCACTAAGAATTTTCGATTTAAAAAATTGGGTGGTTCTTCTGCCCCATCTTCCAAGTTGGTGTGAGCGCATTCCTGATCCGAGTTACCATTTTCAGTTGGATACATCTTGTGGACAAAACGACGAATGCACAGCTGGCAAATTTAGTCTATGTATATTTGTTTTATTTATGTGCAAATAGTATTTTAATCCGTCAGCGTGTACGTATCAGTGTGGTTTCCAATTATTGATTTATTATACATATTTATTGAAATAAATTCGTCTTTGTCGTATTTGATATGAACTAGCACTACGCAAAAGCAACAATCATATTATATCTCCTATTTAAATTGAAACTAAATCCAAAAAATTAATTTAAAACGTTTTATAAACAGATTGATAGATTTTGTGTGGCAAAAAAAGTGATCGTATTTGGGCCGCGCGTTATCGGTTACGGCAAGTACATAGGTAATGTTTATTAAATTTTCTGTAATTACCCGAAAAGCACTATTGTTAATCGTTGAAAAACAATAAACGTTTTTTGATAAAATTAACCGCTTAAAATTTGATCGATAAAATTTTGCATAGATTAACAAACACAATAGGTTTGCGCATTAGTACGCAACAATTTTGATAAAAAAAACCAACGATTATAGTTCGATTGAAAAATTCAAACAATTGTAACGACAAAAAGGATGTGCAAATTATAAACGCAAATTTGAACAATTGAGATAGTTCCGTTTGTAACGACAACACTGATTCGATATGAGCACTCCACTGTATACATACATATGTATGTATGTATGTACATATTACGGCCCAGTAACATTTTTCCAAAGGGTGCAAAATAATTACAAATCGGAAAGTCAAAGTTCAAATACTAACCATGTATATCAAAATTTTAATATTTAATACATGTGCAGTTGTTTGCAAAGATAATGATTTCACTATTTGAAGGTTTAAAATAATAAATTGTGAAACATTTTAACGATTAGATACATATGTAGTACACTAACAAAAGTATGTACTACGATTCAGATTAGTTTTTAGTTACATTTTGAATTAAACTAAATGACATAATACATAAATATAATAAAAGTAACGACTTTAGTACATAAGTATATTTACGTGCTTTGTATTGGTTTAAATATTCAGTAACGAATGGATTACAGGAACAATCGTTTTTCACGCCGCGCTTCTGAAAAAGTAGTGGAAAAACTCATGTTTTCCGTTCCACCGTTCATCTGAATAATCTTTAAAGTAAAATGAGCTATTTTTGTCAAAATAAGACGAGTGAAAAAAAAATCACGTTTGCGTACACGAACATAAACATTTTGTGACGATACTTTTGACAGTGACACTGTATATAATAAAACGAAGCAGTGACATTGTTCTCGTCTCGTTCGACCTCACGGAATTGATATTAATGTGCCATACACGGCGGTTGAATCTAATCGACAATTAACCCGCCGGGGAGTTTACCATTTAACCCTTAAACTTACTGGGCTAACTTTACAATCGATCAAAGACAAATCGTTAAGCATTCAATGTAATCAATACAGTGTGCAACTATTATCCTTGATCTCCGAGCTTATCATTGCCCGTTTTACCGAAGAACGCGCATATACCAACTCTTTAGTTTTAAGTTCTTAAAAATTGGTTCGAAAGATATTTTTTAATTAAAAGTGTAAGGGTCGTTCGGTGAAACGTTTGAGGATCGCTGTGCTAGGGCACCTAAAATCTGCGACAATGTAAGGTCACTTCCAGGTGGCGAATAGCTCCGCTGCGGAAAGGGCGTTTGATGAAAATTAATGTTTTATAAACGAGACGCGAATACAAATTGAAAGATTGCTCAGCGAACTGCCACTGCTACGGCCACTGCTTATAATGGTTTAATGTACGTGTGTGTGTGTTGTTGTTCACAGGTATTTAGACATGGAGACAGGACACCGGATATGGAGGAGATGGAACTCTATCCCGATGATCCCAACATCGGCAACAAGTTCCTACCATACGGCCTCAAATCACTCACTAACGTTAGTATATTGGACTATTGATTTTAGTGAGCACCACTAGCCTGAAGGATTTCCTTTTGGCAGTTGCACATACATACATAGAAGTAGTGATTCTCATCGAGTACCTCAAATAAACACAACTTAGTTATTTTCAATCTTAAGTTACATCGATACATACATATGTATGTATGTAAATTGTACACGAACAGTCATTTCAACACGCAATACAACACTATTACAAGTTCCATATGAAAAAATGCATTTCATGAGCATCGGAAGTTGAAACGTCAACAATTCAATTTCGAAAGAGATATACATAAGTCTTAATCAACTCACAGTTCAAATAATTTGCATGCTATGTTAGTATAAGATAGGATAAGAGATCATTTCGCAGGGTTATAAGGTTAAATGATTTGTATCAAAGTCTGGCGATGTTACTTCAAATAAACATTGCACGAGCGTTGCCTCAGGCTGAAGTGAAATAAATAAATAATAATTTTTCAGGAAGGAAAAGCTCGAGAGTATCAAATCGGCGTGTATTTGAGGAATCGTTACCACGGTTTTATAAACAGGGTGTATTTGCCCGAAGAGATCTACGTGAGGACTACGGACTACGACAGGACAAAGATGAGCGCTTTGGCATGCCTGGCTGGTCTGTACCCTCCCGAGAAGATCCAGCAGTGGAACAAATACCTCATGTGGCAGCCGATACCGTACCACACATTACCATACGAAGACGACGATGTTAGTGAATCGTTTTTGACGTTGGTCAAGTTTCGGAAAGTTATCTGTAGGGGTGATCCTTGAATTGTTTTCACATTTCAGATGATGTATTATTACACGTGTCCACGGTTTCTGGAGGCGCGCACTGAGGAGTTGAACTCTCCAAAGTTCCAGGCGAAGGTTGAACCCTACATTGACATGCTGGCCGTGATGAGCTACTATACTGGTAGAAATTTGACAACGCCCGAGGACGTATTCTACATCGACAATCTGTTCCAGGCAGAGGTAGGTCATAAGAGTTGGACTAATGGCAAATTTCTCGGTGTCAGTAAAATTTGAAATTCGAAACGCCACAACTAATTTTGACGTGTCATGGCGATCGCGCGACAAATTGCCGCTTGTTTACCGATTGACTACGGGAAGCAGTTCTAAATATAATAACACGACAAACCTTTACTCTTACTGTCTGCGATTGATTTGATTTATTTTCGTTTTGTAGAACAACTACAAAATCCCCCCACCGAAGTGGTCCATACCTCTTATGGAACAGATCAAGGAGATGACAGTCATAGAATACGAGTTAGAGTTTGCTACTGCAGAACTGAGGAGAATAGCAGGAGGTGAGATCGAAACTATGAAACATTGCCAAGAAAGCACTACTAACAGAGCTTCAATATCCAACGGAATACCTCTGCTCTAAAACTAATATTTTGAAAATCCTTGTTATTTCAGGGACTTTGCTACAGAAGATGATAACGGACTCGTACAACAAAATCAAAAAGACGTTGAATCCTCCTGGCCGCAAAATGTACTTATATTCAGGACATGAAAACAACGTGGCTGCAGTCCTGGCGTGCGCTGGGGTTTTTAAGGCTCACCAGCCTCCGTACGGAGCCACGTTCATATTGGAGCTTCACCACAAGCTCATATCGAACACGTTCGTCTTTAAGGTACGGCTGGAATAAGCTAAGATTCCGATGAATCTAAGACCCGAATTACTGACTGATCTTGTTATTTTTCAGATTCTGTACTTGAGGAATGTATACGCTCCAGCAGAAGTTCTTCGAATACCCGGATGCGACGAATATTGTCCTTTCGAGCAACTAGTCCAATTGACCAAAGATAGTGTGACCAGCGATTTGAAATCAGAGTGTGAATTAAAGAATAGATAACGATAGTGTTTTTATTTTATGTATTGGTGTATGTAATAGGATAATGCGAACGTCATGTATTATTATATTTATAAATTCAATAAATTATTTGAAATATGTATTATAATAATGTACCTAGATATATTTATATTGTAACACCCCTGAAACTTGTATTTATTATGGTAATTGTAAAAAATGCTGGAAGATATTGACAAAAATATATACATGTATATAAAAAACAAAATTGAATTCTTTGGTTTAATTTACAATCTCACCAATACAACAAATTATCGAGTAGAAAACCTTTAAAAGTCAATTATTCAAAAAATAAAATAATAAAAGGCTAAGATAGAATCGTGCATCTTGTTGGCCGTGCTAGGACACAATTTTACTTCATCACTTTGCAACATTGTCAAAAGTTGTACGTTCAAATTTGCAAAAGGATTAATTTTATTCAGAGCTTGTAACATCATCTTACTTATCGCAAAGTAATTTGAATTTCACCAACAATCAAGTACAACATTATCTACATATATGTATTAAATCCAAAAATAGAGCACAGTACAGCCAGTATGATCCTAAAAGGAAACGAGGACGAACACAATGTATAGGTCTCATTTGAAGGTTGTTGCGGATTCTTCGATTTTGTTTTTAGTTAAATGCGTAGAACGGAAGCGATCATGCTAACGAACCATAAAATACCATTTTTCATAACGAACGTGACAAAAGATCACAATTTGTTTGTTGATGCAACTCTGGACGCGGAGCGTGAAATTATGATAGAATTCCGGCACACAAATTATATGCCCAAAATGGCGACATTTTTCAGCAAATTAAATGCCAAACGATCGTCAACATCTCATAGGAACAATAGCATAGTTTTTTTGTCGCGTAATTGCCATCTTCAAATGCGGTGACATGTACATATGTAATGTTCCGCGAACTTGTCATTCAACGAAACAAGATTGATCCATTAAGCGCGAGTCTCTTATATGCAAAGTGTGATTAGATTAATACATTTGAAGTTACAATGTATAATCTCTTTGATTATGGGGATGGTTTTTTTTTGATTTTTTTTTTCTTATTATCGCGAGCCACACTTTGAGGCCAATGGTCCGTCAATTGAGCGTCGCTAATTTCGAGATAAAATCAGGCAGCATCCGCGCACAGTTTCGCAGGCGGGCACACGTTCGAGTCGTCCACTCTCCAACACGGACATGAACATGGACATGGAATCGGAGCAATGAGGACGCCGACGACGATGAGGGGCAACCTCGCCTGCTGCTGCGTCGGCGTCCTCATCGGCGTCGCCATTGTTGGAGGTCTGAACACGTATCAACAAGTTATTTTTCGTTCGTAGCTGAAGATTTTAACGTCTCAATCTAAGGGTGGAAAGTAATTGGCAAAAGTAACACTTGGTGTATAGTGTAGTTCATCATATTCATCTATTCAAGTAATCACAAGATGTGTTATAAGTGAAACGTTGAGTGCTGAAGCGCTGATCGTACTAGCGAATTGTGAAATTAAAGGTTCCAACATTCAACCAAAAGTACATAGTTCAATCAAGCTATTTGATTCGAATAGTGTTATTTGTTTGAAAAGTTTCTCACGAATTCAATGGTTTGTTAATTTTTTAAGTTTCGATACTGAATTATGAATATTAATGTATGTACATATATATGAAGAAAAAATATCTGACTATTGATTTCAATACTCAATTTGAGCACAGCAATACTATATTTTGAGTTAAAGACCGCAAAAGCCAAAAAATGGATATTTTTTACATTTTTTAAATCGCGAATATATCATAAACGATAGCATATCAACAAAAATCATTATTGGATTCGAATTCAGTGGGTCAAACTCAGTAAAGATTTAATAATCTACGCTCTGGGTTTTAAAAAACGTGATTTTTTGTTGCTCAGTGTAATTGCTGTTTTATTTGAAAAAGATTATTGCCAATGTACTGGAAAATCTAAGCGACGTAAATTCAATGTGTTTTATGAACTCATACATTACATTTAAGCAATGTAATAAAATATATACGACAGGGTCATAATAATATCAACGGCAATATTTATGCTAATAAATTTCTCAAAAGATAAGAAAATTAAAAACTATATGCGTTAATAATAATCTAATAAACCTCATTATGTACATATGTCAGTATGTAGATCTTACAAAAACCCTAATGCAAAGAAACCTTATAATGCAATGTGTTTTATGAACTCATACATTACATTTATGCAATGTAATAAAATATATGACAAAGTAATAACATAATAATATCAACAGCAATATTTATGCTAATAAATTTCTCAAAAGATAAGAAAATTAAAAACTATATGCGTTAATAATAATTTAATAAACCTTATTATGTAGATCAGTGTTTACCCAAAGTGTGGTACGCGAAAGGGTTTGAATGTATTGTTTGTATTGTTGGATAAGATATCCTTTCCTCACAAGTATTCATACATCGCCAAATAATTTCCCAAATGCAGAAGAAGACAGCTCTTGGAGCTGATTTCAGAGGGTTTTTTGAAATGAAAATTTGAACAAAATGAACACTTAATTTTGGTTGAGCATTAGTTCTATAATATTCATCTTCGCCTTAAGATCACAAATATCAAACCGTACGTTCAGGTTTGTAATTTTGAACCAGTCAGAAGGAAATAATAAAGAAACCCATCATTTCAATTGAAAAATAATTTTGTTTTACTCAATTCATCAATTTTTACAAATGATATGCTGTGTTGAAAAAAAATTTCGTCTGTGGCGCATTTTTTTTTGGGTTTTGCAAAAAATTTTCTTATCAAATTGAAAGTAATTTCCACTCTCCCCAATAATTTTGAACAAAAGTGGAGTATGTCAGTAAAATAGATGTGGATGATTATTTTTAGAGAACTTTAAAATTGAAAAACAGAGAAAATAACATTAATATGAAAATTGCGCAAGACGTAAACGTGCATTAACATTGATGTTACTTCTGTTGTAAAATATTTATGTTAATATTTCGACACGAAACCACAAAATTATATTCACATATGTTTACATATATGTAATTTTGAATTTTTTTATCATTCAACGGCTCGCGCAGTAAACCTCGATTCCAAACATGCACGTGTAGGGCAGCCATTAGAATGTTCGATTTCATAGTGTGTTATATTGTATATACATATGTATGTATAATTACACGTTAAACTATGAAATCGAACATTATAAAGTCAATCATATTACAAAAAATGAAATACGAAACCAAGTATGTTTTATATGAATCATATTTTTAATCACGTTGAAATTAATATATTAAAAATAAGAAATCATAATTTACTATATTGTAACTCATTAATCGATTGTTTAAAGCCCTTTTTGGCGTGTTTGTGGTGAAAAGGGCAGCGACACCAGAGTTTACGGAATTGAAGCAGTTGCACGTGGTAAGATTTTCATTAATTTCTCATTAAAAACAATGTATTCGGTCTGAATAATAATAAAATATTTTCATCAGGTTTTCAGTCACGGCGAGAGAACACCAACGATCGACGAAATTAAAGTGTTTCCATTGAACATAATTCAAAATGAAACGTATTATCCATATGGTTTAGATGCGCTCACCAATGTAAGCATAATGCGATCAAAAGTCATACGAAATTATATATTCTTAGATACAACAATCTAATAATGTTTTTGTAATAGGAAGGAAAAACAACAATGTTTGAAACAGGAGAAATGTTGAGGAAACGTTACGACAAGTTCTTCACGAGTACATATAACCAAGAGGAGTCTTTTATGCAAACAACTAATACAGATTTATCAAAAATGAGTGCGTTGTTAGTTTTGGCCGGATTATGGCCAACGGAGCCGGAACAACAGTGGGCAAGTCTTCAGTGGCAACCAATTCCATACAAGAATTTAGAATTAGATAATGATTACGTTAGTATCGAATTTGTACATTACATGGAATGATACACAATAGTTGAAAACCAATTAATGCTAATTAAAACGAATTTTAGATGCTTTATGAAATAAACTGTCCCAGATATAAAGAAAAAAAAGAAATATCAACAGATATCCATCATCAAAATGCATTGCTGCCATATAGAGATTTGTTCCGTCGTTTATCAGTATTTACCGGAAGTAATATATCATCTCCAACACAAGTATTACATTTATCGAATCTTTTAATATCGCAGGTAAAAATATTTCAGATCTGTACGATATCTTAAAAGTGATTTTGTCCATTATTTATTTATTTGCCTTTTGTACTCCAGGATCATATGAAATTGTCAAATCCAAAATGGCTAAAAAAAGATATGGTTAAGTCTCTCAGGGATGTAGTTAAATTAGAATACAATATTAAGTTCCACAGTTTATCGATGCAAAGGTTAAGTGCAGGTACGATATCTTATATGTATGTATGTATGTTTGCTTTGTGTAAAAGTGTAAAACAGGAAATATGTAATTAAATTTTAAACTCAGGAGCTGTACTTTACAAAATACTGACGGATTTTGAGGAACAAATAGAAAAGCAAAGGAGGGGTGAAAACGGTATGAAAGCGCAAATGTATTCAGGATACTTAAACAATGTGGCAGCCCTGTTAGCGGCAACTGGTGTACAAAGTCCACATCCACCGAAATTTGGATCGGCCGTAATGGTAGAGTTGCATTTCAGACCAGCTCAGAATGATTACGCAATCAAGGTAAGAAATATGTTCATCTCTTTAAAAACTCGTTTTTATCACCATCGATCGAACATGATACGATATTTTCTATACACACTAGGTATTAACATGGAACAACAACATGGCCAATGCTCATCTATTAAGAATCCCTCAATGTGATATACTATGTCCAATCGAAGAGTTCAGAAAGCTAATTAGTGATATTTTAGTAGCGGATTACGACAGTGAATGTCAAATTAATAAAAATTAAGAATACAATATTACCTGTGTCGATTTTCAATCCGGTTTCATCTCTGGGTATGTTGGAAGAAATACAACCGAACGCCTCAGCACCCCAACTTTGACAACCCCGAAGTCGTAAATACTCAGCAATCAGAGCGGCAATGTGAAGTTGGCAACACATACCCTGTTTTTTTTATTATTTAAATACAGTAAATTTTAACACAGATCATTGCAAATTAATAATAATAAAACACATTAATCAAATATCATAGGTATCGCTTCCTGAATATACCTCTGTATAGTTTGCGGCTCTGTTGTGATGCTGTGCCATTGTATCGAGCCAAGCATGTCGTAAGCGCGGAGTCGCTCTGTAAGATACAGCTAAAGTATGCTGGAGCTCTGCGAGTCTTTCTTGTTCTGCTCCCCAACCTCCACCTCCACCGCTTCCTCGTACAGCCATTTCTTCCGTTGCTATCAACACGGTTCGTATTCGTCGTGTGAGTTCTTTGACTTCCAACGGAAAGCCTGTAAGTAATTTAATTACACATTGACCCCTTCAATTAATAATCTGTATTGTAATTAAATCTGTACAGTATGTATGTTGCTTCCGATGGAATACAACGAACCATATATATTTCTGTACATTTACCTGATCCCTTCATAACTTTATCACTGCTGGCGAAACTATTGATGAGAGTTAGAGATTCTTGAAATCGTGTATTATTCAAACTTACAACGTTGCCAAGCATTCTTGAAACGGCTATAATGACCTACAAGTAAAAGACGAAATTAAACGTGTAATCAATCAAAAGTTGAGAGTAAATTAACATATAGAATGACATACCTGTAGATGAATTCGCGTGAGACCTTTTCTGTGAGTGTGTTCGAAATTTCCTCTCATCAAAAGATATAACATTGCGGTGGCTTCTTGACGAAGAGTAATTAAACGACTATCGCATGCTCTCAGCAAGGCGCTCACTAAATTTCCACACATTAATCCATTACCTATTGAGTAAAATAATGATTATTTAAGTAGTTTTCTACGAATAAGTATGATAATATTCAAATTTAAAGACTGGAGCTTATTAAACCCACACACTGTTGAAAGCACATAATTTTTGTATTGTAGACAATTTGAATGCAAATAAATAGTCAGAAATAGCATTACAACTTATTAGCTCACAAGACCTAGTATTTAGGACTGAATATTATTATAATTTTAAGATAAAATTCAAAAAATACAAAAAAAAACTAAAATATACTTAAAAGTTTTATTAATAATTATAAATAAGCAAAACTTGTACTTAAAATGTAACCTTAAGAAATATATAATAAAAAAATAATTTTATAGTGTTTTTCTTAAAATACCTTTGAATAGAGTATCTGAAAATTTATTGATGTAAGCTCTGAGTGCGGCGAAAAGATGTTTATATAATATTTCACTCTGCGGCGAATTTAAAAGTCGAAGGTAGGGTTTTACGGCTAGACCGTTTGCAGAATCCAAGTGTTCGGTATACAAACATACACGATCCACTATGATTAGACCAACTTCGGTCGATAACCAGCCGGCGGACAGTGCGCCATACTCGGAAGCATTATCTTTATCTGAAATCATTAATCACATTATTATATTTTACTCAAGTTTACGTATGTAAAATTGTGAAAAAATTTAAGTACCTTTATTAATTGACAACATATTTTCTCTGTTAACTGTATTATTCTTGTCGGGCAGAGTGGGAGGTTCTTTCGAAAAATCAGGTGGGCTCATTCGAGCGGGGAGCGTTCTGGCTTTCATAGGCTTATTTTTGATAATACTATCAGGCGTCGCGTTTTTAGTTTCCGATATATTTTTTTTCTTTCCGGCGTATTTAAAGTGGTCTACACACAATCTGAATTTTCGATAATTTAAAAAAATTCAATTTATTTTACTTTTAGATTCATTATATTCGTATTTAATATGATGTATATGTATATGTATATGTACTAACTCGAGTGTGCTGAAAAAGGAATGTAATTGATTGACATTGCAATTCCTCCACCAACTAATCAACTGTTCGTCTTCTAGGTACTTCAATACAAACAGGAAACAAAACAACACATCTTTCACTTCATCTTTTGACAATACACCAAACCTAAACACATAATTTTTTTGTTCCAGTATACGGACATTTTTGACAAGGACATTTAAAATAAATTGCACAAATACAAATTCACAGAAAATACTCGAGTAAACATAAAAATTAAGACATACAATATGTGACTATAAATCGCGAAGACAATGCAATAGAAAGTACATATGTGATTAATTTTATAAAACAATTTAAAGTTTGTAATAATTAGTAGAGAAACATATTTTTAAAGCATCAACATATAATATAATTGGAAATTGATTGACCTGTTGACAGCGTCTGTCACATCTTTTGTATCAATAGACTTAACCGTTGCGACATCAAAATTAGGAGAGTTGTTAAAACCGTCACCGGACATTGTTGATACGTCAGATTCTAATGACATATTAGAATTACCGTTCATGTTTCCTAAAAAGATAATCAAGCGTAACATGGATCAAATTCAATTTTCATAACTTAATACAATTCAAATGAAATTACTAACCATTTCCATAAGTTCCGGTGAGTGGAACAAAAAATGTCGAATCTTTGAAGTGCATTGAATTCCGAACTGGACTACACTGATCAAAATGTAAAGTAAGCCTATTTCTTTTGGGCGTACAAATATTATTAGTTAAGGAGCCGTCTTTGGGAATATGAGGCACTCCCGTAATAGTTTCGTTGTGTATATCTGGATTAGATTTCTTGCATCCAATATTGTCAGTTAACTGTTCTTTGATAGTCAATCGATGCGTAATATCTAAAATATAAAATTGATTAATTTATATTCAGAGTTGAAAATATTAAAATTAAACAGTTCCACCAAAATTTGTCTTACCACACACAATCGGTAGCCAAGGTACATACAACAATGCAATTCTTCCACGAGACATCTTTGATTTGTATCTATCATCTAATTCGTGTTTTGCCAATAAGTCACGCAGCGTCAAAAGTGCCAATTTTCGCTTTTGGGGCGCTTCATTCAAAGCTGAATGCACATGTTTCAGCAACAAACCAGCCAAAAAGTGATTCTGAAGAAATTCTTCACTCGGACTCATATTATCGATTTCTGAAAAAGAAAATTTGATTTATTTGACTATGTTGGACATGCTTTAAATGTTGTATTATGCTTCGTTGGTTAACTTTTAAGCAATGTTCAATATATATTTAAATAAAATACCATTGCACCAATCTTTGGACAAAAGTTGATGGTGTAGAAGAGGTAAATTGAAAGCAACGTAATGTTCGTGGTAACATACGACTTGTAAGAATATAAATTTAAAGTCAAACAGAGCCTTTGGATCACCCTGTTTAAATTTATTGATGTAATTTTTTATTTGTTTAAAAACAAAGCCCCTATCCATAAAATTCAAACATTTCTGAAATAATACAATAAAAATCAGAATGATCATTAAAATCATACGAATTTAAATTTTGATTAAGAGCAAACCAACTTTGAGGAATAGTGAAAGATTTTTATTTATGCTGTGAGTTTGAACTGGTTGTTGGAGTACATACGATGGTTCCAACGCATCGACCAATTTCTCTATATGGTTATAAAAGCTTTCAGGGAACCTTTCCGTTCGACATAACTGAAATAAATAATGACAATCAATTTTTGGTTTGGTATAAATGACAAAAATGAATATGAAAATGAAATTACTTTTATCCGACCAGTGTTGATCAAATATTGGCCCATACTTTTTGTAATGATTTCAAAGAAAAATGTTGAATGTTGCATGAATTTGTGACCTAACAGAAAATCTTGTTGAGTAGCTTCAACAAATGAGTGAAGAGGAGCCATCAGATGTTCATGAATGCCATTTCCAACACACATAAAAACATACTAAAACAAAAAAAAAATGATTATTAAAACAATACACTACTATGATTGAATTATCAAATGGCATAAGAATTAGTAATACCTTAATATAACTTTCTAAAAGATCTTTCCGTCCAGTGTCATATATCATATGCACAAGATGAACCATCAATCGTACTACTTGAGTGCCAATATCGGAAGTGCCGTGAACCATTGCCTATATATGTACATACAAATAAAGTCAATTTAATCGAATTTGAAAGTTACATAATTATTTACAGTAAAAATACACCAACCAGAACTTCAAAAAGTTGATTGAAGATTGTCGGAAGGTATTGAATTAGCGTGGTTAGTTGAATTGCGTGAGCCGCTTTCAATATTTTGCAAGTCTCGGTTTCCGGTGGCATGGAACCGATTTGAGGCTGCACCAATTTTTCAGCATGGCAAAATAAATTGTGTAAATGTGGATCACGTGTGAGAACGGTAGAATCAAGAGTTAATGCACAGCGGAAAAGTGGCTTTTCACCATCGATCCAAACTGTTTCAGGACCAGCATTCTGTAAATCGATTAGATTGAATTGAATAATACCTAAATAAAAAGAGGTAGTTGTAGTTATTATGATGAAAAAACATCTTACTCCTTTCCCTAACCCTAGAGGTTGAATAGATAGATATCCTGAAGCAAGATGAGTAGCAACTGGTAGATGAACAATCTCATCCACTAATTTTCCATTTTTGTTGAGTAGAGGAACCCATGAATACCTAACAAAGGATAAAAAGTTTACAATTTGCTCTTATGTCATCATTACCAAAAAATATGAATCAATTACCCGACGCATGTTTCAATTCCAGAATCTTGCTTTTTTGATATATCACATGACACATGATAGAATGTGAACAATAGATGATGAGTATTTGTTAACATTACAGGTAGTCGAATTTTGATTTCTTCAAACCAGATGGGATTGGTGCTGTGGTGAACAACAGAACATGTTCGCTTATTGACCATACCGTCGATTCCGTAAATAAGCTGAAAATTCAAAGTGAAATTGTAAAACATGTGAAGACCAATCGTTACTTTGAATTTGAGTTTTGATGAGGTATATGATGTAGTATAAACGAGACAAACATTTAATGAGGTTGCTCCTTGAGAGTCATTATCACGGATTTCTACGTTACAGGCGATGTTTCGTGCTCTAGCATAAATTTTTTGCGAGTCGAAATTTAGCATTACAGGATACACATATAGATGATTTATGTATGCGCTATGTGGATGTTCTAATGATGTGTTTATTGATGCCAATTCAAGCGAACACTGTGCTGTTGGTGGTACGGGGAATGGTTTGACTGGTGCCCAGCCACTTGTTAAACTATCTGTAATTTTGTAAATTAAATAATATGTAACATTAACAAGGTAAGAGAATATTTTGGGGATTCATTCAATTTTCAAGATGGTCATTTCTTAAAAGATAAATGAATAATTTTAATCATAAAGCATGTGAGAAAATTTTATCAAGATTTCAATATTCGTAAATATTCCAGTGAACAAAATTTCAAATAATGTTATAAATAATAAAACAAACTAAATGAATATGTACATATTTGCACACAATAAATTTTGAAAGCAAGTTGCTAAAACTGAATTGGCAAAACTTCCTGTAGATTGTGGTCGATTCACATCCTGTATTCAACAACTACATATGTATGTACATAAGTAGTGATAAGAAAATATGCACAAATAAATAACTGATAGGAAAACGTACTGGTCGGTTGCTCTGAACATAGTTGTATGCCAATTTGTATCCATCCAGGGATTGAAGTCAATTTCGACATTTTATCTGGTTTACGATATTCAGAGAGAATTTTTAAGAGGTCCTCATCGGACATTCTTCCAGGTTCTTGACGATATATTGCTGGAAAATCGGGCCCAGTATCGAGTTCATTAGTATACATTCTGAAAAGTTAAAATAAATAAATATAATTCGAACGAGAAAGACTTAAAGCTAATGATTTACTAATTACTATTAACCTAAATAGAGGTTTAGCGGCCCAAGCAAACGGCATTTTGTATGTTCCCAGCCTGTTTACGTATGACCGAACTGATTTGTGAACTTTGAGACCAAGTCGAGGATCTTTTGCAGCTTTAACATAAGGTTCGGTAACTTGATGGATACTTCCTTGAAGAATTTTATCAATTCTAATCACTAAAAAAATATCTGGATGTGGATTGTTGATTGATAATATTGCCTGAAATTGGTAATATGCATTGATTAATTTCAATGCACGTTATATATAGTGAACAATAATAATTATCGAAATACCAACTTGTTTTTTTTTTTTAAACCATTCTGTTGGAAGAGTTTTTAGGTTTAATTTAGGTTCTATTTCTGAATCACCATATGATAAACCCGAATTAGATTCTTCAATCAGAATGTCTTTGACAGCATTATGATTCAAATCAAAATAAAAATTCTCAGTCAATTTCTTTCCGTTGCGAGCATCAAATAATGCCAAGTACGTGTAATAAGGTTCAACTTGGCAGAGCAATTCTTTTTCGCCATCAATCGGTGCTTGGAGTCTAAATTTAATACTTTCACATTTTAAAAGGATTCTTTGGCCAAATTGTTCTCAAAAAAGTCGATTGATTAATTAAAACCAAATTATGAAGGTTGATCTCAAGAATTGTATAAATAAAAAAAATATTAACTTGAAAGGTTCTAGCTGAGGTTCAGGCGAAGACGCTACATTGCTTGGTATCGTAAACAAGGTATTTCGAATGTAGCTCCGAGAAAGAGCAATAGTCATATCAGTTTCTTTGGCATAGCTTATTAATTGAGGGTTCATACTATGTTCTAGTCCTTTAAGTGTGCCGAAGATAGGTGACGGTGCAATACAAGAATCTAGAATGAATGGTAAACAAAATAAAATTCAATGAATGTACAACTCCATTATGACTCGTAAGAAATTAGATCCAAACCTTTATGAGGATCATCTTTTGCAAAGGATTCGTCTGGCTTGTTGTGTTGTAATATGTTTAGAAATACAGACATCCACTCTTCTAATTCAGACTCGGTTTCAGTAGCAAATGAATATCCTTTCGTTCCAGTGTCCATGCGAATTTCAAAGCAGTTACGACACCGCTTCGGATTCTTTAATTCATTTACATAAAAACATTAACGAATCTGATCATCGTAATGAATAGATCAAAATGTACTAAACACATACCCGCAAAACTTCTGAGCAACAGTCCATAATAATAGAAAGTTTAGCGTCTTCTCTCTTTTCATCTTTATGAATGTCTAAAACGTACGTACCGTCAGATTCTTGTCTAAGATAACAATATCGTTTTTTAAACGACTTCGAAGCAAGATTTACGAAAATTCTATCGGATCCGATTTCGGGACCTTTGAGTAAATAACCCTGTTTGGTAATACAGCCGGACTTTGTTGAATTATGACTCTTATCAATTTCGTCTGTATCAATATCAATTTCGTATACGTCTTCTTTCAGGGCAAGCAAACTTGGGGTTCTGAAATAGATGACAACTTCTGACAATAACAAAACATTACATTATATACATATATCGAGTATTTCGCACCGACCTCGGCAAGTCCAAATAGGAACCGGAATAGGCGCTATATTTATAATGGACAAGATTCCAACTAGAAGCATACGTAAGTAAAGCTTGTCTCGTTAGTAAGGGGCAGGTAGTAGCTACTCGAGCATCGGGAACAGTAGTATTTACTGTTCTCCACCTTCTTGGTAGTACAACACACTGAAAATAATGATAATAAAGAAAAAAACCATTGAATTGCACAAAGTAAAGCATACCATTCAATATATCATACCGATATGTCGTCATGAGGGTACAGTAGAATTTCTCGAAGTGGGTCGTTTTGCAGTATCGTTTTCCTATTGGTGACGAACGTCTCAAAATCCAAAGGATCTATTTTATGGCATTTATAAATAGATATCTGAAAAAGAAAAAAACGAAAAAGTTTAGAATTATCTTCATCTTCTTCTGGTGCTATGTACAATACGTAGGCGACCATCTACATTATTTCCTCCTTAACTGCTCTACACAACCTGCCAATGTCCTTTATCCCCGCCAATGGACGGATTAAGGACACCAATGAGCGGACGTTGTTCAACCATGAATGTTGCTTTCATCCGATTCTTCTTTTCCCTTCCGTTATCAGTCTCCGGAACGACTATCTTCCCCCTATTACATGACCAAAATAGGCTATTTTTTCTCAATTTGATTGTGCTGACTCTTTAAGCCAGCCCTCTTTGAAATGTCCATCCAAGATACATGAAACATGCAACGCAGCGTCCACATCTCGAAAGTTTTTCATTTATTTACAGACGTTACTTTAAGAGCCCAAGCCTCCATTCCGTAGAGAAGCAGAGGCTACACATAGCGTTTTATCACTATGTATCTCGATTTAAAATTGAGGTGATTATTACATAAAACTCGTCTCATTTTATTTAATGCATATCTGGCATGTTCAATTCTACATACACCCGATTCCATTTTCAGAATCCCATTAAGCAGTCCAAGTATTTGAATGTGTTTACCCTTTCAACTTCATGTTCATCAATGTAAATATGAGAGTTATTAAAACCCACTCTACTGATACATACGTATATTTAGTTTTGTCGATGTTGATTTTGAGACCAATTTTATTGTCTTTGGATATTATACAACTCAGAAGATATTGTAGGTGTTTTATTTTATTTATTTATTTATTTAAGATTGCTTAAGAAGCTAATTACAATCAAAAAGTAACTTTAAAAGCTAAAATTACAAAAATAATTATCTATTAGCACTTGAACAGATGTGTTGTTTTAAGGCTGCCAGGAATCTATCAATTTGGTTCATTTTTATAAGACCTTCTGGAAGTCCATTGCATTTAACAACACCCCCGTACAAGATACTTCTCCCAGATCTACTCAATTTTGAATTCTCAACTATTAACCTATTCTCACTCCTAGTATTATGACTATGTATATTATATCCCCATATTAAATACTCAATGAAATATCTTGGTAATAAATTCTTATCTAATTGAAAAATACATATTAACGTACACACTTTTAAAGTTTCATTTACATTCATCCAATTCAATTCATTCAGCGTATATCTTATATCGACATTTAAAACACTCTGCATAGCTCTACTTTGAATTTTTTGCAACCTATCTTTAATTACCTCAATTTACTAAATTTAAAAACGAACCACAATATAATGTATCACATCTAATATTGTTAGGGGTAAAAATTGTTTTCGGAATTACAACACAGACGGTCGAATTCTAAAATTGATTTTTAAGCAACGATTCGATTGAGATACAGTTAACAGACATAACAGACAAATGTTCACTCACACCCACACATTCTAAAAACAATAGGCGAACTGAATCTATTTATAATGCGGTATAGGGACGCGTAGGGATACGATAACAATAAACAAACTATAGACGTTGACTATCAGTGGTAGAAGGGAGAGATAAGGTCATCGTTATTTTAACAGTTAGTGGAAGAGCATGGAACAAACTGACCTGTGATAAAGAAACATCAAACATGGGTCAATGTTTACGTCGAGATAATATCGAAACCGGAACGGTAGCCACTCTAGTTTGAGGTGGAAGGATTACAGGTAAGACTCGATGTTATGGTGCGAGTTGGTTTCGTATACTGACTGTTGGGTCTGTCGTTTCTGGTGGTTCGCTAGTGTCATCTTCATGTTGCGGTGTCGTGTCGGGAGGCTGTTGGTGCGGCATCTCTTCGGGTCTGACTCGTCTGACTCCACTGCCTCTCCTCAGATGGAGTCAACGTCAACGTGAGGACCGGAAGTGCACAAATCGCGAAATCGGTTGACGAATGCGAAACGTGAGATCGCACCGACTACCGGCTGTCAACTCCGGCTGGATTCCCCCCTCCCCTTACCTCGTCTTCCCCCCCGCGCCTGCGATTGATCCACAACATTGGTGCTTTTTCGCCACACCACGTTATTATTTTATATCATTATTTTCAGCCGTTCACCATCCACGGCTGGGTGAAGGCCTCCTCAATCTTCTTCCATTCCTGTCTGTTTTGAGCAATCTGCATCTACTTGACTACATACATTCTTCTCAATTCATCGGCTCATCGTCCACTCGGTCTACCTTGCTTTCTTTCACATCAGTATTTCACATCATTCCAGTATTTATCGCGTCCATCTGTCATCCATTATTCTCGCTGTGTCCAGCCTATTGCCATTTCAACTTTTAAACGTGTTTCGCTATATCTGCCACTTTGGTCATGCTTCTTACCCATGTATCTATTATTTTTACAATCTCTTATTGTTAATACTGAGCATGCATCTTTCCATGCTTGTCTGTGTGCACCGGATCTTAAGTAACTTGAACGTTCTTGAATTTAGCATCCACATTTTACACTCATACAGTACACACCTGGCAGTACGCATTGGTCATTTATGTTTTTACTTTATCCTAATCGGATAAAGTATTGTGATCGTGCGAAAATTCGACCTCGAGATTTTGACTGATTCGTATCGAGTATCATCCCCATATCACGTTTTCATGATTTCCAAAAAATGTCTGTATATCTGTGTGTCTGTATGTCTGTATCTGTGTGTCTGTGTACTTATGCGTGTGTGTGTCTGTATGTGTGTTTTCTCCGAAATTATCAAGCTGAAATTTCATATCTATTATTTTCACGTAAGGTGTAAGAGCCATTAGGAATTTGGTCAACATCAGTCAACCGGAAGTAGGGTTTTTCTTGTAGAAAATTCTAAAATTCTTTTACCACAGAATATTTCCGAAACGGCTCCGGGAATTTTGTCGAAATTTTATATCTATAGTTTTCACGTTAGCCGTAAGAGATACTGTGCTTTTAGTCAACTTCTGACTAGCGAAAATGGCAGTTTACTCTTGAACGATTTTTTGTTTTTTATTTTTTTCGACCCTTTAAATATGTAGTATCGTCACAATATTATAATGTTGTAATCCTGATGCCGGCTCTTCATATAGTACGAGCGCTGACGAGCGGTGCCGAGCGCCAAGGTGTAGGTAAACATTTGTGCGAAGGCCAACGTTTTTTATAAACATTCGCGCGAAGGCCAACGTTTTCGTAAACATTCGTAGGATATCCGCAAAAATGGAGCATTCGCCGTGCTCGTCCGTCGCGAGTGCAACGATCGTGTCGCTAGTGGCGCCACTCTGGTGTCAACTAGCAAGCGGCAGCGAACGAAGTATCGCGTCACTGCTCAATTAAGTTGCTCAATCACAGTTCAATCAAATTGAGAGTTACAGAATTTGTCCACATGATTCCGCGGGGAAACTCACAGACGACACTGAACGTGGAGGGGGAAGGGTTCGTAAATTGATATACAATGGTTCGTCACCTTGCTAAATGTCTTGGAAGCTTGGCATTTTTGTAGGCAGAGACTCGACACTTCGTTCGCTGCCGCTTGCTATTTGACACCAGAGTGGCGCCACTAGCTATACGATCGTTGCGCGCTCGCGACGCACGAGCAGCGGCAGCTGTTCGAAACACTACGGCCAATATTTCACGAACATTCCGACGAATATTCCACGAACATTCGCGCGATGGTGAAGAGGCGGCATGAGAGAAATTGCTATTTAGGAAAAAATTAATCATTAAAATCAGTCAACCGGAAGTAGGTTTTTTGGTACTTGTCTCTTAGCCGCACGCCGGAAGTGGTACCCCCAGTGATTGTACCTCCTACCGTTTGACAATCGCCTCCCTGAGAGTGTATTGGAGAAGCGTGTATATGTGCATTGTTGACATATTGAAACGTCAGTCAAGTGTGAAATTGACCAATAATTGAACTACGTTAATACATCAATGATTTACTTCTAGAGCAGGGCAGATAGTCATATAACCTTCCAAATATTCCCTGCTATGGTATACCTTGAACTTGACGAGCTCAGCGTTCCCATATACGAACGATGACAGCCGACAGCCGATACGATTATACTTAAAATCATTTGAGTTTAGGACTACTAGTTTGAATCCAATGAACAACCGAGTGAAGAATGAACCTTCGCAGCAAACTGTAACTTTGATATAGCCCATTGAGTACATCTTCGACTGCGACGAGACTTATTTTGATATCAGAGAGACTCGGTTCAAAGTAGTCCGTCGTCGACCAATTAGTGCTTTGTTTTACCTGGCCTACGTGTAAAACAGAGCACTAATGTTTAAAGACAATAACTATTTCTCGCACCGTCTAAGCTTTAGCTGTTTCTTTCCATTTATTTATATTCAGTTGTAGGTATCTGAACAAAGCTATCAAAGGGATTCTTTGGTATTTAAAGCACCGGCTACGAAAACAATTCGCAAAAATTTAATTAACAATCGGCAAGTACTGGTAGATAGCATCCAAAAAATTTTGTCACCTGAACCAGAAAGTGCGCCAGACACATTTGGGAGATATGTCGCAACACATTTGAAAGATCTAAATACATTTCAGCAGAGTATAGCCCTTAAATTTATTTCGAAAATAATTTCTTATGCCAGGATGGACAAATTATCGCTTCAATCTGCTTTTACTCTAAACTCACCCCCTCCTTCTATACCGTTTCAATCTCCAGCATAATCCACTTCATCAAATAGTTTCTGTACCTATAAATACTCTCCTTATCACAAGGTGTCCCCGCCAATAAAATTACCTCTGCTGCCCAACCCAACCAGGATATCACGAATAGCAGCGCTACCGTACGTGAAGCTTGCGATGGTTTAAAAGATTTTATTGTATTTAAAAAAAAATAATAATTTATGTAGATATATGTATGCATGCATTTACCTATACATACCTATAGATACATGCTTTTTTTTCTTACCTCTACATTTTCTACATATTCCTACAGTGGAGTTTGTTAAAATGTGTTTTTATTGTTTCAGATGACTATTGAATGGTACGGGAAAGAGTTCAGTTTGGTTAGGTAATCATATATGTAGGTATTACATACGATAATATTTATAGTAATTACTATTTTATTAACAAATTATAGAATAATGGATTTGGGGATTTGAGTGGCCTATGTGTAAAACAAAGCACTAATTGATGTTTAAAGACAATAGCTATTTCTGGCACTATCTGTTTATTGAATCTATAGCACCTACACAATTATCAAATTGTACTATTACATAGATGGAGATATAATACATGCAAGCCAAAGTAATTAGAATAATTATAAATATCGTTTATGAAATCCAAATATGCCACCAAGTTTATTTTGAAAAATTAAGTTAATCAACATCACAATTGTTCAAATCCCAGAATAAGCAAAATGTAAACATTATAAACTAAACTAAATTGTATATAATATGTAGACAATAAAAATTACATTTTTAAGTTTTAAAAGTATATTTCACATAAGATTGAAAACAACATAAAATACAAAGTACATTTAGCAAATAATTTATCAAGCTAAAATTTTTTTTTCCAGTAACTCAACGAGTTTCATGGGTATTCAAAAAATATTACTTTTTGATTCCTTATTATCAGAATGTTTAATTTAATAGAATATATGTTAAGCCCGCCTTGAGGAGTCACCATCCATCCAAATACTGCCTCCTCAAGATCCTCAAATGAAGCCACCACCCCCCCAAAGAAGAGACCTTTCATTGGAGAAATAACCACAACGAATAGACCTTTTGTTGGAGACAACAGTTGTCCAGCAAATAATAAATTATTGTTATTAATGCTGAAGCAACTGCACATCACTGCTTTTAAATATAAAACTATAATTTGTTAATAAAATAGTCATTTCTATAAATATTATAGTAATACCTACATATATGATTACCTAAACAAACTGAACTCTTTCCCGTACCATTCAATAGTCATCTGAAACAATAAAAACACATTTTAACGAATTCCACTGTAGGAATATGTAGAAAATGTAGAGGTAAAAAAAAAAAGCATGTATCTATAGGTATGTATAGGTAAATGCATGCATACATATATCTACATAAATTATTAATTTTTTTAAATACAATAAAATCTTTTAAACCATCGCAAGCTTCACGTACGGTAGCGCTGCTATTCGTGATATCCTGGTTGGGTTATCATTGATGTATTAACGTAGTTCAATTATTGGTCAATTTCACACTTGACTGACGTTTCAATATGTCAACAATGCACATATACACGCTTCTCCAATACACTCTCAGGGAGGCGATTGTCAAACGGTAGGAGGTACAATCACTGGGGGTACCACTTCCGGCGTGCGGCTAAAAGACCAGTACCGTAATTTTATATAACTGGTTTGGCCGTGAGCACGTCCAATATCATATTGTCAGGAATTTCATTCCATTATCATGACTCCCCTACAAACTTTGATAATTTTAGGTCACCAAGGATGTTTCACGTCAAAAATAATTGACAAATGAATAAAATACTGAACAAATTATATATTTTAATCATTAAATACTTTTTGCCGTAGCATTGCAATCATGGTCGTGTAACAAGCTGTTATTACATAGCGGACATGCCAGAGCGCCTTGACAGCTGCGAACACTATTGTTACTGTGTCCCTTATTTTATTACTTTCTACGTCTCTATTTAGGATATATTTGAAGTTAGTTTGTGTATAGTGCTAAAGTAGAAAGTAGCAAAATGACGACAGCCGCTCGTCCGACGTTCGATCCAGCTCGCGGTGGCACATCCCGTGGGGAAAAGGACCTAAGTGCCATTTCTCGGCAATATTCAAGCAGAGACTTACCCTCGCATACAAAACTTAAATTCAGGTATGAATATGTTCATCGTTGCACGTTGCTTATGTTTTTAAGCATTATGTATTTTGATTGTCAAAAATACTTTTCTGATGTAAAATGGCAATAATCGCTAAGTTTGTCGATTTGTATTTTACTAGGGAGCCTGGACAGGGAAATGTTGAAGATTTGCGTAGCCGCGATTTCCGCAAAGAGCTCGAGGAGAGGGAGAAGGAAAAAGTTGCCGTGCCCGGTAAAAGAGTTGAAAGTGCAATCAAACGACCCAAACTAGATCAAGTACCCGCTGCCAGTTTGGATGCTGATGACCCGATAGAAGGAGATTCTTCAGATTCCGACGATTCAGACGATGACACTGCCGCTCTTCTAGCAGAATTGGATCGTATAAAAAAAGAACGGGCTTTGGAACAAACTAAAAAGGTTAAACGATTTTCTTTGTAAATTGCATAGTGTTTTAGTTCTATATTTTTGTTAAATATTTTTTTATTACAGGACGTAGAAAAAAGACAAGAGGAAGAACGTATTCGGATGGAGAATATTTTGTCAGGAAATCCATTATTAAATTATTCTTCTAGTGCACCCAAGACAGAGTTAAAGGTATAATTTTAGTGTTTTTGATTGTGATGGCTATTTTTTGTCTGGTTTTTATTACTCCTTTTAACATTTCAGGTGAAAAGACGCTGGGATGACGATGTTGTGTTTAAGAATTGCGCCCGATCAGAGCCTGAAAAAAAACCAAACACATTCATAAACGATTCCCTGAGATCTGAGTTCCATAGAAAGTTCATGGAAAAATACATAAAATAATGTTTAGTTTTAATTATGACATTAATGCAATAACTTTAAACTATACATATTTAAAATAAACTTTTTATGATAATAAACTTGTCTATTGTATTTTTTGTATCCTTCATTTATGATTCAATACAATTTGTTATTTGTAAGATAATGTTTACAATTGTAAAAGATCCTTCTGAAATAAATTCTTAATACATATTATATTACATATGTATATTGTGTTTTAACTATTAAAACTCAAACTTTTTAAAAATTTAAGAACTCCACAAAATTATATTAAAAATTTTACAAGAATGCCTACCTACGGACCAACCATTCCGAAAATGGAATAAGCACCTGGATCAGACGAAAAAAATTGTACTTAATCTTAAATCTTAAATATTTGTAGTGATCTGGAAAATATTAAATTAAAACAGATGAAAAATCATCTCATTTTTAGTACCTATTTCTAAAATCCATCATGTCGTATCCTTGGTTTCACACAATTATCATTATATTTTTATTATGAAGACACGGGCCTTATTTATAATGCCCGTTGATAGCGCACTGTATCTTCAGACAAAATGGTCAACCACATCCTTGGCATCAACGAAACAAACATACAGAGCAGTGCTATTCACTACACCAGGGGTTCCTAACCTTTTGCGGCAGCGGGCGCATTTGAGATTTAGGATAATAGTCGCGGGCGAACGCCAGATTTTAAAAAAAACATGATTTAAGTAATAATATAATAAATGTAACACGTAATATTCAATATAATATTCTTAAAAATACTATCAAGATTAAGTTTAGATTTTTTCGTTATTTAGCGAGCGCATGAAAATAGCTCCGCGGGCGCAGGGTTAAGAACCCCTGCACTACACAGTACCTATAAGCTAACCCAGGGTATACACGCAAGGCTTAGAACGACTTTTTTTTTTCTAAGTCCCCCTAAACCGAACTATTAAATAAACTCCAGCATCAATGAGAATAAACTCATTTGCAATAAAATATATAAGTATTTAAAAAAAAAAGATTGTCTTCATTGCGTTCCAATAATGTTAAAAACGATGAAATAAATAAATTTATATAATATATCCAGTATTCTTGATTTCCAATCAAATAGTTTAAAATAAATTTAATATAAATAATTTTTCTAATCAATTCATCTTTAACAATAATTTTCATAATCAGTCTTAAACAGGTAAATATAATTTAATCTCCAACGTAACTGACAAAACGATAGCATCGAAATAAATGGACTTTTTTTTTATTCTTCAAATTATTTCAATTTATTTTAATGCATTTGGCTATTTTCTATTTTGTCGTAATAATAATAAAGAAAATTAAAAAATATAATGTATATATTAGTATGTAGATCACTTAACGATAAATTTGTTTAGGATATCTTCGAAATTTTGATAAAAAATCGTCAAAATCATTATTTTTAAATTGTTATCCTTTCAAATAACGAATTCACAAGAAACTCGTTATTTTAAAAATTGCGTTAACTTACGTAAGCAAATTTTTTTATAGACTTGCGTAGTTCCTTATCTAAACTAACTTTATGGCAATTTCTTAGCTGAAAAACTGTATCTGCACACAGATATGTACGTTGAATTTGCTATGTTGGCTACGTTATTTTCGCTAAGTAATAGTAGTATTTTTTTCCTACGTACATATGTAGGTATGTAGGTAGATACGCTAAAATGAATAACTAAAAAGTCACTTTTGGATGAAGATACATATATGTACGATATACCCCCAAAACACATCTAACCCATTTTCACAATTTTTGTCAGTTACGTTAATTGGGTTTAGGGACGGCACTACGGAAGGCAACCCATTTGCTATTTCTAAAGATAAACTAAATTTTACCCACATTTCAACTCTCCCCTCTTACAATAACACGAAAACAACTCGGTTTAGAGAATCGTCGAGCTCACAAGTGCGTATCGATGTGGTTTGAAGCAGTAGCCACAAGAATGTGAGGTAGTGCACTCGCAACCAGTGTTAAATTGCGTGTGAGCAACTGAGCACTTGGAACGAGTGGGTGTGGGTGGGGTCGACTGGTCAGCGAGAAGGAGTGTACTCTGCTCAATAGCTAACAGTGGAGTTGAGAGGATGGCGGCGACCGGTATGGTAGCTGCTTGCTACCTTCTGGCATTGGCTCTGGTTCTGGTCTATGGCTCCATGTCTGGCGTATACGTGGACAATGGCTTGGAGCAGACGGTTCTGCAGCGCAGCATGAGCGTTAGGGAGAGGCAAGTGCTGGAGCAGGAGATGCTGGAGCTTCTGGGTCTGGGTGGGCGTCCTCGTCGTCGAGCTGTGCCTCTGAACCGGTCAGCACCGATCTTCCTGCTGGATGCTTACAAGACGTTGTCCTCGAGTGGTGAACGTGCTCCTCGAAGCCCTGTCTCCTCACTCCTCAGCCGAGACGATCTCCACGACATTGACCAGAGCGACATCATCATCACTTTCCAGAGCAAGAGTGAGCCAAAATCAATCCTATTCGTTTCCGGGAAATCACTTTCCAACTGTTTGATCGGTCCAGGTGCATTTTATTGTGCTTCCACAGAATTTATGTGCGCAAGTCGTTCGATGTGTTTATATGATTCTAAGATGTTTACTCAATTAAAATCAACGCTCGTATAATCATTTTTACTCTTGCGTAGTGCTTTTTTTATAATTGAATGATTCTGTAGGCATTTTGGTGAAAGCGAAATAACCAAAATAAAATTTATGTGGATATTATATATTTTAAAAATCAATCCAACTTTCACGAATATTGAAATGTGTAGAAAATTTTACGACAATTTAACTTAATTAGTTTTGCTTTAATGTAAAATAAAGTAAAAATGCGAATTTTTCTCTGATTGGGTTAAAAATGCATAACTATCGAAGACCTTCGAATATTGCGGTTTCGTTCGTTCGCCATCAACCTTTTCTCTTTTTAGATTATCATTATTATTTTCAGGCTAAAATTGTTACTTATTTAAAACTTTTAAGGCTGTGACGATGTGAGAATTCAACAATTTTAAACAAGTTTTAATCAATGATGTATTTAAATAATGCATTAATGTATAGGTAATGAATTTATCTTACAAGTGAATTGGCTAATCAAAAGCAGTGACTAAAAATTGATCATTATTTATTGTTATTCGTAGCGTATACTAGTTTTCCAGCACTGTTTGACCTTTTGACTCTCTGCTAAGTATTTGCAAACATCAACTTTGTTCTCGGTGAGAATAAACAATTTGATATAACACAATAAACAAGGTGAATTCGCTTTTGCAGACCACCATGGCGCTGGAATGAGGCACGAAAGGGGTCGTAAACTCTGGTTCGACGTCTCGGAAGTGCCAGTTGGAGAAACCATTTTCAATGCCGAACTGAGGATCTACCAATCGGTCAACTACTCCACATATAACCCTGAGGACGTGTTCACCATCTGCGCGCACAAGATCGTAAGCGTCGACCACAAAGGGTTAATATATTCAATAATTTAATAATTCTAACTTTCGATGATTGGGAAGCGCTGCTCTGATTGTTTTTCACGAATTCCTACCTGTGTTTCATGGTTGAAAAAAAAGGCACTTAAAACATCGTCTTCTTATCTTTTCTACCTGGCCAGAAAGAAATTCATCAATTTATAACTGTCGACATTTTTGCTATTTCCAAATATGTAGTGCAACTAAAAAAATAAAGTAAAAACACGCAAGAGCTAGCTTATTTATATGGTTTCTTCCGCTAAAATCTCTTATTAGATTAGAACAGCAGAGTTTATGATTGATTATTCTTTTTTTACTCAATTAGACCAAAGATCCACAGATTTTAGCGCATATTTGTTTTTTGCGTTTATTCACCAAATTGTTTTACTGCTGCGTACCTTAGCGTGTCCCACATGTTGAATAGCCCTGATTTGTGTCTAGACTCTTTTTTTTATTTGTATGTCGAGTCCATTTAAAAGGTAAGGGCCACCTTGTATTTATTTACCTGCTTTTATAAGAGTCAAGTGGTTATAGTTCCCGGAAGACACATACATATATACACACATCTAAATATTTTTATTACTCAATTATAATACCTTTCAATGTGATGAAAAAAAAAAAATCAAACGTAGGATGATTTTTTTACATTGAATTATCATTATTAATTGTATTACAGCACATTATCATAAATATACTTTTACAGGGGTTTAGATTTGGAATTAGTTGGTTCAAAAAATACAAGTGCTGCAGAGGAAGGTTGGATTGAAATTTACGTGACTAGTGCTTTCATCGAATGGGTCGGCTTTCCATCAAAGAACAATGGATTATATTTGTCTGTTCATTTACTATCGAAACCAGGTAAAGGTTATCAACAATGTGAACGAAATGTTTGGGAAGTTTATTGAAGATTTTGCAATGTTTCAATTTTATTTTTTCATTTTTATAGGTCACGATGTGAAACCTGAAGAAATCGGTCTTGTCAATACGAAAGGTGAGGATGAGCAACAACCTTTCATGGTGGCATTTTTGAAAGGCAGTGGATCCAGTGACAAAATTGTATCAAGACAAAAACGTCAAACTGGAAAACATAGGAAAAGTTACGGTTCGTCCGAGTCATATTCAAGGAATCCGCTCACTGGTAAATTAAATTGCATTACTATTTTATCGAAACATGAAATCAATGTAAGCTAAGTTTATCATTAATATTTTAGAACCGTTACCATCACACTGGAATTCAAGAAGTTGTCAAATACAAACATTATATGTTAGTTTCAAAGACTTGGAGTGGCAGGTAACAATTTTAAGACTCAAGTGACTCTGTTTTCCTTTATTTTCAATGAAACAATAATATATACATATTTTTAGGATTGGATCATAGCTCCAGATGGTTACAGTGCTTTTTATTGCAGCGGTGAGTGCAATTTCCCATTGAATGCTCACATGAATGCAACGAATCATGCCATCGTTCAAACGTTGGTTCATCTACTGAACCCAACAATGGTAAATACATACATAGTATAGCTTAGAACTTTTATATTTCCTTGTTAACTTAATTAACTAATATCAATCGATTAATACAGGTGCCGAAACCATGTTGCGCTCCTACAAAGTTGACAGCAATATCAGTTCTCTACTTTTTAGATGATTCCAATGTAATACTGAGGAAATACAAGAATATGGTTGTGAAAAGTTGCGGTTGTCATTGATAAAATTGATGTCTTATTTTAATTTTACGTACATACGTTTTTACGTTTGTATGTAAATACCGTTTTTTTCTTATGAAAATTCATGGGGTTTTGCAAAAGTTTGTGCTTGTGTAAATATTTATATCGTTTAAATAAATGTAATTTAGGTTGTTGTAAATAATACGATAATAATTAATAGCAATAAAAATCATCACCGTTTAGAATATAGCAATTGAGGTGTATTAAATGAAATATCAACGATGCGTCACCACAGGTGTGTTGAAAATGTTTAGATACTGAGCCAATAGGTGGCAAATTATTATTACATCTTATACTTGCAAACAAAATATGATTTAAAAATATGATGTTGAAATTTTATCTTGAATTTAAGAACCTATTACATTTTATTTTAAATGAACTGTTATGTTTCCATGAAATATTGGCAGTAGTGACAATTATAGCGTTTAATAAATATTTCATTAAGTTTAAATATGTACATACAATTATATTTATATTTTTATCGACTTTGAAATGAATTAAATTTTTGTGCCATTTTTTTTATGATTTTGATAATAAAATAAATTGATAAAATATACATAGTGTCCTCATTGAGTCATTGGAATATCAGATTAGAACTTACCTAAAAATATTTATTTTTCTTATTGTAAACAAAATCTTAAAAATGAACATTAAATTATTTTATGCACTTGAATAAATATTGTATTTTACGATGCTGTTAAAATCTTTATCTAATGTATAGGTAAACTCTTGACATTGGTTCACAATAATATATTGAACAAGAACTCAAATTGTGATTTTATATTTGATTTCGCAATCGTTTTTATGTATGTACCTGATAATGTCACGAATGATAAGATTTCTGTTGAATCGTATGTATGTATGTACGTCTACAAAGGAAAAATAACCGCTTCGAGCGTACCTATAATTAATTTAATCCCTATTAGATTCATATTAGACTCCCATATACCTATAGTTATCGCTTCTTCACTCAATACAATCAACTCTAACTATTTTACGTGAGCGAATAAACACGAACGTTTCAGTGTGTTTTTATTATGTGTCTTGAGTGATACCTAACAGCCCTATATTTATATTATGACATCCAGTTGTGAAATCGACAATAATACTTTTGATGGTTTTTCTTTGTGTTCATATATCGAGTTACCATGTTTTAGCACCACACTTGATCCATTTCGCTTATTAAACTTGAACTTTGGTCATATTTCATTGTAGGAAAATTATTCTATTTAGGGAACAGAAAAATATTGGACATATGTATGTATTTCCAAAATATTGAATATACATATATTCCATCAAGATCAAGTGTAAAGTTACAAATTAGGGACTACTAATATCACTAATTAGATAATAGCTCATCCATTGCAATTTAATAAATGTTCGTAGATGGTATTGAATTGTATTTCAAATTCTACCCTTCAATGTGAAAGGTATTGTTTGTGCATAAACTCTTATTTAGATATTAAAAGTGTACCATTGTATATTGATGCCAGTGATTGGCAATCATTTTTTACGGCGCTGCGGGTCACACCTCGTTTTTCGAGTTTTTTTGCAATACCTATGCAAATTTTTTATCGAGGGTTAATATTTATAAAAATATGAAATGCCCTGCAGATAAAACATTTTTTTACATTAACTTACTAAACTTAGTTACATACCATACTTTTACTTTTCATATATAAAACTGAAATATCAAAAGATTCGTCGATATATTGACTTTATATAAATTTTCGAGTTGAAATCCCTTACGTTGCAGGAACAAACGCAAAAAAACAAAAGCAATCATCGAAAAAAAAACTGTTGTGATGGATAAAAACTAGCATCATATTCGTATTCAAGAGAGCGAGAAATAATGGATTCTCGACCACTATGCCGCAGGTATGTATGTATATTTTGGTATTGCCGTTGCCCGCTCGAAGTTTCGTTCGAGATATTGAATATTATTTATTTATTTATTAAATTGTATATGTATGTATGTTTTACGTATGTATGTATGTACATGTATAAAATAAATTATATATTTAGCTTAATATATAACATTCTTTTCTTTCTTGAAATGGATATTTGAACATTTTAATTTCGAATCAATGACTATGGGTCAACTAATTATGCTAAAGGGTAATAGGTTGCCGACCACTGAACTATGTATACTGTGATATATCATACAATGGACATATCCAGCTTATTTGAAAAGTTATGAATGAGTTAATTGCATTTTGAAGTGTCAGGACAGATGCGTGACTTGTTATGTAGGTGTGTCAATATAGATAAAAACGACCGGGTTCTTCTTAGTACGTGAACATAGGCACATCCGTCAGTGTTTGTCGGTGTTTGAACGATCTCGGACATGTTCATCGACGACCGAGATAGTTCTCACTGTTTTGGAGTTTGTTAGCAATCATCGTCGGTATTTCGTGTGAAGAAGTTGTCTTCAGCTGCTCGCTGTCCACAAATAAACCCAACATTTGTTTCTTCTCAATCTTCAACATCGCCGCTCATATTGCCGAACGCTTATTTTCGAACATGTGAGTTGGAAAACTGTGGCAAAGATGCATCGCCAGCAGAAACTGCTGCTGTTGTGCGTCTTCTTCGTACATTCCCAGTGTGCCATCTTGAACAAGTGCTGCAACGACGATGAGGGTATTATCAAGTATACCACCTCAAATTTGAGCTACATATATTACAAATGTACAGAGGTGTTATTGAACAACGACACAGTGTTATTAAACAATACTTTACAACCGTTGCGCAGTGGGAAAGCTGATCAAAAGTTTTTATACGGCTTTCCCGGAAATTGCAGCGGGGAATTTTACATTGAATCTAAATTTTCTCAAGCTAAAGAAGTTCCACGCGACTATTGTATCGACAAAGTCCTAGTTGAGGATAATGGAAATGGATCACAAGTCGGCGATGGTTCTGTTATAGTTTTGACATGTCCTGGTAACGATATCGTTACGACTGGTGTCGTTTTCAATATGACTTCAGTTAACAAATGCTGCTTGGTCAATATGGTTTACGATACTATAAATCACATGTGCGTTCGTAGAAAACCCCTAGAATTGGGCGACCAAAAGAGGCAGATGCATAGAAAAGGAGTGTTTGAGGAGTTTGTCGAAGAAGAGAGTTCTTTGTTGGATATCAGATACGGTTTATCATGTCTCTCACCCAAAGTAGTTTATGATTACAAGGGTGATGATTACGAATTTGAATTGAAGGGGGATATTCTAAAGGTGAATCGATCCGAGACAAAATACGACTTTGATCCTGGAACTTTCTGCTTGGATGAGACTTCAAACGGTTCACTCGTGGCCAGAGGGTGCAGAAGTGGATGCAACAGTGGACCTTGTGTAACCAAGTGTTGTCAATATGGATTTATTTACGGATACGCTACCCCAAATTGTACTGATAAACCCTCCTGCATTCCCAGCACGGATTGGGGTCTTCAATTTGATTTCTACGATGTATCAAACATAAAATCACCACTTCCTGTCTCCACACCAGGTATTTAAAAATTTCCTATCTATTATTTCCGGTGTTTCATGATTCACGTGCTGTAAATCTGTCTACGTGATTCATAAATGTACCGCATACGTTTTCTCGTGAATTATGAATAAAACCACGCACAATGTAAACAATACGCCTAATGTCTTAATCGCGTAAACTTTCAGGGCTGTGTTTAATTTATTTTTAACATTCTTTGACGCTTTCTATTTATTGATGCTTTTAAAAAAAGCGTCAACTATTTCCGTACTATTGGACAGTGTAAACTGAACGATTTACGTTTTGCACGAATGTTTATACTTGATACCTACTTTCCCGTTAAAATATGTACTAATCGCAAGAATGACCAAGTAAGATTGAATAATTGTGTCTAACAGTTTATAGAATTGTACACTTTAATTCAAAACAATACTACAGGATAATAAGTATTTTCATATATGTAATTCCTGTATAGTCTTTGTTTTATAGCTACGGATTCACATAATTCGGGATATCACGATTGGATTAATTGTTTAAAATTATCATATTCACAAATTTTTGAATATGATAATAATTTTGGTATGTTGATTTCTAGATATTTATTAGATAAATGCGATGCGACGACACAAAAACCAGAATTATTATTTTTTTGGCAGAAGGTGTAATTGATATGGATGACATCATTTGCATATTTTAGAATATTAGAGAGGTCTCATGGCCAATCAATGCTTTAAAGCTTTTCTAGTTTGTTTCTTTACACATTGGTGAGGTTCCAGTTACACTAAGCAACAAAAAAACTATCGGAGCGGAAACCAGTCTATTTTTACTAAGTTTGGCCCACTGAATTCTGAAATTTGTTGTTTATGAGATATGAGCGTTTAAAAAATGGTCAATTTTTATATTTTTTTGATTTTTGCGGTATTAAACTCAAAATCTAGTATTGCTGTGCTAAAAGTGAGTGTTGGAATCAATAGTCAGATGTTTTTTTCTATTGATTGTGATATTTTATTGCTTCAAAATACTCATATATATTTATCTAGCAAATTTTAAAAGTCAAAAATATTTTTTTTTTGCAGATTTTTTTTCAATTTTTAATTTCACTGCGTTTATAAGAATTTGTTTTCTATCTCAATATTTTTTGTTTTTATCTAAATTCTATTTTATGCTGATTCGAGCGGTATATGATTTTCAATCGCGTATAGAGATGCTCTCGTTTACGCAGAATGCGAGAACATCTTTAAGGGCCCCGCCAAGAACATCTCATAACGTAATTTAAAATCATTTGCCGCTCGAATTAGTACGTTAAGATAAAATAAAAAAATATTGAAATAGAAAACCAATCTTTATAAACGTGGTGAAATTAAAAATCAATCGAATTAATGCATATTAACACGGAAAAAAAATCTGTAAAAAATAAAATATTTTTGACTTTTAAAATTCGCTAAATAAATAATTATGAGTATTTTGAAGTAATGAAATATCACAATCAATAGAAAAATATCTGAATATTGATTCCAATACTCACTTTTAGCACAGCAATACTAGATTTTGAGTTAAAGACCGCAAAAGTCAAAAAAATGTAAAAATTGACCATTTTTTAAACGCTCGTATCTCATAAACAAGAGCTAACCAAAAATAAAATCATATTCATATTCGGACTCAGTAGGTCAGAATTAATAATAATTTTTGGGTCTCCGTTCGGGTGACTCAAAAATGTGTTTTTTTGTTGCTCAGTGTTATTAAACATTAAAGAGCGTTTGTAATGGTGAGTATACACCGACGAATCGAAGGCGAACCGAAGGCGAAGCGAAAGCGAATTCGGGCTATTTGGATGCTATGTGGATGTCGCAGCGAATGCGAACCGAACGATCGCTTCGCTGTTCGCTTCGCTAGGTCTCGGAGCGATCGGAGCGATCGTTCACAGCGAATGGTTTTTTGTCGCTTTGCTGCTCCACAAAAATTTTTTTTTTTGTGTATGTATTTATTTATTTGAATTTTAAACACTCATATGGCCCTTACATAAACGTTTTTAGTGTGACGTACAATCAAGATCAACATGAATTGTGAATATGTATGCAGGTAAAATTTAAATGCAGTTATACGGCTGAAACTTGACTGAATTTGAAATAAAATTGTGCTTCTAAGTGTCATTTTTATGATATCAAACCTTGAAAGTATTCGCGGGCGCATATACATACATATGTACATACGAGTGAACCCATACTATATAATATGTACCTATGTATGTATGTACATACATACATATGTATGTATATGTACGATTCCCCGAGGTAAGTTTTGTAATGTTTACAATATTTACCCGGCAGATTATATGTATATACGTAAAAATATATAAAATTCAACCCCTCATCATTTTTTCTGATTTTCATTGTATGTACGAAAGTTTCGAAAGTGAGTTAATTGTTTTATTGTTTGGTGATTTATTGTGATTTACTAGTATTACTACCCCTGCTATTGTTGATAAGCCACGAACAAAGACGCAATGGGCAAAAAAATAAGGGTATCACAAAAAAAATCGTTTGACGGACCGCCTTCGGAGCGAAAACGGGCCAACTGCGAACAGAGTATTTTTTTGTTGGTTAGGTTACTGTTAAAGATCGTCTTTTGTTAATTCTGCCTATTGTATTTCCGTTCGAGTGTCGACATTCGGTCCATGTTCGGTCCGAAGATTTAAGTGTATACCTACAACCAACGAAGCGAATCCTATCGTTCTCTTCAAATTTTGCGTTCGCGTTCGATTCGGCAGTGTGTACCACCATAAGGTTAATGAGCCCGAACTATGTAGAGTGTAAATTAGAGCCACGTGTTTTATCTATGTACCTATGTACATATATAATTTGGAACAGCGAGATTACAATATTTTGTATTTATTAGATACGGAAATTAGATTAAATCGATTCGTCACAATCGAAACATTTTCATATCAATTTGCAATCAGAAGTTGATCCATTGTTTTCGAAGTAAAATGATGGATTTACATACATTGTATATGCACATCTTTTAATTGGAAATTTGTCCTAAAAGCATTGGATCGATTCCTAGAACATTACGATTTAACGATTTCGTATAAGATACTTTCTAGAAAACGGGATAGAGAGCTTGTTTGACTTATTAATTTTTTTAGTTTATGCGAAATCATAGTCTGGTCGAATATATTAATAACTCCATAAACAAAGAAAAATTCCAGAAATGTTATTTTTGGTTTCGTATACGATTTTGCTTACAGGTAAAAATTATCGACATGGTTAGGACACAACTTAGGAGAATCCGAGTGATATAAGTGGATTTATACAATACTTTCATTGTTCCTTATATCTGTTTGGAGTATTCGTTGTACCGGATATTGGCCGAAGATATGAGGTTCGCTGACAATAACGCGGTCTTTTCAATAAAGTTTTTTTCCAATAGTAAATAGTCTTATTTTGGTGTATTGAGCCCCTCTGATTTACCTTTGAATTTCATCACTGACGTCATTTAGCAATAGATTCCTTATCGTTTTACAAACGATGATGAATAAATGTTATCGTTTGTATTCATATTTGGATGTATGGATTTGATTTGAATTGACACTTAGAATTATTGACTACATCAATTCATTATAAATGCAATTTAAGAAACTGTAATGCTCATTTACCCATTTACCATTGTGTAAAGTTCTCTAATATAATCCATTATTAAGATATATGTATGTAGGTACGTAAAGAATGAATGTTGCTGGCATATGGCAAGAATATAATGGTTTATCAATGTATCTAAATTATACATCAAAAGGCTGTTTGATTTATGTTACATAGTATGATATATACATATGTACATATATCTCCCGATTATTTGCATCACAATAATTTCGAATTGGTTGATTTTTTTTACAAAACAAGTATGTTTCCGTGTTGCACGCTATTTCTATAAATTTTTATTATTTATTTTACACATAAAATATTTACATATCGCGACCTTCTGAGGTCCAGCGTGTGATTGTTTCATTTTTAGCATGTAGTAATTTTTTGCGAAAATATTTTTCCGCATTTCAATATTTTGTGATAATTATTTAAGAAAATCTTTGAGATGTAATGTAATACATTTGTAATGTACACGCGTGTTTGATGTAAAAAATCAAGTTTGTATTGTGGAGATTGCGTGTTTGCTCAGTAATTATATTTCACCCTTTCATCAAGCCTGTATTACTAGGAAAAATTTGAACAGCGTCAACCGGAAGAGTAAACATAATTTTCCCAGTTTTCCCTAACGAATGTTTCATAGGCGGTAATCACGTAAGACACCAAAATATTTTAGATTTTACGATGGTACGTATAGTTCCATCGTGAAACCGATACCAAATTAACAAAAGGTGCTAAAATGACACCGTTATACGGTTTTGATCTTCAAGTTATTTTACATATGCCTACCAATACCAAATTTTTCCTAATAAAGCAACATTGAGTACATACATACAAAAGAGCTGTGATCATCTTACTAATAGACAAAACTGACGATCTGTTTTTTGTTATTCTTAATTTGATTTTAATATTTACCATTGTTATTTTGCCAATAGATACTGTGGGTATCCGGTATTCAATATATTGTCCCCAAGGGAAATATCCACTACAGACTGACAAACCCGAGGATGCCAACTATTTGGATGCGGTAACTGGTGAGCTGGTTGTGCCTGAATCACCAGAACCTAGACCAAACTATTGCATTGAAACATTCGAGTCCAAGTGTGGAAATAGAAGCGTGAAAAATCTCAGATTTGTTTGTTTCCCACCGACTAAAGATTTCGTCAAGACGCAACAAAAACTGCAGAAGTACAGCGTAGTGAGTATTTGATAAGTTTGAAGTATGGTTAGCTGGAAATACAGTCATATGTACAATGTATGTATGTTCGATTATTATTTTAGCCGTATTCGTAGTATACATATGTAGATAATGTATTGTAACCGTGTGAAAATTCGACCTCGAGGTTTTGACTGATATATGTACATATATCAGGTAACGTCCCCTGATCACGTTTTCATGATTTTTAAAAAATGTCTGTCCGTGTCTGTGTGTTAGGCGAATGTGTGTAGAATCGCTATATCTCAAAAACCGTTAATCCTATCACACTGAAACTTTATACAATTTATAACCAACCATTACAAACCATATATGTAGATATGTACATATGTAGTTCTCAAAAAATTTCGTCAACCAACCCCTGTAAGTAGTTTCCCCTTGTACACAAGTCACCCAATTTTTTTCATTCTTTGAGTATTTTGTTCTCCAAAATTGTCCTGCGAGTAGAGCTGAATTTTTTTTACATACATATGTATGTAGTAAATACATATATATGTGTAATGACTTTTAAAACAATATAATTTTTTCCAATCAGAAGTACATAGTACTTTTATTAATGGTTTACGATGTTTTTCAGCTTTTTTTCGAAAACTGATATGTATATATATATGGAAATGAAATTTCATATTTATAGTTTTCATATAAGATGTAAGAGATGAGATGATTTTGACGAAAATCTGTCAACCGGAAGTGGCAGTTTACTCTTGAACGAAATTTCGTTTTTTTTGAAAACATACACATACACACACACGCTATCGCGTTGTACGCGTTCATTTGTTGTGTGCTGTGTTCGAAGCACATTCTCTGGTTTGGACGCACCAATAAGCAAAATTTGTTAACAGTTGAATAAATTGTTTTCATTTCTATGTATTCCTCAAACACATGGATAAAGTAATGAGTTGGTCATACTTGATTTTTTTTTTACTGTGACACCGCTGTCATTGGATGCCACCATGCACGCAAAACACAACCTTTAATTGCGTTCACGCATTCTCCACTGTGTGAAATTTGCACTCTAGTTAATTTTTTTCAGGGTTTCTGCAAATACAGTAATTAATACGGGACTATGAGTGGGCCGATGGCTAATAAACACACATCTGAAGAGGTGCGCTATCTTCGCTAATAAGCCTAAAAGCCATCGAGGGTATCTGATTACGGTGTGTTCCAAATTACACCCCCCTGTCCTCTTAAATGGGATTAAAGGCTTTTTTCGCCCTTCACGCTTATTAATAAACCCCCCTACCTCACCCTTTCCTCTCTCATTGCAAACGCGTCATTTAACACTTCAAATGTTTGTGGCTTCCAAATATTTGCTTGGCCACACGTTTTTAATTCAGACCCGGACTATGGCGTTACTACTTATGAGATAAATCTCGAATTTGACTATTTGACTAGTTTTTACGATCCATATAAGGATTAGTGCGGTCGGTATGATTATGGTTGTAGTATTTGTCGTATTATATGTAGTAATATGACTTGGTTTCAAATACTTACATATGTACATGCATAAGTTGGCTAAATCAAATGCGTTGTACATATGCTTGGATCACTGCGAAGTGTTATTGGTCGATGAAGTATGCATAGAAAGACCGCAAAAGTAAAAAAAATGTAAAAATTGACCATTTTTTTAAACGCTTATATCTCATAAACAAGAGCTAACCAAATTTCATTATCATATTCGGATTTAGTGGGCCAAACTTAGTAAAGATAGACTAGTTTCCGCTCTGGTAGTTTTTTTATGTTGCTCAGTGTTATTATTGCACTAAATATAGATTAGATAATCTCATTGGATTACTTTGTTTTTTTTTTATAGTGTTTGACAATATCGAGCGTGTTCTTGGCTATCACTCTGTTTGTGTATATAGCTTTGCCACCCCTGCAAAATTTCCATGGGAAAATATTAATGTGTCACGTGGCAGCCATGTTGGTTGCATTCTCATGTTTGGCAAGAGTACAATGGACCGCAGTGCCTCGCGACTACTGCAGAATATTAGGTAAATTTAATATAACAAATATTTGACATAACATATACATACATACACTCGTTTAACTACTTATTTTTATAGCGTTCGGAATAAATTCTCATTACTATATTACTATTACTATATGTAAATAAAAGTCCAGGAATCTGAGCCCGTCACGCTCGCATTTATATGGGGAGACTTCAACGAAAGGTGAAACACGCAACATAAATTTACACGGGTGTAAAATTTTTTGGCGTGTAAACTTATGCGAATGGCGCATGTGCCAACTGTGTTTACATAACCTAACTAACGTACACAACACTCATGACACGGTAACCACCCGGTGACACTGCCAACGCGTACTCGCTAGTATAAACATAATAATTATTGAGAAATCGTGACACGTTTAACAGGATATAAATAAATACGTTTAATCGAAATTTCAGAGAAAATTTTTATATTAAACACGTATTTTGATTTGTCGCTAGGTGGTAATTTACACTTAAATATTTATAAATTTTTTTAACTGATGAAAATCTGTTTCTTTCAGGATTCGTCATATACTTCAGTTTTTTGTCAGCTTTCTCTTGGCTAAATATAATGTGCTTCGACATATGGTGGACATTCGTGTGAGTTGTTTATTTTTATATTTAAGTAAATGTGTTTGGAATGAAAAATTATAATTTTGTTGAACAAAAGATAATATTATTTATTGTCATTTCATTTGGTATTGCATTTGTGTAAATAGTCAATGAAATAAACATTCGCTATGTTTAAGTAAAACGTATGGCATATCGTCATGTCAATATTATTGACATGACGATAATGTAGCATCGTTGGAACCACTAGTTCGCTGGAAGCTTTAATCAGCATAGGTATATGTTTCCGGAAACAGGAAGAAGTGGTTAAAAATGTGACTAAGAAATGGGAAATGGAATGAAAACAATACGCTGATTAAATGTTTTAATTTGTTGATCGTGTGCGATGGTGTAATCGTGTAATGTGTGAACACTAATGAATGTTTGCTTTGAGAAAATATGTTCGAACATCAGAAAGCCGTGTAGGTGTGAAATGGCCAATGTAAATCTCTAAATAAACATATCAAAATCTCATCATCGATGTCCTAAATTTTTAAATGAAAATAAACAATGAATTTTTCGATGTAAATAGTAGGCATGTATGACGAGTGCTTTTTAATAATTGAATTAGACCAGTGGTAAGCCATTGCTATTGAAACTTTGCTCGACGATAAACAATTTTGTATTTTGGAAATGGTTTTTTTTCGATTGAAAAAAAGCATCGATGAATTGAATGCGCATATCACGATGCACACTAATTTATAATACGTGTAATTTTTATCGACAAGTACTGATTAAAGATACTGTAATTCGCATTATAGTCTGCATAGTCGATTTATTATTATTACCCATTATGAAAATTAGTTGACTTGATAAGCACATTTAATACGTATCAACTGTATCTTGTGGATAGGTTTCCAAGTAACCGAATTTGACTGAGCTGATGTATGAAACATGGATGTACAAACGTGCAATCATAGATATTAGTCGAAAAAACCTAGGGTTGTAGGTACTTGCTGATCTTTTAAGTCTGCATTTGACAGATTTGATCCAACTGCTCATCGTATTAATACTTTTGAAGTTTATTGCGTATGAAAATTGAACAAAAGGCACTCCTACCGTTTCAGCTGCAGATCATCATCACCATCAAACGAGGCTATTGTTTTCATCACTCACCCATACATCATATCGTATGTTTAAATTGACGGGGTGTTTGTTTTGAACAAGCCAACCTTGAGGCAATTAATAATCGACCGCCAATTTATCCATTTTCATATATTTTTCGATAATGTTATTTTATTTTCGCCACCAAATTATGAACGATGACTTTAACACCTGCCTGGGCGGTTTCGCTGCTTCGGAAAAAAATATTGACGCAGACATCTTTCAGCTAAAGCGAATATACGCATGTATTCTTCATAGCGTTTACTCATATTATACATACATTGTGTTTGTTCCATTATAAATTTAAACTTCCGCTCATACAATTTCATACGGTGTATGAACTGTGGAATCGATGAAAAAATAAAGTAAAAATGAATCATACTTTATTTCCCTATTCAAAGATTGAACTTTTGCCTTTTAAATAATTTTTTTCATTGCAAAATATGTATAATGTCTACATAAGATTACATCATAAGGTCAACAAAATAAACGAGTTGACTAGAAGGCCCTAACGATCATTGCATTATCTAAATTTCATTGACGATTACAATCAATCGATTGATGTGATAGGAAATACCGTTAAGAGTTGAGTATGCATCTGAAAGCGGATAGAATAACGAGTATTCAATATATAATAATTCGTATAAACATTATTCGCAATGTTCAAACGTGCTAGGGTTAATTTCGAAGACAAATCACCATGTCAATTACTGAGAATCCACGTTCTCTATGAGAAACTATATATGTATGTACATACTCGTAGGTTCAATTTTAGACAGTCTCAATTTCGGGATACGATTAATAATGTTCTTAGATCTACATCGTGACAGCGTGCGATCGAATAGCCTAATAAACGTAATTGATCGTAACGCTACATGGTGAAGTTTTCGCATAAAGTGATAATGTAACTAACTACGTTTTCGTTTTTATTATGAACGAAATAATCGAATAAGACACGTATCATTTTATTGCAAATAATTACGCAATAGTTTCACGCGTCATCAGTTGTTTAATTCAGGGTTTGGTGTGCAAGATGTTAAAATGCCTTTTTCTAAAACAATTTATACTGTGATATTTTTAACTGTTGTATACTACAATTACAGTATAACTTTTTGTACAAAAGTATTATATTTTTCTCTATCTAGAAACATTCGTACGGTTCAAGGGATCCAGTGTGACAAAGACTGCATAAGGTTCTTCAAATACAGTTTGTATTCTTGGGGAGTACCAATTGTCCTCACAACCTTCACACTGCTGGTAGACATTTACAATGTGCTCCCAGGATGGTTGGATCCAAACATAGGATACTCTCAATGTTGGATAACAACTAGTGGGTACCGGTGGAATTGTGTAATCGATATTGTATCGAATTAATCACACCCTATCGATATGTAAATATTTATGATGTTGCATTTCAGGCGTATACAAGGCTCCGGAAATGTTCTTGTTTATTTTACCACTGGGGATACAGACTGGTACCAATTTGATATTTTTCATATTGACAGCACGTTATTGTAACAAAGTGAAATCTGAGATACACCGTATGCAAGCTGGAAGCATTGGCGAACGTTGCCGAAAAAGATTCACAGCGGACAAAGCAAAGTATGTACATATACATACATACATATGTACATACATATGTATGTAGGTACATTAGGGTGGAGCGAATTTTTTTTTGAAAATCTAAATGCTTGGGCTTGAGTAAGTTGCTCCATGGGTATAAAAAAACAAACGGTATAATTATTTTTTTGATATTTTAATTTCTTATACTGCCCCAAAGGGGTCAAAAATTTAGAAAATATACGTTTTTAGCTAAAAGTGAAAGGTTCATGTGCAGTATTAAAACGCAGATAAAATACATTTCTTGTCGTTTATTTGGTTTAAGACAATGCAAATAAGCAACACACACGTATAAACTACTAATTAAGAACAAAAAATCATACCAGAATCCCACAAGAGAAACTTAAAAATAGCCTAAATACTGTACATATATTAGACTCTAATGTCGTTTTTATGAAGGTTCTAATGGTTTCATAAAAACGACACTCTAATAAATAATTAGTGTCGTTTTTATGAAATCATCTCGCCTCAAGGGTACACAAGCAGTAGCAGAGACGTCTGTCACTATTTTCACTGTGCCGCTTGAGTGTGGCAAGGAAAAATCTTTATCTGAGGTAAAAGGACTATTTATTACTTTTTGATCGGCAATAGCTTGTAAAAGCTCTTCATCCATGAATTTGTTGAGGAGACTCTGTTACATCTTCCCAAATTATAATATTGCCACAACATATTTTCAAAAAAAAAATTTTACTCCACCTACTAACGATGGGAAGATTTTATATTTTTTCCAAATATTCAAACAGCTTGGGGCATTATTAAACATAAATATTTTTAGGAGATGTTTTGCAGTTATGATGGGTATGTGATAGAGCACTAATCCCGCACCCAAGCTTTTTGATATTACGAAAAAAAAAATTTAAGATTGTAAGGAGGTCATTTTATAATTTTGAGATGAGATGTGGTTAAAGAGTTTGAAAAATGCACTCGATAGTATGTAAATATAGAATGTATAAACTCCAAACTCAAATATGAGATTCAACGGCTATTTCACAGATTGAAATCAAAATATGTGTAATTGTGAATTGTTTATTGTTTTAGATATGCAATGAATATTAAATTGTTCATTGTGATGGGCATGTCATGGATATTTGAAGTCCTTTCTCATGTGGATATTTTACCTGCAGAGTTTTGGTATGTCGCTGACGCTGTAAACACATTGCAAGGAATTCCCATATTTTGCATATTGGTTTTGAAGTGGAAAATCTTTTATCTGATGAAAAAACGACTTGGTAAAATATTCTTAAATTATTTGGTATTTATAAAACTTTTCAAGACAAGCAATAGAGAACGTGATTTTTTCTTTCATATTTGATCGATTTGTTTTTTTTTTGTTGAGTTTAACCATAACATACATATGTATAATATGCATATTATTTTCATAGCAGAGAGAAAATGTCGTGAACATCTCTGGCTGAAACTTATAAAGATGAAGTTTCAGATAAGTTTGTTTTATTGAGCAATTTATTTCTAGGACCCAATAGCTTGAGCAGTCAACCAACAGTTGAAGATCCTAAATTCCTTATGCTCAAATCCGTCACATGACCTTTATTAATAATTAATATAATATCTGTGACTTTATACACTTATATACTTGTATGTAATTATTATGAATGCGCATGACTAATTCGTTCATAGTATTGAAATTTATAATATAAAAAGAACGTTGAATGCAAACACAAATATGTACATACATACTCGTACATATCCTTCACATCATTGTTTCATCAAGGCATTTTATATTATTATTTTGTATTGGCATATAAACATGTTTATTTTCATAATACAGAAGCTCATTGAAGCTTAAATCTTTTACACACGGTGTTGGTAAAGATATTTTTCGAGATTTTGATACGCTTTTGGCGTAAGGACGTTGTATACTACATTTTGTAATATACAATATGGTCAGTTGATATACAAACATTCTCGAGGTTGTTAAACAAAATTTTATTGTAGTCATTCAGTGCTTGAAGTATGCTTGAATAATTTTCGTATTGAGCTTTTACTCTAAGAATTACTCTGAACATTCCATAAGTTTTAGTGCTAATTTTCTTCATTTATTAATAACAATTACTAATGTTTGAATTTAATTTACACTATGTTACTTTCCTACACCGCTATATGTGCTGTAGAGCTCAGAAGGAATGCTTTGAAGCTTTTGTAACTAACACATTGTGATTACCTTCCCATTATTTCAGGCTTTGAAAATCTTCAGTGGCGACCGAAGAGTGATACTACAATGTCTACAAGGGTATCGAGCTCCACAATTGAACCAAGAAGAAGCCTAACTACAAGATCATCTATAGCTGAAATAGGAAATCCGAACAGTAATTTGTTGCCAAAATCAATTAAATTTCATGAGACTTCATAAATTTTGGTTTTCAGACATACATATGTACATATGTACATATGTACATATTTATAACAAATGCATTAAAAAACTCAATACAAATTCTTTGTCCTATGAAACTTATAATAAATATTCTGCCAAGGTTTAATTCTTTATGTGTAAATATTATATAATATAAAGTTTTAATATTTCCGAATTAAAAAAAAATCTAGTCTATTAGTTTAAGAATTAATGTGTAAATTTATTTTAGTAGTATTTTTAGCTTTGCTTATTTCAAAAATAAATAGTCTAAAAGGCTAAATAAGTTCAGTAGCCATCGAGGATCTTATTTGTTTGTAATAATTAGTACTAAAAAATATATTCATGAAAATTTTGAAATATTTATATTACAGTAATTATTTAAGCTACCATGGGCTTATAGTTTCAATTTAAAAGTGCAAAGTAAATTAATTGTAAAAAAAATTGAGTCTAGCCATGACATTATAATTAGTTAATGGAAAAATGATTAAATATCTACTATATAAAATTCAATGTTTGTTTGTTTGTGATTCCGCTATGCAAATCTACAGTTTTCAACTTAGAACCGCCAAACTTGGTATACTATCTCATGATACCCCAAGTCAGACCGTAGGTGGGTTTTGGAAGGGTTCGGATCAGGGGGTCGAGGGGGCCCCATACAATTTTTTTAATCTGAAAAAAAATTTGTACTGGAGAATAAATGTCACCCGCCCGAGCAACGCCGGGCAATTCAGCTAGTCTACTATATAAAATTCAATGTTTGTTTGTTTGTTTGTGATTCCGCTATGCAAATCTACAGTTTTCAACTTAGAACCGCCAAACTTGGTATACTATCTCATGATATCCCAAGTCAGACCGTAGGTCGGTTTTGGAAAGGATCGGAGTCCGCGGTCAAGGGGCCCCCATACAAATTTTTTAATTAATTTTTGTTTGTACTGGAGAATAAATGTTTATTTCGATATTCATTTGTTTTATTATTTGAATTCACCCGGCCGAGCAACGCCGGGCAATTCAGCTAGTGTTTTATAAAATTGAAAATATATTGTTTAAAATGACACAGAATAAATCACATATAATAATAAAGGTATTTTTATTTAAATTTTACAAATTTTGAGAAATCAATCACATAACGCAAAGAAATAGAAAATCGCCCGATTTAAAAAACACGTATCTCTGAACCTCAAGCCAATCAACATTTTTTATTACCAGATACTAGATACTAGAAAAAAAAAGTGTGTTCGTAGAAAACCGGAGGAGTTGTGTTACATCACCAATCTCATAAATTAATATATTACAAGAAATTCCCATATTTTTCATATTATGTAATTGTGAAGAAGAAAATATTTCATCTGCTAAGAAAATCAATTAGCTCTAATAGCAAAAATCTCCCCTGCTTAAATTGAAACTACTTTCATACTGTATGTAACTATATAGATATAACTTTTTATATACATATGTATATGTAATATGTATGTACATAATATGTAAGTGATGTTAGTAAAAATTTCACGAAAGAAAATGTAAAAACTAAATGGTAAAATAATAGAATTATGTACATATATACATACATATATTAGCATAAAACAATAATAATAGTGTTAGGGAATTAATCATATTCAATTATAGTGTAATTTAAGTAAATGTATTTTTTAATTTTATAAATTTAAGTACATTTTAATAATAAAATAAAATAAACGTAAATTCAGGCTTAATCAATCTATTGATACTTTATAAACTGCATGGTCTACTGAGGCTCCAATGAGATCTTAATAATGAATAGACTGATTTTTAGATCGTCATCAGACCATCACATGCAAAGGTGTTTCATAAGTCAAGTAAAATATTTTATATCTATTAATGTTAAAAAGAAAAGTAGCTAATATATTACCTAGGCTAATTAGATATATCTAAAGAGTCTTTTATAGGTGAACAAATTTCTTCTTTATTTTGATCGTGAAAATGTTCTTTTTCGTCATTGTCAACGGCTATCGCGATATCTTGAGATCCGTTAATCTGGTCTATAAAATCATACATAATGTAAATAAATGAAACCCAAAATTTTTCTAAGAAACTCTGGTATGATCAGTTGTTTCACCTTAGATATATTGAAAGCATCGATTAATTTAATATAATAAAATAAAATTGAAAGAAGATTAAATAATTAATATACCATACCATTCGTTGGTTCAGGTGCGGGTGATTTTGATAGAAGTTTTGGTCCTGTTAATGAAATTATTATAGCGCCCAAGGGTGCCGTTAAAACGATTGATAAAATGCAGATCATTAGCACGATATTCGCATACTTCATTTCTTCTTCTGATCCTCCATTATGTCTAACCGAATCTACTGCTAAAGGTCCCAGTGCAGCCTGAAATTAAAATTTCCTTAAAATAAACACTGAGGTGTTAAGTTACATATAAACTATGTTTACCTGAACTGTGGCTTTCGCCATCCAAGATAGACCGATGAAAATTTTTTCTTTCATGTTAAAATTACTACCAAAGCAAATCAATATTGTCGATAGAATACGAATGAAAACACCAGAAAAAAGACAACCTGCCCCTATACTCACAATATGAGGATCTAGTTCGTTTAACTATATCAGTAAATCAAATATTAATTAAAAGGATTACATTTAAAACGAAAGTTACTTGTAGGTAATATGTACCTTTACTTGTGCACCTGTAATCCCAAATAATGTAGGCTCAAATATTATCCAGGACAATCTAAATATTTTAACAACAGGATTTTCTTGCACGCTCCATCCTTGTTTTGACCAGTTATAACTGCATACAAAAGCGCTCGAAATAACCGCCAGTGGTCCTGAAACGTTAATGATGATGATTATTCATATTTATTTGAGTATATAGAGAATAATATGTTATTATTATTTTACCTGCCCCAGCATACCCGAGAAGACTCGATCCAACGACAGCAAAATAATTGCCAAAAAACAGCATTAACACCCTTAATGGCACCACAAAAGTATCACTCTTTTCAGGTACATATTTTAATATGAATCCCAAAATTACACCATAGCCAACGCCACAAATTATAGATAATGGCCCCTATGATGAAATTAAATTTTGAAAGTAAGATTAAAGTCACGTTGCTAACATTCAGTGTTAGCAATTATAAAGAGAAGGCCACCTGTAAAATAGTGTTAACAAGAGATGACTCTGTGAACATAATACTGCTAATGATACCGTAAACAGCAATGCTCGTGGTGTCGTCAATGCTAGCTGCAGCTAAAACCAAAGTAGGAATTCCTTTTGTCACTCCATATCCTTCACTCCTGAGCCTGATGAAGCATGGAACAACGACAGCCGGAGACACAGATGCAATCACGGAACTGAGTAGGAATGCTGTCAATGAAATTTAATCAATTACAAATACAAAAAGTTCATGAATAATATACACAATGTACAAAATTTCCCAAGACGTTGTATAAAGCATAACTTACGATAATTTTAAATGTGAAATGAAATTTATATATAATATATAATTTGTTTTTGTATTTTTGTAATGAAAGTGCTATCAAGAAATTAATATTTCAACAGAAACAAATAGAAGACACAAATCATGTGATGAATCGTTAAAAACAAAATAAAAAAAAAATATTGTGTCGACTTCAAATGTGAGCTAAATAACAGATTTTGTACAATAAAGGAAATTTATAAGAAATTCCGAATTTTGTCTGTGATGTCATTACTGGATTCAAGTGATGAGAAAATTATGATGGCATGTAAGATCCTAACGGAATCTTATTTAGACAATGTTAACTTTATTGGACTTCATCTTGAGCTGCAATCTTTAAAAATGCATTTTAAGCAATTTGGTACCAAAGAAGATATGCACCAAATAGAAATACTTCAATATTTTGTTGAAAAATATCTCAGCGACGTTTTCCCAAATATAGACATTTTATTGTGAATATTCTTAACGTTTGAAATTGCTTTGGCTCAACGAAGCTTCAGTAAATTGAAGATTATTAAAAATTATTGTCTTCAATAAGTCAAGAACGACCATATAATATGAAACAGCTAAATTATTGAATTTTGATAAATTAATTGACATATTTTGGAACGGAAGTACGATAAAATTTAGTCATTTTTGTTCATGTAATTTACAATTAACTATCCTGTAAATATACTTGTATATACTCTAAAAACTACTTTATTTTTTTTTTTTTACAGTAAAATCTAAACTAGTCTTTCAGGTATTCCGATTTATCCTAAAAATGAATACAGCAAGTTCTGGACCAGTATTCAGAATTTGCTAAATTTCCAGATCAGACATTCTGTTTAAGCTGTGAAATGCGGGAAAAATATCATCTTTAATACTCATTAAAAAAAACTAAAAACTTTGAAATTTAATTTAAATTTTGAATAAAAAACTTTTATAGTGGGGGGTTTGTCTAGGGCGCCGAAAATCGTTATTATGGCTCTGTATATATGTAAATAGATATATAGTTCTAAGAAACCATATTAAATATTATACCCCAATCCCAAGGTAGATTCAATAAGAAATGCGTCAAAATTGCAATAGCAACACATTCTACAATCCACGGAATCAGACCCAATTTCAAGACGCCGACAAATAACTTCTTCATCGTCGGTTGATCTAAGCTCAATCCAGCTCTAGTAAGAATTATTACAACGGCAATTTTTCTAAAATGGTTAAGTACATATTGAAATAAAATTGATATCAATATGAACTGTATTATTGATAATGAATGTCTTACCTTAACTCGGCAGTGACACGTGAGAATTTTCCTTCAATATTGACCGCACCGACATTTTGTAAGATAATTCCAACCAGCAACATTCCAATGAGAGCTGGTAGAGTGGTCAATTTAAAGAGCAGTATGCCACCAATGTATGCAGCGGTGATCAAAACGACCAAATTAAATAGTTGACCATCGGTAGCTGCCAGGTTCGGTACGATTGTATACAAGACACCCCAAAGTAGCAAAACTATAAAGGTCCAAGCTAATACACATGAATCATTATGACTATTTTAAAATGAAATGAAACCGCTTACTGATTGAGATGATAGCAACATTTTGAGCAAAATTTCGGTACGTTGGAAAGAAAGGATACGGGCATATATTTTGCCAATGTGGTGGTTCCCACGATGGCTCTGCATCTGGTTGGTGGCACTTTTCACAGAATGAGATCCAACGTGATCTAAATATATATAAAATTAAATAATTATACGAAGAAACGGGACGTTTGATGAAAATAAAAAACCTGTTATTTCGTGGACACATTGGTAGTTATTTGTAATGAGCTCACGATGTACGATGTACTGGTATAATGAATGCAAGTAAGATTATCATAACGAGTTTAAGTTGTACGTAGTTAATGTGGAGTATTGTTAAGCTAATATTGATACAAATATTCAAAAAAAAAATGTAGTCAATAGAATTAAACCCTAACATAGGTGAGATAATGCAAAGCTTACAGTAGTTATCTTTGTTTCGTGAAAATCATTAATATTCTTGAAAATAAAAAGTATATATTTTTTTACATAATATTATAAAAGAAATAAATTTTGATATTTATAAAAATAATCAACAAAAGCAAAAGAATAATTTCTACAACGCTCAATTAAACGATTTAAAGAAAAGTATTGACTTAGTTTAAGGTACATAATGTTTGCTAATGTTAAATAATGTAGTCTCATACTAAGATAACGATATTGAGATAAATTTTATATGTAGGAATAATTTTCGCCTCGAATCTAATAGAAATTTTTAGGTTAAAACATGATTTGACTAGTAAAATATGAATTAATTTATATATAGGTATAAAGTAAATTAAATGTTAATTATCATAAATATATATATTTCACATTAAGGTTTTTTTGTATTTTTGTTTACCTTACAGTTTTGTCAACTTTATTGGAGTCACTGATATTTTCGTCAAATGCTTGATTAATTACACCAGTTTTAAAAGTATCGATTTCATGGAGAACCATTTTCAAATAAGTATGATCTTAATAGCACTATGCAATTAGATAAATAAATGTGTAAAAGTGGAATTTATAAATGATCGAACATTGCTGTGAATATATATAGGTACTTTTTCAGATGATAAACTGAGGAAAATGATACCGCACGTCAACTTTAAAGCTGAAGTATGACACATGTTGCACAAATTGGATGTGAATGAAGGAATAACGTTGTCGTGCTTGCGTTTGTTTACGAGTCCGATGTACCAATTTAATTGTTGAAGATTGAACAATACGAGATCACGTGCTCGGTAGATGACATTGCTTGGCAGATTGCTAGAATTTGAACAATTTATAACCGGATTTGTCAAAACAATGCACATGGTTTAATAAGTGTTGTAGTAAATTAAAAATCAATTAACCACTTGCAGTACTGGTAATAAAAGTAATATTTTTTTATCTATATATATAAAAATGAATGTCTGTCTGTCTGTTTGTTTGTTTGTTTGTCTGTCTCTTATAGGCTCCTAAACCACTCAACCGATCGCGATGAAACTTTCAGGACTTATTGTGATCATGCCGGGGATGGTTCCTGTGAAAAAAAATCGGGATAAAACGGGAACGGGAACGGGCCTGCTCACGCGTCAGATAACGTACTAGGAACGGGAACGGGAACGGGATCAGGATCGGGACCGGGATCTGGAATCGGAAAAAACCGGGAACGGGATCGGGAACGGGCCTACTCACGCGTCAGATAACGTACTAGGAACGGGAACGGGATCGGGACCGGGAACGGATCTGAAACGGGAACGGAACGGGCCTGCTAACGTGTCAGATAACGTACTAGGAACGGGAACGGGAATGGGGAACGGAACGGTATCGGGCATTGCAACGCATGCCGGGTCAGCTAGTAACAAATAAAAACTATTTATTGGAAAAGATAAAAATTTTACATGAAATAAAAATTATAAAAAATAACAATGTCATGGTTAAGTTGAGATACGTATTTGAATAAAAAAAAAAACAATGTTTTGTAGTCTATTGGATAATCTAATTTATAAAAAGGTTTTTTGCACACAACCTTTAGAGTTTCCCAATACGTAAAAAAATACATATTTAAGTATACATAAATATTGACCAGTATTTTTGATTCACATTACATAAGTACAAATATAAGTAAGTTTAATTTTAATAGAAGATTGATAACAATTTTAGCATACTATTTATTTGATGCTATTTGACAAACTGAATTGATACAGTAATGACAAATGCCAACATATCAATAGTATACTATGCTGAAAGAGTACCAATTTTATTCACATTAACCTTAAATTAAAATTCCTTTGATACTTAGAAGGTATTTCCAGCTTCTGAAGTTTCATTTTCGTTATTTGTTTCCTCGTCTACCTGTATAGAATTTTTTCGATCTATAATTTAGTTCAATGAATTTCTAATGCAAGTTAAGAATTAATGTATGAAAAAAATTAAAATCGTAACATACCAGTTTGCGATGGAGAACGAGATAGAAGTTTAGGTCCGGTGATTGATATCAAAATTGCACCTATTGGTGCCGTGAGAATAATCGACAATATACATATCATTAGGAGAGTTTCAGCATATTGTAATTCTTCTTTCGTACCGTTGATTTTAATCACAGAATCAATGGCAAGTGGACCGAGTGCAGCCTAATTATCCCGGTATCAAAAAAAAAATAATAATAAATTTACAATAGATATGTATATAACAATTTATATAAAATATAACAATATAACAATTTTTTTCAGAGCTTTTAAATATTTACCTGTACAGTCGCTTTTGCCATCCACGAAAGGCCAATGAAGATTTTTTCTTTAAAATTGAAATTATTACCATAACAAACTATAATTGTCACAATTACTCGAAAGGCAACACTGGCAAAAAGACAACCTGTTCCAATACCCACGATCAATGGATCTAACAGATTCAACTGAAAAACATTTGATATTCAATGATAATGTTAAGAAAGAATATAGCTCAAAGGATAGTCAAAGGATCAACATATAAGTTGATTGTTAAGTGAAAAGTTTTAAGTTACTTTTACTTGAGTTCCAGTCAGTCCAAATAGAATTGGTTCAAATATTATCCAGCTCACTCTAAATGCCGTTACGACAGGATTGTCATTCGTAGTCCAACCTTGTTTAGACCAATTCCAATTTGCTACAAACGCTGCAGCAATCACAGCCAAAGGACCTGAAAATATGATTAAAAAAAATAATTTGCAAACAAGATATGGTTTATACACTGCAACAAAAAAAACTAACGGAGCGAAGACTAGTCAATCTTTACTAAGTTTGACCCACTCAATCCGAATATGACAATGAAATTTGTTGGTTAGCTCTCGGTTAGCACTAAATTTTGAATTACAAACCGCAAGTCAAAAAAAATGCAAAAATTGTCCATTTTTTAAAACGCTCATATCTCATAAACGAGAGTTAACCAACAAATTTCATTATCATAGGATTCAGTGGCTCAGAATTAGTAATAATTTTGGGTCTCCGCTGGGATAACTCATAAATGTGATTTTTTGTTGCACAGATTAATATATTTACTTTATCCTAATCGGATAAAGTATTGTGATCGTGCGAAAATTCGACCTCGAGATTTTGACTCATTTGGATCAAGTATCATCCCCTGATCACGTTTTCATGATTTCTGGAAAATGTCTGTATGTCTGTGTACTTGTGTGTGTGTGTGTCTGTATGTGTGTTTTCTCCGAAACTATCAAGTCTATCAAGCTGAAATTTCATATCTATTATTTTCACGTAAGGTGTGAGAGCCATAAGGAATTTGGTCAACATCAGTCAACCGGAAGTAGGGTTTTTTTCGTGTAGAAAATTCAAAAATTCTTTTACCGCAGAATATTTCCGAAACGGCACCGGCGATTTTGTCGAAATTTCATATCTACAGTTTTCACGTTAGCTGTAAGGGATACTGTGATTTTAGTTAACATCTGACGACCGGGAGTGGCAGTTTTTCCTATTTGAATATATGCCAAAGATCGTATTTTACATACGCGCGCGCACTCAACACAGTGATTTCATGATATGTATGTATGTATGTATGTATGTATGTTGGTTGGTGTGGTGGTGTGCATGCGTTTTATTTACTTACGTACTAAAAAAAATTAATTTCGTTACTCTTTGTATTCCTCAAATATATGGATAAAGTTATGGGTTGGCCACACCCGAATTTTTTTTTGCTATCTACATTTTTAAAAATTATGCTAAAAAGTAAATATTCATTCCCACCAGCACCAGCATACCCAATCAAGTTGGAGCACATAACTGAAAAGTAGCCGCCAAGGAATAGTAAAACAATTCTAAGTTGAGCCACATATGAGTCATTTCTTTCAGGAACATATCCTACAAAGTAGCCCCAAAAAACGCCAAAGGCAACTCCGCCAAATAAAGATATCGGACCCTACAATAAGATAAATAAAACGAATTAACATTAGAAAATTATTCATTAATAAATGCAACATGTGGGAAAATAAACTAAACCTGCGATAACGTGTTAGTTAGCGATGATTCTGTGAACATGATGCTGCTTATGATACCATATACTGCAATACTGGTTGTGTCGTCTATTGTAGCAGCAGCTAACACAATAGTAGGAATACCTTTAGCTACTCCGTAACCCTTGCTACGAAGTCGAATAAAACATGGTACAACTACTGCAGGAGATACAGATGCTATGATGCAACTGAGTAAATACGCTGCAAAAAAAAAGAAATCGGTAAAATCTAAATACTCGATCATCATTTAAAACCGTTCACCATCCACTGCTGGATGAAAGCTTCTCCAATCCTTTTCCATACCTATTTATCTTGAGCAATCTGCATCCACTTGACTGCACACATTCTTCTTAATTCATCAGCCCATCGTCCACTCGGTCTTCCTTGCTTTCTTTCACATCCTCTCGGATACCATTCAAGTATTTCTCGCTCCATCTGTCATCCATTCTTCTCGCTGAGTCCAGCCCATTGCCATTTCAACTTTTAAACACGTTCCGCTATATCTGCCACTTTGGTCATGCTTCTTACCCATATATTCCTCTTACGATCTTTTCTTGTTATACCAAGCATACATCTTTCCATGCTTCTCTGTGTGCATTGGATCTTACGTAACATTCTTGAATTCGGTATCCACGTTTCACATCCATTCATCATAAATGGCAGTACGCATTGGTCGTATGCCTTCTTCTTTAAAGAAGAAGGTTAAGCATATGCTATGCTTAAGCCCGCTATGCTTAAGCATAGCGGGATGTTGGATTTAAAAATTATGTTCCATCCATATTACAAAAGCGCTCCATCTTAGTTTCATTCTTCGTCTTATTTCTTTTTTTTTACGTTCAGTCATATTCACAAAGTATAAATAATTCTCAAATCTCTCTACAATGTGATTACCTACCGATACTCGATTATATTAAATAGAACGAAATAATAAAAGATCATCACCCCAATCCCACGGCAAATTTAGAAAATAATGAGCCAAAACTGCAACGGCAATACATTCAGCAATCCAAGGGATCAATCCTAATTTAAGCACCATTACAAAAATTTTTTTTAGGGTGGGTGGATCCAAACTAAGACCCGCTCTCGTCAATATTATAACGAGTGCTATTTTTCTGAAACAAAAACAAAATGAACAATTCAATTACGATAAATTGATGTGATGTGAAATTTTATACCTTAATTCAGATGTTACTTTGGAAAAACTACCCTCGATATTAACACAGTTGATGTTTTGTAATAAAATACCAACAAGTAGCATTCCTATTAAAGCAGGCAATGTTGTTAATTTCAATAGTATTAGTCCACCAATATAAGAACTAATAGTCAATACTATGAAACTGAATAATTGTCCACTGGTTGATGCAAGATTCGGAGAAATTCCATACAAAATGCACCAAAGTAAAATTCCTGAAATCATTATATATTATGATACATGTAATTTAAATCAAACCAATCATCAGATAAATAAAAATTACCTGTAAATAATAGTGCGGCTGTTTGAGAACATTGTCTATATGAGGGACAGTATGGATAGGGGAAGAGATTTTGCCAATGTGGTGGATTCCACGAAGGTATAATTTCATCGTCTGCGTGAAACTTTTTACAGAACAGGTAAAAACGAGATCTGGAAATGTGATTCAATGTACAAGATGATGAATCAAATGAGTCAAATGATGGATTTAAAATGAAATAGTTAACCTTTTAGTATCAACATGATCGGTGTCGAAATTATCATGATTGGTATTAATTGAAAATCTTGTTTGTTCTGTCATTTTCGTTTCATAAGATTAAATTAGGAGCTAAAAATGGAAACAATTTATGGTGTAAATTATATTGATGTCAGTAAAAGTGGTTTATATATAATACCGATATACTAAAGGTTATGAATATCTTACAAAATGATTCTGATTTTAAGTAAGAAGATGAGTTATTTCAAAGTTCAAGATTATCATAAGATAACCTCAACGACTTTTGACACAATTATGACTTGTTTTGACAGTCAAAGTGTTGGTCTTACACTACAATATATCGTGCATATACATTTTTGTTTTAAAAATAAAACAAATTGATTTAAAAAATGTATTTGATCATTGAATGATATTCTCATTTACAGATATTTCTTCGATGACTCTTTTAATGGAATAAATACATATTTAATTTATAAATGTAAGTTATAACCTATTAAATTAAAGGCTTGGTTTCGCAAGTCGCCGCGGACTGGTCGACTTGGCTGTTGTGGCTGTTGTGGCCGCGGCCGCTTTCCAGGCATCTGTGAAATTCTATACAAAATAAATCAAACGTTTTGGCCGTTGTCATACGAAGTAGGTCTTCTAGGAGGGGTGCGGGGAAACCACCACAACGGCCAAGTCAACCAGGCCGTGGCCACTGCGAAACCAAGCCTTAAGCAATAAAGCCTTTAAGGAATTTGTAAGTATAACTATACAAGCATTTTAATATTTAAAAATATAATTATTCTATTTCCAAAAAAAAAAGTCCGATTTCTATGACTGGAAATAATACTTATCTATTTAGGTATATATTAAAAGAAAGATACATTAATTAATAAATTATGCAAAGTTTTATCTAACAAATATAATAAGTTACATTTCTATACCTACCAAAAATAATAAACGCTTATATATCTACATAATACAAAAATTGGTCTCTACACACAAATATCTACATAAATTATCTGGAATTTTATTACATTGGAATTTTTTATACAATAAATTCAAATTGAATAACAATATAGACATCAATATAGAAATCTACACTTATTCGGAAAAAAATGTATCTAAAAATGTAAGTTGTTTTTTTAGAAATATGTATAGATACAAAACTTTATCAACAATGCAATTTACATTATTTATTTTAAAGCCATGTTGGCTTTGTACTCTTGTACTCTTGTAAAATGACATACATTACATAATATAATCAACAAACTTAATTTGGATCATTCAGTCTTTGTAACTTCAAAATTAACATTGTTCACTTTTCATGATTGATTTTGTGTAACGGTTAACGATGCAGTGGTGTTGGTAAGCGTCGCATCGTTGTTTCCAGTTTCAGTATCGTCAGAGTTTTCCTTTTCTTCTTCCTCATCAATTATTGATATGTCTCGTATGGATGGACGATGAGAACGGCGCCAACCTGATAAAAATTAATAAATAAAAGTAAATAGTATTCATTTCTACAATATTTTGGATTTTAATACTTTTACCTTCTGTAACTTGAGGTTGACGGGTCTTAGTTAAAAGTCGAGGTCCGGTTATTGATATAAGAATAGCACCCAATGGAGCAGTTATAACAATTGATAAAATGCAAATCATTAGTGTTGTTTCAGCATACTTTATGTCCTCATCGGTACCTCTAAGTCTTGTGATCGAATCTAACGCAATTGGACCTAAAGCAGCCTATAATTGACAATTTTCAATGCAAATATAAATATTTAAGTTTAAATAAATATAATAAAAGCATACATCAATATAAAATAGTAGGTACTTGAACGGTTGCTTTTGCCATCCACGAGAGTCCGACAAAAAACTTTTCTTTAGTATTGAGATTACTGCCGAAGCCAATACCGACAGTTATGAAAACTCTGAAAATGATACCAGCAAATAGACAACCGACTCCAATGCTTACTATATGCGCATCCAGTTCATCAATCTGTAATAATTTTCGTTATATATTATATTAAAATTTTAATATTCAACTAAAGCTTAGGATATTGTTTTATTACTTTCACTTGGGCACCAGTGATTCCAAAAAGAATCGGTTCAAAAATCATCCAGAATATTTCAAAAGCAGTTGCTACTGGATTATCCTCCACGTCCCATCCCTGTTGCGACCAATTGAGGCAGGAGACAAATGCTGCTGCAATAACCGCCAACGGCCCTTAAAGTTTGAAAGTAAAATTGAATTATACAATAAACTGAGACCTTGATGAATATATAAAAACAAAAATATTAATATGATAAGAAAATATGTAGCTACCTGCACCGCCATAGCCGATGAGCTCTGATCCCATTACAGCAATTAGACCACCAAGAAAGAGCATAAGAACTCTAATAGGTACAACAAATGGATCATTTTTTTCCGGCACATATTTAGCCAACAAACCCCATAAAGCTCCAAATCCTATACCGCCAATTACAGATAGTGGACCCTTTGGAAATTAATAATTTAATCAACTTAAAATTTATAAGTGCATATAAACTACGATTATGAATTCGATTTTTTTTTGTTTACCTGTAATATGGTATTAACAAGAGAAGACTCTGTAAACATGATGCTACTGATGATACCAAAAACAGCCACACTAGCAGCATCATCGATACCAGCTACGGCCAGTACTAACGTCGGAATTCCTTTAGCAACACCATATCCTTTAGCTCGGAGTCTGAAAAGACATGGTACAACTACCGCCGGAGAAACAGCAGCTATAATAGAACCCAACATGAAAGCTGAAAAATATAAAAAAATGTTAATTTTTCTTTCACACAATAAGTATTAAAAATTATGTATTATATATTTACCCCAGACCCATGGCAGCTCTAAAAGATAATGTGTCATGAGACCGATTATTACACATTCGGCTATCCAAGGTATCAAACCGAGTTTTAAGACCGTAAGGAACAACTTTTTCATAGCTGGCGGATCCAGATCAAGACCAGCTCTAGTCAAAATTATGACAAGGGCCACTTTTCTGTGAAGAACGTTTCATTTTTATATGCAGACAACTTATTATAACTTACTATTAGCGATGTGTAATACCTCAGCTCGCCTGTAACATGTTTGAATTCACTGTCAATGCTTATCAAACCAACGTTTTGCAGCAAGATTCCAACCAACAGCATTCCTATGAGAGCAGGTAGTGTAGTTATTTTGAACATGAGCCAACCACCAAAGTGAGCTGCTATCGCTAATGCAGCTAGACCGAAAAGTTGTCCTCCTGGTTTCGCCAAGTCCGGAATTAATGCGTACAGAACCCCCCATATTAACAAACCTATATGTATAATATGAAAGTATTTAACTCTTCATAATAAACCAATTTACAAATAATAAAAGTTATGCAACTTTTGTCAATTTTACAATTGGCATATCTTACCTATTAAAAACAATGAAAGAACTTGAGCAAACTGCCTGTATGTGGGACACATTGGGTATGGACAGAACTTTTGCCAATGAGGAGGTTCCCACGAGGGTGTTGTATCTGGCTGATGGCATTTTTGACAAAATGAAAACCACCACGATCTGCACAAATAGTGAAAGTGAAATTTATTGACTAGAAATGATTTACAAGCACATTTTATTCGTTAGTTATCATTGATACTTACTTTCCTACGGAATCGTCAGGTGTGAATTTTTTTGAATACATCGACTCTGTCGTAGAGAACCTTTTTGATCTGAATTCGTTGTGCATACTGTGTTTATCTATTTTATGTGAAATTTAAAACACAATCATGCAGTGAAATGTTGAAAAAAATTAAAATAGTAAATTAATAAATAAACTAACCGTCCGTGTGACTGTGATGTGCCGAATGATGACTATGTAAGGAATCGTTGTCGGCGGAATTGTGCAAAATGCTCTTCTTTCTCGCCGGACCTTGATCCACTATTTCCGAGTTTCCTTGGGATATTTTCCTATTTCTGGAACGGTCAAGTTTAAAATAATGTCTTTAAGTATTTAACTAGCAGTGGCATGACTGACATGTGATGATTAATCATCGTTTTAATTTCAATTCAGTCGGTTATAGCGCGGTGTCGACTCGCGCATTAATTGCATATGATAAAATGAATTCAATGAATCAGAAGTGTGCGAATACCTTTCGAATCCATAATTGTCGTATCCATTCCTCGAGTCTGCTGGTTCAGCTATGGAGACCCTAGAAATTTTTCGACCTGCCGGTTGAGTCGTCACAGGAGTTTCATCAAATGGATACTCTTTAATCGTTGACATATTATTTGAACTTTATCTAACTGAAAAAATAAAATGAATTATAGTTTTATTAATTTTAATCTGAGTATAGAATAATTGTCTCGTTTGACTGGAACTGATTGCAAGTTATGAAAACCCACTTTAAAAATGAGGTTCAACGAGAAAATCCCACTAGAGTACTGAGAAAAGATATACAGATAGGTAAAAAGATAATATTGTAAGTGTTTTGTCAAGGATTTTTTTAAATACTCCAAGTATGTACATATAGTCGGCTGCTTGTGCAATTCAATAAATTATAACAAGCGTGTAAACTGAAAAATAGGGCTACTAAAATGTGCGCAAACAAATCATCATTCGATCACATGTTTCGTTGCTTTTTAAATTAACGGGTTCGCCGTCAAATAGACTTGCGATAAGATTCTCACAATAAGAAATGAACGTTTCAACGCTAAAATATGAATCGAATCGAGAGAGTGTAGTGTGCAATATGAAAACTGTATAATTTTATTTATATTTGAAATTAACGTGTCGATGCAAATCGAAGAGTTCAATACATTTTATTGAAATTACTTAGAAATTGAAAGATGCGTACTAAAGTAAATGTGAAAATATAATATAATATCGAAAAAAGGAAAGATTATTCATCAGAAATACATATATATAAAAAGGTTGTTGCGTGTAAAAAATGAAATAACTTTATTTCTTATTTAGTTCTACAACCGACACTAAAAGGCACGATCATACGGTAATATGTATTTAAATGACATGTTAATTTATGACAAAACAAATAAACACAACGAGTAATGACGTACACAATGTGTATGTCACCTAGGCTGGCTCAACGTTAAATTTAACTTAGTAAGGGCAATTTAATAAAAAAAATTAAAAATTATTTAGCCATGTTTCTTGTAAAAATCACATTTCAAATGAAAAAAATATTAATAAATCATAATTTGAATGAAAATTAACATTTTTTGTACTGAACGTGTTGATTTACATTGTTTAGTGCCTAACGTTATTTCTCTAGAATGCACATCGTTTATCTGTGTAAATAAATAAAAGATACTCATCTGATACTTTGAAAGATAAATTAAGATATTTAGAGTGTTTAACAACCGGGAAAATCCATTATTAAGAGAGGTTTCCATTGAACAACGGCGCTTTACAATTTTTGATTAAATCGTTCACACCGATTGCGAAAAACGCAAAACAAATATGTACACACAAAGAGAACTGTAAATAAAATCAACGCAGTTTGATTGAAATTATAATGTTTGTTGAGTAGAAACAACAATTATTACTATCGATTCCATTAAATTTCTAATATATAAACTAAAGTTTTTTATTATTATTCAAGAGCTAGTCTATGTATGTAAAGAGAGTGCCACGTTTAAATTTACTTCAATATTAGGTTTTTTCACTTTGAGCCTGTTTTATTTATCTACGAAAAAAATTTTTAGGACAACTACCCTACATTTTCGAAAAAAAAAAAAAAAAATTCGGGTGTAGCCAACCCATGACTTTACGCCTGGGAAAGAGCTCTGACATAATTTCTACAATCTGAGAAAAAAAAATTCGGGTGTGACCAACCCATGACTTTATCCGTATATTTGAGGAATACAAAGAGTAACGAAATTAATTTTTTAAGTACGTAAGTAAATAAAACGCATACACCACCCCAATCAAAATACATACATACATATCATGAAATTACTGTGTTGAGTGCGCGCGCGTTTATAAAATACGATCTTCGGCATATATTCAAATAAGAAAAATTACCACTTCCGGTCGGCGGATTTTAATCAAAACCTTATCAACTCTTAAATTTTATATGATAATTATAAATATAAATTTTCGACTTGATCAATGGGGCAGTTTCTGAAATATTCTGTGGTAAACTTTTCGACAAAAAAAAAACCCTACTTCCGGTTGACTGATTTTAATGATTATTTTTTCCTAACTAGCAATTTTACTCAGGAGTACAACATTATAATATTGTGACGGTAATACATATTTAAAAGGCCGAAAAAAATAAAAAACAAAAAATCGTTCAAGAGTAAACTGCCATTTCCGGTAGTCAGATGTTGACCAAAATCACAGTATCTCTTAAGGCTAAAGTGAAAACTATAGATATGAAATTTCGACGAAATCGCCGATGCAGTTTCGGAAATATTCTGCGGTAAACTTTTCGACAAAAAAAAAAAAAACCTACTTCCGGTTGACTAATTTTAATAATTTTTTTTTTTTTAAATAGCAATTTCTATGAGAATTACAATATTACAATATGGTGACGATACTACATATTTAAAAGGCCGAAAAAAAAAAAAAAAAAAAAAAAATCGTTCAAGAGTAAACTGCCACTTCTGTCAGACGGATTTTGACCAAAATCACAGTATCTCTTAAGGCTAACGTGAAAACTATAGATATGAAATTTCAACTTGATCGATGAGGCAGATTCGGAAATATTTTGCGGTAAACTTTTCAACAAAAAAAAAAAACCTACTTCCGGTTGACTAATTTTATTAATTTTTTTTTTTTTTTTTAAATATAAATTTCTCTCAAAATTACAACATTACAATATTGTGACGATACCACATATTTAAAAGGTCGAAAAAAATAAAAAACAAAAATCGTTCAAGAGTAAACTGCCATTTCCGGTAGTCAGAAGTTGACTAAAATCACAGTATCTCTTAAGGCTAATGTAAAAACTATAGATATGAAATTTGGAGAAAATTCCCGGTGCAGTTTCGGAAATATGATTTTTTACCGGATTTTTGAATTTTCTGCACGAAAAAAACCCTACTTTCGGTTGACTGATGTTGACCAAATTCCTTATGGCTTTTAAACTTTACGTGAAAATAATAGATATGAAATTTCAGCTTGATAGACTTGATAGTTTCGGAGAAAACACACAGACATACACACACACACATAGTACACAGTATACAGACATTTTCCAGAAATCATGCAAACGTGATCAGGGGATGATACTTGATCCAAATCAGTCAAAATCTCGAAGTCGAATTTTCGCACGATCACAATACTTTATCCGATTAGGATAAAGTAAAAATTTACTCGTATTTTCGCGTCGTAAAAATTTTATACGTAAATTACTCGGCGTATAAAATATTTTACTGGTTTATGTGTAAAATATGCGCAAATTTTCATCGCGAATGAATATATTTTCAAAGTAAATACGACCCATTGAATACGTGAGTGTTTTTTTTCTGTGAGCTAAATCTGCTTTGAATAATATACAAATATACGCATCCCTCGTTTTTCTCCTTTTGTGATACAAATCATGTAATAGGGCTACACCATATACATAATATGTATGTATGTACATACATATATATTTTCTCCATGGCACATTGACTGAGCGAGTTATTAAACTTCTGTCACGGCTATAAAGTTGATTAAAACTTTGGTATTGGATATTAATGATAAACAATGCAATTGTACTTCATGCAAAATTACAAAACGATACATACATATGTACGTGTTAGCAAATTAATATCGATATTATACAATCAATTGATTATTTATTACTGGACAAATATGAATCTGACAAGGAAATTTATGAATTTATTTCAGATTGACTAATAGATTTATGACGAATCACTGGGAATTTTGTGGCTTTAATACGTACACAATACATACATATGTCTATAAATTAATCCACCAATTAGTCTAAACGGATAGATAAAATTACCAAGCGCTTAGACTGTCAGTATTTTTAGATAATCGATATTAATAAAAATGAAACACAAATATATGTACATACATACAATAGCACGAAACGAATCTTCAAATATTTGTTCACTTATAAAACTATTTAATTTGGAGCAAAGATACCATTTATATACAACGAAATTTTGAGAAGCTTGTGGAAAATGATGCATCGCAGAATCTCATCGTTTGACGATTGGAGATTAGCAATTGTAATGGTCACTTGTGAGTGTATAAACTGTGTGTCCAATTTTCAATATTTTTGGTCACCGTATGACCACAATTTAACTTTATTTATATACAAATGTATAATTTATTCACTCAACATAATTTACATACCTAACATACGTAAATATATTCTCAGAAGTATGGTTATAAATAATACGATGAAAACATTATGTAAAATGTGTAAATCTTGTTAATTTTCAATCAAAACCCCCTTTGGTTTTTTATTAATGAATTATTGACGCAATATCAGATCATCATACATTTGTGTCATGAATGACGTTATAAATCAAATCAAATGATTAGATCTGATATGAAAAGTTACAACATATTGAGTATGAACAAAACATTTTGCAATATAAACAGTATTAATAGGCAACCGAATAATTTGAAAGTGTCACATAAATTTTGTTAAAAATTCACAACTGCAGTTATTAGTTTATTGTTTTTGTTCGATGAAAAGGTTATACATAATTTTCAGATGATATGCAAGTATATTTTCAAACTGTTTAGTAAAAAGTGAGCCAATTGAGGTTTCATTGGGAAAATAATTACATATTGAATATTCGATGGTGTTTTTATACCACATATGTACATAAGAAAAGTAATATTAAGTATTTCTAAAAATATTGTAACAAAAAACAGGCCCTACATTCAAATGATAATTAATTTGGGGTACTCAGTGTACCCCACTCTAGTATTACTCGTTCACTCGCCCACTCCAAGGATTAATTGAATCCGGTCAGGGCTCTCAGTAATCGCCCTTCTTCGGTGAATGATGGGGGCGTTACTTACGCCATTGTATATTTTTAAAATTGACAATGATAAAATTAGTTGAACTAATTTGTTAGTTAGTTCGATATTTTCGTATTACGTTGCTAAATTTAGCTATATACATAGGTATATTGATGACACGCATTGTATAGGTGCATTATGAATACGTATTATATGTAGATGCATCTTAGTGTGTGTATTAGTGTCAAAGTAACGAATTGATATGTACCAATCGATAGATCGCAAATGAATTTCGTGAATCATTTAAAAATCCCTTATCGGGTACAAAATTGTCAAAAAATCCAGTCAATGAATTGTTCGATGAAAATAGAAGTCATTAATCATGTCGATCGTTTGAAATTTTTACTCGCAATTCGGATTAAGGGTTCGTTAAGAGATTTCGCTACCGGCTTTCACGGCGCGTAATAATTGTGATTGATATTACAAAAGGAGGAGTGGTTCGTTATCAACGAAATTAATCGAGTGTAAAATTCACAGTTGCCCGGATTATAATAGTTGTGAATACGGTTTTCTTATGTAAATACACTGCCCCCGTTAAGCGATAATGCTCCCTCGTTATGCGCGATAATTGTCGCATACAACGAGTCTCATTTCGCATATCTGAACTCCAACTATCTATTACTTGTATGAGAAATAATGCGAGCTAGCTGTAATTTGGCTACTTGAACTACGACGCTATGATATTAGCAAACAAATTTGCATATAACACTATACATTACAATACATTACACAGCAGGTATTCTTTTAAGATATTACGCATACAAACGGACAATCAGACATTGCAATACCTATCGGATGCACATTTTCAATGTAATCAATTTGTTTTTTTCTATGAAAATTCTCGTATGTTATTTTAATTTCAAATTAAATGAATAATGCTGTAATTTAAATTGCACGTGTAAAGTTTTGTGTGTTTATTTTGTGTGGTGTAAATAAAAGTTTACGTTTTTGTAGTGAAAAGTGGCGTCAAAATGCGCCCAGGATAGAAGTCGACCTGCAATTTTCGCAGCTTTTCCGGATTAACGAATGTGCCGGTTGTCAGCGAATCGCCTTTATAGTACTGCACTGTCACTGTCACTGAGTGCACATCACTGTCGTCCGGTAAGTACTGATGCCAAGTATGAAGTTAAGTTTGATTTGAGCGAATGTATGCACGGCCGTACTCGCGAGAGCCCAACGTACGACTAATGACTGATTGTTTTGTATACATCGATTTGGACACATTTCCACATGTCTCCCATCTTCGAAAGACGATCTCGAATCTCCCATATCGAAGATCATTTGACTCTCAAAGTGTGGCGCGCGATAGACGCGCGAATTTTTCGCGGTCGAGCGACGCGTCGAAGCGTTCTACAGAATATTAATTGGTGAAAAGGGTGAAATTGTTAGCATGCCAACGTCCGTTTATCGACTTTTACATTTATTGTCTATAATAACAAGCTCGAGTCTGTTTTTTGAGACGAGATAGTATATAATACCGTGACTATATAGTAGCGCAGGAATCTGCCTGACGGTTACTGCGTCGCCTAGTCGCGGAACGTTCGCATACGTGGCACGGCACGTACACTTAAGGCTCACACCACACGAGATGTGATTGCGTGTGGTGTTGCGCCGTTGCTATGATTTGTGACGTGGGGTGGGATGTTACACGTGTGTACAAGTGTGCATCTACGCCATACAAAATCATAGAAATTCATGCGTTCAGGATTTCGTCAGAAAATGTGTGTAAAATAAGTGTGTGTGAGCTCTAACGGCACTCACGCGACATTGGTTGCATGCAGTGCTCACGTTACATAACCTCACTAACAGATAGCATACGAGGGCACGGCACGTACACATATGTACTCTCACTTACACATGCACATATTCATGGCACGTGTAGCTCGAAGCGCTCGCATTTTTCAACTACCTACTACATTTTTGCTACACTTAGGTACACTAAACTACTAAATACACTATAGGTACATACATACATTTTAGCAACTGGATGACACTGTCAACGGGCATTGACTAGTTATATATAAATGTAAAACACATGCTGTTATGGGAAACCACTAGCTCTGTGCGCTTTTATTTTTAAAATGTGGCGTTGCGTTGTTTTGAATGGTAGGAGTTGTATGTATGTAACTATGTACATACATATGTACATATGTATATTGTTCGGATTGGTGCGAAGCTGACTGAACCATTTCAAAATGCTCTCCCGCCCAAGAAATACATAGTACTCCCACAAGGTATTTACATGCCATGTAAAAAAAAAATTGATGCCGTTTTATTTATTTTTACTTTTGATAAGTTGGTAAACGTGGATCTTAAAATCGGGGCGTAAGATTAGCTTAAACCTCAGAAAGATTGATCTGAACTGTGTCAGTTGGTTCCGCACCACGGTCTATGCAAAAAAAACATTACACACTGTTATCGAATGATTCATTGAACGGAAAATTGAATTATCTTAAATAAATTCATTAAAATGGTGTGACAAATGTTTTTTTTTTACCTTTTTACATAATCGTTTGTATGTGACAGCTGTCATTCTTGCTTTTTTATTGGTGTGCATTGTGTGTAAATTAAAAACTAAATTTATCCTTGTGTGCACGTGTAGATGTGTATTTACGAATGACCGAAACTTATTTAATTCGTCTTCAAGTTGCTCGTATTCCGTAAGATTTTCAGTTCCCTCTCACCAGACTAGAGTTATCTCATTTGATCCACCACTTAGTTTGTTGCATAGTTCGCGTAAACGCTCTTCCGCAAATTCCTAGCAACGACCTACCGCTACCTTCAAGTGAAATCTTCACATTGGATATGTTACGAGTAAATAAAAATCAAATCTGTAAATTTGGGTGAAGGTCGAGAGAAAGATGTCAAGTTGTGAGAGGCGAAACGGAGATAAAAAATCGAATCGATATCGAACGAATAATGTAATCGACGCGCCAACTTTATCATCGACAAGCATCGCATAGTATATGTACATACTCGTATGTTGTACATAGATACGGCAAGAATTTAGTAATTCAATACATTAGTGATCATCTACAATGAAATGATAAAATGCAAATCAAACAATACACAGTACGAGAGAGTGCTCTTTGCGAATTGAATTTAATTTTTCTTTTTCGGAAAATTCAGTTACGCTAAGCGAGACTTTCCCCTTATTTTAATTGTGTACGTTGACGCCTTTGTTGCTTCGCTTAGCGAGTTCGCGGTCGGCCTCAAAGCGAGTGGTGCTCAGAATGCCAATGAATTAATAATTACACTTGAACGAGCGCTTCTCAAACATTCTACCCTAGCAGTCGAGGAATGTTGCCCTCCTTCTCAAGTTAAACAGAGACATACATACATAAATAGAGAGGGATATATCGGAAAAGCTGTTGGTTAGAGCGGAATGGTTAACGTTCGCAATAATACGATAACAAGTAACGGCCATTGTCAATTAGGCGAACGCGTTTCCGTTTCGGAAAATAGCATACATTTTATAAATACGTTATGAAAAAATGCGGAAAATTACATTTTCACATACGTGAAAATCGCTCGGGGTAAACCGGCTGCGATGAACTGCGCCATGCAGAATTTACACAGTTGAACGCGAATGAAATTATTTATTTCTGGTACATACTACCTAGAGAGTACAAAGCATCACGGAGCAATTGATTTTAAACAGTTTCCCAAAGCAACCGATCATACATTGACGGTAAAATCACGACAAGTATTGTGATCGTGTGAAAATTTGACTTATTTATATCAGGTATTATCCCCTGATCGCATTTTCATGATTTTTGGAAAACGGCTGTGTAATTTGTGTGTTAGGTGGATGTGTGTAGAATCGTTACAACTCAAAAACCATTTATCATATTACACTGAATTTTCATATTTATAGGTTTTTTCCCGGCCATTACAATCCATAAGGCTTTCAAAAATTTTCGTCAACCGGAAGTGGTACTTTCCTTGGAAAGTCATTTAATTTTCTGTTATATTTGGGAGGTTTTTCCAGCAAAACTATTGTATACGTTAGTAATACGTAACAACCTCCAAAGTAATATAATTTTTTTTCCTACAGGAAGTAGGTAGTACTTTTACTTTTGGTTTTCGATATTTTTAAACTTTTTTTCCTCTATCAAGCTGAAAATTCATATTTCTATTTATTTTATTTTATTATAAAATTTACATTTAAAACTATAGTTTTCATATAAAATTTAAGAGTTGATAAGGTTTTGGTCAAAATTCACCGACCGAAAGTGATAGTTTACTCTTGAACGAAATTTCGTTTTTTATTATTTTCTCGCCTTTTAAATATTTTTAATCTTCATGATATTATAGTATTTATACATAGCATTGATAATTTATAAAAAGTGGTAGTTTTTTTCTATTTGAATATATGCCGAAAATCGTTTGTAGGTACGTGCACAACCACACAGTGATTTAATATATAGGTAATATGTATATATGTATGTACATACATATGTATGTATATGTATGTATGTGTGTGTGTGGGCGTTCGTTCGTTGTTCGCTATGTTCGATTTACATACCTAATCCTGCTTGGATGTACATACAGAGCAAAATTTGCTATCAACAATTATTTTCGTTACTCTTTGCATTCCTCAACAAAAGTCATGGGTTGGCCATACCCAATTTTTTTACTTTATTTTTAATTGTGTCAGATTTATATCGGTGTGTGGATAATTGTGAATTGTGAATAGTGTGAATAATTTACAATCAAAAAGTGGCGCGTGTCGCGTTAACCGTTTAACACGTTCACCGCTGGAATTAGTTACCGTATGCTGGTTTTTAGTATGATGGAATTCCATTCGCGGAATTCGGGATATGAAGGCATGCTGTTTACGTTCGATGCGCAAAATTCGGGAAGTTCCAAAATTGCGCCTAGGTACGTCACTCATTGATATGTAAAGCACGCGATCCAGTAGGTACGTGTGGAACTTTCTGCGAATTTGGATTCGGAAAAAAGAGACACGGAGAGGTCGGTCAATGTGATCGATGCACGTATAATGTGATCACCGGCACACAATGGAATATAAGGCGAAGAAGTTATTGTTTTTTTTAAGGCACAGGATATCACGTTTCAATTGCTTGTAAAGGTATTGGACTGTTGTTGTTGAATTTCAACATAATACATTCCAGCTGGATTAAACAAATATTTAGATCAATTCATTTGACGATTATTTTGTTGTGTTTTTAATTACACATCAAATAAATATGTCAAAGAGTATTAAAAATCAATTAAAATCGGTTTTTTTACAATTGCACTCATTGAACACTCACTTGTGGATCGTCTACTCTGTGGTATGTAGATGAAATAGATAGTACATTCTTGCGCGTTTAACTAAGAACAAAATTTATGTGACAGTGATGCATTAGCACGTCTTCATAAATTGCATCATCGTATTCTTGTCTTCGTACAAATTCACACTAAGTAGTAGAATCTACATATTATTCTACGCTACTCGTATAAAATTCAAGCGCTATTAAATTAGTGTCGGTTCGGCTCTTGAACTGACCAATTGCACGTTTATTATCTCGAAATTATCTCAAATCCCGTAAACGTCACATAGGTCCGTATTTGTTCTGTGACTGATTTCTTGTCGTGTTTCAGTGGCAGTGCGTGATCAATCGAGATCAATTTTCACCACGTGCATATCAATACGAGCAATTCTGACGTCATTTTCAATGCGAATTTGCAGCGGTGCAATCAGCGGGACATTGTTACGGGCACAATGCAAAACTGGTTGTTTGCGTGCGTGACCCTAGCACTGTTTTTATTTTTCATTGGTCCATAAATAGCTAATAGGTTAAATTGCGGAAAGCGCGAAGAATTAGCAATCTTGATTATGGTGCGGTTGGAGTGTGCGCACCTTGTTTAGATTGCATGCAATACATATGTGCACATTCCAATCGTCCACTTCTGTAGCGATTTTAGTTAAATTTTTCAGCGATAATACCTATTGTACATACATATACATATGTATGTATATCAATGAAAAATAATTTATATTGTTAATTATGAAAGGGTGCTATTATAATATACATTTAGGGATTATAATTATGTAATGTACCTACAAATAATAAGTTCAAAATACGAGCGCTCGCTTTACGATGATTTTAATGTAGGTACATAATTAAGATTTAATTACGAACATCGCTATAAATAACAGTTACGATACGTATCGATGTCATATTATATTACATTACAATACCTATGGAATTTTGTATGGGAAAGCTATATTTTATACGGAGCGTTTGACTCATTAATTTCACGCAATATGAACTTAATTAACCTTTTAATTAACCGACCGTGTACTGGGTAAAAATAATGTGTACAATCAAACGGGAAAGTTATTTTTAACTTGGATGAAAATTTCATTAATTTTATTTTCATTTTATCTAAAAGGTGTTTATTAAAAAAACACACTAACAATAATTTAAAATTATTGTCGATTTTAACAAATCGTTTTCAATAAGGAGTGTCATTGTACTTTTCATGATATTCAACTTATATTATTTATTTTTCCCTATGATTTAAAAGGATTATATATGTACATATGTACATACATACGTAGGTATTCATGCGGAAAAGAGCTTAAGCACATACATATTATAATAAACAATGTTAACATGATGTGATTATTTAAATTAAATAATATTAGATTATTGAACAATGTACACATTAATCATTAAGGAAAAGTGTTTTTATATAAATTTGCGATCAATTATTGTATTTATCTATATATCGAATACATAGAAAATAATGTATACATACATCATTACAATAATTAATAATGTTTTACTACTATCACAATGATCGTCTGCAACGAAGCTAATCAGAGAAATGACGCGTAACCTTAGCGCGATTGCGACAAATTTGACGCAAGTAATTAGTATTGTTGTGAAACTTTGGAATGTCAAGATAAGCCTAAAACAGATAAATCAAACAAGTCCATAATTAATTAATTCACTTAGTCCATTTTCAAGACGTGAGATTAAATTGAATTTACTTGAATAATAAATATGTGTAGGTACTATACAGTAGCACTACATATGTATATGTGGCATGTCGTTAATCCCCATCGTTAGACCTTCGTTCCAGGGTCAGACTAGAGCATTTTGAGGATAGATATCCCCTACGAAATATGTTGGACGATATGCCCCAAAATTATGGCATCACGAGCGTAACGTGGCTGCCGGATAATCGGACATACACCGCGCCGTCCGGAAAAACGAGCTTATCTCGGCTCGAACTAGAGCGCACCGCCACAATTCATTTTCATTTGGTAGGGGATTATGAACTGCGACAAATTCCCATATTGACGGGAAAAATATATTCATAAATTTATATCGGATTAAAAAAACGGCTATAAATTAACGCCTTTCGGCCACTTTAAATAATACGAACCGCCATTCGAGCCGTGCATTATATATTTTTGAAACACATTACTCGTACAATTTATACGTGTCGAACCACGCTTATTATGTAGAACCATTGATAAATAATTTTAGCTATCTGAAATGAAAATACTCAAATACTGCTGGGTCATAGGATGACGCTCTGTACTTTGTTCAGATCAAGGAGGACCTTTTTTCAACCATTTTGGAGACGTTCTACACATAGTGTCACGCCCAGTGATTTCTCATCAAGTAACTATAACCCTCCAACAGATCTAACCATTTAATTTTACCATATACCATTTTTATTTACTTTTTAACTTATCTTTTGATGATATGTATGTATGTATATTCTAAGTGAATATTGTAGCCGTAGTGACCATAAAACATCACGACAAAATGTACCTCTTCTAATATATGTATGTACATAATATAAAAATGTAATGAACATGTACATACATATATATGTATGTATGTATGTACATATGTATGCGTAGTAATTTATTTCGCCTTAATTTTTTTTTTCAATTCTTTTAAAGAAATTACTGGCATTCATTATTATAAATATTTAAGTAAAGTAAATATTTATACATAAATAAAATGTGAAAGAAAATATTACTTGAAATCAGTTACATTGTACATATGTATGTATACATAGTTTTTCTTCGTCACCAAATCGCCTTTCATCTTTTCTCACGGATTTCAGATTTGAGTGACTTGATTTATATAAATTTTTTGTTATTTATTGTTTTTTAATTGGATTATTTTCTTTTTCTTTTATTGTATTTTTTTGAAAATAAAATAAAAAAGAAATAGAAATGGAATAGGATAAAAATGTAATAAATGATTTTATTTTGTTTTTATTATCTTTTATTATGCTTGTATGTGTATTATTTTTGTAATTTACCCACCATTACAATTTGGTTAATCTGTTATGTCATGGTTGGTGTTTCTGTAAATAAATAAATAAATGTGAGGGTTAGTAATATGTACATATGTATATCTCGGACAGGCACTACCCTCTTTTTTTTTAGCTGCGCGAGAGAATCTTTCTTGATCTGGACTGAGTACGTCAAACAGTGTGGGAATGTACGAGTTGGTATAAGAATCGATCAGCTTCTGATGAACCGTTCATTTACCTCAAATATCCAGAAGGTATTTACATAAATGGTCAAATTTATAGAACTTCGACCTGTTACTGTAAAATATGTGATGTCATGTTTAAATTTTGGCATTGGACCATAAATTTGTGTATTAAAATAGCGACGAGGTTAAAACGTGTCACCGTGAGGTCAATCTTATGGAGAAATATCGTAATAGAGTAGTTAAACGGTTGCATATTAACCGCCAATGACAAAATGTGTACAATGTATCGAAGTTTGCTTCCCTTCGCTGTCTTTAGTCACCGATCGAGATTGTTTCTCGCGGGGAAATATTGTGGCAACTATAAATCACGCAAAACTGGACATTATATCTACAAAGTTATATTGGTTTCTTTAGTGACGATGAGCTGCGGGATATATCTTTCTTGAACGGTTCACGTTCGAACATCCTCCAGGGGGGTGTCTTCAGTTCGGACGAGGGGGAAGGGAGGGAGAGGACAAAAATAGAAAATCTCGTGGGACTTTTCTCGTTCGGAATTGTAGGATTTTTCCGTCTAAAGTATCACCTGTTACCGGCCATATCTCGTGAACTTTTCCGAGACATGGAGATGTGAAAGTATTTTCGGCGAACGCCTTATGGGTACACGTTTTTCATTCGACGAGCAAACGAGGCGAACGTTCGGCACGTCCAACGAAAATGTCTCAAATTCGACCGTTTTTTTAGCGCGAGAAAATTCCATCCCAACCTCATTCAAAAACGAAGCTAAAAGTGGGTAAAATCGCGTGAAAAAAGCGTTTCGTAAACAAGTTTAATTGCGAACTTGATAGCACTTCGATGGGACTTTAAGTAACGGTGTTTGATTTGAAAATTATCACGAAAATTTCAGTTAAAGTGCTTCGAAATGTATAATTTTAATAATAGGCGGATTTTCTAGTCGTACGGCCGGGAGTGATGATAATGAAAAAATACGTAACAAATGATTGCTCGATGCGTAATTCGAACGTGGCGTATCCCAATAATTTTTTCTTTTAAGTCAGATGTATGTGAATTGTTTGAACAAATCATCCAACGTAATATGTCATGCTTAAAAAATACTATGACATGAGTGCACAAATGCGATGTGTTAAAATATATATACATATACCTATATTTGTATAAAATATTCCATTGACTTTTATAAGTTCAAAATGTATGTGTATGTACATGTGTTATCGTGAAAATTCAACCATTCGCGCGGCACAATCTGACCACTGTTAGTGCATTAAAACGATTTTGTCATAAATAATGCATTCGAATCAACGCAGTCAGCTAATTTGTTCTATCGCTAATGACCACACTACCATCGGAATAAATAAACAATTAGTTTGAATCGTACGTTTTCAATTCCGATCAAAATTTAAAACTATTCCAACAAACAACGGTCGATTAATTCATACGCGCTGTAATTAATGTGAACAGTCATAATTATTAGGCATACTAATCTTGTGTTCATTATTACATAATAGCTGAATTGCCCGGCGTTGCTCGGGCGGGTGAAAGTTTATGAATGAAAAAAAAACTATCTATTGATGAAAAATTGAAACAAATGAAAACATTTATTCTCCAGTTAAAAAAAAATTGATGAGATAGTATACCAAGTTTGGCGGTTCTAAGTTGAAAACTGTAGATTTGGAACGGAACGACAAACACACAAATACAGAAAGAAAGAAACAAACAAACATTGAATTTTATATAGCAGATTATTATTAACGTCTCGTTATAACGGATTGTTCATGTTCTCGTTGCACCTAATCGACGAGTGATAATTTTCAGAGTATCTAGTAAAAACGAGTATCCATTTGCACAAATGGTAATAATTCAATTTGAAGGTAATGTTTACGCATCGTGATCGCTAAGATTAATTAGCAGAGAAATCAAATTTGTTCACACACACACACACACACACATACAAATATACATATATACCTACTGTATATTTATAAAAATTCAACGTATTGGTTTAATAATAACCATACTCTTCGCAAATATTAATATATGGTAATTATAGCAATCAAACTTTTCAACGTGACTTGAAGCTGGCCTCGCGTATAATCAAATCGTAATTTGAATCGTATGTGTAGTTTGGTTTACGATTGACCGTCTTTCGGGAAAAAATTTCCTTAATCGCAGAAATGCACAATGCAAACGTGTCGTAATGCAGTCGATTACGTGAAGACGCGCGTCACTTTAGTTGCATCGTGAGCAAAATGGAGGTTAATTGCATCCCACGGTGCACCGGGTCTAAATTTCGCACCAGACTCATCCGCATAATTGTGTGCACCGCTGTTTCGTCTCGAGAATTTCCCGAGTCTCGTCGTCGTCGACTAATGGAAATTTTAGCTAATTTGCATTCGCGTCGAGTGCACCATGTACGACCTTCGGTTTATATTGGGATTTTGTCTTATCAATATTCTGCGGATGATATGTTGAAATTAGAGGGGTGAGGTAGGGGGTGAAGGGAGGGGGGCGGATATGTGGGTCTCAAAGTAACTGTTGACCCCTGTTTGAGGTCGCTTTCGAAGGCGATTGGACATTAACACTGATAACGATCGATTGCGACATACGAATCGTCCTTGCGTACTGTTTTTACGTATAAGCGGATTAACGATTTATTTTTAAAGCGATTTCGAAGGTTTGAAAAGTTGCATTCTGTGTACGAATTGCATATTTGCATGCGTTGAATATGTAATTTGCTTTAGAATTTAACCTTTTCGTGGACGTGCTGGGTCACTTTTGCACCCCGAATTGCCATTACGTTTGTCGTTTAAATCAATGGCGCTCACGGATGCGAATCGTGGACTTTGATTTTATATTCAGGATATTCCGTTTGTGTGAGTAAATATTCCAGCGCTATGTATGTATGTATGTATGCATCTCTATTAAGCGGATCGTTTTCACAATAGCGAGCAAAGGAAGGCAAACTTTCGGGTTATATTTTGATTATAACATATTTTTCTTATAGTGACATTTCTATATAATAACATATTTCTTATAGTATAAGAAATATGTTGAATGAATTGAATTGGATAAATGTACGTAAGTGAAACCTTAAAAGTTTGCATGCTAATATCTATTTTAAAATTAGATAAGAATTTATTACCAAATTGTTTCGATAAGTATTAAATTAGGGGATATACATAATACACATAGACATAATAATAAGGGTAAGAATAAGTTAGTTAAGAATTTAAAATGAAGTAGATCTAGATTCTAGACGAAGTATCTTGTACAGGGGTGTTGTTGAATATAATGGACTACCAGAAGGTCCTAGAAAAATAAACCAAATTGATAGATTCCTGGCAGCCTTAAAACAACTAATAGATAATTAAGTTTATTTTGTAATTTTAGCTTGAATTACTTTTTTTGTTTGTATTTAGCTTCTTAAGCTATTTTAATTAAATAAATATCTAATCTTGAATACTAGAATACGATATATATTTAAATTTTGCATCGTATATAACACGTAGATATATTTTTCAATAATGATATATGTATGTACATAGCACCGAAGGTATTTATTAATTAAAATATGCAGTAATTATATACATACATACATATGTATGTAGATACATTCTTAATAAGTCTTCAGTCTCACTCACAACCAATCAATCAATCAAAATGCTCGAAGCGATACCGACATAATTTTACGACCGGCTATATAAATCCATGTAAGAGAATGTGAGGACACATTCCCAGTAGATATGTAGTTAGATTTCATTATCGATATTTTTTTTAATCTAAGGTCGAAAACGCATTTCAATAGTAAATACATACAAATAATCGTTGCATTTAAAGAATTGTATGTAATTGGTTGGATGCACGTGCTACGAAACAAACAAGTCGTGAGTGTACGTGCGCGCTCAAAAATCACATGTTTTCGTTTTTGTCGTTTGCCCATGTAATTGGCGACACTGTTAGAATTGCTTGACCCCTTCTCGGCCGGCCAGGTGCGGCTAATTGCTAAAGCAAATCGAGCAAGGTGCCAACGGAGGACTCTACAAACTTAGACATCGTCAATATCGCTTCTCTTTTTCGCACATTTCACGTAATTTAAAAATTATTTTAGCGTACGCGCGGAGTTATGCTTGCACCGGTAGCTGTGCACATTCACCATCGACACCGGTAACTGTTGGTTTTCTCTCACATTAGTCAATATATGTGTATGTATGTATATAGTAAAATGATATGTTACTGTTGTCGTGTCGCATCGTTGCGGCATGTCGGATTCCACTCTATCGGCTACAAGTGTCCGTTTGTCCGTGGTTGGGATGAAGTCCTCTCCATCGGACGTAGTCGGCGTGTTAACGTCGCTGTCGCGATACTGAGCAAATAAACCCCATCTGCAAAACCACCCACTCTGTGGAGCGGAATACAGCGCTAGCAATTACGCGAAACGAGTCCATTCATTTACTTGTCGTCGTGACATTTAGCGTTTAGTTGGCCGACCGAGTCCTGTAAACAAAAAAAAAAAAAATACTAATTTTATGGTCGAAGTAGGGTTAAAACTCGCACAGTGTGTCTCAGATATGCGGAACAAACATTTAGGGGTTGTAAGTCGACGTCGTGTGTTCAATCAATACTCAAAGTTTTGTACCATGTGTCTGTAAAACCGTGCGTTATATTGTGTACAAATGTACGAATACACGAATGACCTCGATTCGCAATCAGATAAAGAAAGCAAAACGTTGAAATTTTGCATGGGATTCATTCATCAATCCAAGATACACATTAAATACCCAACATTTTTGTTTGATGATTCATTTTTGTTACTTTAGCTATGCCAGATAAGATTAGCTATGTTAATACAATATAAAATAAATTTGAATATTTTTAGAAATGCAGTTTAAATTGAATTGATTCATATTATTAAATAATTTTTTTTTATTACTAAATATTTGTATGTTGCGAAAAAGTTGAAGTAGCAGCGGGCTGTACACAGCGAAAAGAGTGGATGGCAGATGGAGGCGAGAAATACTGGAATGGCATACGAGAGGATGTGAAAGAAAGGAAGGTAGACCGAGTGGGCGATGGGCTGATGAATTGAGAAGAATGTATGGTCATTTAGATGCAGATTGCTCAAAACAGACAGGAACGGAAGAAGATTGGAGAGGATGGTGATTGGTGGATGGTGAACGACTGAAAATTATGATGATATATTTATATTACATTATAGCGTAAGATCTGCTGTTATGCCTGGGTCCGGTCGTTGGGGGCATTGCCAATATAACAAACAAAATTTTTTAAGCGGTATGTTGGCCACAAGCTATTAATTGTCAATTTTATGGTCAAACATCCATTCAATCAACGTCACACTTGTTTCACGTACTGTCAACGGGCCAGGGGCTGTCCAGTTATTGTATAAAACTAGCACGCATGGGTGGTGTTTGGGGGGGGGTGGGGTTAGAATCCACCGTCACATGACGAGTAAACCGGCTATTATATAAAATTGCTCAACACTCAATCGACGCAGTGCGTGTGGCCTAGCTTAATATTAGCTTAATAGACTGTTAAAATATAAGCTTATGAGACTGATTAAAATATAAGTAGACTGAAGGTTGCTCGCTTTCAGCAGCAATTTAGTTATCTAATCATCATCACGCCTCATTTATTTACGTAATGATTTAAGGTTCTGATGTTTTCATATTCATTCTCGACTCCTCTCGCCATAAACTCATCAGCTCATCTGCTATAGTGGTTGTGTGCATTTCGGTCGTTTCGAGTGAAGTGTGGCCGCAAGATAAGCAGCTCTAGCCCACTCCGAATTAAGCTGTTGCCTGTTTAACATTCATTACGGCCAGTCAGATTTAATTTGTCCCGTGAGCTCGTCAAAGGATTTAACTGCCATTTTATGGACACCACGTTCCCGGCTGACGGACAACGCCGTAGGTCAGACACGCTGACTTGAACTAAACCAAACTCGCTGTAGTAATTCAAAATCGGACGATTTGGAGTTTTAGGGTTTTACGAAATACGTGTACAAATAAATTGACAGGCCAATGGACAGGCCTCGGAGTGGTGGAACTGTTTCCTCTCGCCAAGGATAGGGAGCAGTTCGCACGGGCCATCAAAAACGCTGAGTAGCCGCCTACCTCTGAACACGGACAAGGCACTTAGAAAAAAAGAAATACGTGTAATACAATATACAATATACATATATCAGCGTCAGCGTCTGCCTGCCTGCCTGCCGGCCTGGATCATTGCGGTCACGCTAAAATTGACAACATAACAAACAAAAACTTTTTAGTGGTGTGTTGGAATAAGCCGCTGTTTATCAAAGTTGGCTCGAGTCGACAACGCAATTTTATATACATCCATTCAATCAATGGTACACTATACGATTGTTTCACGTACTATCAAACGGGCTATATGCTGTATTGCTATCGTATAAATCAGCGCGCATGGGTAGAGGTTGGGAGGTGGGGTTAGAATTCATCGTCATATGATAGGCAAACCAGCTACGTGTAGTACCAATGTATGTATATATGAACTAAATTCACATTCGATCACTCAGAACTAAAGAGCTTGGAGTATTTAGAGTGACTGCAAATATTATTTCTCATACAATTTTACGATGTATGTATGTAAAGTAGGCTGACCCACTTTTTGAGAAGCCAAGGAGGGACAAAACTGACCAAACTGTAAAAATATGAAAATGAATTTAGATATAATACATATGTTCATTAAAATTAGTGCAATTGAAACTGATTTGGTATTGTATTATTTAATTATTTAATACATCTATAAACATCCAAATCCAATTTTTCTCCACCAAGATGACTAATTATTTTCACCTTTTTGTTCTCTTCCTCCAAAATTAGTGTTAGTATTATACGCTGATTTTTGTGAAATATTTTCATTGACTAAGAAATGAATAATGTTTCAGGTGTTTCTCTATTGACAGAAAACAAAAATGCAAAATTTTTTTTTGCCTCCCCCCCCCTTTCTCACAATCAAAGTACATATCGTACTAAAATATTGAAAATAATTTTATAGCTGTACGATTTGCAGTATCTAAAAACACAGTCGGAAAATTACATTTCTCCAACTCTTTCCGCATGATATTTCTGTGCCAATGGATAAAACATATGAGTAATGATAGCTTCACTATTATGGCCATTCACGATCCGTTTTCCCCGGTGTACAAAGCGGACGCACCATTAGTTCTGTCAAGTGCGAATTTTTTTATGATTTTTGACGTGCAATCCATTGATCGAAAGCTTTGATTATGAGCTACATTGTGATAAGCGATAGTGCCTTCTTTACAAATCAGAACCTTCTCTTCGTCTAGAAATGTTTCGCTTCTAAAAAATGCTGTGACATAAAAATAACTTGTAGCATCAAGACATGTTTTGTTAATAACACGAGCACTGCAATACTAACAAACGATCCTATTGGCCACTCTACTACTATCACGTGATGATCTGATCGTATGAAGTAGATTGTGTCAATAATGTTTCTTGCAGTGCAGTGCTGCTATTAATTTCACTTACATTTTTAATTTATTTTTTTTATAATAGGAAAAGTAGGACATATGGATTATTTTTCAAAAAAAAAGGATGCTTGATAAAGAGGCACGAGACGTAAAAATGTGAGTCTGTCCCTCCCATTTTAAAGTTCACGAATTTGCTCACAGAATTTTCAGCTTCGATATGATTAATTATAAAATGTATTAGGTTACGTATTTGGATACGTAATTAATTAAAGCGAAAAATAAATTTAAATTCGAAACATTTTGAGAATATTTCGTTTGCGTTGACCAATGAAATGCTTAAATTAGTACTTCCGTGGCGTGATTCGATTGGAAATGTCGTAGTTGGACACGACCTGCCCACATCGGGAATAATTGCGCAAATCTATCCAGATGTTTCCCAAGTTTAATGGATTGGAAATTTCCCGTACGATATAAACGTTGCACGCAATATAACTATGTATTTGTATTAAAACGGGCAAAATATTTATAATAAAATAGAAAATTATTCAAAGCAAGAATGGAATATTTAACGAAGATGTTGGCGTAGTTTAAGGGTGCGCAAATTAATAATGTTTACATTCTCCAGCGTTCCAAGCATTATGCGAAAGTTATGTGGAACAATACACATTATAACGGGAAAAGCCGCCGCCACAAGTTTCGCCCGCTGCGATGTACGAAGTAGGTACAAAGTTGGGAGGTGAAACTTGTGCGCGCGAACGACCACCGGTTCATTTAACATGCATTGAAAAGCGCTCTGCTGAAATAATCGGATTTCGTTATGTCTTCAGTCTGAAAATTCAGTTTACTATGAATTTGTCGTTGTCGTCTTCGACTGCATACGATATTGCAGTTGCAATGCATCATCGGTGACACAGTAAGAGCTACGAGAATGTAAACGTTGCATCACTTTCAGGAAATATTCAACCGAACGTTAATAATAAGTTTTTTTGTGAAATTCAATACGCATTCAAAGGTATTTTTTTTAATTCGTTCGATCGTGCGATTTTAAGTTGCAAGGGTGAGCTTTCAAAGGATTGCTATAAAATATTCAGCGAATGTGGATCGTGTAACGTTTCAAGCGATCATTCATTATTCAAGTGAAACATAGTCAATTCTATTGGCGCCCGAAATCTGTTTACATAAAAATTTTGGATATTTTATCAACTATGATATTACATATAGCATATTAGATATGTATATACATATATGTAATTTGTTTCTCAAATATGGGATATAAATGAAATGGCGTACATTTAATTTACGTTACAACAGTAACGATTTATTTATTAAATCATCATCATAATATATATGCAATAATTAAGGATTAATATTCTTCTTATGTTAAATGGTTATTTTTTTTGGTAATCAATGAAGGTGTTATTCATTTTCAAAAAGTCAAATCAAAAATCAAATGGAAGGAATCTGATGCAACGCAATAAAATGCTAAATTAAAAACAAGTCATCATCGTTGCCGATATTGTAAAATTTTGTAAAATTTGGCACATTTACACATTTTTGGCATTTTTAATTATGGTATACAAATATTGAAAAAAAAAAAAAAAAAAAATAATCAACTACATACATTTTCGAACTTTCAACATTCAATAGATATCTTAATAAACAATGACATGACGATTACAATAACTGAAATGCTAGTGGGAGTGATTTCGTTGAATATTTCAATAATAAATATAACATTGATTCAATATTATAAATAAAAATTAGAACTATTTACAAAATTCCTGATTTTATTATCGTTTTGACAATTCCATACAATTGCCAAGTACATTAGGCATAATAAAAATTATTGATTAATTAAAATGTCAATAGAATATTAAAAAAAATTATTTTCTCTATAAAATTTCTAAAAATTATCGATAATAGTTTTTTTTTTGAAGTTAAAATTATTTATTTCAATTCCTGTTTGAGATAATACATTCGTTTTTTTAATATAAAGTTTATTTTTTATTTTTTATTAAACACTAACATATGGTTACACTCATGTAATAAAATTTAATTTATCAATTAATATTTGCAACTGTACAATGTTTCACAATTACCTTGTCGACAATATATTCGATTTGCAGAAAATTTATTTAATTATTTATCAACGGAAGCTTCGGAATGAAAAAGCTCGGAACTTCAACGAAAGTTTAATTAAAAAATACATTGGCAAATCATTTTATCACAATAGATTTTTAATCAAAGAGGTATGTTTTAATTGTTTCAACAATAATAGATTTTTAAACTTAAAATATAGATGACTCAAAAGTTTGTTAATTTAATTAACTTTTATTTACCGTTACTTCGTTCGATGACTATTTCAAGCAATCCATCGATCGAAGCCAGTTTTTATAGGTTTTTCTTAAATATATTTCAGATTGTCAAATAACCTATCAACTGTATCTTGCATTCTGTTGAGCAGAAAAATCAATTTCTGGAATAGTACTTTTGAGCCAACTCATACAAATTAATATCAATTCCTCTATTTTAATTCAATTCATTTTGAAATAAACAACATATTTTATAAAATTTGGTATGATTTGAAGGCTAACATACTCACACACATACATACAGAGACATACAGACACATGCATTCGCTCGCATTCAATCTGTCACAAATACATACATATACACATTAGTGATGCCCCCCAAAGTTTCGCATCGGTTCGTTTGATCCGGTTGGTAAAATTTACAATCGCATTGGATGCTTAAATTTAAATTATGAACAAGCAAGACAATAATATTATCTATTCATTTTGAGAATCAATGCTAATTTTGGAATAAAAATCGGAGTTGCAACATATACACTATACATACATACATAATTAGTCTTTTTTAATGCGTTATATTTCGAAATTATTCAAAATTTGTACATTATGATATAAAAATATGTATATGGTATAGTTTGGTGTAAACGGTTTTCTTATGAGTAATTTGAAGCGAACCGGTTGATCGATTAATCGAGGGACACCACTGAATACACGTATACACTCATGCTACATAATGTGTGTACGCAAATGAAGCTTTTGCTAGAGTCGACGTTCCCCACGGAGGTAGGCGACAGTTTATACGTTAAAAACAGTCATAATCAATTGTTGTTACCTAAATAAATATCAAAGTATTATCAGATAACATTTCATAATATGTATATTTTATATTTATATTTACGCTTAATTTTTTTTCATTATTATTTAATTTCAATATATTCACAGTTTACACGAACGGGATTGTGAATGAGAGAGAGCACCTCAAGTTAAAATAAGAATAGGGTCAACATTCGACCATAGCACGTCCTATAGCGTTCCACAAAACACACTTTTCCTCATACGGATATCTCCTGGATTTGCACTCGCTTCTTCATGATGCCTGGCGTGTTGGTCGAGGTGCTTGGATTATTCTGTCTAAGTATTCCAGGGGCTGGTGGTGTATTTTTCGGAGGGGGAGGTGCCTCTGGTATGGAGGGACTCCTGTCAATGCCTGTGCCCACGTCACACGTTGTGGGATCAGATTGTGCCCCAACACTCACCGATTCCTTGTTCCTAAAACCATTGTCGTCTGAACTTGAACTGCATGCCAAGTCCTCCTCGCAAGGTCCGTCTGGACCGAACGTCGTCTGCCTTTGTTCTCCAGAACCACCAGCAGTTGGAAATTTGACTTGAGTCGAGCTATCCGTGACTTTGACAGGCTCACCGAAAGTGCTCGTCCTCGACGGCCTGTCATGGACACTCGTCAAGCTCAATCTACTCCCGTTTTCGTGAAAGCTACTAGTTTGATTTTCCAAGCTTCTTATGCTCTGATTGTTAATTCTTTGAATATCCGGCTTTTGCGTGTCTATCTTCACTATGCTACTACCGTTTTCGCATCGTTTAGCAGGCGATTTTCTAAATTCGTCAACACTATCCGGAACTGAACAAAGCGTTATGTCGGCCAGGCTACGTTTCTCATACTGGGCCGCTAAGTTTTTTTCATCGTAACAACTATATTCTCCGAAGCCGGTTTTACCGCAATCGGATGGAAATGTTCTTAAGTCATATTTAGATCCGGATTTCATTTGATACGCCGAAGACTTGCATTCATAGTTGAAACCACTTTTATTTCCCTCGTAACTTTGACCTTGAGTTTCAAAGTTGAGGGTTTTTGCATCGTAATTTTCGCCACCTGAAGACGTGCTACAACTTCCAGCTTCGGCCAATTCCTCCTTTTTCTTGTCCCCAAAACTTCCATTGTTTCTGTCTCTTTGGTGGTAGATTCCGGCAAATATAAGAATGTTCAACAAGAGCAGAAAGCAACCTACTGCAATAGTAACGGTTAGAGCTGTAGTATAACTTTGATAATGGCTTGAGGCTAACTTCCTCAGCAAATTATTATTGTCCTTGTGAATGTTTCTGTTATTGATTGTGGCATTCGGCGGACATTCAGTCGTTGGTGCGAGTACAGGCTGAAGAGGTGGAGCAGCTCCCCCTGGAGCAGCTGGTGCTGGAGGACGTACTGAAGGCGGTGGTAACTTCGTCGTAGGAGCTGAAGGCAACACCAAGTGTGGCAAATTCGGACGTTGCATAGACTGAGGACGGACAGAACCTGACAAAATTGCATTTGATATTAATCGAGCGTACAATTGACACTACTTATACACTATTGAGAAGTATTACAAGTGTTACCTTCATAATAGTGCGCTCCTTCTTCGAGGAAATGATGATGACGCATTGACATGTCCGCTAACCCTGCTTCTCCAGGTCTATGCAGTTGAGGGATAAGGGACAGCCACAGCGACATTTTGTGACCTCTGTAGTGGTTGCGCATTTCCGGCTTAGAACCTGACGAACAAAAAAAGAAATCAATATAATACATGTTGAAGTGTCAGTCTGTGGATTGGATATGTGTGTAGATGGTTAATCATTACTTATTTCCAAGTAGAGCTGGTTGATAGTGTCGTAAGTGTCCCAGAATGGTAGAGGGGTGGGTGGGGTGGGTTCTTGTTCTTGTTGAGCAGGGGGTGAAGGCGCTGGAGGGGAGGCTGCTGTGGGCGCGTTCGGATCCCTGGAATCGAATAAATTCTTAAGTTGACGCAAAAATAAAAGATAACGAGGAATTAATGTCTCACGTTTTTTTTTAATATCTAAATATACACGTTAACCTCAACGCCTTTTCTGTGGAAGTAATTTATGGTCGTAGCCGACGAGGAAGTGACATAATTAATGGACTAAAATTATGCTAATTTCTATTCGTTCTCTTGAAAAAAAACTTTTACTTGAAGTATTGTGTTAACTCTGCTTCGGTTTATAAGGTTAAATTTCAGTGTGATTAATTCATAAAATATAGTCTCTGAACAGAACAATACTCTCTATAGTAAGTTTTTCAGTTCAAGCAGCCAAAGTGGCAGCCCGAGCGATGAGAACACACTCACAAATGGTCAGCGATAACATAGATACAACATACATATTTTCAATGCAATATTTGGTTCGTAATCTCGGATCTCGTATCCTATTGTACTGTATGTACATATGTATGTGTGTAGATGCAAATAATTTGTTGAAAATAGTTTCATATAAATTGTTTCCAGCGCGCAACATTGGCGAGATTTTTTTTTTTAATATTTTTATCTTATCCGTTGAATTTAGTGCGTAGTGAATTGTTTATAAAATAATTGGTAAGCGGCTGAAAATCTGAAATGGCAAACGTGAATTGCTAGTGCGTGCATCACACAGGCAGCCACATACATACATTTGCTTTGCCATATACATTTCATGTTGACCGTGGCAGACAATGGCTGCCTGTCTTGTGGCTGCCGCCGCCAGAGTTTCCTGGCTGCCTAGTGCGTTAAAAACAGACAGCCACATACATTTTCTAACATCGTTGTGGCTGCGCAGCCAGGCTGCCTAGTGCGTTACGGGACATAGAAACGTCACATTTTCGTGTTAACGACGCGGCAATCTTTAGATTTGACGGTGTGCGTATAAAATTTTCGGCAACCTTGCCACCCAGCCGATAAGACAGCGCAAATGCGCGTGTATGGTGCCAAAAATTGGCACTGCAACCACTCTTGGAAAAGTTATCAGAAGGTTCGCATACCACAAAGGGTGAGACGGGGGTGGTTTGGTGCCCATTAACTTGGCGCCCTCGACATTGGCGCGAGTAATAAATCTTTGCGCGGTTTATTGCGCGCCCACGTGTTAACACGGCAACGGCAGAGAGCAACACGCCAACGGCCATAAATCAACATTAAACAATCGCCGTCGGCTAAATTAAGACGTAACACATCCACCCGCCGAGACTTTATTACCGTATGATGGGCCAAATTCTCCTTACGTACTCGACACGCCATACGAACTCGCTAGTCCCTCCAATCGTGGTACTCCACTACGCCATACTTCAAATACAAGATTCAAATATGTTCAATAATTTCTTTGGTAATATTTTGCATACGGCGGAGAAGGTGTTAATTGCGCCTTCAACAAAACGGAACTGCCTACACGAGTAATCATACAATCGTGGAAAATCATAGCTTGCAAAACGTATGTACGTGATGCTATGGCAAGTTTACACTGTATTGTAAAAATTGTACAATGAAACTTTTAGATAAGAATGTCGAAGAGCCATGGTAAATCAGACTGAGCATATTGCATGTTTTTGTACTATGTACATACATATGTAAAAGGTGTCCCAAAATTCACGCAAGAAGTAATTTTGATAGAAACTACAGGTTTTTAATTAAAAATTGTAAATTTTTTATTGATTCATAAAGTATACAGTATAAGGCTATGTATGGAGTAGCATATTGGGGTTCATTCCCAACAAGAAGCGTCCTACAGTGGAACGTAAGCTACTGTTCTGAACCGTATGCTTGTATCGGTGAAGTTCCAGTGATTTGATTCATTCAAAAATACTCACTAGTGCATAAAGCATAATTTGTGAATAAAAAAGAAAGACCTTCGACTATTCAGAGCAACAATTTTATTTTGTTCAATTCAAGGGTAGTGAAAGTTTGATTAATGAATAGGTACATGTGAACTTTCGGGATGTGTAAATTTTTTTTTTTTTTTTTTTTTTTATTTATGCTACTCCATACATAACTTTACACTGTATACTTTATGAATCTATAAAAAATTTACAATTTTTAATTGAAAATCTGTGTTTTCTATCAATATTACTTCTTGCGTAAATGCTGGGACACCTTTATATACGAGTACGAATGTACATATGTACGTTGTACATTTAAAAGTAAACACGCTCGAACACACCCTTAGTTTGTTCTTACCACAATCCTTTCGTTTTATGACAAATTGTAATTCAAGCGTTAATTCGGTATATTTTTATTCATTTGAGTATAAGCTTGTGTGCACAGCACACAAGCTTAAACCAAAACATTCCTCGCATGTCAATATTTATTTAACATAAGCACAAAAAAGATATTAACACATGCAATTAACACCTATTATAAAAAAATCCATTTTTGTTAATGTTGAAAATGTAACTGAGTAAGCAATTAAGACAGTTTTATAGCACTTACCCGGTCTTGGCGAAGTTGGTGATGTACTGTATCAATATTTTGGAAATGGTCTGGTCTTGCGCCGTGTAATTGTGTGGGAAGAACGGCTGTCCGCCGACAAGAGGTAGTCCAAAACAGTACGGTATATCTTCACCATGCACTGAACCAGTGCGCTGTTGGAAACCGAGCAAAATAAACCGATTAGAAAATTATTCGTTGGGTACATTTTCCGGCGAATATAATCGAAGAAGCGCATCGTTCGCCGCTGAGAAAAATGGCCCGAAGAGCGTCGTCGTTCTAAATTCCTTTGGCAAATGCCCATTAGTGCCGAATGGCGCTATAAATTAGGGGCGGATAAGTCGTCGGGGCCATTACAATAATGGCGCCGGCCCTGTCGGTCCACTCCATTACGGTCATCTGGCCCTGGAAAGTTGGCCATGGGTCGTCGCTCTTGACGTGTCCTTTACTACGTATGAGTTGTCACCGGACTGCGACAATTCCTTGCAGACACACTCAGTGTTATGGGCCGTTTACACCGGCGAAAACGAACGTGGCTAATGCTGGAAAAATAAAAAGTCACAGTCTATTTTTCGGGATGAAGAAGCAGTAGTGTGTACTACCTCTGTCTGCCAACTGCCTGCGGAAAAATCAATCCATCCTTAAAGTATAATGTCACTATAACATCCTTATACGTAGTAGAGTAAACTGATTTTGCTTCGGTAGTATGTTTATTTATTTACAAAAACGTCCTGCAAGACATTACAGATATAAATCCAGATCGCCATGCAGGGAAATTCAGGGATCGCCATGTATGTACATATATCGAACGAAATGCACCATTGTTTTATATTTTTTGAAATAAAACTTCCTTTCGCTCGGTAGAGTAAAAACGGTTCATTCAACGTTCCATACAAATGGAGCGAGCGATAAGTGGTCACGCATTTCACCACTCCTCCAGTTTGGAGGTAGGCTACTGCCCTCTCTCTTGCTTTTTCGCGTTCGTGCGAAAGAGAGAGATCCGCCCCGAAAATTCGAGCGTCCCCTCTGCGCCCCTCACCGCCCCTCAGTTTAGTAAAAACGTGTCATCGAAGCGTGGCACGACATGAAAATCAATCACGGCCAGCGGTCACTCCTCGGCTAGACGTCAGGTAGCAGTGAGAACAGTGAGTCATTGGGTGAGCGTTTAAAACCACATTTGTGTACACAATTCTTTCACATTCACATCTGTATTCCTTCTTGTACATTGCAAAGAAGTTTTACTTTTATAGTGAGTAGCGGCTACACAGCGGTTGGGTGAGTTAGTGCTAATGCGTTAACCCAACACTGGTGATGGGAGGCCTCCTATGATTTGAAAATATTAATCCATAGGTTCGCGACTTTGCTAAATTGTTACGTAATCAATTACGTCAAACAAGTCCGTTGATATTTAACGGGCTTACACTAGTGAAATATAGATGTAGAAACTACTAGCTGAATTGACCGGCGTTACTTGGGCGGGTGAATTCAAATAATAAAACAAATGAATATCGAAATAAACAGTTATTCTCCAGCACAAACTAAAATTGATTAAAAATTTAGTATGGGGGGGCCCCTTGACCCCCCAGCTCCGACCCCTTACAAAAGTACCATTAGATAGTATACCAAATTTGGTGGTCCTAAATTGAAAACTGTATATTTGCACAGTGGACAAACAATCAAACAAACATTCAATTTCAATAGTAGATGGATATAATTATATTTTGAAGTGATGTTAAAAGCAGTTGAATCTAAATATCTACTGTAGTTTAAGAGATACATATGCAATTTGAAATGAAACGCCAGCGTAGATTTTAATATATGAAGGCGCTGCTGCTTAAGTTCTTCATCAAAACCTTTAAAAAAAAATTATCTAGTTTCATTGATATGGTTTGTTATGTCATCCCAGTTGGTTATACGTCCATAGTTTCTGAAAATATTGCTTATATTCGGCACGTTTACTTTGAATTTTAGATGGAATATCCAAATTTGGAAAGCTTTTAAGGCCTTGCAGTTCACTGTACCTTAGGGTTTCGTTTTATTTGGGACCTCGGGGATCAACACGGGGGCCCCAACGTCAGATTATGTGTCTGACTGGGGGCCCAAGCAAGGAAGCTGAGTTGGACCACTCACATCACATTATCCCTCGGAGCTCGGCGTCGCACCTTTATGGAAATTAAGCTGCTGGTGTTTTCTCCATTACTTTCTTGCTTATTTTATATTTTTGGTTCGTTTTTTTTAGCTTCCCCATTAGAAAAAGGAGTGCATAGACCTCCTTACATAGATGAACTCAAAATGGTGAACAATGAATTATTATCTGAAGATTCAATTTAGTATCTACCCTCATTCAAACTAATTAATTATTTTTCGTATGTATGTATGTAGTTATTACATTAACTGACAGTAATACTGCTTTAAATGTAATTTCATGGCTTTAATTTTTCAATCTTAGTCTTATTATGATTAAAACATTAAAAGCTTACTTGAGTATAGTCCCTGTCGCTAGATAGGTGTTGAAAATGGGCAAAGAACGTTTTCCCACCCCTCATGGCGTGCAAGTAGCCTAATCGGATTAACGGTGCTGCTGTGTGGCCATCACTCAAAACCCGCAATTTGCATTCATTTTTATATAAAATTACAATAAATTGAATGCACGAGAGTTTAGAAATAATAATAAAAGGCGAATTTATAGTGAATTAAAAAAAAAAAATGTCGGAATTTCAAATTAAAAGTATGCGCACAGTTAAAACGTTAATTTACGACCACCAAGAGAAAAATGTGACTTTTTCCACCAGTAAAGCGAAAGCGCTTTAATATCGCAATTGTTCGTCGAAAGTTTTTAATGCGCGGAGATGTTGAAAGTTTTCACGGAAAGCTCTCAAGTTTAATTGCGTATTAATTAAATTGAGCCTTAATCGGCGGAAAACTTATTTAGCAAAAGTCTCGTTATCGCCACAATTGTGAAAAATCGGAAAATTCTCGCGCGATTCGAGCTCTCGCGCGAATCATGACGCTACCTGCGGAGTTCTAGAAAGTTGCATTACAACAAAAAACAAACACTAGGGTTTGTACTATTTTAAAAATCGAATTTTCGAGGCGATACCACTACGCTTATACATAATACGATAGACATATTCACCTCTAGGGTTGCGTCCCTGACGTTGAGCGGATTCTGCACTGGCCTGTCCCAATCGGTGTACTCGTTCTTGAGCGTGGAGAAAATCTCGTTCAGGTGGAAGTAGTAGGCGTTCCTCACATAAGTCCTCAAGATCCGGTCCCTGCGGGTCTCGTTAAATCCGAATTCGAGGTCCTGCGCGCTCAGGTCTAGGTACGACTCTGTAATGGGCAAAAGAACGAGATCAAATGCGTATCCGACCGTCGTTAGCCGAACGAATATCCCATAGGTATCCTTTGTGTGTGCACGTCGAATCGGATATCGACACACACGTCGATGTATGTACATAACTCTTGTGCCTATTTTTGATTCAAATAAAAAAAAAAGGACACGATGTTGACTGTTTATAATACACGTATGTATGTACTCAAGATCAAAAATAATACCATGGGAGATATGTACATATGTATATACATAACATGTATTTATTTGATAGTTAAATGTTTTGATTTGTATGTAGTGTGATTTCAAGTGATACTTGACTTATTTTACAAAGACACGCTTAGCTTGATAGTGTTGAGTTGATATGGTCCAGTCACGGAGGGTGTGTGATGCCGTTTAAGTAGTTTTCACCGTGCGATAATCTGACGGCTTGGGCGTCGAGTGAGGTGTTTCTGGATCCCAAAATCGTAAGGCGCCTAGCTCTATAGGACAATGTGACCCTTTGTCGACGGCTGACAATGATAAATTTGCCCTGAGGGTTCATAAGAATCCGTGTCGGGTCACGGGCCGGCCAACACCTAAAGCGGGTCAAGTGACCTGCGGGACGCGGAAAAATGAACCCTTAGATCAACACTCGGAAAATTCGTCCCCTTAGCCTCTCCGTCGAACTAGTAATGTTCACACAAGGTGAATACCGATGCATATTACGCGTGTTTAGTTTGCTGTCAAATTATTTTCACTCTGCAGGCCAAATTGGTAGGCTACGTGCGTTGCGGGTGAAATTTTAAAATTGTAATGTCGAGTGGTTAATAGCCCTTTGCTGAAAAAAATGGCTGTCGCGTCGCCGGAAACGGACGTGCGTCGCAATGAAATAACGGGGGTCGAAAAAAAAAAGATAATTTGTCATTTGGACGACGTATTATTTTGTCGGCGCCTAATCCGCACCTGTCGTTTGCCGCCAAATTATTACGTTCGTACAATACCAAAGTGAGTGTTTCGTTCTGTAATACGCTAATTGTACGGCATTACGGTTAATATATCGCATAATAGGGTTGTACAAAATAACAGTTTTCTTTTTCAACAATATAATATATCACCAGTGAGCAATTTAATTTTGAAAATTTAAGTACCATTAACGTAACGTAGCTACTTGTAACTTTCTCAAAATACGTACAAAAAAATACAAAAAATACAGTTCTATCAAAAGGATCATTGAACACATTATTCGATATGTAATTCCGGTAGTTAAGTGGTTAAATATTATTATTGCATTTGCCTACGTCATGATTATAAGAATCTATGGCAGATGCAAATGGTCAGCAAATCGACAGACCAACACCCCTAAGCTTAGTATAATAAATAATTAAGGTTTTTATTTATACACAACGGCTTCACGAAAGATCGCCTCTTTATCACCGGTATACTGACACGATATTTATTTTTATTTTAAAAATTATACCACGGTGACATGATGGGCTGCCCCGATTCGTCACTATGGCGAGAAACAAAACATTTAATACATTCATCATCATCATCATCATTTTCAACCGTTCACCATCCACTGCTGGATGAAGGTCTTTCCAATCCTCTTCCATTCCTGTCTGTCTTGAGCAATCTGCATCTACACACATTCTTCTCAATTCATCAGCCCATCGTCCACTCGGTCTACCTTGCTTTCTTTCACATCCTCTCGGATACCATTCCAGTATTTCTCGCATCCATCTGCCATGCATTCTTCTCGCTATGTGTCCAGCTCATTGCCACTTCAATTTTTTCACAAGTTCTGCTATACATATCTGCCACTTTGGTCATACTTCTTACCCATGTATTCCCTTTCCTCCTATTTATAGAAATAATTTAACCAAAAATATATAGTATTCCAATAGTGTAGTGCAGTTGTGTGTTTTTACTTTTTGAACGTGATTTCAGTGCTTCATGTACATATGTATGTAAAATACACACACCTACATAACTACGTACATACATATGTACATATGTATCTATCGATTGTTCGAGTTCAACAGTCATTTGTGTACTCCACTTCCGTTGTACGACCCCACTGTTGCCAAATTCTTACATAATGCGAAAACACACACGCTCTATTTGCTCGGTACGTGCAGGGGTATAAATGGTGGGTGGATGATGGGGGGTTGAGTATTCGGAGCTAAAAGTGCTCGTCGCTAATTTGATACAGCGCAAATGTTTGATTAAACGCCGCGGTTTAAACAGAAAGCGGGCCGGTTCAACAGCGGTTGGGTCTTAAATACCCCACGTTGCACCGCAGAATCGCAAACGGCCTTCATATGGAACACTATTTAAACAATTAACGGGCACCACCGCCGCTTACTAACGTTAATTTAATTAACATCGTCGAATGCACGCCTGGGAACGAGCTCTGACATCATTTCTACAATCTGAGAAAAAAAAATTCGGATGTGACCAACCCATGACTTTATCCGTATATTTGAGGAATAGAAATAGTAACGAAATTATTTTTTTAAGTACGTAAGTAAATAAAACGCATGCACACCACCACACCAACCAACATATGTACATACATACATATCATGAAATTACTGTGTTGAGTGCGCGCGCGTATGTAAAATACGATCTTCGGCATATATTCAAATAGGAAAAACTATCACTTCCGGTAGGCGGATTTTGATCAAAACCAACTCTTAAATTTTATATGGAAGTTATAAATATAAATTTTCGACTTGATCGCCGGGGCAGTTTCGGAAATATTCTGTGGTAAACTTTTCGACAAAAAAAAAACCCTACTTCCGGTTGACCGATTGTAAGGATTTATTTTTTCTTAACTAGCAATTTTTCTCAGGAGTACAATATTACAATATTGTGACGATATTACATATTTAAAAGGCCGAAAAAAATAAACAACAAATCGTTCAAGAGTAAACTGCCACTTCTGCAAGAGGGATTTTGACCAAAATCACAGTATCACTTACGACTAACGTGAAAACTATAGATATTAAATTTCGACAAAATCGCCGATGCAGTTTCGGAAATATGATTTTTAGCAAGATTTTTGAATTTTCTGCATGAAAAAAACCCTACTTGCGGTTGACTGATGTTGACCAAATTCCTTATGTCTCTTACACCTTACGTGAAAATAATATATATGAAATTTCAGCTTGATAGACTTGATAGTTTCGGAGAAAACACACAGACAGACACACACGCACACAGTACACAGACATACAGACATTTTCCAGAAATCATGAAAACGTGATTAGGGGATGATACCTAATACAAATCAGTCAAAATCTCGAGGTCGAATTTTCGCACGATCACAATACTTTCGAGTCGAGTCGGATGAGCCTCCAGTGGCGCATGACGATATTAGTAATTTTTATAAAATACATAATATATTGAATTAGAAAAAAAAATCTATTAAATAAATTGTGTTGAGTTAATAAAAGAATTAATACGTCGTTGTCTTAGGGACGAAAGATTATTATAAAAAAAAAATCTATAAATTTATTGTAGTATTTATTGTACCTATATCTATATTTAGTATATTTACTGTATATATTTATTGAGTATTTATTGTCATATCTAATCATTCGGGGGATGGGGGAGTGAAGATAATAATTATTACGTGAAATATTTTCACAATCGGATAAAAAACGAGAACGGGTAACATGCACCGGTACCTTTAAACGAAAAGTCTAATAAACAAGAATAGGAGTTTATTAGAGAGTTTAATATGTGTTTGTGACTTGTTTGTGAAGTCGTTGATGTGTCATCCTAGAAGTGTGTTTTGAACGAAACGGTGGCGTTGTTATATCTGAGGATTCTGAGGATACGTGCAACGCAACGCAACACGTGCTCTTTTCTTCTTAAACCGACCATTAGACCACAAGTCAATTGTTATAAAATCGACAAAGACTCATTGTTAACTATAATTGGTACTAACCAGTAAAAGTCTACGCCTGAACACGGGCACGGCACGATAAGAAGAAGAAGCGACAAAATAACTAGGATTGAATATTTCAGCAGATTATATGATTCGATTGGTCATTTCACAACTGTCAAATTTAGTTTCAATGACGAATATAATTTTACCAGTGAGTATCAGTTAAAATATGTATATTTTCACTAGTAGAAATATATATCAACTAGTGAAAATGTGCTTGAATATGATTTCACTGAAACGACAGTGAAAATATATTTTCACTTGAAATATGATTTCGCTTTAACATATACATATGTATGTAGTGTTGTAAGTCGAGAATATTCTCGGAGAACGAGAAAATTTTGAGAATATTCTCCAAAGATTATTCTCCGAGAATATTCGAGAATTTTTTTTTTTCTTGGTTAAAAAACATCTCTAGATAGTTTAATAGCTTTTTAGAGATTTCTAGGATATTTTCAGAACCTAATAGGACTTAATAGGACTTTATAGAGTGTCTGAGAGCATTTTGAATGTCATTTTTTCATTCTGACGACACTGAATGTGTCATTTCGTCATTTTAACATCGCACTACTAGCATGAACGTTTACCGCGAAATCCTCACAGGAAACAACGCTTTTATTAAAATCTGGAAGCAATAAATTATGTATGCACATTTTTATTGCTTTGGTAATGATATTCCAGTGAAATTGTTCCAACTTATGATATAATAAATAAATAAATAAATAAATAAATAATCATTCATTTAAACTTAGCACAAAAGATCGTAAAAAATTTGTTTTCGTCACGGATACTAAACTAATATAATTCGTGTAATCCGTATCATCCGTAATCTCAAGTATTAGCCCGGATTAGGGGGAGTTTACTGTATTTTTAAGCAAATACAGTAAGAGTAAGTATTTATTTATTTAAATACATGGTGGCCGATGGAGCCCAGGGTACATTGCATTATGTACTACAATTTTAAACAGAAAATTCTCGGTTTGGAGAATATTCTCCAAAAGATTATTACCGAGAATTTTACAACACTATACATATGTACATATATATCTATGTATATGGCACTAGTGCAATAGGGTCACACCTTTGTCATATATTCAGAATTTCACGTAATAATAAAAATTTCTACGTTTCTAATACACTGTGAATGAGATATACATACATATATGTAGAACTACTAACCAGTTGAAGTAAGTCCGAATAGTAGAGCCCTATCTGGAAAGTCGGCCAGTTCATAACCTGCTGCTGTGGCCACTGCATTGGCGCTGGACGGATTTTGACCCACGTTGAAACTGGGCGCTTGTACCTGCACAAAAATGCAATTTTCAATCTGCCACATTCCGAGAGCACAATAGAGTATTATACCGGTGGAGTTTCAACGTATAACTTTGCTGTGAAAGGGCGACTTTGCTGTGAAGTGGTAGGGGTGGTGGTGGTGGTATTATAGATATGTAGGGGTATTGTGTGTGACTGTTTGACAATCACCTGTGATGGATTTAACAACACCGTGCCGTCTACGAATGGCGCGAATCCGGGCAGGAACCTGGGCGGGTCGATCTTGACACTGAGAAGCTCGCTCAAGGATTTGGTCCTGAGGCAGGGGGCGATATCGTCCTCGAGAAGGTCGCCATGGCAACCGGTCTGCTCAGCCACCTGGTAACAACCACACAACATTTCGTCAATATCAACAATTATTGTTGCAACTATGTATGTATGTACATATATTCGCTGCGGTGCCAAGAGCTTGTTTGTCGATAAACTCACACTGGCCGTACCCTAATCAAGTCAAAAGTTTCAAAGCTGACAGTTATAATGTATTAATTGAAGGTATCGAGCAGGCTGCAAGTTGTACCTGGATCGAGTGACTCATATAATATGCACACCGGAATAATACAAGCGTTTGATCGCAAAGAATGTGAACTATTTGATACAATGAAATTTCGCACAGATTTTAATATTCAATTTGAAACATTTTACTATACTTTGCCTCCCATAAAAACCGAGTGAGTTATACCTATAGTTAAAAATTAGTTTTTGAATTTTTGATAAATAATCCATACGGTGATATATTTGCGATTCGTAAACAAGAATGTAAATAGTTTCCGGGAATGTGTTCTTTCGATGCGAAAAATCTATGTGTGTGTGAAAAACTTTCGACGCTGGAAGACGTGAGCGAAAAATGTTGACTTTTCCGATTTGTGAATGGGCTTTTCCGGAAACCGTGTTTTCTACGCGACGACGATTCGGAAACTACGAGAAAGTTTTTCTATCCGAATACTGAACAAAAAAAAAAACCAGATAAATGATCGAGAATTTGCTTTTAAAAATATCCGGGAACATAATGCATAATTGGATCATATCTATAATAATATACTTTCATAAATTTGATATACCTTTCTTTTGACTGTGAGAGGCTCTCTTTGCAACGCCCATGAGCTCAAACCGGAACCACTGAACAGGATCACTCGCTGAAGTAATTCTGAAAAAAAAAAAACCAGCACGCAGTATAAATAGGGTTACCTCCCTTAGCAGTTCAGAAGCTTAGAAAATATAGTCAGGAAAAAAAAGAGTGGTATTAGCGGATTTGGTGACGTGAAAGTATGTACATATAATAGAGTAGGATCAGCTGGTTATCGATTCATGACGTGTATTCGGCTTTTTGACATGTAAATATATGTATATGATCACGTGAGCGTAGAAAACATTTGACATTTCGCGGTACTAGTATTTTCCCTTCGACAATTTTTTGGATAATTCACGTACCTATACGAAATACTATAATTATAAGGAAGTATTTTTATTTAGTACTAGCTGACCCAACATACGTTGCAATGCCCGATCCCGTTCCCGTTCCCGTTCCTAGTACGTTTTCTGACGCGTGAGCAGACCCGTTCCAGATCCCGTTCCCGTTCTCGATCCCGGTCCCGTTCCCGTTCCTAGTACGTTATCTGACGCGTGAGTAGGCCCGTTCTCGTTCCCGTCCTGCTATATCTGCCACTTTCGTCATACTTCTTACCCCTCTTACGATCTCTTCTTGTTATACCAAGCATACCTACATATACATAGCATTCTCGAATTTAGCATTCAAGTTTCACATCCATACGTCATAACTGGCAGTACGTATTGGTTCGTATGCCTAGATTTTGATTATGGTTCAGTAATTATTACAACATCGCTATTTAACAGATGAGAAGTCATTGTAAGTCGGAGATTGACACGCCGTTCAGTCACCATACATGAAAGGATCGATAGAATTCATTCTCTACAGCCCGTAAGTAATGTATCGACGCGTAATTTGGTTGGTAACGTGTATACGATAAAAGGCACTTCTTTTCCACTCAAAGGAAAATATGAAAAGCCATGTCGGTGACGTCACGATGACGTGACCCCGGCGTCCGTGCCGTTGTTGAGCGCGAAAACCGGAAACCGTAAGAAAAACGGACGCTGACGAGGGTCACTCGAGAGACCCAAAACTACTACTATGACGTTGGGACTATTTTCACGAGTGGTTTTTAATTAAATGGAGGTCTTTGTTGTAATTCTGTCTTTATATTAACATGGGAGGCTTTATATTTTAACTAGTGTAAGCCCCACACTGAAAAATAATATTAAATTTAATAGTTTTTATGGTTGTTCCACGGATGGCGCGTTATATGTAATACAATACGTAACAATTTAACAAAGTCGCGAACACTTAGAGTAAGCAAGATTCCTCCCAACCTGGTGATACCGGGTTCAAATCCCACTCGCGCGACGTTCTGGGTTTTAAAAATTATTGGGTATGGGTAAAATATTTTGCAATTGAAAATCGTTGTATGGAGTATATTTGTTTATTTATTAAACGCCTTTTTTTTCACAGATTGTAATTAGCATTATGATTATAGTATTACAATATTATGAAGATACCAAATATTTAAGAGGCCGAAAAAAACAAAAAAACGAAATCTCGTTCAAGAGTAACCTGCCACTTCCGGTTGGCGGATGTTGACTCCTAAATCATAATATCTCTTACACCTTACGTGAAAATAATAGATATGAAATTGCAGCTTGCAGCTTGATAGAAGTTAAAAAGTACACAGACATACAGACATTTTCCAGAAATCGTGAAAGCGTGATCGGATGATGATACCTAATACAAATCAGTCAAAATCTCGAGGTCGAATTTTTGCACGATCACAATACTTTATCCGATACGGATAAAGTAACGAGAACGGGTAACACACACCGGTACCTACCTTTAAACGAAAAGTTGAATGAAAAATAATAGGACTATCCATTAGAGAGTTTAATATTGTATATTAAAAAATTACACCGAATATGAATTCTATTACTTAATTTTATCATTTTTAATTTTGACGAGAATCATAACACATAAATATTCACGAGGTTTATTAAAAATAAAGTTAATAGTAACAACTCATACAGTATGTCTCATACATGCTATACTACAAAGCTTCAATGATTGATATATTTATGTATAAAGTCATTCTGAATACAAAGTGATAATTAGTTTTGCTTACAATGTATTAAAATATTATTATTAGTAAATGATGTAGAACATACATATGTATGTAGATTATATGCGGGGCAGTATTATTTATTTATTTAAGATACATGGGCATGCGGCATAGCCGATGGAGCCCAGGGGTCTGATATATGTAAATTGTACAAACAGTTTTTAATTTTTTAGTTATTTATGTTTTATATTTGAAGAATTAAAAATATCCATTTATATTCAAAAACTTGTCGAGAACATTTTTAAACAGATTTATATTTTCAGAAGTTACTAACTGATTTGGGAGGCGGTTCCAAACTTCGACCACTCTATTTGAAAAGAATGAGTCCCTGATAATTTTGTTAGATTTGTCTTTTAGGAGTCTCAGTGTATGACCTCTGAGATGTGCGTTTTTATTGAACGTGAGGAGGTTTTTTATTGGGCATTTATATTTATTATTTTATACACTTCCATTAGATCGCGTCTCATTCTCTTCAACCTGTCGTTATAGGGTAGTGATCGAAGTATAGATGGCATATTTGTAATCCTTCTTTGAACCCTTTATAAACATACAATGTCTTTTTTTAAATTTACGGTTTCAAACACTTACAGAAAATTCTGATTTAGGTCTAATATAGGATTTATAAATTTTTGACAGCAAATGGATACTAAATTTCTTAAATACACGTTTGATGTTATATGATCGAAAAGTATTTTCCGTAAATACCTATAGTATGAGTGATCGTGTAATTTAATGATTTGTGTCGTTAATCTGGAATTTCCCCGAATCTGTTCGGCCGATAAGGCAGAGTTTTTCGCTTGCGGCCGCCATTATGGAAAATTAATGAAAATCCGAAACCCGAATTCGCCACCTGCCCGACGACCGGAAAATTTATCACGGTGCTTCGAATTAGTCGAAACGGACGAAGGGTGAGCAAGAAATCGACCCCCCATCCCGCCTCATCCCTTTTTTCATTTTCACGTCGACGACCAGTGGTTGCCAAACTGTTGCCGAACAATTAACGGTAGCCGCGAAACGAGATGCTGTAACCGCAAGCGGCGATTCGGCAATTTCCCGAAAAATTAACGAGAGCCATTAACGGAGGCGGAGAGCGAAAGAGAGCGCCCTCCTTAATTTGCATTTAATTGGAAAATTGTTATCGAAAACGAGCACTTGAATTATGTCGCTATTTGCACAGCGATTCAAGGGAAACTTCTTCATAAAGCTTAAAAGGTAATATAGATTTATGCGAAGTGCGGCACCGAAACGAGCTTTGTATTCGTGTTGAGTGACTTTAACTTTTTACACTCGACTTACGTATATAATATAATATGATGAGATGTGAAACTTATTCAAAATAGCCGAGCGAATTGATAGCAACTCATAAGCAGAAAGTTTTCATTCTCCAATATACAGATAGTTTTGTTTGTCATTGGCAAACTTGTATTTGAAAAGTTTCATAGATTTACTAAACGGTTAATATTATTGTTTCAAGGACTCGCAGTTTCGAACATTTTCGTTTACACTGTTGATACCAATCTATGCAAGTTAGTATGGTATATGTGTTTGATATTAAAATGGAAATATTACGTTGAGGTGTAAAATATGGTATGCGATAAATAATATGCAATTTAGGTTACCTTTGGCTACTGGCGAAACCGCAATGAAATTGGCAAGGGCGGCTCCGGTTCCGTGACCCATGAGGGTTACCTTTTCAGGATCACCCCCAAAAGCTGGAAGATTTTCCCTGAGCCAGTGGAGACCAGCTACTAGGTCCATCAGCCCGAAGTTACCTTGAGCAGAACCCTTAGCACCAGTCTTCAAAAAACCTGAAACAAAATAAAATACGTAAGAAAGTAAAAAAATATCAATCAATTCCATTAACCATTAGAATGAAAAAAATTTAATAGTTAGATATTTGTAGACTGTTTGTGTAATATTTAAAAATAGACCACTGCGCATGATCTCTACAGTAAAACTGTTGATAAAACATGAAAATTCAAGGCTGTAATACCGGCTTATTCACGTTAATTTATTTAATAAACAATCTATTTTATAATAGTCTTAGGAAATTGCTTACTGTCTATTAACAGCGACTCAACCGTGATACCGATATATGTAATATATACAATGAGAGGATTTTTCATAAAAGAAAATTAATATTTAATATGATATTAATCGAAAATACTTGTATTTTATATATTAATAAACTTACTTTTTCAATAAATTTGTTTCACTTAAATATTCCTATTATTTTGATAAGTCGTTATTATATCTGATTATAATATTATTTCTTTGAAAGTTTATTTATCGAAAGACAAAGAAAATAGTTAAATAAGTTAAATGAATAACATAATCTTATTTACCGAGATACTTTGTGTTGTGTTTCTAAAATGTAATGTAAATTAATTTCCATATACATAATATGCATAATATATAGAATATTTAGTTTTTATCAAACTCCATTGAACGTAGTTGTTAAAAAGCAATTGTGCAGAATCCAATCTTGAACTTGTCTCGTTTGGTTACTTCTTCGGCTCAGTTCACACGCTTCCAGATAAATATAAGAACTAACTCTAATTGGGTTTCTACCCTATTTTGGCTCTCCAAAACAGCCGCTCAAGTGAATGCGTTCGCGATTACACAAAATAAATAGAATTTAAAATGCAAATTGATGTTTAGATATTTTTGGTGCCTTTTTCACTGGCGCGCGCGCGAAAACATATTTTCCGGTTGAACGAAATTTATTCGCTCTTCCCTCTTCCGAATTTGAGAAAACCGGAAACTGAATTTGCATTATAAATAGACGTTGCCTAGAGCCAATTCTGAAATGACTATTTACGGGGCGATTTTCATTTTTCATCGTTTATTGCGAGGCATTTGCGCGCGCGCGCGAACCTTGTGCATTTTTCCACTTTTCTTCATTAAAAATACACCAGATTTTCTCACCTCTCTTCGAATTCTGACAAGGGAGAATTGAAAAAAGTAAACATTCTTCATTTCGTTCTGAGAAATCGAATGAAAAACTTTTATTCAACTTAAAAAAATATACTGATCAAAATAAATTTGATTCCTGCCGTCATGTTGATTGAAAATAATCAATTTAACATTTATGAGAAAAAATATACCGACATAAAACATTGGTATTTCTTTTTCCCAATTTTCTTTTAACGTACTTGCTGTTCAACTAAAAACCGAGCTGGCTTTGTACGTCTCTGAACACAATTCGAAGCATCGCATCGCCATCGTATTGTTTTCCGCGGAAAATTATTACGGTCGAAGTGAAGCGAAGCCCGGACCGTTATTTAAGCGAATTTCAATTTAGCCTTATCTTTTTCAAAGTGGGCTATTTTAAAAAGCTACTCTGCCATTTTTTTCAACAAGAACTATTGTTACTATTATTTTGTCACTGTTTTTTTCAGTCGCGTAAAACTCACCGTTATTATCGCCGCGGAAAACTGCACTAGTTGAAAAGTTTTATCGCAAATGGCGAAACTTTAGCCACGTATGCTACCGTGCTACGTTCAAAGCATACGGTGGACAATGATGACAACATTTGTAGTGGCGAAATGAACAAGTTGCTCTCAAAAGCTAACATTGGCCACTGAACAATATTGCAGAGTACAGCGTATGAGGCGAGTCCATAGAATATAGCAATAAAATTACATCTATAACATTTAATACATATGTACTATGTATAAATGCTAAATGGTATAAGTTGGACATATGTATATGCTATAATTTTATATACGTTATTAATCATATATACATATGTATGTACATATATCAGTATAATAAGTATCGTTCGCAAATGTAGCAGAGGCTGGGTGAAAGCAAATAATTTTAAACGCTTCAAATGGCTCCAAATTGAAAAGTCATCAGGACCAACTCGAGACACAGTCGACAAGGGACTCGAACGATTTTTTCAGACAGGTATGAAATTACAACACCGTTCCAATTTCAAATTACACTCATTCATTTGGTTGGGTACGTGCCCGAGAAACTCGACTGTAGGTTGTTCACTAAACCCCCTTCTTCAACCCACTCTCTCCGACCGTTAGGTTGGGTGGAGACAATTTATTAAGCTGCTTTCGCCTCCTCTAACACTGGATGCTGGAAAACAAGCCGAAGCCGGCACACGAACTCTAACCCGAAACGACCAAAATCTATATAAAGCGTCAGAAGCAATTATTATCACACACTTGTGCAATATCGATGCGTAAAAAATAGGTCAAATTTTATTTAATAACAATTTCAGGTTGCTTGATATATAAATGGAGATATTTTACTCACCTAATATACCTAAACGGAAATTGATGGTGACCACAATGAGGTGTCCCTGTGAAGCCAACACCGTGCCATCGTAAGGGTTGCCAGAATTCCATTCGTAAGATTCTCCATGCACGTATACAAGACACGGCAAAGACATGTTTTCACCTGAAATTTAAAAAAAATCAATTAATACAATATCGTCGTTAAGCTACACTTTTTTTTATCAGATTAATATGTCTGCACGCATTTCTTTTATTTGTGGAATATACATATGTATGTACATAGTTAGCTCGCAATTATCGGCAGCCTTGTGATTGCCTACTGTGAAATTGCTTTGAGCTTTGCGTCTGGATCAAAGCTCGTCAATTCGTCCGTTATTAATGGCCACCTCGTCTCAAGACGCGATTAACGGCTCAGTAACGCGCCCGTTAATATTACAGCTTTGATGTTTAATTCAGCGGCTCGATTAACGGTGATATGGATTTTGCGACGAAACGTTCCGCAAATGTAATGTATTCTTTAAATTCAACCCGTCGGATGGTGAAGGGTTGAAGCTAGGAATTTATCAAGCGATCCGTTATGAAATTGACAGTCGTGCGCGCTTTCTCGAGTGGAGCAAGTTGGCCGCGTTAACGATTTAACAGTGGGGCCCATAATTCGCGACTCTGGAGCAAAGACTTAATTTGCGGCCGTTAAGCCGTTAATGTGAACATTACTAGTTCGAGCCGGTTGTTATGGCCGCATTAACGTGTTTACAACGACTTTTACGGTTATAAGAAAACCGCGGATAAATTAAAACTGAACAAGTACCGTACCATTCCTTCATAGCTTCGCATACTTCAAAATGTAAGTTTCCTTGCACTTGTAATATTGAAAATTTTTAAATAGCTATTATTTTTACAATTTGTATTATAAATGTTTGTTCCTATTTATAATATTATGAGAAAAAACGTTTACGTCTAGAATGAGGAAAGTGGAGCATTTATAATAAAAAAAATACATTTTACGTAAAGCCTGCGAGAAAATGGTAAATTCCGTAAATTTCAACGACGACGCGTCTTTATTTTGCCGGGTGTAAATTTTCAGCGCGCAACGCTTTCCCGGGTATAAATTACTAGACGTGCTCGGGTTTTTCTTTTCGAAAAAATAAAATTAAAAACTCGCAGGAATCTTAACAAGACCGAGAACGAATATGGCGCGAGCACATAAAGTCCCGCGCGAAACGCGCTCGCGTAATTCGCGATTAACTTCGACTTTGCACCGTGGAAAATCCGAGAAAATGGGACGAAGGATTAATGCCGACTTGCCGCAATTAACCAAAAGAAATAAATCGAATGGATGCGGGAAATTTTTGTAAATAAAATTATAATACCAACGCGAGTTGTGTTTCATTTGTTTTTGTAATATATTTTTTTCGAGGGGGAAAATACTCTTGGAATTGTCAGCATCCATTTTCAAATTAAAACTTTTTTTGTCGAAAAAAAAACACTTGAAGGTTTTCTCATCGGTTTCGATCGCGGCTCAGGTGAGTGTTCACGACAGGTGAGTTTCGCTAAGTGATGATGAGGAAAATTGCACCTTTCTACTCGTACACAATCTGAATAGACTTTTCCCGAAATTTTCCACACCCGCAATATCCGTGAAAAATGTTTGGCTAAGTGAATTTTAGACTTTGCTACCAACGCGCACACATAAAAACACACAAATGAGAGTCAAATTATTGTACAAAAAAAAAGTTTTAATTTCGATTGTTTCGTACGAAACGAGTGCGAGTATTTTCCGCTAACGTACTCCGTGCATCGTTATGCAACTTTAATCGCAACACGGTTTATCTCGAATGCAAAAAGGCGCATCGCACTTTTAACCGACAGAAAGCTGGAAAATGCATTTCGGCAAATTCGGCGCCGGCAATTTTCACTGCATTTTCCCGTGTCACTTGAAACTCGCGTTTCACTGGAAAAACGCAAAGTTGACGAGTTTTCCTTTATACATAACGGAATTTTTTCGACGACAGTGTCACAAAGCGTTTTGCATTCGCACGGACGCCGCACAACTTTACCAATATCCAAAGTATTTGCATAATTTTTCCAAAAATTTCTCGGGAAACTTCAACGCGCGGAGAGCGTTCGACCGGACAATGTGCGAGAATAAATTTAAATAAAATTGCAAAAATTTATATATAATACATTAAGTACCATAGACGACATGGTTTTATTGAATCTTACACGGACGGCCTACAAAGCATCTGAAAAACGTACGCTAGGTTCAGTTAGATATAGCGTGACGATATTTCCAGAAGGAGACACTTTGAATAATGGCTCACCGTATTCGTTACGTCACAAACGAGTGATTCAATCAATCAGAGACACTTTTCAGATTGACGCACCTTATTACACGTTACCCCTGCTGAAAAATTAACGAGGCGCTTCGGGGCCCTTCCTCTCAAGACACAATTCAAATTTGTCGAAGTGGCGCTTTAAACTATCCAATTATTCAAATATCAATCGCTGACGACGAAATTTCGACAATCTGCATTTTGAAATTGAAGCTTCAATCTTCGTGCCTACAGGTTTGAAGGATTGCAAATGACTCATTCCAATATTAAATGCTTCCGATTTTTATTGCAAAATTAATAAACTATGGAGCGCAATTGAATTTCAAGCACGTAATCAATTCGAAGTCGGCAAAAAAGCAGGTAAATCCGACTGGAGACGCGTTGAAATGAAAAAAATCTCGCGGTAGCGGATTGACCAATCTTCATCAGGTCGGCGGCTAGTAATCCCGGTAGAATAGAATATTAGGGAGAAATAGAGTCGGGAAAAAAAGAGGAAGTGTCTCGGGATCGCTACAGATGTCCTAGGGGACTCGCGATCGTCCCACTAATGGCGGGCTTACTGCAAATCTACTCCGGATAGAATTTTCCGCGACGGTGATTTATTTCAATGTGGTCGGCTTTACTGCTATTTTCAATTTTTTTTTTCAACTCCCACCCCCTCCTTTTAAACTCCTGCGAAAACTAAGCTTCAACCTCAGGGCAAAACTTTAGGGACGATAGTCCCCAAGTCCCGCATGCTACAAAAGAAATGCCACACTGCGACAATATTTCAAGAATCATCCTTGGAGGCACTATGACAGTAAATACCATACAATCTAAAGCAATACGGAATTATTTATAGCTTGTTTTAAGCATGACTACATACACTTCACAAGCGTACTGTATAGTGCGATCTTTTTAATGATTCGCATTAAAAAAAAATGTGGATTGCAAGTCAAAGGGTTGAGGGCAGGTGGCCCTCAGGTGTGTTAAGTGGCAGGTATCGTTGCCAAGTCACGACCGGGGTCCCCGTCAGATTATGTTTGGAGAGGGACAGCGGGCCCTCGAGGTCCTCTCGGAGGCCCTTCTAGTTGCCGACATATTTACTTACACGTCTAGTTTTTCCATGTAGCGGTAGAGCCTCCGGGAAAACCACTCGTCGCCGGTGACGCAACACTCGAGTGCAGAAAAGCCGCGCGACATTTCATCAACACCTACTTTGTACGTACATACATAGGTATAGGCGAACGTACTCGAATACATTAGAAGGGTATTAAAAATTAAATATTCATGGAATCGTGCGTCGGTTCATAAGTGTATCAGATATATGTATACACGAATCGGAGTTCTTTTTCCAAGACGATTCTACACCATGCAATCGTGCTAAATCCGCAAGTGGTTTATTTTTTACCACTGCTTTGTATCATAAAATCATAATCAATAACTAAAATTAACAATATCAAGCTAATTTTATTCTGTAAAATTTAGGTGAAAGAATTTATTGGAAAAAAGGGCATGGAATGGCCAGGTAAAAGTCTAGACTTGAACCCGATTGATAATCTGTGGGAAATAATGGGTCCTTAAATCAGTTATAAGAAGCCCAGTAGCACACAAGAACTGCATTAAAGTTTGGCAAACACGTGGTATCTAAAAATAATAATAAAATAAGAAAAATTGGGGCAGTCTTAAAATTTAAAGGAGGCCCAACATAATATTGTATTGTATAATTTAAGTTAATGTTTTTATGTAATGTTAATGTTTTGCAAAAAAAAAAAGTTGTTTGTAGTTATTTTTATTTTAATTTTAAGAAGCTTATGTAAGTGTGTCGCAATGATGGACATCATGTCTGTGTGTCTCGCTCTTAGAAAAAGATTGAGAACCCCTGCATGAGTGAATGTAACGAAATATGCTCAGTACAGTTTACAGATTACAACTTTTAGTTTTTTTTTTAAACTGTCTACAATAATTGTAGCGACAAGGGGCGATCTTATTTAAAGCCTGTAGCATTTGTACAATGTACAATATAGATTTATTATACAATCAGGACATTCTGTCTGACGTTCATGGGCAAATGTACATACAATGTAATATTTAACCGATGGTGCGGTGAGTTGACAAAACTATTTGCTTGCCAATTGAAATCATGACATTTGTAGGCAACCCATTTAACCGCTTAACTACAAATTGAATCATCAATTTGTTTACCCGTCCCGTTTCAGTTTATAAGCAACCACTCAAACTTTCATTCACCAGTCTCTTGGGTAATTTAAATAGCGCTATAGACACCGCACAAACACAAAAAAATCGCAGTGTGTAGCCACCACTCACTATACATACATAGAAGTAAAACTTCTTTGCAATAATTTAAAGCAAGTGCAATGCACAAGAAGGAATACAGATGTGAGTGTGAAATAATTGTGTACACAAATGTGGTTTTAAACGCTCACGCCAAATGACTCACTGTACGCACTGCTACCTGACGTCTAGCCGAGGAGTGGGGGTACCCACTGGCCACGACTGGTTTTCGTGTCGTGCCACGCTTCGATGACACGTTTTTACTAAACTGAGGGGCGGTGCGGGGCGTGCGGGGGGATATGCGTGATCGCTCGCACCGTTTGTATGGAACGTTGGATGAACCGTTTTTACTCTACCGAGCGAAAAGCAATTTTACTTCAACAATAAAATTTTATCTATACGAGAGCGTTTTTCACGGATTGTTCTAATGGCTATAAATCGCACACACGTACATATGAGTGTACAGTGAAAGGTAAGCGCTGATTAGGAGGCGGGAATCTCATCAAAAGGCGGGCGCTACACATTCGATATCTAGGCTCGTTTTCCAAACGGCTCGAGTCTCAGGATTAACGCGACAAGTTTCCCAGCATCCTGGCTCCCGGTAATGAGGTCGACGGATCCGAGTCCAGGATAAAGACGCCGCTTTTCATGTTTTATCGCGTCGACGATAAACGCCAGAGAAGCCGCCCACGTGCGTACTCTACCGACCCCGAGCACGAGAATATAAGCTCATTACCGCGTCGCCCGTGGGCTTTTATCTTCAGTTTTCACAAGGCCCGACACTCGGATCATATTTGGATAATGTCGAACGTGATGTGCGAGTGTGTGTGCGTGTGCTTTCTTGCGAATTTGGCGCCGTGGAATATAGTAATAAGAGACGAGGAGCGTTTAATCGTAATTCATTGTGCTATTATGCAATTCGGTTTTATGCGGTATGATTCGTGGCACTCGTTATAAATGAGGATACGAGGGATAAAAGCAATGTTAAAAATTAGATTTGGCGAACATTGGCTCATTTTGTTAAAATAAGTCGATTAAAGATGGGATGCAAAAATGGCAAAATAGAGCTATGAGGAGCATTTTCAATAAGAAACTAGTGTAAGCCGGTTGAATATATCAACGGAGCGTTCTCATCACACGTACTCAAAAATAATATTAAATTTAATAGTTTTTTTATATGTAGCGCCATCTATGGCGCGTTATATAATATATAATATAATATAATATATCTATATATATAAAAATGAATGTCTGTCTGTTTGTTTGTTTGTTTGTCTGTCTCTTATAGGCTCCTAAACCACTCGACCGATCGCGATGAAACTTTCAGGGCTTATTGTGGTCATGCCGGGGATGGTTCCTGTGAAAAAAAATCGGGAAAAAACGGGAACGGGGACGGGCCTCCTCACGCGTCAGATAACGGGAACGGGACCTGGATCGGGACCGGGACCGAGATCGGGATTGGGACCGGGACCGGGAACGGGATCGGGAACGGGATCGGGATCGGGCCTACTCACACGTCAGAAAACGTACAAGGAACGGGAACGGAATCGGGAACGGGAACGGGATCGGGACCGGGACCGGGAACAGGAACAGGATCGTGAACGGGCCTGCTCACGCGTCAGAAAACGTACTAGGAACGGGAACGGGAACGGGATCGGGCATTGCAACGCATGCCGGGTCAGCTAGTTATATATAATATATATAATATATTATATAATATATTATAATTATACATTATATTATAATTATATATTATATATGTATATAATATATTATAATTATATATAATATTATAATTATATATTATATTATATTTATATAATATATAATAACGTTATAATTTAGCAAAGTCGCGAATACTTTAAGATTTAATATTGGCCAATTATACATAGAACGTACGTCATCGCCTCCGCTTGGAAGATAGTGTAAGCACGATTCCTTCCGACCTGGTGATCTCGGTTTCAAATCCCACTCGTTCTGGTTTTTTTTTAATTATTTACCAAGGCGAGCGTTATCAGCAGACAGACAGACAGACAGACGGATTTCGGCTATTATATACATATATAAAATAATATGTTTGTCAAATGAAATAAATTGGATGAATGCATGTATGTATGTATGTATGTAAGTGAAACGTTAAAAGTAGGTATGGATCGTATGTCTTTTTTTTTAAGCATTATAGATACATATGTAAGTATATACGTACATAGTCATAATATTATGTAGGGGTAAGATTTAGTTACTAGTAAAGACTTTAAAATCAAGTACATACATATGTAGATCTAGAAGAAGTATCTTGTACATATATAGGTGTCATTGATTACAATGGGCTGCCACATGGTTTAAGAAAAATTAACCAAATTGACAGATTCCTGGCACCAGTTTTAAAATAGCACCTACGCACAAGTGAACTATTATCTAGAATTCTAGATAGATGAGTTAAGTATGCATTTTTTAGTTTAAGTAAACATTAAAAACTTTTACGTTTATTTTAATTTGCATACGTAACCGATGTAAGTTATTTTGGAAATCACAAAATATTTGATATTTTGGACAAAAACGATCTAACCTATCTTTTGGTTTGTACTATTTTAGAGATTTTTACAATGTGCCGTGAATTACACGATTTATGTAATTTATTTCAGTAATCATATCTTTAATTTTAATACAAAAACTCCCGAAAGTATAACGTTGCAATATTGTTATTTTAGATACGATTTCAATGTCCGATCGTAAGATAAAATTTCTATTGGACATTAATATAATAGAAACTTTTCGATTTGTTCTCAATATTGATTCGATGTAATTTGGCCTCGTACTGTGAGCAAATATAAATATGAAACTTGATTTCGGGATACTGTTTGCTCCGCACCCCATACCCCTCTCCATCACCCCACCCTTAGAAACCCAACGGTCATAGGGGAATAGACGATATATATATATATATATATATGTATATTATATTTCGGACCGGTCGGGTCTAGCGTCGTAATGGACTCGACATATTTGAACAATCTAACTCGACCACACGAACTGTTTATCGAAGGTTTTGCAAAGCTTCTCCCCCCCCCCCCCCACACACACAAACACACACATTCACATAATTCCGAAAAATAGTCAAAACGTATTAAGTATACTTATTAAGTTCACGTATAAATTGCGCAAATATGACATTGATACTTTCGGAGCGAATTTGGTGTCGGACAGTTGAGAATTGAGCTGAACTGGTCGAATTTCAGCACAGGCACAGTATCGGTTGCACTGAATCACCGGTTTGGAATATCGTTGAATTGCGGTGTGCAATGTGTGTGTGTGTGTGTATGCACTTGCAATCGGACAAAGCGAACCCGGTTTAAATCAGACCGCGTCGTGTCCGGACGTCCGGAAAACCCGGATTTAATTCCGATGAGGTGTGAACCGGTCCGGCGGCCATATCGGACGAAAATTCCGCAATCTGAGAGATGTACGCGAATCGCTCCTGTTTCAGACGCGCTGCTGATTTATCGTCTGTGGAAATTTAAACTCGCGAAAGCCGTAAATTTCGACGGTGCATGACTTAAAATTATAGCAAGTGCAAAAGCGAGCTCGTAAATCCGTCGGTACGGACGACGATTTACGTAATAGATAAGAAAAGTCGGAATATGTATATGCGCTTATGAATTGCGATGATTAACGTTGAAGATCTATCGATTTTGTATAGGTAGTATTCCATGTATTGAAAATATGAGGTTTTCACGTGATGTTGATTAATGGCCGTCGCTCTCGTTATTTACGACCGAAACGATCGACTGCAAGAAAACATGGCGATTTTTCCGATGGTCGCTCGACGAGCCGCGGCCATTTATCAAGACGATCGCCAAAAGCGAAAAATGAAACGGGCTTGAAAAGCACTCAAATCTCCAATCTGATGATACCGGGAGCAGACCCGAAATGCGAATATGGGCATTGCGAAAAAGTGTAAAATATTACAACATCTGAGCAACAAATATCCATCAGGGGGACGTGTTAATTACCGCCGGGATATATAAATATATTTATAAATAAAAGTTCGTGTAAGTCCGGCTCTGGGCGATATCGCACGGGCGCGTGACTCGACTGCAGACGTTCGAATTAATTTGGACGAGAACACCTTTATCGTGTTTCGGCCTTTTTACAGTCACGTACTAACCCCTCACCCCCGTGTACCCCTCCGGGGGAAGGGGGTTGGTTGCTGGAGTTTTTCCGGATGTTCCTGGGATTTTTCTTCTATTTAATTTCGGGACAGATGTTGCGTGTACTTTTTTTTTCCATCCGCGATTGTTGTTATCTTGGCCCGCTCGTTAGCGCTAAATTAAGCGTCTGGTGTTGCTTTTGAACACCCTCGCTCCTCCCCTCACCACCGCGTTAATAACGCCTTGGCGGGCGTTTGTTGTTTAAAAAAAAATAACAAAAATAACAAAAATAACAAAAAAGGAAAGCTCGTAATTGGATCCGTAATAATGAAACGTCCGGAAACAATCGCTTTGACGCGAAAAAATAAATACGAAATTTTCACACTTTTCAATCCTACCCTGGACGTTTTGGAATTGCCGAAGCAGAAGTGTGAGCATTCTTTTTTTAAATACATTTGTGGAAAATTAAAAATTTATTCGCGTAATCGTGTATAATATAGTAGCGCAGGAATCTGAGTCGCACTTTTTTGTATGGAAAATCGGTCATGTAACATAACTTCACGAACATTCAACCCGCGGACGATCACATACACACACACACACACGTAAACGATACATAACCCCAGTAACGTACACAACGCTCATACGCGGTAACCACCCAGTGACGCTGTCAACGGGCATTTACTAGTCGTTTGTTCGAAGAAACAGTAACGAAATTATTTTTTTAAGTACGCAAGTAAATAAAACGCATGCACAGCACCACACCAACCAACATACATACACACATACATATCATGAAATCACTGTGTTGAGTGCGCGCGCGTATGTAAAATACGATCTTCGGCATATATTCAAATTAGAAAAACTGCCACTTCCGGTCGTCAGATGTTGACCGAAATCACAGTATCTCTTACAGCTAACGTAAAAACTATAGATATGAATTTTCGACTTGATCGCCACGCCACGGCAGTTTCGGAAATATTCTGTGGTAAACTTTTCGACAAAAAAAAAAACTCTACTTCCGGTTGACTGATTTATTTTTTCGTAACTAGCAATTTCTCTCAGAAGTACAACATTGCAATATTGTGACGATACTACATATTTAAAAGGCCGAAAAAAATGAAAAACAAAAAATCTTTCAAGAGTAAACTGCCACTTTCGCTCGTCAGAAGTTGACTAAAATCACAGTATCTCTTAAGGCTAACGTAAAAACTATAGATATGAATTTTCGACTTGATCGCCACGCCACGGCAGTTTCGGAAATATTCTGTGGTAAACTTTTCGACAAAAAAAAAAACTCTACTTCCGGTTGACTGATTTATTTTTTCGTAACTAGCAATTTCTCTCAGAAGTACAACATTGCAATATTGTGACGATACTACATATTTAAAAGGCCGAAAAAAAAAAAAAAAAAAAAAATCTTTCAAGAGTAAACTGCCACTTTCGCTCGTCAGAAGTTGACTAAAATCACAGTATCTCTTAAGGCTAACGTAAAAACTATAGATATGAAATTTCGACAAAATTCCCGAAGCCGTTTCGGAAATATTCTGTGGTAAAAGAATTTTAGATTTTTCTACAAAAAAAAAAACCCTACTTCCGGTTGACTGATGTTGACCAAATTCCTTATGGCTCTTACACCTTACGTGAAAATAATAGATATGAAATTTCAGCTTGATAGCCTTGATAGTTTCGGAGAAAACACACATACAAACACACACACGCATAAGTACACAGACATACAGACATACAGACATTTTTTAGAAATCATGAAAACGTGATCAGGGGATGATACTCGATACAAATCAGTCAAAATCTCGAGGTCGAATTTTCGCACGATCACAATACTTTATCCGATCAGGATAAAGTAAAAATTGACACAATACAAAACATAAGGAAGTGAGTGCATGTTTTTGACGTTTCCTTTTTACCGTTTATAATTAACATAAATTCTATAGGTATTTATCACCAACTCCACCTTTGAAATGGGAGGAATGTCTTAAACGTTGAATTGATTGACTGAAATTTTGATTAAAAGCAATCCCCCTAGTCTTTAAGTGACACGCACATAATTAATTCGCCTTAAACAGAAATAATTTCGCAATTGCTATATCCGTTTAGAAGCCAAGACAATATATTAATGAAAATGCTATGTCGAGTCCCCAAAACAGGAATAACTCATCGACATGCATTCAAATTAATATAATTTGTATAAGGATACAAGGCAACGGGTAAATTCACCTTTACGCGGGCAACATTTTTGTTGTTATTCTTGTTAAAGTTATGGACATATTCGGGTATCTTTGAAAGCAGTAATGGCCGCATAGCAGTCGGCCATTTTGGCTCGTTACGTCGTCATTTTGGCCGTTAGCCTCGATGCAAATACGTTAGCGATCGTTTACTGCAGCGTGCGAATCTTCATAGTCGCATCTTCAATGCAATTTTGTATAAGTTTTCAAAACATTTTCAACCCGCAAGAAAATTGCACAATAATCGGCGTGGCAACTACACGAAATTTTTATAAATTTCATATACGTATTAAATATAGCTGATAAGTCAACCGCATTCTTTGTACATTATCCTCTCGTTTAAGCGCTACCTATTCAAAATGTTTGAATCTCGTTCAAACGCATTGATAGCACTCGCTTGCTTAGAGAATTTTGTCGGATGAAGACGCGATTTGGGTTGTGTTGTCAAAAGAGCGTATTCGTCGCCCGCTATCTCTGATTATTCGCCCGCTTTCACCAGCCCTGGGTAATGACGTTATCTCTACGAGGAGGGAGTCAGGGGTGCGTAACCTGGAGATATCCGACCCGATAAACAAAAAGCTTCAGCACCAACAGCAACGGTAGCAGATGAGGTGGGTCGTTTGCTGTTGCTGTTGCTGCTGCTAGCTGCTGCTGTTGCTTCCTTCCTTCCTTCCTTCCTCATTCGGAGACGTTCAAAGGACTTAAGGACACCGTGTTGACTCCGCGAGCAAACTTAAACTCAACAAAGCGATTGCTTACGCTTGGTTATTCTAATTTTAGGACACACAATTGCGCTATGAACTTTACAATATTACACCGAGTCGCCGACTTTAAAGTTATATATAAATTATTATTTACGAACATACATACATTTAATACTATAGAACGTGCCTTTGACATATATGTAGTATCAAACTTTAAGGGTCAATTTAAACCAAAATAAATTATGGAAGTAGAAAGGGAGGGGTATTGTGAATCGTTCTTGAGTTATTTCATAACAAAAATTGATAAACCATAATAAACCATAATCCTTTCCATTGTCAGAATGGAATAGTCTATCGATCTATAAAGTTTGGGATCTGAGAATCAGTTTGGATCAGTTTGGGAGTCTGAGAAATTGTAAATGATTAATATTTCTCTGAAATTTTAATGAAATGTATCAAGTGTTGTATTATAAACCAAAACATTTTACAATTCAAATCGATCATTCGAGCAATCTGAAACGTTGAGGTTCAAAAGAGTGATCCAGTTGACAGTTTACCTGAAGTAGATCAGTCAAAGTTCCGAGATCAAATTTTCAGCACGTTCCAATGCTTTCTTCGTATTATTGCTTCGTATAGGTGGTTATAAAAGAGAAAGAGTAAAAAAAGCACGGTGAAAAACAGAGCGAAGGGGTCGGCAATAACTCTTCTCTAAACAAGTGGGTTTTCTTTTGGTCCTCGTGGACATATTTACGGTCTTTTTCCAGCGAGAGCCTCGTTGAACATTTCGCCTTGCATAATATTGCCTGCTTTATTGGCCTCGGAGACTTTGCCGCGTTAAAAGGTCAAATTAAAAAACCGTAAATAAGAGGTACTTTTTTGGAAAATTTCGCATTTTAAAAGATAACACGGAGGACAGAATATTTTCAATGTTGAATAAAAAAAAAAAGAAGTAAACATTTCAATTTAATTTAAAAATATATCGTTAAAACGGTGCGTGTTTTCTTTTTCGAATAATAACGTCAACTTTACTTTAAAACTATAACATGTCTCGTTGTCTATCCATTATTCATTGGACGTGTTCACAATGTCTCGTGTTTGTGTATTTCGTACAATCCAAAATGTGAGATGATTTATTTATAGTAGAAAAAATAGTTTTATAAAGAAATAAATGCGAACAAACACAAACAAACACGGCAAGGTTAAAAAAGTAACGTTATCTCACTGTACATACATACATATATTATGAATGCAAATTTCAAATTACTGAAGGCTTTTCATTTTTACAATTTTAACAAGTTTTATTAGGAGTTTTATATGTATGTTTAAATTTAAATAAACAAAGTAAAATTACCATTATCGTAATTTCTAAATAGTGATAAAAGTCTTAATGAGAGTGCCTTCTCGTGGAAATTATTCGAATGGTCGGAATGTAATTTTAGAAAGAGGGAGAATTCGGAGCGCTTTCCGAGATGGAATTCGAAAGTATAATATACTAGAGACGAGATGAGAGCAATTCGAGTTATCTACAGACAGTGGAAACTCGGGGTCAGCTGCATACACAATGAAAAACGCAAAAAAGGATCAGCAAGAAGAAGGTTAACACGATCCTCTCCCTCCGGAGGGCTCCTTCGCTGTGATGAGATCGAGATAAATCTGCGGAGTGTGAGAAGGTGTACGAAAAAATACCGCACGCGCCAAACGAGAATCGTCAGTACAAGGTTTTAGAACGTTTATTTTTCCCTTTTGCGAATGTGTGTGTGTGTTTTTTTTTCGTTCTGAAAAAATTTCCATTATTTTGGCGCAACTGAAAGCTCCCTTTACGTTGTGGCGCACGTACTAGGTGTTCTTCTCCCGAGATATATGGGTGCCGATACAGAAAAAAGTTGTATTAGCTGTCAGCGGCGGCTCGAGGAAAACTCACAAATAAAATATATAAATACATGGAAACACATACATATTGCGCCATCGTGTCTTTTTTTTTAATGTCGATATATAGTAGTCGCGTGTCGGAAAACGTGTTTTCATCTTTTTTTTTGTTTTGCCTCTAAAGCAGAATAAACAATGACTGTGTGAAAAAAGTAACAGTGGCAATCTTGGTCGTGGACCGGCCATCAATCTTCCCTGACGTCTGGGTCAGCCTGGGGTAGACGCAAATGGACACTCCACCACCTGCTTACCACTGGAAAACTCTTAACACCGAATCGTGACGACTACCATATACATACATATGTATGTATAACATCGAATTCAATTTCAATAAAAATCAATGAAAAAAATTCACATTAAAATCAAAAGCCCTAAAGATAAAGTCATTAGAAAGATTAGGAATATATATATTTTTAAATTGCGTAAAGAGTTTTAATAGTAAATGTACCGTAACAATATCATTATGATGCACGTGTGTGGGAGAATAAAAGCGTCCCGAAGGATGATATGATAAATGAGCAAAATATGAATAGTAATAATGTTCAGAGAGAAGAGGGAAAAATGATTGATAGAGAGGGCGCATGAGTGGAAATTCGATTTCGCGTAATACGTTTTATGTATTATATGTACATATAAACACGCCTAGTATGTGAAATTAGTCGAATGCGACTTTGGGGAATAAATATGCTGATATCGGAATTATCATACGGGGTGAAATTTGAAAATAAATTACTTTCAGAAAGCAAACTGGGAACGACCAAAGAGTTGTCGGTCGGTTGTCTTTGCCTCGGCGGCTTTATCCGGTTGTCCAAACATGGCCGGATAAAGGAAAAGTTATAGTCGCTCGCGCAGCACTAATGGAACGTGTGTAGTGTTACGGGGGAAGCCAACAACAAATTTGTTTGAATACCAGTGCAAGTTGTGCGGGACAAAGTGCTAACGCAGGTGAGGTACACAACAAACCCCCTACACCCCCTATTCGGTCGGTGAGAACAACTTTAGGGTTGAATGGAAACGTACGAATTCGAGGGGTGGTCCCTAATCGGTTCTCAAGTGAAATACATATAAATGAAATCGTTTATCAAACCAGCTAATAGCCAAGTTTTCTTTTTAAAATGGCGTTCTTGATATCAAGCGTAACCTCTTTGTTATTTGACCAAAAGTTTACCCCGACTGTTATGGTGATATAACAAGGGAAATACAATCTTCAGTGGTTTTCAGTTGGAAATTGAAAAGGTAAGTGGTTGTAGAATAGGGTGGAGCGACGATGTATGGAACTTTTTTTTTGGGAAATTCGTTTTGAAATAGTTCTATATCATACCTCTTCTGTCTAAAAAGATTTGCTTAATTAAAAAAGTTTTTCTGGTCTCTACCAGCACTTTTATCTTAATAATTTTACTTGTATGAAAATTTTCAATTGATTGTTTCCAATCTCTATAAATAGCAATTTTAATTGGAAAATTAGTATTTATTTTTATTATACATACATACTTTACTCGTATGTTCCCCACCACCGCTCTCACAAATTCACACTTATTTGAATAATTCAAGGAATACGAAAATAAATTACATTTTTACAAAAAGTACTTATAATATTCAATAAAGTTAGGGTAATTTTATGACCATGTTATCTAAAATTTTATATTCTGTGTTCAGATTTCGAAATTAATAGGCAAATTTTCATTTTTCGCCTTCAGGTAGAGGCTTGAAGACATATTCACAGATTTTTTTCAGTATTTTTACGAGAATACGAATGATACAACGAAACTTTTGGTAGGTATTGAAATGTCAATTTTAATTTTTTGCAATGTCGCTCCACCCTACATATGTATTGTAGAACTTTATTTTTATTAGCTTCTTATCGGTTTTAATAAGTAGTAGACGTAATCATTGCGTGGAAATATTGCGCATGAGCATTTTCCTATGTGGAATGAATGGTTTTTCCGTGGAGCGGGATAGTTGTGGAAGCCGCCCATTACTCGGCCGCTTTCCCGGCCATACGTCAGGCTTTAGGCCGCGAGATTCTCGCGATTGTTTGTTTCTGTCTAGCGTGGTGGGTACTCGAGATCTGTGTTTATCCAGGGCCGTACTCATAAACATACATATTACGACGAGTGAGTGATGCTAATGTCTAGTCAGATTTCACACTAAAATTTACAATAGACGAAGGTTCCTCCGTCTTGTCGGGAAAATTTCTAAATTAATTACTCACCACTCAATAAGTGCTGTGAAAGCTTCACACAATATACATACTTACGTACAACGTCGATTCGTGTGTGGGTTAATTTTCAAAGGAGGAGTATTTCGCTTGCACAATGTTCGGTTCATTTCGGCTGCTGCTTTTTTGGCCACTGGCATTATCGCCCCGTTAAAGTTTTCCTCTTTGAAAGTCCAAGTTCATAAGAAAAACTCGGTCTCTCGCCCGACTTCTACGCCCTCATTTCTTTTGAATCTTCATTTGAAGAAAAAAGTTTCTTATACGTCAAAGCAGGTATAAATATTCGAAGATGTACCACATACGAAGTATATAATAAGTCGGAGACTGAGTTGTTAGTCAGTAAATGTGAAAACTTGCCGGGTATTCGTGCGCATTTTCGTCAAAGCAGTCCGTTTGATGTTTTAAAAGAGTTTGGTTTTATTTTTCTTCTTTGTGCAATGTATATGTATGTATGTTACAAAGACAAGTGTGTTTTGCTTGCTGAATTCGACTATTTTGTAAAAAAATTGCTTTCGCTACTACATACATACATACATAGTGCATTTACGATAAAATCTCCGGACTGCATTTGAACACTGTGTTTCGAGTTGAATTGAGCTATTCGTAGAATAAAATAAAAGCTAGAGCTAAATAAATAAATGCACTAGAGTGAACATTGAAAGAGTGAAGCGCAGAAAGACTGTCAGCATTTCGTCCAAAAGTACACTGAAAAGTCAAAATAGTACAAATGGTTCGTATGATTTGTGATTCGTGTGAAAGTATCGATTTCGCGATACGCTTCCGGGTGGTTCATGTTCCCGAATTAAATTGGATTATCTCTGGAGCGCGATACGCATTGATGTGATTTACGTCAAATAAATATTTCAGCTTTACATCCAGCATAAAGCGTATTCGCTATAGCGCGAGTCTCGTTTGGTTCCATTGATTAGTAGCATTAAGTGTATTGATGGTATCTTCAGATGACTGTTGATCAGTTGCCTTCACTTCCGCACTGCTTGCAGCTGTCTGGTGCACACTGCAATGCACTACGGAATTGAAGGTTCTGACCAGCGGAACTCGCTACTTCTTTTTGTTCATCCGTAATTTATCTGCGGATAAAGGACTTTTTGGATGTAAGTTATGCTCGTATTCGTATTACTCCATTTGTCGCGGCTGCTTTCGCAGATATATCTTGGTTATTTTCCTTTGTGTGATCCCTCGTAATAAATGCACAGCAACGTCAATCCATTTCTCTTGCTCGTTGTCGCTCTAATTTATTTATCCACATGAGTGCAATCCGTTATTCAATTATTTTATTTATTTAAAATACATGGGCAAGCGGCATAGCCGATGGAGCTCAGGGGTCAGATATAAATTGTACATAAAGTTTTTAATTTTTTTTTAGTTATTTATATTTTATATGTGATATTTGAAGGATTACAAAAATCCATTTATGTATATTCAAAAACATGTCGAGATGATTTTTAAGCAGATTTATAATTTCAGGAGTTACTAGCTGATTTGGGAGGTGGTTCCAAACTTCGACCACTCTATTTGAAAAGAATGACTCTTTGACAATATTGTATTAGATTTGTCTTTTGGGAGTCTCAGTGTATGACCTCTGAGATGTGCATTTTAATTGAACTTGAGGAGGTTTTTTATTGGCCATTTATATTTATTATTTATCATTGTATACACTTCTATTAGATCGCCTTTCAATCTTCTCGTCTTCAAAGAGGTGAGACTCATTCTCTTCAGCCTTTCATTATAGGGTAGTGATCGAAGTTCAGATGACATTTTTGTAATCCTCCTTGGAACCCTTTCTAAGCATACAATATCTTTTTTGAAATTATGATTTACAGAAAATTCTAATTTAGATTTAATATAGGATTTATAAATTTTTAACAGCAACAGGATACTAAATTTCTTAAATACTCGTTTGATAATACATATATATATATATAAATGTATAACACTTATTTACTAAGGAGTATATATGAGTTTACCATTTAAGGTCATTTGTGATAACAACACCCAGGTTCATTTGAGATGCACCTTTTGGGACACTTACATATGTACATTATCAATTAAATAACGGATTTGGGGCTTAGTTCGGCCTATATACATAGGTGTAAAACAGAGCACTTATTAATGTTTAAAGACAATAGCCAATTTTGGCACCATCTATTTATTGAATGGCATTAAAGATAACCGACTAATAACGTTTAAAACAAATATAATTACTCTTTTGATAACCGCATGTACTATTGAGATATTCAGACTGCCAGATAAATTACAGAATCATTAAGCTGGAGAAATAGTAGGAGGAAGGGGGAGAGGTCTTCGACGTAAAAAATATCGCACAAAAAAGTTTCCCAAACCACCCTATTCTAAAGGAAAAAAAAATCGAGAAAAGGGGCATAAAACACAGAAAATCCGAGCAGTCTCATCAGCATCGCGCAGCCCCCAAACAGAAGGCGTTTACTCGGCAGCTTTGATCATTAAAAATCCGGTTTGTGTTTACAATTGTCCTGGGAGCCCCATTTGTGCACGATGGGCGCTTTTTTCCACTTCTAATACATCGAATAATGGAGGCTGTTCCGATGCCGTACTGCGTCCGTTATTGTTGCGCGAGTGTAACGGCTCGGTTGAGTGGCCCGGAGGGTGCCGGGTCGAGTACCACTTGACCCAATGGCCGCCTTTTTTTCGGCGTTGGCCTACCAACTCTGTACGATAATTCATACGGTCGATTCTTTCGCATTTGCAACGGTTATGTGAAAGGGGGAGGGGTGGGTGCGGGCGCGGGGGACGGTCGCAATTTCAATGTTGCGAATAACCGAATATCGAGATATCCGGCCGAGAGTTTTAATGCATTTTAAATAGTCAATCTCGCGTTTTTGTATTCGATTGAAAAATTTAAGTTGTACATATTGTAGCTGTATACCTACATACATATATGTATGTACATACATATATATCAGGTTAGTCACAGTAGATAATCATATTGTAGAGATAGTTGATAGTTATTTATACCTAGGGCTGTTAGTGAATATGACTGGATGTAAAGAAGAAAAAAAAAAACGAAGAATGAAACTAGGATGGAGTGCTTTTGGAAGAATGAACATAGTTTTTAAATCCAACATTCTGCTATGCTTAAAAAATAAGGTATACGACCAATGCGTACTGCCAGTTATGACGTATGGATGTGAAGCTTGAACGCTAAATTCAAAAATGCTACGAAAGATCCAGTGCACACAGAGTAGCATGGAAAGATTTATGCTTGGTATAACAAGAAGAGATCGCAAAAGAAATACATGGGTAAGTGTGACGAAAGTGGCAGATTTAGCAGAACGTGGCAGATATAGCAGTACGCGAAAAAAAGTTGAAGTGGCAATGGGCTGGACACATAGCGAGAAGAATGGATGGCAGATGGACGCGAGAAATACCGGAATGGTATCCGAGAGGATGTGAAAGAAAGCAAGGTAGACCGAGTGGAAGATGGGCTGATGAATTGAGAAGAATGTGTGGAGTCAAGTGGATGCAGATTGCTCAAGACAGACAGGAATGGAAGAGGATTGGAGAGGCCTTAATCCAGCAGTGGATGGTGAACGGCTGAAAATGATGATGATGATATAAGGTTGATGCATAAGTAGTGTCGTATTTTTGTAGGGCGAGCGTTTTTTTCCCTTCTCCTCAAATCTAACCAAAAACATGTATGTATTTTAAATGGTTTCATTATATGTATAAAGGAGGGTTCTTTTCACATAGTCTTCAGTTTTTACCCTGCGTTTGTACAATGTAGAGCCTCTGTGAATTTTCAAAATGGCTGACGATTGAGTGCATATTTCACATTGTTTATGTACTATTCGAATTTAATAAAGGCTATCATAACGCTACACAAGCAACAAAAAACATCCGAGAGCTGCCATCGACGTTTGAACCAGTCAATTTCAAAATTCTGATCTTCGAATTTTTCTACAGCTGAAGAAGAAAGACCGGGGCGCCTTGTAATCGCAGACGAAGACAAAATAATGGCGCTAATCGAAGCTGATCACGTCAAAATACGAGGGATGTTGCAGTGAAGATAGCAGTGAACTAATTAACCGTTGTTCGACATCTGCATCGCATTGGAATGGTTTCCGATTAGGATAGAGTAATAAAAATACTGACTGAGAACCAATCCTTATAAATTCGTTAAAATAAAAAAAAATGGCCAACCTAAGGCATAATACATAATAGCACCCGGAAAAAATTTGAAAGAAAAAAATTTGACGTTTAAAATTTGCTAGACAATTACGTATTTTAAAACTTACAATTAATAGCAAAAACATCTGACTATTGCTTCGAATACTCATTTTGAAGACAGAAGCACTAAATTTTGAGTTACAGACTTCAAAAGTAAAAAAAATTGTAAAATTGTCCATTTTTTAAAACGCTCATATCACATAAACAAGAGCTAACCAACAAATTTTATTACCATATTCGGATTTCGCGGGTTAAACTTAGTAAAGAATGACGTCTCTGCTCCGGTAGTTTTTTTTGTTGCACAGTGTATGTATGTAATCGTAAAATATCCAGACTAGTGTTTATGATAATGTTTACATTTTGTAATTCAATTAAATCAAGATTTTTTTTATTTCCTATGGCCTTATATTCAAAGGAATATCTCGGCACTTTTCTTTTCGCTAAAATACAATAGAATTTGGCCGCGGAAGATTTTCTCGGCTTCGCTAGTTGGAGGGTGAGGAGGGTCCAGGCATTGTTGTTATCCGGCAGGAGGGTTAACCGTCCGCTATTATTTCACGCTACAGAATCGATTGATGGAAAACAAACAAATCCTCGAGATTAGGCCGCGCGTTTCTTTCGTCCCCGCCCTGTATGTATGTATGTACATATGTATATGGCCGAGTGGGCCGTCGTTAAGCCGGGCCGCAATCGTCCATCTGGGAATACACGGATACGCGCACTTAAAAATAGCACATACACACACACACGATACAAACCGGAAACGGCTCAGAAAGGAAAGCGCCATTTCCTTTTTTAGAAAGTGGAAAGTAAGTTACTGCCCCGCTCGTTGTGTGTTTGCTTTCTATTAAAGCTTGCGGCCCGAAATGAAGATTAACAATGCACCGGGTCCGACTTTCATTCGTTGTGTGTTTGTTTTACCTTCTACTTAATGCGTGCGCGTTTCGCGAAGACAACAATAACTAACGGTTTTCCCCGAGACGTAGACGCCTTTCGTCGAGTTTTTCTTTCACGTTCCCCTAGCCGCTTTTCCGGGCGCGGAGCGCGAGTAATTACGCGTCAAGCAAAACAGTGACTGTGTACGTATTTTAACTATACAAAACCTACACCTATACCTAGTAAAATGTGTGTGTGTATGTCCACGGCAGTCAATGTAGCGTTTTCCTACTTTATGAAAATTGAAAATGTCAGCGACGACGCAATAATTTTAAATCGTTTCCATTTCCAGCAACGTTGCCGTATTTTATTTAATAGCAGCTCTAAAACGGAATGGATATTAAATCCATATTAACTATGTCCATACACTGACCAATTGGTCAGCATATGAAGCATTATTCAAGGTGATTAAAGTTCAGTGAGTGCACATACTTTTCGTTCAATAACCAGCGTGCAATTGTCGGCTATACAATAATTGCCAGTGTCTGACAGTATTCGCGCTTTCGTATTACGACAAGTTATCGAACTATACATACACGTACAGGTGTGCTTGTTTACGATAAGTACGCGCGGCCATTTTGCAAGATGGCGTCGATCCGCCGCAGCGGTTAATGTACGGGTCGCAATTGAGAGTGAAAGCTAGTAAATAGGAGCTCAGTACCTAGCGCGAATTAATTAAAACAATTAATCAACAAGAGCTACGTGTCGCCGAGACGACACTTCAACTGTGGCGCGCGTGCGACAACGCCTCAAATTGCTTCACACCCACCACTTTGTACGCAAGGCGCAAACCTTAATTTCGAATTCAACAAGGAAATTATGATTCAATTGTAGTGTTGGTACACGTGATGCTGAGAGTCACAGGTGACTAAATTGATTCGATCCTTATTAGACCGAAAACTAATGAAATACGTTGCCACTGCATCATCGATTCTATTTAATCATATTTTAATCGACGTTCATGATAATAATATTCAATGCTTCGGAATAAATTGTAATGCCGAGGTAAAATTACAAGCTAAAAATATATTTCTATACTTATATATGTAGGTATGAATTAAGTTCTGTGAAAAATTCATGCGGATTTTTACATAATAAATTTGGGGTCGTTTCGTTCATAGGGTCGGTCACGTAAGTTGTATCAAGAAAACCGCAGATCTTTCCCTTTAAAGAATCTCATTTCTACGTAGTACATACATACATACACACACGCCCACATTTTCATTTCTCATCCTGGGAATTTAGTTTACGTTTCAACGTTTCGTAGAGCGTTGAGTGCTCATATTTTTCCGACGTATGTATATGTACTTTGGACGGTGCACACGAATGTATTTTTTTTGCGTTTATAAACGGCAAAAAAATAAAATAGGTATTCGTAGAGGTATGCGTGGCGTAATGTGCAGCGATTTATCATCGAAAAGAGAAAAGCGAGAAGCTCCTCACATAAACATCTTTGATAGTAAAAGCAGCTTCTTTTTGAAGAGTGCCGAGAAGCTTTTGCATGAAAAGATTCCCTCCTCAATGAAGCAGTAACCGTCTCGAAGACTTTTTTTTTTTTCGCGGAAAACACGCCAAAAATAAACCGCAAATAAACCGGAAAGAATGGCCGAGTTGTTTCTGACCATATTCTACGCTCTTCGTCGCAGAAAGGAAAGAAGTTAAGCGCTCATTCAAGTCATTTGTCACAAACAGAAATGGCTTTCCGTCTGATTTATTTCCGCGCATTTAAATCGCACAATTCAAATTAAAGCGCTCTGAAATGAAAGTTGTATCTTGCACATTGAGAATGCTTAGGATATGTTTATTCAATATTATTGTGGTAGTAAATCGCCTCAAAAAACACGTCATTTTGTTTGACGTAAAAGCAAATACAAACACACTTTAACATTTGTATCGAGATACGAGGGAAAATAAACATTATACCGGCTTCGGTAAATATGAGAATTTCTCACGTAAAACATAGATTTTCTTTTTATATAACAATACATTTCACAGGAGGGGAGAGTTTAGCATAATTTCGATTCGCCGACGTAGGCTCATGACGTATCCGTCGGTGAAAAATAATTTTCACGGCACGAGAGTGGGAGGCACGGGACGGACAGACAGACAGACAGACAGAATGGAGCAGGGGCACTCTCTACTGCGATTAACAAACTTTGGACATTCGATGTCACCTTCTGACAGACTCCTTATTTGACGCCCCTGCACACTTTACCTTCCTCCCCTTTCTTTTCCTCCACCCCCCTCAGAGGCCAGCCTACCGTGTAGATAAATATTAAAAGTTTCGAGATGTCTAGCTTTCACTTTTCTGAGAAAACGCCAGATAAGGAAAATGAATGAGAGCGAGAAGAAGGGCGGGAGGAGGAACGTTACATATAAATTCTCGCTGTTCCAAAAACACAAATTGAACAGATTTATAATTAAACTGAACAATAGCATCGAGGGAAGTGTACGGGGCAGTTTGAAGCTATATATAGAAGTGGGTGCTAATTAACGAAAGGGTTGGGCTTTTTGTGTAAATTTATATATGTACCTACGCACGACTTATGCTACAAATACATATGTGATTCCATTACAAATTCATGAATAATTTTGATGTAACGTCACACTGTTGGCTTTATCATTACTCTCACGTACTCGGCTATTCTAATACTATTTTGACAATATGACGTGATTGATAGCAGCGTGCACAGAGAGAACAACCTAATTTAATACTCATACAAACACACACCCAACTAGCACTATGTTATAATATAGTATATTATTCAACGATGAGCTATACCGGCAATAAAAAGAGTTGATGTTCGGTCGTGCAACAAAGGCCCAACGATGCAATCTCGCGGGGATCTGTCCGACGGGGGATTTTATGCAATATTTCACTGAAATCCTCGCTTTAGCATAATGTTGATTTGTCGGCTGTTGTTGCAAATAAGTAAACCGGAAAAGAATGTACTAAAACTGTTGCGTTCGAATTTTAGGTATTAATTTCGTCGGAATTTTATATTAAATTAAATTTTCCGCTGGTAGTGGTTAAACTCGCTCGAGAAATATACAATTTCGTTTTTGAGGGGTTTCAGTCGTCTTGCAAAACAGCGGGTGCAGAGAAACCTCTGCCCAGAAAGCTCTGTTTACATACGTCAAGCAGTGCAAAGGAATATTGCATTACCCGGTGCTCCTTATTAAAAGCTAACTTCATTACGGAAAACAGAGCTTTGTTGGAAGGTATCGAAGAGGCAGCTTCAGTTTGTAACTTTAGAAGTGTATGTGCATACATATATTATGTATTGTACATACACTTACATTAATTTATTCGAGTCTAACTCAAGTGAGTATATTATATATAAGTGTAAGTATAAGTATAAGTATATATATATTATAAGTGAGGATATTAATTTTACTTACAATATGGTGGGTGTGATGATTTTGAAAAAGAAATATCAATTTTCACTCACCTGTAACAATAAAAATATCACAATTTAATTCAATTTTCTAAATAAACATTTTATTTCTATTGTCGAATAGTAAGAAGGCTTTCGCTTAAGTCAGTCTCATCTCCAAAGAGTGATAAAAAAGCTCTGATAAAGGGTTTTGTTAAATACAAGTCAGTTTTCTTAAGACTTTCAGATTTGCATAACGAGTTGGAAATCAATACCACGTTGAAGCGATCTCTTTATTCTGAAGATATTTCTCACAGAGAAATGAAACACTATTGTAAGACGACAATAGATCTCCCATAATTGAAAATGAGTTCAACGGAAGGAAAGTGCATCAATTTAGTTTTAAAGATGTGCGATAGATTAATACGTGTTACAAATTAGATTCACTGTTTAACAGCTGTTATATGTAGTATCGACGTCCGCTTCGAGACTTTCAACATCAATTAATTCGTCGTACAATTACTTTCGTTGTAAACGAGGCTTGTTTTTAGCTGCAGCAGACACGCCGTATCTCATTAGGCGACTTGAGCTAATGAAAACAATAATGGAGAGTGTATCCATCTTGGGTTGAAGTTATTAGCGGGTTAGACCGAAGGAGGAGAAACTCGGCAAGCAAAGTAATAATTAGCGCAAAATTCTCTCTCGGATAGTTAGTTCTAATTTCTTTCCTCCCGAGCTGAAATATGAGCAGCGAACAAAGAGATTAAGCTTTAGCGGCAAAAAAGGACATCAAAAGAAAATATTTTTGGAACGACAAAACGGCCAACGAGACGATCCCGTAATGCGAACAATTTAAAACTTGACATTTCACTAAATTGTTGTTTAAATGTCACGTAAAATATGTATGAGCGAGCGTTGTGCGATGCTCGTAATCTAGATTGAATTCATTTGAGCACCCCCTGTGAACTATACTATGATTGTATTTGTTGGGTGAGCTTTTGTCCAACGCTAATCAGGATCACTGGAACACTGGAAATTTACGGGAAAATCCGTTTTCGCTATCGTGAGGTACCGGAAGGACGTACGCTACGTTACGTTACGTTTTGCACTCGTCACTGTTGCATAATTAAGACGAGTCTGTGTACCGCACTTAAGCGGAATTCACTCAATGCTTGCATCACTTTAATATATTTTTACTTTATTCATATACATACGTACTATTGACGAAGTATTTTCTTTTTTTACATACATATCAACACTTGGGTATAATAATAATTTAGTTAATTTAATCTCAATTCATCATGATCGTCATCAATTTCAGCCGTTCACCATCCACTGCTGGATGAAGGCCTCTCCAATCCTCTTCCATCCCTGTCTGTGTTGAACAATCTGCATCCACTTCATGACTCCACACATTCTTTTCAATTCATCAACCCAACCTTCACTCGGTCTACCTTGCTTTCTTTCACATCCTCTCGGATACCATTCCAGTATTTCTCGCGTTCTTCTCGCGATGTGTCCAGCCCATTGCCACTTAAACTTTTTCCCACGCTCTGCAATATCTGCCACTTTGATCATACTTCTTACCCATGTATTCCTCTTACAATCTCTTATTGTTATACCGGACATGCATACTTTTCTTGTACTGGATCTTACGTCGCATTCTTGAATTTAGCATCCACGTTTCACATCCATACGTCATGCGTTCGCATTTACTCTTCTATCCACCTGAGGCACGAACCAATATGGTGTCATCTTCTTTGGTGGCTACAGCAATCAATTTTCTCAATCTGGCAGCTGTCTAGTTTGATATTTTCTTTGGAAGTTACAGTTGCTCGATTGAGCAGATACTAAGGTCCGTAACGCACTTGGGTTTCCTGGCTGCCTAGTGCGTTATCAAACAGGCAGCCACATACATTTTCTAACATCGTTGTGGCTGCACAGCCATGGATGCCGCAGCCAGGCCGTCAAATGCGCTACGGGCCTAAAGGTCAAATGACTTTGTGTACATTTTGAATTTTTCTGATTTACATCATGACGATTTGGTTAATCTGTTATGTCACATTGGGTGTTTTTACTTTATCCTAATTGGATAAAGTATTGTGATCGTGTTTTAATTAAATAAAATAAAAATAAAGAATAAATAAAATTAAAGGTTAAATAATTTTATGTACATATAGAATTTCTATCTTTTGCACTATGTTACTATATATTTACTTTATCCTAATCGGATAAAGTATTGTGATCGTGTGAAAATTCGACCTTGAGATTTTGACTGATTTGTATCGGGCATCATCCACTGATCACGTTTTCATGATTTCTGGAAAATGTCTGTATGTCTGTGTACCTGTGTGTAAAATCGCTAATAACTCAAAAACCGTTTATCCTATTAAACTGAAACTTCACATTTATATATTTTTTACCGGTTAATACAATCTACATATTAGGCTTTCAAAATTTTACGTCAACCAGAAGTGGTACTTTCCTTGGAAAACCACCTAATTTTTGTGTAATCTTTGGAAGGTTTTTTCAGCAAAACTAGCTGAAATTTTGCACATGTAGTAGGTGTAACAACCTTCAAAATAATATAATTTTAAACAATCGGAAGTAGTAATTTTACTCTTGGTTTTTGGAGTTTTTAATATTTTCTCCGAAACTATCAAGTCTATCAAACTGAAATTTCACATCTATTATTTTCACGTAGGGTGTAAGGGATATTATGATTTTGGTCAACATCCGCCAACCGAAAGTGGCAGTTTATTTTATTGTAGTTACAAGTACTGTGTTACTTTATATATTGTGTAATATTATTTCATTATGTGTGTATTGTGATTTTATTGTGTTTTTACTATGTTTGTATGTGTATTATTTTTGTAATTTACCCACCGTGACGATTCGGTTAATCTGTTATGTTATGGTGGGTGTTTCTATAAATAAATAAATAAATAACTGGCAGTACGCATTGGCCTTTCATTTTAAGCATATAATCTCAATTAGGCGAACGTAATGAGCGGCGAGCTCAAGCTACGGGGCACCGCGTCATCAGTATAAACATGTACCGAAAATACACTACCGCGGCGAATCAATACTAAATTAAGCAACGTCGATTCGGCGAGTTATCGCAACGCCGCGTGCGTAACGCGCGTTTAATTGTATCGCCGGGTATTTTTAAAATCGCATCAGGGTAGGTTTTCGGCGGTTAGTGGGGTTGGGTTTTCGAACGGAGAGTATGGGGTCGCTAACGACGGCCTCGGCCTCGGAATCAATCATGGCCGCCATTAGGGTTATCTCGGTCGTGCGATCCGAATATTTTCGGCCGACCGAATATATACAGGGGGCCGGCTACGGCCGTAAGTCAGGCCGGCGGTAACGCGACCCTCGTTAGTGGAGATAACGCGCCAACCCCATAATTAAGCGCGACTTCTCGTCCTTGCTCCGCTCAACCCCTTGACGGACTGCAACCCCTTGCCGGACACTTCAAGTGCGAAATTGCCCCCTCGCTCGGATGACACGGAAAAAGGCTTCCGTTTGACAAATTCCATCGGCTAAGTTCGCACTCTTGAGTCACTTACCCTGCCAACTATTAGACAGGCCGCTCAAAAGTCACGTTTCCGAAGAAATACAACGGTGCGAAAGAGGTTAATAGAACGTTCACGTATGTAGATATGTGGCGTTAAATGACGCGTGACCGAGTGCAAAGTCGTGCCTAATTAATTGGAGCACTCTGTCGTGCTCTGGTGGCACAGAGCACCAGGTGTAAATAGTTTTGGTTGTGCGGTGGATGGTTACAAGGAACGACAGTTGACCGCCGCTGCATTAACGGCGCGAAACCGTTATGCCGGCTCTTCATATTGGACGAGCGCTGACGAGCGGTGCCGAGCGCCAAGGTGTGGGTATGTGCTCAAGCTTTATTCGCGTTAACGCCAACGTACTTTATAAACATTCCCGCGGTATCCGCAAAAGTTGAGCAAAGGCGAGCGACGGCGAAAAAAGCAAGGCGAGACACTTAGTTCGCTGCCGCTTGCTAGTTGACACTAGAGTGGCGCCACTAGCGATACGATTGCAGCGCTAAAGGACGGGCGAGTAGCGGCAGCTGACCACAACGCTAAGGCCAACATTTAACAAACATTCCAGTCTAGCTGAGGAGTGGGGGTACCCGCTGACCGCTGGCCGTCTCTGATTTTTTGTGTCATGCCACGCTTCGATAAAACGTTTTACTAAACTGAGGGGCGGTGCGGGGCGCAGAAGGGACGCTCGAATTCGGATCTCTCTCTCGCACGGGAAATCGGATCTCTCTCTTGCACGAACGCGAAAGAGCAAGAGAGAGGGCAATTGCCTACCTCCAAACTGGAGGAGTGGGATATGCGTCTCAGCTTATCGCTCGCTCCGTTTGTATGGAACGTTGGATGAACCGTTTTTACACTACCGAGCGAAAAGAAGCATTACTTCGAAAATTTATCAATTTTTTTACCGTGAATTTTTTACTAATTTATTTATTTTCTTTTCCACTGTATGACAGTAGAACTCTTCAAAGCTTACCCCATCAAAATCATATATAACACCTCCATGTACCTATGTATACCTATTGACCTCAAAAGGCTTCACTCGCGAAACAACATCCCGCTTGTAGCTGAGATTACAAACAAATTAACCAGGAAGTTTTATCAAAAAGCTACCAATAACCACGCTAACAAATTAGTAAAAAGTCTCAGTGATTACGATTGTGTCATTACTAGAGACCCGTGTTTTTTGCGATAAATGCTATATATATGCTAAAATTTAGGATATATGCGATTATTTTTTTTCGGTATTTTTGGATTTTTCCAACTTTTTTTTTGGAATTTTTTTTTTAACTTTTTTGAACTTTTGAACTTTTTTTGGATTTTTTCAACTTTTGATACCCCCTAAAGCCATGCCGGCCTTCTAACCACCCCGCAGACGCCCCTCCTACCCCGGCGACCTCCTTTTTGGACTCCCGAAAACCAATGCCGGCCCCTTACCACCCCCCAGACCCCCCTCCTGCCCCAGCGGCCCTTTTTTTGCACTCCCGAAAAGCTATGCCGGCCCCTTACCACCCCGCCAGACCCCCCCCTACCCCTACGGCACCATTTTTGCACTCCCGAAAAGCTATTCCGGCCCCTCACCACCCCCCAGACCCCTCCCCTACCCCTACGGCACCATTTTTGGACTCCCGAAAAGCTATGCCGGCCCCTCACCACCCCCCAGACCCCTTCCTTCCCCCTAAGGCACCATTTTTGGAATCCCGAAAAGCTATGCCGTACCCTTACCACCCCCCAGACCCTCCCCTACCCCTACGGCACCTTTTTTGCACTCCTGAAAAGCTATGCCGGCCCCTTACCACCCCCCAGATACAAAAATCCAAAAAATTAAAAATTCAGCGGGCGTTGATTATCAACGGGCAATAAGCTAGTTTCTTAATAATTTTCTACTATTTTTTATTTGTCACGTTAGTTTTAAATTGTTTGTATATAATAAATTGTGTTACAGAGTTTTGAAATTGATCTGTATTAAAAAATTATCTAATAAAAATAAATACTAAATATATGGTAAAATCAAACACTTTATTCGCTACAAAATGCTAAAATGACAAATCAAAATGCTAAAATCGATAAAAAATATATGCGAAAAACACGGGTCTCTAGTCATTACCTTGCAGGTATAAATATGGGCCCCCGAAACATAATCTGTTTTAAGCCTCCGGTTACAGAGAATTTAATAAGAATTTAATGTATCTGCATGCATACCATATATCTATGTATTTTATTTAAAAATAAAATTGTAAATAGGTTTTTTAGCTTAAACTTTCCTACTGTAAAAACAAACACTAACGATAAAAAAAGATTATTTTCCTTATTATTACTAGCACACATTTATTGTAAAATGGATAATGGCCCCTTGACCAGTTTAGTAAACCATTTTAGTAAATAAGAAGTATTATGAAGATTATATGGATAAATAAAAGTTTTTAACAATTAATGCTTACCCCGTCTAAAGGTTTACCCCGTGCTAGCTTTTATACATCCACAGGATCAGCTGTGAAGAGTTTCACTGTTTTATACTACAAAAGAGGTGTCCGAAAACGAAGGGATATTTACGTTGACATTACATATTACAGTAAACGCCGTGTTGCATCGGCTATTTCCGCAGCCGCCGAAATGTTACAGATGGTGAATATGTCATGAATGTTTGATAAAGCGAAACGAATCGGAATTTGGTCGAAAAGTCCCGCTCGTTTGGCACAAGGTGGACTATTTAGCATTCATGGTCGGGTCACCGGGTTTAACGGACACCGGGGAGTTATATGTATGTACCCATTGATTAGTTTGCTTCTGCTAATCATACTGGACAAGTTTGCGATGCAAACTGGCACTGCATCGCCAATCACTTGCAAACTTGCACCGGCGAGTCAAGTTTGCATAATGACTGGTGCATGCCAGTCGCGTTGCATGTCCGCTCGTGGCCCGTAACTAGTTTAACTCTTTCATACCGGAAGAACCCTATCGTTAGCAATTACATACTTCAAGTGAGTCTGATTTTTTTTCTACGAATGTAAGTACGACAATATGGGTTGGGATAGATAGAGGAAACCAGTGTCAATACAAAAACTATTTAAATCATATTAATGATGTAATTTTGAGGTCACTTGTAAATTTCTAGTAGGTACCAACTGAAAGCGTTAAACTATATCAAAGCAGTTCAGTGTCGTTTAACGAAGCGATGTATTTGCCAAGTTTCAAATTAGCTAATTGATTCTGTTCAATTATATAGAGTGTACTTGGAAGAAGTTTCTTCGTTAACGTATTGCAGTCTAATGCGATCTCACAGGTGATCATATTATTACATTGCACAATGTTTGAATACACCAAGTTTGAGCGCGAGCAACTTATGTAAATAGTGAACTATAACTAGCATTACATACTACGGCAATGTAAAAAACCACAGTATGTATTACAATTGCCGATCGGGTATGGAGCTATGTGGATATATTTACAGTACCTTTGGTGCAACGAAAATGTCTTTCCTTCGAACGCCTTAGAAAATTACAGACTCTCAGAATATATTCATTTCAATTTCCTCCCCGTGGCAAAAAAACGTCCATTTCGACAATTTTATAAAGTCGTAAATCCGCAGATTTAGGAAGATATTCCAGAGAAAAATAGCCGCGCAGTGGATCGCCAACTATCGGTACCCAACTTGTTGCAACACCTTAGTGAAATATTAACGGCAACCGTAGCCCAAATTGAAAACGTCCTTATCGATGTCTTAATAAGATATAAGACTCGAGCTTTGAAGCTTATCTCGAATAGGGGTTGGTCCAGTCCGGATAACAACCCCCAAGAGAGACGGGGATGGTGTCCCGCCACTTTATGAATATTCCATGTACTCAGCTTACTTAAGCCACCCCTAGGGGAGTGAGATTTCACCAGCAAATTGAGCACACTACTAGTAATACTACTGTCGGTGACACGGTTGAATTCAACCAATCGTTATTCATTCACTCACAAACTATAGCTATCGTAAAAAAATGCAGAATATTTGTTGAGCTGACGGGGGAGTGCTACGTAACGAAATGTTAACCCCTTCCAATTTCAACCCCGTACCACAAGGGACACCGTCAATTATTCACGGTTGAATTGTAGGCTTTCGCGGCGAAAGCTGCGGGTTGAAATTAATCTGATCAGTCTATCCTTCTCCTTCGTACTACACGTGTTGCCCCGCATCTCTGTGATAAGAACGGCACTGGAGACGTTGACATATCGCTGATGTGAGGGGTAAGGGGGTGGTTAGGTGGCGACACCATCAGATTTGGCACCCCTATCATCTTACCTGCTTTCGAGAACGACGCTGCTCTACAGAGATAATCCATACAAAGGCACACCTACACTATGAGGATAGTGCGATAAAAAAATTCGGTGTGTGGCTGTGTCGAACACAGCCGTAGGTTTTCCGTGAATACGTCTGCGTTAGCGGTTAATATTTTATTTGGAATATGAAAATGACATGAAAGCATCGAAATGGATACATTAATATATTTTTATTTAGCATATCGAATAAAGTCTTAACTGGTAATCGATTACAATTTTATTTATCATTGGCCTGTCATAAGCAGTGACCGTCGAGGTGCTCGCGCCGTTGTTTTCCCTGCGCGCTACGTAGACTTTCTGATGTTCCCGATACCGTCTCACTCGTTCTATCACAGACATGATGGTACTGATCGATAGATAATTAGACCCTCTTTCTGATAATATGCGGTTTATGTATTTCCTATTGGTATGGGCCAATATAGTGAAATTTTTCGACTTGTTTTTAATTTTTCACCGTCAAATAATTTACACGGTTCACTTTTTATAGCTTAAATCGATAGATCCTGAAGAGATATTTTGTTTGGTAGCAAAATCACTACGCTGGCACGTCAGAATCATGAGATATACTGCTTGAAAATTTCCAAAAACGTCCAAAATAGTCGTTGGAAGAAATGTCCCCCCCCCCCCCCGCACCTCGCGCATGTGCGGTGCTGACACTGCCGTTTCCGAACTGGTACCCCATACTGGTCCGCGTATAGACGCAATCACGTCAAAAATACACAAAAAAAAATGTATGTATGTACATATAACGAAATGAGCGATCGATCGATTGCTCAGAAATGGCTTTCTGCGAATTCTGTCACGACGATGTCCATTGTCGAATGTGACTTTTCTCTGAATTGGTTTGCGACGCCATCCCGAAGAGAGACGAAAAGTGGACGTGGGTGGGTGGCGGGTGGTGTCAGCTCCATAGCTTCTCCTTTGTCATTATGCAAAAAGCAAATATTGGTGTGGGTTAGTAGACTAGTCCCTCTCCCTTTTCCACATTCTGAGTACATACATACATACATAGATGACCGTCCCTCCTTACTCACCCACCGACAAACAACGATCCCGTAATGACTACGTCGAATCTTGTAGGTATACATACATACATACATACGTACATATACGTACATACATACATACATATATAAATACTCCGAAAATCGTTTCTGCACAATTAATTAAAAAGTAAAAGTGATTTTAATAAATTTTTATCCGTACAAAAATTTAGTCATTGTTTGACTAATCAAAGTCAACGGTTATTTGATTTTTTCATTTTTCTTCATAGGACTGAACAAGGTTTTTTTCATGGCTAACGACAGTTAAAGAAGTTAAAGAAGTACGTAATACGAATTAATACAAAAATAATGAATGTAGCCATGGCCATCAAAAATACAATGCGATTTTATACACGCTCATCACTTTAGAACTTGTATTATACATTAAAACTTATTATAGGTTGAAATTAAGGCACTGATAGTGTATTTTAAGAGCACATTGGATATTGGCTTGACTAGAGTACACCGCAGGCATCTTTGACTAAATTCCAGAGGACACATTGAGATTAAGGAATGCATTGATTTGAGGCTGATTTATGTAAGTGAACCGTATGTAACGCGAGTATACGCGTCAGTGCCAATTTTGAACTAAATATTCAACGAGCTTAATTTACATTTGTTGGTACAACTCGTTAGGTAGAGCTTTGTACCCGTGCTAACAAGATGCTTTCATTTTATAATCGAGTTAAAGCAGCGTACTATACTGCTACAGACTGCATTAGAAAATGCATTCGCGTTGGCAGTAGGTATGCAGGCGAGCAATATGCACTTTCAACGTCTCAGCGACTCGGGTATAATCGTGAAATCGAAGTTGCAATTTGCACTAAGTGACCTCGTTTGCTAACTCGATTTTTTACCCCACTCTAGGGGAACGTCTCATTTAAAAAAAGCTTCCACCGAGAGCAAAAGAACCGATGAACCGAAGAACCGAAGAGCGATGAAACTTCGCGAAAGAAAACAATAGTTTTCCAAACATTGTCGCAGAGACAGTTTTCGAGTGGAAATTTTAATATATTAGATAATATGTTGAGCGCGTTGAATGCGACGCGATTTTCGCTGTGGTAAAATTGAATGTATAGATTTTCCGGTTGGAAAATTCGGCGCTGGCGATAATAGATGCAGCCGCTTTCGTGATTTATGGTCGTACGGTGAACGTGGCATCGAACCGGTTCAAACCAATATATCTATCATTTTCCGAACGGGGAGTTTTTCCAACGCGGAAAATTCCCACCCCCCCCCATCCCTTTCAAACGGCGTCTTTAGCGTCGCAGATAAATATTCCACATGTATTCTCCTTTACAAATCGCCATATATTATATATTCCAGTGTGTATACAACGGAAGAGAATAAACACATTTTTGTATAAACATTTTGTCGACAAAAGCGAAGTAAGCTCTCTGAAATGAAAATTGTGAGTGATATTTAAATATATCAACCAATTAACAATAATTCTATTAAGTATCACACAATCTTATAAACAATATACATACAATGACATAAATTGCACATTGAAATGCAATTATGTTAACAGTCGAGTCAAAGATGAATTGCATATTAGTTTTACTTGTTCGCCGTGTGTGAAGCGCATTATGCATGTAATGTAAAGTTATAACGAAGTTAAATCGCTAGGTGTCTCGGTGCCAATTGGAACTTTTCGAGCTTTGTGCGAGCTTTTGCGAAGAGCTTCAGCATTCTATTAAGCCGGACGGTGCAGGTGGTAAATGCCGGAATTCGCAGCAGAATGCTATTAATTTCCAGGAGAGCTTAATTCCGGTTCGCACCATCATCCCCCTCGCTCCCTACCCCACTCGGAAGCTGCAATATTACGACACCTCCTCCTCTAGTCTTTCGCTAATGAATTTTACTACGTTCGTTATCTGAGGCCGTTCACTTAAATTTTGTAAGTTTTAAAATTAAAGTAAATTCAATTTTGGGAAATGTGTAAGAACCATTTCGTTTTTCACTTCCGGTGGAACGAATTGCAAACAGTGAAACTGGTATTTTGTCGTCTTCGAACACGTTCACTAGGCGAAGGTAGGACGGGACGGCTTTGTTTGATACTGCGTTCTGTTTTCCGGTAGATAAAATACACGTATTTGGACAGCAATGCTTTTTATCAGTGAATAAATGCACTATCGGTAAACTTCTAACCATTTCGATATTTGAATGTCGCATCGAACTCAGGCTTCTAAAATTATCGGGTGAAATACTACTATGTTATATGTACTTACGAGCTCCAACTTCATACACTCTTTACTTTTTTATTGATTTATTAAAAAAAAAAGATGAATATCATTATTCTGAATTGATTGAAAAACAATAAGAAAGGAAGGTATCGCTAATTTTAGTCAACTCCGGATACGAAGAAACTTCAGCGACCGAGTTTCACTTTGAAAAGCATATTTTAAGTTTTCACAAAGAGTTATTTCTATCGTTCAACGTTGAAAATTGAAAATGTCCTTTGGAAGATATTTCACAGACGCAGACGGTCTGACGTTTTTCGAATAATTTTCTTTGCGGGGTCAGCTTTGAATATCTTTTCACACAGAATATGATTCGACATCACATGTCCTAAGAATTTACGGAAGCACCGATTTGAATATTTGCTTTGCATTTTTATATTTTTAACATTCACATTCCATATACATGTTTAAAAAATAGAAATTTTTACGTCAGAAATGTCAGCAACATTTTTTAATGTAAGAAATATTGTGACATATACATATGTAAGTAAGAGTATGCAGATGAAATGTAGTCGTCAGACAATTATAAGTACATTTGCAAGAAAAACGTTTATCTTTGAAAAAAAAATCTCAACGTCCGTAATGGTTGAGAGCTTTCCGTAGAAAGGGTGGAGCTTTCGCGGCTTCGTGCATCGGTACTTGAAATGGGTGTGGGGGAGGAGGTTGAAGTGTTGGGAGTGGATGGGAGAGGACGAAGACGAGGATAGCCTCGAGCTTTTACCACGGTGATTACCCCCGTCACCTCCTCACCCCCTACGAGAGTGAGCTTTCAATTTAATATCAAAAGAAAATGGAGAAATATCCTGGGGAAGTTTACAAATTGAATTGCATTTATCGAATCGCGAAAAGTTGACCAGCGCAAAGGAAAATGCAACGGTGTTCTGTTCATCTGTCGGACGCCCCACTTAATGAACTCAATATATTCTGAATTGATTGAAAGCTTGCACAACATTTCTAACCGGATGTCGATATCGGAAATGAAAGGCTTCACAACAGAAATATGATACGTTGAGCGAATTTTGCACTTTAAAGAAATACTTCAAGTCACTCGTGGATATGGAGTAGGTATAGGTATGATTCAATATCACAAAGAATTTGACATCGCATCGGTGCGAAAAAGAGACGCGCCGTGCTTGCAGCGTAAAAGCGTACCTACTTGCATACATCTGAGGGCACATATCCAATTTTCATTTTTCGCAAGCGTGAAAATCTATATACATTTGAATTTTTGCAGTTTACCAGATCAAAGTTTACTTTGATCTGGCGCCTTTTTTGATCTTGGCTCCATATCTGGCAGAAATGCACGCGGACGCCCGTTTGCATCGACGCTTTTCCCACGCCACCATTCACTTCTTTTTGTGTTTCTTTTTCTTCTATTTTTACTTTTTTCATATTTTCATTTTCTACGACGTGGTGGGGCGGTCCGAAGGAGAGATAGTTTTCTCATAAATAACGGGATACCGTTTGCCAAAAAGTTGCGGTGTCGATAAAGTGACTTGTTTGCAATGCGCGATAAAAAAATATTCGAAATTGATGCTGATATAAATCAAACGTATTTATTTATCGATAGTATCTTTACATCCGGGGTGCAGTACATTATATAATCATCCATGTGCGTATCTTACAAATTGATCTATTCATTATTCAGTGGTAGACTTTATTGCGCTGGTTTTGCTACTGCGATTCTGCGTCCGTTTGTTTTAAATTAGCGTCACTTCCGGTTGACCGGTGCTGATTTGATTTACCGGTTGCAGTTTGGTCTGATTAGCGCCAATTTAATGAGCGAACGCAATTAATCGGAGAACCGACCGCTAATCAATATACCGTAAGCCACGGAGATAAATCAACTATTCTATACGATTTATATTCGTATTGTAATCTACATACATATATACATACACACTCCTGCAGCCAATGCCGTTATCGTAGCCCCAATATGTCAGAGATGAAGTAGATCCAATTAATGAAATAAATATAATAGGGTTTGAAATAATTTTGCGGGAAAGCTGTTGGCGATAGCATTGCATACCCTTAATTTATCACAAGTGCTCAAAAAGTAATTGGAAAATGTATATGTATTTTTAAAACACAAATACAATATCGTCAAAGCACTTCGAGCTTCTGATAAAATATAAATAAATATTGAATTTATTCTTGAATTGTTATTTAAACGCAATGTACATATGTATGTAGATTTTAGATTTTATTGTTTTAAGAGAAAATAACAAGTGCCTTTTCTACAATTGTATTTTCAATGAGTAGTTGTGATAACATTGAATATGTCATAATATATTAAATATACTCAAGTAGATTGTATACTTAAGTAGATTGAAAATCTCAAGAAGATTTTAATATAATAAAATTTTGGAAGTAGTGTAATCAATTAACCAGTCGCACTTGTATTAAAGGTGTCCATTGAATACAATATAATGAATTATACGTATATTTGGAAATTAAATTGGGCTCGGTGTCAACTAGTCAACCAATGAGGCGTGCTGAAACGATCTCGTCCTGTACAACGACTCGGCGTACCGTAAAATCAGCAGAACCGTGAATTAATTGCTCTGTTAGTGCCAATTAGTGTGACCACACTACCACTGAGGCCCATCGACGAAATGCAGAAGTGTGTCGATGCCATGCGGTTTGAAATGCTCAGTGTTGGAGCACATTCACTTCTACGAATTGAATTCAAACACTATTGATGGGGAGCCCGAAACAGCCGAGCAATGATAATATACTATGTATGATGTACAATATTTCAACAAAATATTCATCAATCACGCCCACCAAACAAGATGGTAATGATATTATGTTATATACCACCTGAAATCGTAATACACAATGGGCGAGCAATTAATTTCAAACTGTACTAAAATAAATTACAGTTTCGCAAACGGAACAATGTTCGCGTGGAACTTTCGCCATTAACCCGAAACGAAAAAGCACACGTCTTTATTATTTATCTGAAACTTTTCAGAGGCGCGGCCAAATGCCACTCGTACCAATTCACACGCAAAAATCGAACAAGCTTTCGATGAAACCGAGCGAAAAGTCTGTGCAATGTATTCGAGCTCGATTTTTTGAGATAGGTTTTTCACCTCACGGTCGTTGTTTTCAGCTGAAAACTTCGTCCACGACTTATCATTTTTAGCGATGGTTCTGAGGCAGAAGTTTTGTCGACAAAGAGAAAATGTTTCTTAATTAAGGAGGCGAAAGGGGAGGTCTCGTCTCGTGTGAACGCCTGAAAACGAGGATAGACTAACACCGCACTGACGATGGGGTGGGACAGGGTGGAGGCAAAACGAAGAAAAAAGAAGGTAAAAGCAAACAAAGAAGCGAGGGTGGCTAAAGAGGACGTAGCACCATAATAACCGGTGGAAAACTAAGTGAAAAGGGTCGACCATAACTGACGAACTAATTATCATTGAATACCAGGCACGTGAGATCGAATTTTTCATACACGAGTGAACCAAGTCGATGAACATTATTTGAAATTCAATTTGAAATGACCCTAAGACTAATATTTGACTTCTAATCTCCCGTAAGCTTCAATATGATGGTCAAAGTGAAGTGGCAAAGCTTAAAATCCAGTATTTTTTTTTATAAAAAATCAATATTCAAAATATAAAAAATAAAATTTAAAATATTTAATAATCGGATTTTGATAAATATTCATCATCAAACTGAATTATAAAAACTGTGTTCACAGTCCATTTAAATTTAAATCGCCACAAACTCGTTCAATTTGTCCATTTCCCCAATCCCCCAAATGCATACGCATGCGACATGTTAATATTAATATTTGATTCGCTAACAAAATACAACGAACAAAACTGAATAAAAATTGTCACAACTATCTATATCTATAACACATTTGAATGAAATACACAATTTAAATTTTAATCACCACGCACCGAGCCACTCCCCCATATTCGTATGCGGTCAACAGAGAGCGAGTGTATGTATGTATGTATGTATTCGCATACCTACGAACAATCAAGCGGTTTACGGTACAAAAGCAAGCACGTGACGTGATTTATTAGTCGTAATTAAGTCAGGGGTGGCGAGGCTCGCACGGGCGGCTAACGATACTGTCATGATGATGATGATGATGGCCGATGATGCTGATTGCATGCAGCCGTGGACCATTAATGCAAATTGGCCGATTATAAACGGATAGTCGGAGATAAGACACGATCCGAACTAACCAAACATTACAGGTACATACTTCAACAAAGCAAATACCAAAATATACGATTAACTTTTGAATCAAATTAAAAATTATATGTTTTACAGTGGAAACTCACAGGAAAATTGCCATTTTGGCAACGTTACGGTGCACTAGCACTGCAACGAATCACAGCGAAATGTGTGGGAGTGACATTAATTTTTGTCCTTAAATACCAAATTTTAGCCTCATTCCATTCCCTTTTTCATGGCTAACTCAATTTGTGAAGTCAAACAAGCTCTCCTCGACCAATTATAAAGTTAAGTCGTCGTAAGTTGCTTGCTGAAAATATTAAGTTGCAGGCGATTCTTCAACCCCCATCCCATTCCCCTTTCCCCAGTCTTTGGAAAGAAGCCTTCGCCCCTAAAAAGGTGAGACCCAGAGACGCTTGCTAGACCGTAATCGGGTCAATTAAGAAATTCGGAAAACGAAACCCCTCCCCCTTTGTGTCGAGGGGTGGAATGTGGGGTGAAATGGCAGAGTATGGGGTGGGTCGAGCTTTAAGGATTTGTGCCACTCTGTTGACTGTTCACTTTCAATCCCGGACGTTGTTAAGATGGCGCGTGTCGAATACAACACTTAAATACTTTTTTCCTTTTGAAAAATCGACCTTTGTGAATGGCCTCAATACACACTCTATGTATATACATACATACATATGTACATAGTGAGGTACACTTTCGATAGTAATGGTACTCGTTTGAAATTTTCCAATTGTTCACATGATCGACTTTCGTTTGACTGAATCGCCGTTCGTTTTATAATATACGGTTCAAGAGAGGAAACTCTATACATATTAGTCCGGATTTCTTGGTTGAGTTTTCAATTCATTTCAAATTGCTATAAATGCGTACTCTGTACATACATACATACATATATGTACATACATATATACATACTATATAATGTAAATCATATATGGATATGAAAACATTTGTGATTATGCATACATATATTTGCCAAGTTTACCTATGTACATACATATATGTATGTACATTCAATAAACGAACTTTTGAATATTGCATTTATTATATGTATTTTATTATTTAAAAAAAAATTTTTATTGTTACTATGTTCACGATACATCTTAAATCTATTTTAATAGCTACTGGTCTAGTAACTATTATCTATTTTACACATTGTTCATTTTGTTAGTATTTATAAAGATTCTTTTATTTTAATGATAGTGTTTAAAGCATAATAGGAGAAAGAGCTCAAAAACCTATTTACAATTCTTATCAAATGTTTATAATATATTTTACGTGATTAAATACTTTTTAGAGTCAGCGATCTGAAGTAAATTATGTTTAGGTAATTTGTGTTTATACCTAAAGGGTAAAGATATCTTGTTATAATCACCGAGACCTTTCACTAATTTGTTAGTGTGGTTATTCGTAATTCTATCATAGAATCTACTGATTAATCTGTTAGTGACATCTACGACTAATGGGATGCTATACTGGGAATGTAGTTTTTTTAGGTTAGTATAGATGGGCGTGTTATAAATGATTTTTAATGATTTATTTTGGACTATTTGAAGCTTTGATTGGCTAGTGTTGCATACATTATTCCATACGGGAGCAGCGTATGGTAGTAAGGGTAGTATGAGTGCGCGATATATTTTAATTTTATTATGTAGTGATAAAGCACAATGTCGATTGAATATAGGGTATTATTATAAGTATTAGTGTAAGCCCGTTGAATATCAACGCCCGCTGAATTTTAAATATCGTAAAGCGTAAAACGAATTTTAAATATCGTAATATCGTAATAGAGATCCCCATTACCCAAATCAATCGACCCCGATACCCACTGGAAAAAAAATTTTTTTTTTTACTTTACTATTTATATTATAATTATTAAATATTATATATATAATAATTATAATTTTGTAAGTGATTTTGTAAAAATCAAAAAAAAAAAAAAAAATAATAGTTTTTATATCGACATCTATGTATTATTAGCAGAGTTTTTATGTTATAGGTAAATCCCTTTTGATGATAACGATCCCTTTTGTAGATAATGTTTAAAAAAAAAGGTCTTAATTGAGCAAGGGTGATGGCAGATTAGTCTTAGGACGTTCCTCCCGAGCCTGAGGTCGTGGGTTCGATCCCCCACTCGTTCTAGTGGTTTTTAAATAATTTTTCCTCAGCGAGCGTTATCAGCAGACAGGCAGACAGACAGACACACAGACAGACGGATTTCGGCTATTATATACGTATATAATAATTGTACATATATGTAGATATTGATAGATACTAAAATTATAAAATTTAATTAAATTTTTCAAAGTACATATGTACATAATATGTATATACATACATACATATATGTAAATAAATCCATAAGTCAGAAATGATTCTGCATAGTACCTATAAGATACCATGAATATATGTACATACTTTTGAATAGAATGGTACTATTTTTAAGGAGCACATTTTGCGCTTTTCATACAATCGTATAAGATGCACAATTTTGGCCAAGTTCCGAGTTTTGTAATGCAAAACAGCTTGGGGTGAGTCGCACCATAAAATTGTGTCATAGCGAAAAGCGTGTTGTGTTTAATTTACAACTGGAAAATATTAAAATTTCGCAACAACGCAAAATAATTCCGCACACAACTACGATAGCTAGCGTTGATGATAAATGAAAATTGACAAAGTTTAACGCGACTTTAAAAGCGCCGTTAACCGTTTTAGAACGGGCGCATTCTCATTACGAATATGAAAATAGTTAATGAATAGTCTCCGGTTAAACGAGCTCGACTAGAACTCGAACATGGCGAGAAAATCCACCCAGACAATACACATTTCCATGCAAGAATGCGTCGCGTCGTCGTGCAAACTTGCGCAAAAGTGTGCGGTGGGGTCGTTTTTAACCCCTTTACCCCCCATTTCCATCCCTGTGGGCGCTAAGGAGAGGATTAGCGAACGCGCGGTTTTTAGCTCATATCAGCTACGTATCGAATCGCTCAACTTTGCCTATTATGTACGCTTAAAATATTTCGCGAGAAATTTGCACGCGATATTGTGATTCGACGAGGTTTATATTGTTTACCCTGTCGCTTACGCGCGAACGCCCCCCGACGGGAATGTGTTAACTTTTGCATATTTTCACAGCGCACAAATACACGAACGAATTCTACACATTGTCAGAATATCACACGCGTGCTGAAATTAATTTATTCATCAAAATTTTAACTGAATACTTTCTGTAAATACATTTCTGTATATAATTTCGCACTGTATGCAATATAATTACAATACAGAAAGTTATTAGTCAGAATAAAATATGCCATTTACAACCAATATGTTCCTACAAGTGGGGGCTCCTCGGGGATCCCACGTATGTATGTACATATGTATGTAGTTCCTTTATTATTTACTTGATTTACAAATGACGTTATTGGTATATTTGATAGTGTCGATGACATGAAAGTTTACAAAGACATCAATAATTTAAAACATTGTTTAATTCTTCAAAATAACCTCAATAAACTGATGTAAACTCAATAAATTATATCTTAACCCTTTAAAATGTCAATCTATAACTTTCAAAAGAGTTTCTAATCCTATTTTTCATTCTTACTCAATTGATGGAATGAACTTACAGAGTTTGTCTCTAAAATAAAAGATTTGGGTGTGATTTATGATGAAAGCCCAACATTTGTTGAGCACATTAATTATATTACAGAGGAGTGGAACAGACTACTTGATTTTATTCTCAGAACTCTCAAGCATTTTTAAAATGTTAATAATTATTAGTCTGCTCACTAGTTTGAAGTAAATTAGAATATCATTTTACGGTTCTACAAAATTTTCAAAAATACGGTCAAAAATTTTATTTAAATAAATGCATTAAAAATGTCTCGCTTCCTACTCAAAAAACTCAAAAACAAAATTTCCAAAACAAGCTCACACGTTTCGGTCAATATTTGAACGTTGAAAATAATAAAAACGACGCAATGAAAAAATGAAATAAAAATGCCGTTGTGGAAAAATCTACATTTTGCGATTTAATTTGCTGCGGTGCAGTGTCGCTGCAACTGTCCGGATGAACGGAAAACCGCAGAGGTTGGAATTTTCAGTTTTTTCGGTTGACCGGTTTGCCAAAGGGACCGAGCATTCAATTATGTGGAACCGGAGGACTTCGAACTTTCCACAGTAATGTTTATTTTTCGACTTTGCGCAAAATATCAGAATCAAATCGGCGACCAAATCAGCGCACATCTGAGCATATACAGCAAGTCGGTAGTATATTTAGAAATTCCGTATTAAGGGGTTGTATTTTTTTTTTGGGATTTTAGGCGTGTGCGATGTTGCGGTCCTCGGCTCGATTAACCTCTTGCTTCCGCAGAGGGTACTACACATTTATTGCCGATCGTCGGAAAGAAAGGGTCTCGTTCATTTTCTGTATATTTATAGCGCAACCTCTATACGAGGTTCATTTGTACCTTTGTTTTTTCACATGAAGTAAAATTTTAAATATAACATATAAACTTTCAATAAATGTAAAAAAATAGCACTTTTTTATATACGGACATGGAATAAGAAATAAATATGGCTTATTGCGAGGAAGCTTTCGAGTGGTTTGTAAATAAAGAAACGGTCAATCAGTGAGAGCGCGAATCGCGAAAAACAACGTAATACACAATGGAATATTATATTATATTATACGTTTATATCTATATATGTATTTACAAAAGGAATTGTTTGACGAGAGGACGTCGAAAAATTTAGGAAAAGATGATGAAAACAGAATTGAATTCCCGCACGAAATATATTGGAAGGAAAAAGCGACGAGTAACGGAAAAGATGACAATTTTCATCATCTTATTTATTTATTTATTTGTTCGGAAAATAAATCACATTTTTAATTTAAAAATGTATCTATTTTGTCATTTCGATTGAAAGCAATATTGCAATGTGAATTTTGGTCAAATATTCATCACGTGAGCTACTTATATGAAGAAGCAATATGAATTGTATCCGTATATGTTTTATCGTTCGAACAAATAGGACTATTATGCCAGATACTGGGACACGAAGAGCCAAATTTGTGCCAATTCTTCCCACCTTCCCTACAATCCCCACCTCCCTTCCAGGTATACGGTCGTATCAATCTCTCCGGGTTTTCCTCCAGGGAAGCGACGGTCTCTCCGTGTGCGCTGGATTCGGAAAAGCGCACACATATAGAAAAATCGGCGTCGATTTTCCCGCAGGTGACCCCGGGGAGTAACCCGCACAATTCCGTCGAAAGCGATCCGCGTGTCTGTCTGTCTGTCCGTCCACCGTCGAACAGGTCCATTATTGGAGTAGCATTACACGCAATTCCCTCGCCGCATACAGTATTTTAATATTTATAAAGTCGAATGATTCTCCCTTCTTTGTCGCTTGGTGTGTGCTTAAATATGTAGATCCAGGTGAAACGCGCACGAGAATTCGTCGTGTGTTTGCACGAGCTAATACGACGCGTCTAACGAAGGGTTAACTTTGACTCGTTGGCATTTATTTTACAATATGAACGGTCGGAAAGCATTATTATCTAGGCACCTATCAACCATCCAGCAACGATCAACCACCTGTCAACCATCCAGCAACATTTTCGGCATCACATGTGTGTAATACATATGTGTTGGAGTTAAGTGTGGCTCAATGATTGCTTAAAAAAATTAGGAAGTAGTGGGGATCTCTATTAAAAAAACGCTTTACGATATTGAAAATTCATTATTATTACAGGCACCTTAAAGGTGCCTGTAAACGATCAACATTTTTCAGCAATATTGACAGAAATATTGCTCGTCAACCATCCAGCAGTCTTGTAATGGCCCATTGAAGTTTTGCGTCTTCACCTATTTCCCACCCTCATATATAGCGATGCCTAATGGACTACGCTCTGCCGAGGGGACTCATGAATTTACGATTTGACTCTAAAGCTGCCCCACGCGCAAACGGTCCCATGTCTATGAGGGTGCTCACTCGTGACGGTATTTACGTGTAGAGGGGGGTTTTGCAATGCCCTAACCTCATTCCAAAAAGAGTTTAAAAGACTGCCCGGTTTGACTCCTGCCTCGGACAAGGGTTAAACACTCCCTGAGAGTGGAGTCATCCCGGTCGCGGGTGTTAGTAGACTAATAAGCATTTGGTTAATTTAAGCATGGAAGCAGATATCGCTTCCGACTACTCCTAATAAAGCGAGCCTAGGTAATTAAAACTATTCTAAGCTAGGTGTGCGTGTTAGTAGTTTTGTCTTAGACCTACTTGTTATTTTGTTGTTATTGGGTTTCTGTCTCTTCACACCGCGCATAATATGAGAGGGCAAAGGCGGGGTACAACCAGCAACATTTTCGGCATCACATGCGCAATATGTGTCGCAGTAATGTGTGGCTCAATGATTGCCGGCAAGTAGTTGCTGTTTTTTTATTGGCCAGTTGTTGTGTTTACACGCATTGTTCGTAAACTTCGAATTTTTTTTATGCGCTTCATCGCAAGAAATTTCACATTTTTCCGAAATATATGTATGTATGTCCAACTATCTTTCTACTTATCTGGGCGTAGGTATATTTCATTACTGAAACCAAGTGTTTTTTCATTTGACCAATTCTTATTATTCATTTTGAAATTTGAATAAAGAAAAGCAAAACAAGTTCGTACTCGCCGAAGGTCACACGTGTTGTGTCCTTACCTCAGCGACAGCGTATGTGAGAGAGCAGGAAAGTATACCGAGCGATATCATCGGCAATATGTCAACAATACTCGCCAACACACTGCCATACCAGCAAAAGTGGAACAATAGTGTCGGGCACGATTAAATTTCCGGCTCACATCACCATATTGCAGTAATATTACCGGCAATGCTTGCCGTGAATATGTTGATCGTTTACAGGCACCTTAGAGGTGATACTGATAACCAGTGGACAAATAAAGGTTTTGAAAATTGTCGCACTCGAGTTGTGCATGTTTAAATGTAGCTTGTGCGCGTTGAGTGGGGATTACAAGTCGGCCTCAATCCGCCGTTTGACGTTGGCGCATTCTTTCGCGAGATCGAATAAATAATGAAAGACGTACCGCTCTATTTTTACGGCGGTCGTATATTCGCCCCATTATTTGGACCCGAGGGTTCTCGTCAGATTGGACCCCGGGATCTAGGCGGGAAACCACGCAATTTCTATTCAAATAGTTGGCCGTACAAATTGTAACGCACGCGAGGGCGGGCGGTCGCTCGTCAACCGGCTCGGAAAATCTTTACGGGCGTCGAGGCCGTAAAGGAAAAGCGACTGGCTGAGAAAACGGAAACGGGAAGGAAGCTGGCTCTATGCGACCTTTGGACCCGAACAAGCGCCCTTCGCAATTTATGGTGATTTTTCTTTTCGGACCGGAGGAAAACTGGGGGCGTCGCTGCGAGCCTTTCGCATCGTTACTCCGTCCGCGCTTGCATTTGTGCATTTTTACAAAGAAAATTACAAAGTTTTAAAGCAAATTAGCTTTTCGGAAAGTTAATTGAGCTGCGAGAGTACACTGTTTAAAATTTACATATTCCAACTATAGTTTTTTTTTTATTTTAACAACAATGGAAAATTATTAACATAAAAAATGATGCGACCCTCCCTCCAAAGCTTCACGCAATTCACAAGTGGCCCGTGGACAAAAAAGTTTAGTATCGTTGATCTTAATGAAATATGTCATTGTCATAATATTGTGAGCCTTTTTTTTTGTATACGTTTATAAGAGCTTTTTCGTAGTTCGGCCGGCTAATTTATTTGCGATGGCAATATGCTATTGTACTCGACGGCTTTTCCTTATCTCAAAAGAACACTTTACCCTTTAATGTCGTTTTCGACGTCAAAAATCCTTCAGCAGGCGGCTTTCACTTCTTCCCAGGAGACGGAGGACTCCATGGACCCGTAAATAGCATATTCACGGACGCGACGTAGCAATGAATGAAGGTGAAAATCTAATTACACTCACCCTCCACGTTCTCATTAAAGTAGACTGTAATTGAGTCTCGTTAGCGTGGTGCATGCACCAAAGAGCTTTTTAATAATGCTCACAGTTTTTATTCACAGTCTTTCAGCAAAAACTTCGTTATTTTCCCCCACCATCTATTTCTCTACTATCGTATTTTGAATTTCCGTTCGCTCTCTCGTCCTCTTTATATGTGTGTTCGATATATATGTACATAGTTTGGGTATACATATTATCGAACGGGCGAGACACTTAGTTTGAAAAATGAGTTTGCTTTCAGTCGTATCAGTGCGTTTTTCTACGTGTCGAACCCGCGTCCCTTTCAGACGACAGTTTTTCAGCCGGTTCGCAATTCAATTTTTTTTTCATATAAATAAACAAAAATTCAATTTCAACGGTGTCGCTACTTATCTCTCCCGAGGCGCTAAATTTTCAAAAAGGTCCAAATATGAATACACATAGTATAATATGTGTACTTACACGGAAAAAAAATCTCTCTCCATATTAAAATATGAAAATACAGTGCCGCTAATATCAGTCAAATTTTTATCTATTACATTACATCACATAGCGGTAAAGTATAATAAATTCAGCACAATAACACCAGTACGTGTTTGAATTATCGCGATGAAATTTACGCTCGTATAAAGCGTAACTATATCGCGCGAAAGTTACGTACATACGTTTGCGTATGTTGCGGCCGGGATGAGGGGGTTATGGTACGACGTTCGCCGACCCATTTTCCACGACGAAAGCTCTGCACGGCGAAAGCTGAAGAAAGGGTGCGAGAAAGGAGACCGATAAAAAGATGTAAATGGCCGACATGAAGTTTAGCGGCAACATCCTCGGTTATTTACATATTTATACAGTTTTATGCAAAGCTACAACGAGTCGCGAATGCTTATTCGCACGTATGTACATACATACATATATACATACATATACTGTATAAAATAAACACAGGATCGCACACACGGGGTGTACGTACATACATCTATGCACTCGTATCGGATAGTAAAATAAACTAGGATGGTTGATAATGGTTACGAATAATCGAGCGATTCGTGCTGTTGCATTGAAGTGCAGGTCGTGCGGTAATGAAGATAAACTGATTTCAACACCACGCTACGGTTTGTTCCGGACTCGGGCCGAATGCAGTTTGCTATGCAACTTTGGTAATTGTGCAAATGCTCAGCGGCTGCGCCTTTATTACCGTCGTGCACGATTTGTACAGATTTCAGCAGTCGCCACCGTTTTAACCCATCCAGACGTTCTGCTGAAATTAGTCGTAACCAACGAACGAACGCTACCATACTAGTTAGAAACTATTACGTATGCTAAAATACAATTGAATTACACGCGGTCGTAGTTTTACTATGAGATTCGTTTGATTTTGTTGAATATTTAATAAGGTAGTGTTTTCAGTGGTTTCGTATCCGCATTACCGCCATAGTGTGTCGACCGTCTGTCCTACCCATGTAAATTAGAATAATTAACTTTGTTTCGTAAAATTTTCTGTGCGACGAACGCGTTTCAGATAAGTTAAATCATTTTGTTCTGAGAAAAACGAGCAGTTCGCTGAAAAAATTATTATTGCCGATGAAATGACCGGCAGTTCATTGAGATTCCGGGTCGCATCCCTGGTACAGGATGGAACGAAGCGTCTCTGGTCCAACTTTGATAAACTGGTTGGACGTGTGCGTACGCGTATGTGTGTCCTAAAACAATTTTTGCCATATTCAGCACTATCCAAAGTATGAGCACCGCACCCGCACACATCTTTCCACCATAATGTGGCCATAAAACGCTCGTATCAATATTTGTATCTATACTCGTATACATATTTATGCGCAAAGAAAAATAAGAGTCATTATCATTAATAAAAGTTATGTGTTTGTTTTTTCGATTCGCGATCTTTCTCCGAAGCCGTGGCGGAAAAGCGGACCGGGGCCGGAAAACCGTCAAAGTGTCAGTTGTATTCATGAAAAACACCAATCAAGATACATTGCATACAGACGATAGTGTTCTATTTTTCTTTTTCTTTAATCCGTAGAAGAAAATATAAAAGTGTATCGCAGACAGAGGTATTTGACCTGCTAATATTGATTCTCAAACGCATTCATATGTATGTATATTCAACTTTTATTTAAAAAAATAATCGTTCACAACATAATAAACTGATTAATATCTAAACGTAGAACACAATAAGGAGTGAAAGAAGAGAAATTTTTTTATGAACTTCAATAAAGTTAGTCATTCAATTGATAGTTAACGAGTCATTATATCAAAATTAAATTAAATGTATCAATTACAATTGATTTTATATTAAAGCTGATTAATTGTGATTTTTCGCTGTAAATGTAAGCTATTGTAGAACCGTTTTCCAAGTAGGTGCATACATATATGTACATAGTGTTGTAAGTCGAGAATATTCTCGGAGAACGAGAGAATATTATATTTATTAATATTAAATATTATTAATATTTTCAGAACCTAATAGGAGTAATAGGACTTTCTAGAATGTCTAAGAGCATTTTGAATGACATTTTTTAATTCTGACGACACTGAATGTATCATTCGTCATTTTAACATATGCACTATTAGCATGAACGTTTTCCGCAAAATTCTCACAGGAACACAATGTCTATTAACTCTGGAAGCAATAAATTATGTATACATATTTTATTGCTTTGGTTATGATATTCCATTGAAATTGTTTCAACTTATGATTTAATCAGTCATTTAAACTTAGTGCAAAAGATCGTAAAAATGTTGTCATATTCACACCCCATCAAATTTAGTTTTTGTCACGAATACTAAAAACATGTATACAAAAGTAAGAGAGAACTTTTTCACTTATACACGAAACAAGGGGGGATGAAAATATGTTGAAAGATAGTGAGAATACTGCGTTTTCAAATTATGTATGTACATATGTACATACATACATAATAAGAGAGAGAAATATTATTTTGAAATGACACGATTGCAGTAAGCGACGTGAAAAGGTGAAGACTCTTAAACTCAAACAAAAATTACTACATCATATATACATATGTAGGTATAATAGTATGTATATATTTTTGTAGGCCTATTTGTGCAATTCTGATGAAAACTAATATTATTCGTGTAATCCGGATCACCTCTCCCAAGTATTAGCCCGGATTAGAGGGATTTTACTCTATATTTAAGCATATACAGTAAGAGTTAGTATTTATTTATTTGAAATACATGGCGGCCGATGGAGTCCAGGGTACATTGCACTATGTACATACAATTTTTGCCCCTCAGATACTCTAAAAAAGAAAATTCTCGGTTTGGAGAATATTCCCGAGAATTTTACAACACTACATACATATGTATGTATATGTACATATTATCTGATTGTCAATTTCAGAACTTTTTGTGCACAAATAGTTTCTACTTCCACTTAAAATATGGCATATGAACCGTATTCTTTATACTGTACTTTCCCAAATACAGAAAGTTTATTTTCATTGAAAAAATATCACATAAATCTAGTTTTACGATCGCAGGAGATCTCATTGGTCTGAAGGGCCATTTGAGAGTATTTGATTGGTCTGAAAGCTCGGCAAATCTTCTAACGGGAAATCGTCCCATTTGACGTCTCTTCGATACGGCGTCGAGCCATGATTTTATGGTGCTTTAATAGTTGGTCATTCGTCTTGTCAACCCCCACTCCCCCGCCCCTCATCCTCCCACATCTCCCCCCTACCCTGCATTGGTATTTGAGTGCGCTCTGTGACGATTATGTCGTCGACAGGACACCACTCAACCGGTTGGGATGGGTTCGGTGCGCAGTCAGCTTTATTAAGAGTCGCTCCGTACTCACTCCATAGATGGTTGCCACCCTCGCAAAGCTCTGGTGGCCTTCAAAGCTCAAAGCTCCGCTCGAGCGTATCGCTATCGTGCCGGCTGCGACGCTAAATCACTCGGAAACCGAAGAGCAGTCCGGACTGTAAAGAAGTCGGTCAGATTACTTTAGATACGGAAAATTACGACGCCAACGGCCGCTGGAATCTAATGAAAAATAAAGCGCTGTTTAAAGTTAAGCTCATTCAATATAGATTTTTTTACTTTATCCTGATCGGATAAAGTATTGTGATCGTGCGAAAATTCGACTTCGAGATTTTGATTGATTTGGATCAAGTATCATCCCCTGATCACGTTTTCATGATTTCTGGAAAATGTCTGTATGTCTGTGTACTATGTGTGTGTGTGTATGTCTGTGTGTTTTCTCCAAAACTATCAAGTCTATCAAGCTGAAATTTCATATCTATTATTTTCACGCAAAGTTTAAAAGCCATAAGGAATTTGGTCAACATCAGTCAACCGAAAGTAGGGTTTTTTTCGTGCAGAAAATTCAAAAATCCGGTAAAAAATCATATTTCCGAAACTGCACCGGGAATTTTCTCCAAATTTCATATCTATAGTTTTCACATTAGCTTTAAGAGATACTGTGATTTTAGTCAACTTCTGACTACCGGAAATGGCAGTTTACTCTTGAACGATTTTTTGTTTTTTATTTTTTCGGCCTTTTAAATATGTAGTATCGTCACCATATTGTAATATTGTAATTCTCATAGAAATTGCTATTTAAAAAAAAAAATTATTAAAATTAGTCAACCAGAAGTAGGTTTTTTTTTTTTGTCGAAAAGTTTACCGCAGAATATTTCCGAAACTGCATCGGCGATTTCGTCGAAATTTTATATCTATAGTTTTCACGTTAGCCTTAAGAGATACTGTGATTTTGGTCAACATCTGACTACCGGAAATGGCAGTTTACTCTTGAACGATTTTTTGTTTTTTATTTTTTCGGCCTTTTAAATATGTATTATCGTCACAATATTATAATGTTGTACTCCTGAGTAAAATTGCTAGTTACGAAAAAATAATCATTAAAATCAGTCAACCGGAAGTAGTTTTTTTTTTTTTTGTCGAAAAGTTTACCACAGAATATTTCAGAAACTGCCCTATTGATCAAGTCGAAAATTTATATTTATAATTATCATATAAAATTTAAGAGTTGATAAGGTTTTGATTAAAATCCGCCGACCGGAAGTGGTAGTTTTTCTTATTTGAATATATGCCGAAGATCGTATTTTATATACGCGCGCGCACTCAACACAGTAATTTCATGATATGTACATACATATGTATGTATTTTGATTGGTGTGGTGGTGGTGTATGCGTTTTATTTACTTACGTACTAAAAAAATTAATTTCGTTACTCTTTGTATTCCTCAAATATATGGATAAAGTCATGGGTTGGCTACACCCGAATTTTTTTTCTTTTTAACAACTTCGTATACGAGACTATGGTCTCTGTGGTCATTTCAGGGTACACACGGGGGGCTTATTTACACAATTTGTACAAAAATGGACACAGCCGCGGTGCGAGGGAGACCGCATATACGGGCGAGCATCGGAGCGAGCGAGAAAGCTTGAGCCGCTTCTATCGATGTGTGCGTGTGTAATGACGATCGGACCTCGGAAGCAGCGAAATAAGCCGACCGAAGCCGAACGTTGACGATTCCAAGTTGACGATTCCAACGAGCATGTCGCGCTGTTACGCCGCTTGGGGGCGCACGTTTCTATTGTTGTTTTTTGTGTGGAGGGGCTTGAGAAGTCAACATCGTCGGAGGTGAGGTATGCAATCTATCCCAATATGAAATAAATATTATAACAGTAATGGTGCATTGGAGTCCTCGGCTTTTTTTTTTTTCGTTTCAGGGCAGTCAAATAATTTAAGTCATGCGAATCCATCGCTGCACATCACATTGAACTGTCAAATTCAATGCACTTTCGACAACAATCGATGACCTAACCTATAATAATGCCCACATAGTTAAACATCGAAAGAATTTAAAGAATCTACAAGCCAGTTCCGTTCAGTATTTCAGAACATCATCTTAGGTGACACGTCATATTAATTCGAGCATATATTTATAATGTAGCTCACTCCATGTCACTTGTAATTTCAACTGAAATATTATAAATAAATGAATCATCGTCTATCATTTCGAGCCACATCACCACATCGAAGAGTCTACTGCTGGATTGTCCGTATAACTGAGGAAAACATAACATATGTACGTACATACATTTCGAATGTCTTAAACTTTTTTGAGAACAACATTTTCGTTAATTACACCGAGCACTATACGTACATAAAAACACGTTTTTTTCGAGTTACCCGAACGGAGGCCCAAAATTATTATTAATTGTAAAACAAAAATATTGAGCTGGAAAATCAATCATTATGAGTGTGGTGAAATTAAAAATTGGTCGAATAAACGCATAATGGCACGGAAAAAAAAATAATATATTTTTTGACTTTTAAAATACGCTAGATAATAATAATTACGAGTATTTTGAAGCGATGAAATATCACAATCAATAAAAAAAAACATCTGACTAGTGATTCCAATACTCACTTTGAGCAAAGCGATACTTTATTTTGAATTATACATAGACCGCAAAAGTCAAAAAAAAATTAAAAATTGACCATTATTTTAAACGCGCTCATATTTCAAGTGCTAAGTGCTCAAGTGCTAACCAACAAATTATATTATCATATTCGGATTCAGTGGGTCAAACTTTGTCTTTTTTGTCCCATTTTCACATGGAAATAATGACATACATATGTATATATATTTTGTTTTTATGGAACAGAAACGTATCTACACATTTATGTCATATTGGATATACATACAATGCATTGTAATAAATTGATATTGTGTAGATGTAAAGAGTTCGATATGCCTGCCGTCAAATCTAATTATTATTAACAAGTATGAAAATATTCATTTGAGCCATTAGAGCCAGTTAAGGCCTTCTGCGTCACAATGGGGTTGCAACAATGAACGCTATGATTGAAGGGACGTCGTCGCAGGACAAATGACGCCATCAAGGACGACCTTGTCGGTCAAATTAATTAACGGGCAAGTGGAGAGGTCTTGTCTAATGTTAAAGGTCCGACAAACAGCGATTATGCGGCCTTTGTCACGGCTGTTGTGCCAGAGCCAAAGGTCTTTACGCTTCCATAAACAAAACTGGGGGAATGTCGCGGCCAACCGCAATACACTGAATTATCCACCCCCTCACACTAACCACCGCATGTCCTCCACGCCAGAAAACAATGGACAACCCTCTTTAGACCACCCTTATCAGCTTATGGATAGTGTCCATGTGAATACGTTCTAATAATCCCCTCCGTGCCCTCCCCCCCCTTTCGAACGGACTCTAAAAATATACATTTGAAAGCTTCAACGCGCATTATAATATTAAATTTTATACGAGGTATCGAAAGCTCGACGGCGAATCAAGATCACTTTGATCGCAAGACAATATACCCAATAGTATACGTCGTATCAAAATTAATCTTCGTCCCTATGTATACGAGACATTGTAGCGTGTACCAGTATGAACAGTGAATATGGGGAAATTTTGAGGAAAATATTATTATGTTTTCTCTCTTGCTATTATGTAGTCTTTTCAAGATAAAGTTTAGCGGGGGTGTTGCCTACAAAAAGCTCCAAATCATGAAAGTTTTTGCGAGCAATAGGTGATTCGAGCAAAAAACCGGGAAAACGGAAGTTAAATATTAAAAGTTGAGAAGTTGTTTTGTTGTGTTTAAAATATAACATCTACACAAATAAAATACACAAGTGTATAGTATTTTCGTTCAAAATTAGCACAACAAAACAAAATTTATATTAATTTCTACATAACTTGTATAAATAGGTGATTTATATACATATGTATGTTAGCCGCCTTGAAGAGAAACACCTCCTTTCTCCCCAAGACCCTCACATGAGGCCTGCTAAAATAAAATAAAGAAAACGCAAAAAAAAAAAAAATAATAATTTGATTTGATTGATTAATGTGATTTTTATACAAAAAATAAGAAAACTTTATCTGTGTATTGAAGTAATATTTGTAACTGCGTTTTCTAAATTGGATCCGCGGTTTTTATTAATACACCCGACTCATAATAATAGTCTCATTAATGTGAACAGTAACGCGTGCGCCGACAAAAGGAACAAAAGGTGCTCGACATCTTTGTGCCAGTTAATTGAAATCAGAGGCAACTCTCAATGAACCAATTCCTTAGTCTCGGCTTCGTAGAAGGATTTCATATACATACATACATACATAGTACATCATCACCTGCTGTCGACGTAAAGCTGGACGTCCGACTTCGAACAACCCCCTTTGTACTAATTATTTTTAGTGGGGCCGCGATAAAGTGTCCCCTTATCAATTTTAGTGAGCGACGCGGTGCTGATTGGGCGGATGAACGTAAAAAGCTCGTAAAAGCTCACAGGCGTGTACGAAGAAGGGGATAGAGCCTTATTCTGGGTCACGTGGCAACAGCTGACTACCCTCCTGCCACCCCTTAGAGCCATTCCCAAGGCCGTGTGTCAACCCAACGTTTATTCGCGGAACGAATATCCGATATCATTTTTTCCCCTCAGAGATTACAGCATACGGTGACTTTTCCTTGGATGCTCTCGCATTTTCCGGATGTCCATAAAAACGACTTGTGTGGTCAGGAACACGGACAAGTCTGTGCAGATAGTTAAACCGCGTATTATGTTAGCCTTTCAGCTACATAAATCTAAATGTACGAAGTGTCATACGAAAAATCAGATATTTTTTAAAAGAGAATTTTGACGTGAATACGTCTATACGCGGACCAGTATACATAGGGTACCAGTACGGAAACGGCGGTGTTACGTTTGGATGGACATACATTCCAATACTATAACTACGTTACTTATTAGTAACGATTGACATGAATATTATTTTATTCGCTCGGGTATACGTCTACGATGCATTTATGACCTTAAGTTGGCACTGTGCGTGCGCAAGGCGCGGAGGAGGGGGCGTATTTTCTAACTGCTATTTTGGACGTTTTTGGACGTTTTTACAAAAAACATACATATATCATCAGAAAGAAGATCTAATAATCTATCGATTAGTACCAAAATGTATGTGACAGAAAAAGTGAAACGGTATCGGGAACATCAGAAAATCAACGCGGCGCGCAGGGAAAACAACGGCGCGATCACTTCGACGGCCACTGTTTACCACAGGCCAATGATAAATAAAATTGTAATCGATTACTAGTTAAGACTTTATTCGTTATCTATATATATATAAATGAATGTCTTTCTGTTTGTTAGTTTGTTTGTTTGTCTGTTTGTTTGTCTCTTATAGGCTCCTAAACCACTCAACCGATCGCGATGAAACATTAAGGACTTATTGTGATCATGCCGGGGATGGTTTCTGCGAAAAAAAATCAGGAAAAAACGGGAACGGGAACGGGAACGGGCCTGCTCACGCATCAGATAACGTACTATGAACGGGAACGGGAACGGGATTGGGAACGGGATCAGGATCGGGAACGGGATCGGGATCTGGAACAGGAACGGTATCGGGCATTGCAACGCATGCCGGGTCAGCTAGTGCCAAATAAAAATGTATTAATGTATCCATTTTCATGCTTTCATTTCATTATCATATTCCAAATAAAATATTAGCCGCTAACGCAGACGTATTCACGGAAAACATACGGCCGTGTTCGACACAGCCACACCCCGAATTTTTTGTATTACTCTAAGTATAAGAACAGTCAAATAATAAAATGTTAGACAGATACAGTATAAAAGCAAACTATGTAAGTGTATAGGCACTTTGTATTTCTGTCTTTGTTGAGTGAGTTTTTCTCTAGAAGAAAGATAAGTGAGGATTTCTTAGCAATTCCAGCTTTTAGTTGAAAGCTCACGTCTACAGAAGCCGGGTCAATGGTCTCGTTAGAGCCGACAGTTTCAACTATCGACAGTGCTCTTTTACGCATATCTTGACTGGACATTTTATGTCGTGATAGTCGTAAATTGACAGTTAACACTGATTGAAGCAATTCGAAGCTTCGTCGATCGTAAAAAGCTCGCCGAACGTGACTTTGGAGCTTTCGACTGTTAAACGTCGTCACAAATTATAAACATTTTAGATTGAAAAAGTAACTTGTAACTATGTAGATATAATAAACTAACAGTGGGGTAATGTTGTATTTTAACAATAGCCGACATGTAACGATAGTCTTGCTATGTACATATGTATGTATACTGTGGCTTTTAATAACGGAGAATGTTCGTGTTTTGAAACGGCTTCCGTATTATAATAAGATCACGTCTAAATTCATAAATTAGCATTGAATTGAGTTAACACATCAATATCCAATTACTATGTTGCGAAGGAAAATTATTTAAATTGAAATTTACTCTACGGAATCGTTATAATGCGCGAATTATACTTTGATATGACTAAAATTGCTTTTTCAGCACAAATTGAAAAATAAAAGAAGAAATTATTTCAACGTAAATTAAAAACAAACATTTTCAGTTGGGAAAAAAAAATATTTAATTGAAAAGATAATGGACACGCCTCCAGAATTATATTGTAAAATCCTCTAAAACGACTTTTACGCTAATTTGACGTGAGCGCTTCTATTTGTCGACGTTAATTAATTGAAAATAAATATTTTCGAATGATAAATATCTAATTTTTTTTACAATGCATGTATATTTTTACAATGCGTCCATAGTCGAATCATCAAATTGTAAAATGCTGAAAATTCTATTTCGTACTCCAAATTTAAATGGACGTATCAACAAGTTTGGCAACACAATTGGCATGTAAAATTCGAATCCGCAGCGGCGAAAGGGTTAAATGCCACCGGGATCGTAAGTAACCATTTCTCCAGCGGGTATAAATCAGCGAGCGTGTAACAAGCCGAGTGTAACGGTCCGTTTAAGCACGTGCACTGTTGTTGCAGACGAGATCTGCATGAACAAAACGTTTCAGAAACTCCGAAAGTACACTCTGGAGGGATCGAAAAGTGGCCGGTGCGGGAAAAGCGTGGTGGAAAACTTGAAAACTTCCGCACACAGAAAAATGCAGCGCGTAATTGAAAAATTCAAATATGCAAAACGACCGCGGCTAGAACAAAAGCTCTTATTTAAATTTAAAATGTTTCCCGCCAGGATTCTATTTTCTTTATACTTCAAATTAAAATATACAGAATTAATTAAATTAATTATTTTGGGTACCCCAACGTTGAATTTATACAAAAATAATATAAATAGTAAGTGGAACATACATATCATTACACATGGGAGCATACATATGTATAAGGCAGGAATTGAAATCAAAATTAAATTGAGTACAGAAACCTGTGTACCAATTTTCATTTGTAAAACGACTCGTTTAACTTGTTAAATTATCCCTAAAAAGATAAACGAAATTCGTTAACACTCTGAGCCTTTTATCGCATCGCATATTTGACTTGAGCTCGATATCCGTTTCATATCGCGTTCACCTCCAAACCCACCCTCCGATTTCAATTAAGTCTAAGGTCAATAAAAAAATTCCGTATTTACTGGACGGGTGGGTGAGTGGAGAAGTAGATTGGTGGAGCAGGGGAAGCTGAATCTTTTTTTTTTTTTTTGCCACGTGGGGTATTTCATGCGCTTTGGCAAATTGAGAATTCGCTTTATTTTACGGCCGCTAAGCGAAAGCTCTCGTATTGTTGCCGGAGCTTTTGCTCGCCCAGAGAGAGAGAGAGAGTTTTCCACTTTTCCGATTGCCGATCGCAATCTGACCGTAACGCATTAAACCTCAGTCAATTTGTGTACCACTCTCTGCAAACCAAATGCTAGCCCCCATTACACGCTTTCAACAAAATAAACTCACATTCATATTCACTTTCAAAGTTTGAAAATCATACTTAAAATATTTAATATACAGTAGAACCTCGATTATCCGGACTAATTGGGGATGAGGGTAGTCCGGATAACCGAAAATCTGAATAATCGAAAAAAAAAATTATAATCCAGAGGAGAAAGAAAAATATATCTATAATAGATACATATTATTGTGAATGTTTTTATTAAAATATGTACACATATGTACATAGATATAAAACTTTAATTTTAATTATTGATAATTAAAAAAATCAATTGATTTTTGCTTAAAATTAACTTTCCTTTTAGAAACCGCCAAATCACGTATACTTTTGAGAAATATAAGTTGTCTTGAGTTATATTCTTCCTATCTTTCATACCACTTCATGGCAACATTTAAACACTGAAAAGCGCTTCAGAATGTTTAATACCAACATTTTCCTCCTCGTTGACAATCTCCTCATTGTCTTCTTTCTTCTAAAGGTGTATCAGATATTTCCTCATCATTGAAAATTTAGAATATAGGATCGTTCGCATCACAATTTAACCGCTCGATGACATCCTCTTTATCGCATTCGCTGCATATTGCAATTTGTGCTATTGTATACGTGATGTCTTCTATATTAACCGATTCAACGAGATCTACATTACTGAAACGGTCTTTTCAAAAGTTTGTTCCATGATTTTTTTAATGTTGACGCATTTACAGAATCCCAACTCTCTACTGCCATGTAGCAACAGTCCTTTAAATTGATCTTCTCGTGGAAACTGATAATTGATTCTTCATTATTTTCGTCTGCTAACAATAGTCTTCGAAAGATCTGTTTTCGATATAAACGCTGTCACGTTTCTATTACCCCCTGATCCATCAGTTGTATTAAAGACGTGACATTTGGCGGAAGAAATTTCACCACAAACATTTCATCAATCCCGTTTAAGCATTCCATTGACGGTGCATTGTCGAGTAATAACAATACTTTTCCCCTCTTATCTATTGAATTTTGAAATTTTTTCACAAAAAAAAATTATTAAATCCATTCCGGAATTCCGGATGATCGAAAATCCAGATAATCGAGGTTCTACTGTATCAAATATAATATAATAATCAAATAATATAATAATAATAATAATCAAATAAATCGACAGCTATTTGTACTTGTTATGTATTATAATCGAAGTCCATTTTAAATGTAACGTTCAAATTCTCGATGAAGCTAAGTTACCGTTTAAAAGCGATACTTTTGACTTGAAGAAGACTACCCGTTCCACTGGAACCAGCCTTGGGGCCCATTCATCACGTTATCCGAAGACGTATCAAATTAAGAGGGCCCCATCAACCCTGAGAAACTTCTTCCTTTTGTCACGGACGATATTTACTATGAACTATCCACGAGATTCATAACCCATCACAGATGCGAGCCGTTAGATAGGACCCATCTTGGGCGCCTTCCTCTCCTTTGTCAACTCCGGATCTTACCCCAACCCCTTGCCTTTATTCACCCGTCTCCTTATTCACACACCCCTGTCTCGGATATTCAAGAACCCGTCGCGACCTAATTATTCCGCCCCGATTACGCCCAAGGGGTGGTTCTTTTTCTAATCTGAAACTTGCTCGGTCTTTTGTACGTACCCCATTAGACGGTCGATGCGCGAGATTTTTTTTAACGACGAACAAGACAAAAGCTCCTTTCGATTTAATTTTTTTTTCAAATCTCCAGTCTACAATTATTCTTTTGAAACAACCCTTTTGGCCGCCGTTAATTAACAAAGTACCGTCCCCATTGACCATTCATCGATTCTGCGTATAAATTGAATTTTCAATATCGAAGAAAAGGAATTTCAAATACTCCGTATTTCAATATCGGCTTAATTAATTTTGTTTTTATAAAATCGCCATGTTAGAATTTTAAAAATGTTAAGAGTACAAAGGCAATTTTCTATCTGTTTTCTCTGCGGTGTCATTAACGTTTTGTGTGGGGTGGTGGTAGTCTCGCCTGAATTACGTGCTTTTGCTGCAACAACAACTCCGTTCCGACTTCTTTTTGGTCTGAAGTGCCTAGTCTTGTTGCCGACATGCTCAGACCAGACCGGAAATCAGACAGGGCGGTGTATATCCGCCCAAACACTCGCCAGATCCGCCCTTGCGCTGTTACACCACAAAACTCAAGGCGATACATCTTCTTATACAGCTTACTGCACTCCTTTGACTATTTTATGTTACATGAGCGTTAATGGCGAACGGCTCAGTAATAAATAAAAACATAAAATAAAGCGATTGCAAAAAAAAATCATTTTATAATAATGTGGATTTCAAATGTTTGACCAATTATGTATGTAGATATATGTATGTAGGTATCTCGAACAAAAACTTTATAATTCCACTATTACAAAAGTCTGAAATTTTAATTAACTTAAAAATTTAAAACCAACTAGCTATGTTATATATATTTAGTCTAATATTAAATCATCAAAATAATTTTTTCATAAAGCACCCTTAGAAAAGTTGAAAACGTTAAATATTTCATGAAATTTAATATGCTCGTAATATATTTTAAATTTAATGAAGAATTTAAATTTGTTTTACTTTTTTTAAATTCTAATTTATTTCAGCGTGCTTTTATTTTTCCAAGAAAACTTTGTACGTTTTTATTAGTTTGGCTCGAAAAATCCACAAAAAATGTAATGTACAATTTGCGCACATTTAATTTTTGAAATTAAAGAATTTAGTAGGTATAATAATAAAGTCGTAACCTAATACATTCTAGGAAAATATTACTCTACTCTTATGTATAAACACTCGGAGCGTGCGATTTATTTAATAAAACTATTTGATCTACGCCTGCTACAGACTACATATTACTAGAGCAAACAACGCTAACTTAATTCTTATCATATCAATAATGAAATTACTTAGAATGTCTCCCGTAAATAGTCTAAAAAAAAAAACTTAAAGCAAAGTCGAAATTAAATTACAACTGCACTTGGAAAAAAAGGATCGTACGAAATTACATCAAAGACTGGTTGGCACCAAAGGCGAAATCAATGAAAGGTTAATCCCATTAATAAAAAAAAAAGATAAAGGACGAGTGTGTTTGTTGGGTTTTTTCATTTTTTTTTAATCAACGGTGGAAAGCTGGAAAAGGAGCAAATCCAACGACGAGCTTCTCGGAAGATTCATTAAGACAACGGACTTTCTTTGTGGGTCACGACTCCCACGCGAAAGCAAGGAGAGAACCTTCTTCATTCCAAGAAAAGGGCAAGGAGAGATTTCTTGCTATACGACTCACTGCACAATCACTAAGATAACAAGATTTTGATTTAGTAGCATGCATAAGTGAAATGTGTCACATACCGATTTTGGGCACGTACAGGTTGAGGTAGAGGCAGTCTTCTGAATGGTTGGCCAGCAGAGGCAGCAGACGTTGCAGATGAGCCACCCGAGCCCTTGGGTGCATCAAAAGTGCATCAGCATGCGTTGGGAGGGTTGGGAGGGACTGAGGGCAAGCTGATGCGAAGCGATCGGCCAATCTTGGACTTCGCCATTGAGACGGTGTCACTGGTGGCATGTACCTAAAATAACACAAAAATGAATCAAAATTCAACGAAAAATAGCCGCATCAATGATTTTCAACGTTTGTTGTAACAAACAACAAAATACTGCACATACAAACGATGATGACTGAAGTGGAATATAATCGAAGTTGTTGAAGGTAAAAACGATCGCTGAATGTTTTTCCATTGTATTCAATAACAACATCAAATATGTGCATATATTTATATTATGCATAAATCTATATGCGTTCATTTTAATTATTTGTATTTATAGCCTCAATAATATACGCTAAAAGTATGTAGGTATATTAAATTTGTTGTTGGTTCAGCATTATTATTATGATGTTCGACCATTCGTATCGTAGGAAATAATAATATTGGGTCTAGACATCACTCGCATGGGTGACTTATAAATGCCTGCTGTATATTATTAGTACTCGAAGTGAACTTTTTATACTAGATAGGGGTTTTAAATATTACATAAATTTAGTCAAAGTATAGTCTATTTATGTACGTATAGTTATATATGTATGTATTTATGTACCTACACATACGTCTATATAACACAATAGAATACCAAACAAAATAATCACTATATATTAGTTTTTGCACTAGTAATCAAAATTTTACCCAAACTAGAATTTGAAATATAATAGAAACTCGGTTATACTAGTAACTATAGTCATTTTTATTTAAACTTGTGTGCTAGTGTAAAAATATAATAAATAAAACATAGTCGTCCGATCATTAATCATACTTTTATCTTATTTTAACTGCTTTATAACCTACAAGTCTACGTATGTATACACTATATAGGTAAAAACTTCTTAATTATTTTTAAATTGCTCTGCCATACTTGTATTATGAGCCATTTCTGATTTTTAATCAGTTTAAAGACACCGCATCCCTCTTGCAGCAATTTTTCAATGAATATCTATGCTGTGTATGTATGTACATATGTAAGTATGTATGCGTCGCATACTAAAACGACCGCATACTTTGGTGCAACTTTGTGCATATCCTATATATATATATGTACGTACACACCAGCATACATACATATATATGTATGTAGGTAATACATATTGTTTATTTTGCAGTGGCGCGCCCATTAATCTCGGTAAACGTTTTCTATTTTATTTGCGCTCGCTCTGTCGACCATTTGTCTTATCGGCGCTTCAGAGCCGCGTCACAATTCATTGCTTTTTGCCGCCAAACTATAAATTAAGCCGCTGCAAAGGTGAACGGCAAAACGGGGAGTGAATAGGGGGTGGAAAAACGGTAGCACTATGGAGTTGGAAATTCGCGCTATGACAAAAAGGAGAAAATAGGTAAAGCAAAAAGCGCACGTATTTTTCGTTCGCGTCAATGCTCGTAATCTGCCGTCACTGAGGTTACATAAATCGCGCTGCAACCACCCTTTGACTTATTCCGTAGGATTTGTTTTCTATACTGGAAGAATATACTGAAAGATTGCGAGACTCCCATTTGACTAAAAAGTTGTAGGATCGACACTAGACATTGTTGATCAATTAATTTATATTGTATAGAAATTTAAGATTCCATTTGACTATCCATTTCCACGTATGTAAATGTCCTGGCAAATGTATTGTATTTGACTCAATTTGAAGCTAAGCTTCACCTAGTATATTTTGCATAAATGTTTATAATACAAAGTAAACATCTGGTACGTGCTTTATGCGCGTTTGAAGTACATAGTTTCCTTTGAATTAAATTTCAAAAGCACATCTTCACTTCCTATTCGACCCATAAAGCTGAATGGTACCCTCGATAAAATTAAGCCTTCGTACGACCGTCTCCGCAGAATCGGAGAAAAGGTTTTAACCCATTCTCTTCTTCCCCTTAATGGGAATAAAAATAAATGGACGCATTACCTCATTGGCTAAATACGCCGGCGAAGCAGTACTCCGTGTTGTGTTCCTCGGGGATGAAGTTCAATTTTCCGAAATGTTTACGAACGCAATATCAATATGTAAAGTGGCCCTTAGTTTGGGGAGCAAGCAGCCCTATCACAACGTTATTTGTCTAGAGAAGAGTGAACTCCACTCGTCTCGCTCTAATTAATTACAAACTTTATGAATTAGTATTACATTCGGAGCTTGAAACTATCATATGAATATGCTATTATTTCATAACATAACATACAGATTCATGAATTACAGCTCATTTTTCAAGGGGTAACAGTCGATAGATATAGAGTTGATATCTTTCATGTTTACCATAAATTAACTTGAATACCATGAAAACACTGTATTAACAAATTTCATTAGATTTTTTTTTTCTATAAATATGTATCTCACAAATAAACCAGATTTAGAGTCAAAAGCACGCGACATAACATATGTAGTATATGTATGTACATTATACATACATATGTACACACATAATTACACAATCAAACATCATTTTCACGAAAAAAACTTGATATTTTCACACTTATTGTCTGTTTTTTGAGACAAGAGAGTACGGAGACTTACATATGTACATATATTATAAAAATGTTAGTGCCTACTAGAAACGTTAACGTAATCCTAGTTTCCGGTATAGGTACATACACTAAAAAATGCACCAATTACGTTTTGCGTGTCCTTTTCCATGGTAGACAGGCTACGTTTATAGTGGACGCGTGTTTCGACGAACAAAATTGTCTTGACGTGAACACATTGTGTTTGTTAGAAATGAGTGGTGAGTTCTGCGTGTTCTGATGAAAACTGTAAGTTGGGCGTAAAACATCACACTAAATGAACGTTGACAATTTATGTATACTTTTTGGACAGTCCTTTGTTGAAAATATGTATATTAATGATTAGTCAAAAAATAAAATATGTAAATTAATTGTTTACTTCAAGAGAGACGAACGGAGAATAAATACCACACGTTATTTAAAAATCTGTCGAGTCAACCAGATAAATTACCAGATAGAGTAGGTACCTAGATATGTTAGAATGAAACCGAGCACACTTCTTTATATTCTTAATGGACTATATTTTAACAGCAGAAGAATTTCCGAAAAATGTCCCTTTTTGATATTTTTTGCATTTCATATGACATACATAGACTACTATTTGTGAACACTAAGACCCGGAACACACCGGGCGACTAGTATGCCGATTATTTGCGCGACCAGACCAAATGTATGCAGTTGTATGGAACAACTCGAATATAAAGTTTCGAGCGTTCCGTGGTTAGGCGACGCAGCCAACCGTCAGGCGGATTCTTGCGTCACTATATAGTAATGGTATTATATACTATCTCTTCTCAAAAAACAGACTCAAGCTTGTTATTATAGACAATAACAAACCCACTTGCAACAGCCCACTCCATGTCACGTGTGGTGTGAGGCTTTAGTGTACGTGCCGTGCCACGTATGCTAGCGTTCAACATCACATGTGGTGTGTCCAAAAAGTACTCTCTCGTTTAAAAAAAAAAACATACTATACCTATTGATAACGTAGAGTCCTGTAGAACACCTTGGTTCAGCGGTCGCCAACCTTTCGGACCTTACGGACCACTAAACTCAAAATCTCGAATCCCGCGGACTACTACATATATTCATTATTCATTATGAAAATTGCCAGTTATGACGTATGGATATGAAACTTGGATGCTAAATTCAATAATGCCACGTAAGAACACAGCATTGAAAGATGTATGCTTGGTATAACAAGAAGAGATCGTAAGAGGAATGCACGGGTAAGAAATATGACCGAAGTGGCAGATATAGCAGAACGTGTGAAAAAGTTGAAGTGGCAATGGGCTGGACACATAGCGAGAAGAATGGATGGCAGATGGACGTGAGAAATACTGGAATGGTAGCCGAGAGGATGTGAACGAAAGCGAGGTAAAACCGAGTGGAATATGGGCTGATGAATTGAGAAGAATGGGTGGAGTCAAGTGGATGCAGATTGCTTAAGACAAGATGAATACACGGGTAAGAAGTATGACCGAAGTGGCAGATATAGTAAAACGTGTGAAAAAGTTGAAGTGGCAATGGGCTGGACACATAGCGAGAAGAATGGATGGCAGATGGACGTGAGAAATACTGGAATGGTAGCCGAGAGGATGTGAACGAAATCAAGGTAAACCGAGTGGAAAATGGGCTGTTGAATTGAGAAGAATGGGTGGAGTCAAGTGGATGCAGATTGCTCAAGACAGACAGGAATAAAAGAGGATTGGAGAGGCCTTTATCCAGCAGTGGATGGTGAACGGCTGAATATGATGATGATTATGAAAGATGCGGACCACCAAAACTCTCTCGCGGACCACCGGTTGGCGATTGGTGCTGTAGAACACCTTAGTTTATCTTGAAACAAAATGACTGGAATAGACAGAGGCAACAAGTATCAACATTTAAGTGTCAAAAAAAATGTTGCTGGCACAAAATTTTAGCACTTGTTGTCCATTCCTTAAATTAAATAAACCCCTTAGGCCGGTAACGCACTTGGCAGCCTGGCTGCGCAGCCATAGCCGCGGCAGCCAGAAAAACGTGCACCCAGTTCAAGCAGCCAAAAGAGCAGCCAGAACATACATTTCCTTTGCCAAAAACATCTCGTGTTGGCTGCGGCAGCCAGTGGTTGACTGTCTGGCTGCTGCGTATCGGAGCCCGTACCTGTGGCTGCGCAGCCAGAGTTTTCTGGCTGCCTTAGTGCGTCATCAAACAGGCACCCACATACATTTTTAACATCGTTGTGGGTGCCGCGGCCATAACTGCGCAGCCAGGCAGCCAAGTGCGTTACGGGCCTTAAAGTCTAACCTGAGACTGCCAATAGGTGGAGTGGCGTAAGGTACGCCGAGGAACGCTTCGACAGGGGGGTGCGCGTGGACAATAACACCTCTGAGGGGTCCGTACTTCGTGCGCACGACCCTTGTGGAGTACTTGTGCACCGGCAGCGAGGATCCGCCGGCGCCCAGTGTCATCGCCAGTGCCACCAGAACAGCCAGCCAACTGCTCCAGGGGCGGCGGGGGCGGCTCGACCCACCGCAGAGTCCCACACCATACCGCGGACACAAACACTCGAAACGGGCGTAGTATTTGACTCGAATGTAGCTTCCGGTGATCAGTTGTCGTGACGAGACATCTGTTACTCCTGCGTCTGTTACGTCCGCAGGTTGCTCGCGGCGCATGACGTCACACTTGGGACGTTTCGCGCTTGCCACACCGCCGCATCTTCCGACACACTATAAGGACGAGACTTCATCTATTTGAGTGTTGCCACTGGTGCTGCTGTTGTTGTTGCCGGTGCAGGTTCCGGAACCGGGTCCACAAGACCCGGACATCCTCGATCCGTCCCCGCCGAGCGTACTCCGGATCATGATCGCCGTGTGTCTGAAATCGTACAATGAATCCCATTAAAATAAATTCTGACAACTACCACACATGTATAGTCAACCTTTTAAATTAATCCGTCCGAAAAGCGTACAGCTCGCTCGTAAAGCTCGGAAAAGTATACCCGAGATAGAACTACCGCGCGAAGCTCGACAGCGTAACTCTGTCCGGCCCATCGTTAAGTTTTACTTTTCGAATTCGATAAGTAAGAATTGATGTAACGAATCGGAAGCGGACGACCTATTCTCCATTCCGGTTGTACGCTTGTTTGCGTGAGGCTCGTCTTCTACTTACATATACATGTACATACATATATAGGTCGCCGTAAAAGTTCAGAGTTTGCACACAACTTTCGAAAGAAGGCCAGGTAGAGAGGGACAAGTTTGCAAATGCTAATTTGTCGAATATTTTATTCAAAAAGTGACATCAATAGAAGATGTATTATGAAAGTGTTCGTACCTACCTACTCCGTAAATGCGTCAAAGTAAATGGATGAAAGCAACTTTAGGATTTGGTGTTTATTCATTGAAGGTGAAAAAAAAAAGCACTTCACAGCATTGGCTTTGGTGGGAAATGAAAATAATTTGAAAAGAGAATTCAAGTGTTCGGTTTCATAGCCCCCCCCCCCCCTCCCCCCTTGCTTTCCCTGTGTTTCCCTTTCACGGTGAAATAGCTTTGAACGCAGTTTTAATGAATTTTTAACATAATTTCGTACTCATTAAAATTTCAATTATGAACATCACTGCTGTATACCTACCATTTTATAAATTAACCACGATTTAGCAAGTTTCGGTAATTTGCGATAACTCTGTTTCGTTATCAATATTAATTAAGAAATAATATATTTAACAATGTGAACGATTTTTTCAAATGTCAAAATAAATGTGAAATTTTAAGGCACACACGTCGGTGAAGCGTCGAGTTTCAATCATAGAAAATTGAGGCGTCGCGACGCGTCGGAGCATACGAGGAATCAGAAGGTTGACGTTTGATGAAAAGAAAAATACGCTTTTTTTTTTGTGCAAAATGAGTGCGGGGATGTTCATTAGAGAACACAAGAGATCCGCAAAACCCTCGCAGCAAAAAATATCGATCTTCATTAACGTCACAGTCCTACCAAATTAGAGGCATCGCAAAGGTGAGAATATCAAAATTTAATAATACATATTTGTTTACCATAAAACTTCAACCTTTACGTAGAATTTTATCGGTAACTTTGTTACAAAATAGCAGATTACGTATTACAGAAATACTATTACGTTGAAATTTTTACGGAAAAGCAAATTAAATTGATCTGAAAAACAATAAAAATAAAATATTTTATTACGAATGCTGCTCGTATCGTATCATTCCAAGGAATAAAACGTACATTCCACATTGTATCAATATATACGACGATATTAATATAGAATGGAAATCGTATCTAGACAACGTCACATCAAGAAGTAAGAGCAATATACAAACAACATAAAAAAATAAAAAGGAAAACACTTATCGTTTCCATCTTATATTTCCAAATACAGAATTACGTATATTATTGAATAAAGTATGCGAAAGCTCGGCGTTTCGACCGTGCGGAAAAAATAAGGAAGACGTGAACGAATTTAGGGTCACCTGGAGGCTGGAGTTCCTGCGTCCATAAATCGGACATTTCCGGGAACAGCTGGAACGGCAGCTGAAGGTTGTCGTTTCAGAGGAAAAAGCTCCAGACAAGATAGACTCGCAAGGCAGTGAATTTATACGAACAGACACACCTGACTGGGGGTACACGACTCATCCCTGCCGGGAAGAACTCCTTTTTGAAATAAAGCTGAGAGGGAAATGAAATCTTCTTATGTATTATTTAAGCCGCGGGGTTTTCACACCGTGAGACTTTTGCATTTTTACCGGATGTGTGCATTTGCCCGCGAGTAAATACATATTATACACGCGGTGACGCTTATTACATTTTGTTTTAACTGCATCTAAAAACTAATCTGATTCGTTTTATATTTTGTATTCAAAGTTTTACATAGCATCACTTTATGAAATAGCTTTCTGCAAATGCTTTCTGGAAAGCGACACTGGATGCATATGGTACGAGTACGGGGGTACTACGATCACGTCAATTGTGTTGCGCTACGCCAGATTTTATTCAATTTTCAATAATTCAATTCAACGTATTGATTTTATTTCCATACTCTGAAAACTCGTTTTGAAACCGTCCACGGTAAAGTTTTTTCGACCCAGCAAAATAAAAAAAAAAGCTCAAACGACCGCATCTGACGAGGGTTCCTTCGGCGACACACTCCGCTCAATAATTTAACGTGCACGGGATTGGAATCTCTCTTTTTTAACGCGTTTGTTTTCGCACTAGCGCATTATACAACGTCAACGACAAGAAAGAGGACAAAACAACCCTCGAGTCGATGGAAACGAGAGACGGTTGTGTGTATGTACGACACTTCAATTTGGGCAAAGAGGTTTGTTAGCGAAACACAATCATATTCGACACTGAAGGAGAAATCGCAAAACGAGAAATAAAGTAAATAATAAACGAAAAGAGGAGAATCGAGAGGAACGTGCACGAAGCTCTGAGAATTAAAGAACCATTTTTGCCCTATTGAGGCACGCGTGTGTGCGTCTGTGTATTTGTGCGATGGCCTTTTGTTAGACATTTTTCCGTTATGATGACTCACTTCAGATGTGTTTATACAAGGGCTGATCAAAAAATTATAGAACGCCTTCAGACATTAGTTTACATGAAATTCTTCAATTCACTTCTCACTTCTACTGATAGAATTTCAGAACAACAAGTATATCTATGTACAGTGTTCGACTACGATAAAAATTATATAATAACTTATATACAGTGTTCCGGAACTTATTGGTCAGTCTATACATGTAGATACGTATAGCGAGGACGAATAATAAGAACAGTTTGAATGGCGCGAATCCCATCTTTATCTAATATCGTGGCAAAGTGTGCGAGCAAATAAAACGGCAAACAAAAAGAAACGAGATATCCTAAATTAAAAAAAAAAGAATACACATACAATTGCGTATTTCCGTTTCGGCGCGTCGCTTGGACTAATTTTGCAAACGCTCACTACGCCTACGTTACGAATTTCTTGTACGAATACGAAAAAAATAAGAAATCGTGCACAAATTAGGTCGCGTACTGAAAAAAAAAATTCGGGTGTGGCCAACCCATGACTTTATCCATATATTTGAGGAATACCTTAAAGACTAACGAAATTAATTTTGACACTTGAAAAGTCAAAAATCAAATTTTGCTTGAACCGGAGAATATTACCTCGAACGCATCATCATAACACGTAGCAAACAATTTTCAATGCATACTGAAACACGATAAACCGTCACTTCTACTATACCGATTTTGATGAGTTTTTTTTTTTAACTCACCATTGCTATAATAATTCTAATTTAATAATATTATGAAGATTCAAAATAAATACATATAAGGGCGAAAAAAATAAAAAATCATGCAAGAGTAAACTACCACTTCCGGTCGGCGGATTTTGATCAAAATCATAGTATTTCTTACGCTTTACTTGAAAACTATAGATATGAAATTTCATCTTGATAAACTTTATAGTTTCAGAGAAAAAGTTAAAAACATCAAAAACCAGGAGAAAAAGTACTTCCATTTGGCGGATGTTAAAAAAAATTCTAACATCTCTTACACCCTACGTGAAAATAATAGATATGAAATTTCAGCTTGATAGACTTGATATTTTCGGAGAAAAAGTTAAAGTTAAAAAGTACACCGACATACAGACATTTTCCAGAAATCATGAAAACGTGATCAAGGGATGATATCTGATACAAATCAGTCAAAATCTCGAGGTCGAATTTTCGCACAATCACAATACTTTATCCGATTAGGATAAAGTAAAAACGAAACACGCGCGCATCGTAAAATAACAACGTGAATTAATCAACGGCATAAACGCTATTCAACTATCGCGCGTAGGCTTTATTTAGTTATCGAATAGGCAAAAATACATACATAGTACTACGAGAATTTTGAGCTTAAAACCGACTTCGTATGAGAAGGAAATAAAAACGCATAGTAATTGAATGGACAATATTATTTAGTTGCAAGTTTACATGTGTGTGTTATATTATATTATGTATATAAGGTCAGTATTAGTGGCAGTATCTTAATGAGAGCGGTACACGCGCACGCTTTCCGCAGGAAATGGCCCGATTTTCCGGTCCGCATTGTGGCGCTCCGCACGCGATGACGCCGAAGATTTTCCCACAGAATGCGAATGGAAGATGGTACATGCTAGAGATGTTAGATGGGGAGGGTATTCATGGACCCCATACCAAACCACCCTCTTCATCCCCATCGGCCTTATCACCACCCGTTGTCTCGTTTCGGGCACACGTCACGCACGTTCGAACGTGTCGGTCCGTCGGATGAATCCGGACAAATGGTCGTACGTTATGGTGCGGTCTCCCACACGTTCACCATAAGCACTGCTAGGTCCGGAATGCACTGCTTTTCCGCAGGGGAAAGATTTTCGTCTCATAAATCGAGCGAGAATATTTTCAAAAGTTGTGAAATTTTACATTTTCCCACTAAAACTATACAGTGCCGTGCATTGAAATCGCATCACCCCTAAATATTACGAATTCTCTGAATTTCTCGATAGAATGATTCCTAACTTTTATTAATACTCTTTTATTATCAAAAGGATAATGTGTAGAATATTTCGTGAGCTTTTTATTCTGTTCGTATACGGATTTCGAGTGAATAACAACGATCTTTTAAAACATGGAAAATTGTTCGAAACTTGACGTGTCGCAAAAATTTAGTTATCTTCGAGTGGATTATCATACCGAAAAATTGCAGTGCAGCTGAGGTGTCATCAATCAAGTGTGGCACGTTTCCTTAAAAAAATACCAAGAAACGGGGTCCTCCAGGTAGCTGCAGGACGAAAAAACCAACTCCGCAAGAAGATCGAATGATTAAACGAAAGTGTTTAGCCGATCGATTCAAAAATTAGAGGAAAGTTCGTCCAAATTACGGAAAAAATATCAGCGTCAATTACCATAAGGAGTCATACCATTTTCAGCCGTTCACCATCCACTGCTGGATGAGGGCCTCTGCAATCCTCTTCCATTCCTGTCTGTCTTGAGCAATCTGCATCAACTTGAATTCATACATTCTTCTCAATTCATCAGCCCATCGTCCACTTGGTCAACCTTGCATTCTTTCACATCCTCTCGGATACCATTCCAGTATATCTGTCATCCATTCTCCTCGCTATGTGTCCGCCAACTTTTTAAAACGTTCGGCTATATCTGCCACTTTGGTCATGCTTCTTACCCACGTATTCCTCTTACGACCTCTTCTTGTTATACCAAGCATAAATATTTCCATGTTTCTCTGTGTGCACTGGATCTTACGTAACATTCTTGAATTCGGCATCCACTTTTCACAGTCATACGTCATAACTGACAGTACGCATTGGACGTATGCCTTATTTTTTAAGCATAGTAGAATGTTAGATTTAAAATATATAATAGTGTAAAATCTGTCTGGGTCGTTGGGATTACTCTGGCATTGCCAACAACAAAATTTTTTTTAGCGTTGTGTTGGCAACAAGCCACAATCTGTCAAAGCTGGTTTGTATCGACGATTTTATGGCCATACACCCATTCAATCAACGGTATACTTTACAATATTGTTTCACCTACTATCAAACGGGGCAGGGGCTGTACCCGAGTTGGGACTAAGAACTTGCCCTCTTCGTTCGCCCTCATCTAACGGGAGTTTGCTGTGAATCAATTCTTACAAATTACCTCAAAAGAAGAAGCCTACCATTGAAAACTAACGACCACTCGATCTCCGCGGTGAGTCGGTGGGTGAATTTTAATTAATTACAATTTTGGTTTCATTTTACCAATTATATTTATTGCCGATGTTTGTTCTTCAGCTATAATAGTGACTGAATTACAATAAAGTGAAACAAATAATAAAAATAAGAGTTTTGGCAAAAAGGAGCATTTACCGTCTCATGCCCAAGTAATAATGCGATACTTGTCAATAAATAGTTGGATGTACAAATATGCACTGTGTTGAATATGAATCTGCAGTACAATGTATGTATTACATATGTACATACATACATATATACATATATGTACATACATTGTACAGATGTATGCATATGTAATATATCGCGTTCTGTAATGAAAAACCCTTTCAATTTTTAGCAACAAAACAGGTTATGACAATGAGTTGTGTAGTTATATTCATTGGTATTTGTAATAATTGAAAAATATTGCGCACGTGTTGAAATATTCGAAATTGTCTTTAAATAATTTAATATTTTAATCTTAAAAGAAAGAACGAAAAGGAAAACATGAATTTTAATTAAGAAGATGATCCAATTTTATGCGTTTATCAAAAGCCTTTAGGATAAATTGGGTTGTAGCGAGTATATAAGACCTCAATGGGATCTAATTATAAACGTCTTTATACATATTCTCTTATATGAGAGCGTATTATTTATAATAAAATTATATTTCATTTCATTTGCACATCTACATATGTATATAAATAAATTTGACATTGCTTTGGAAACGAAAATTTTATCTTATATGGATTTATATATATAAATCCGAAAAATTGACGAGAGCGTATTGACGTTTTTGGACATTCGAGCTGTGACTTTCGGTACGTAGATATGTACTTCTAATACTTCTTACGGCCGTACAAAACGCGCATAGAATGTTGGTTTAAAGACGTTCAAGTTGTATTTGAGATGTGCGCCAGGGACAACACGAATTTATGTCGGTATATCTATATAAATATTTTTATTTATTCAAATACGGAACGTGGCAAACAATCACTTCACTTTATTTGCCCGCCTTTATGGCAAAAATCACAAACGAATCAGTTCCGCAAACGTATTCCCTTATTTCGATACCGGGGGAAAAATGGGAAAAAAAAAAACACGCACACACACACACACACACACACACACACGAACACAAACATAAGTATTATATACACAACACACGCACACAATACGTAAATAGCATATTTTCCACCTTTGATCCATCACGTAACAAACAAAATAGAAAAATCTAGCGCGTATGTCGATTCGGTTCATTTGAATAAGCGCGCGCACGCGTATGTTTTGTTTTTCGCGCTTCTTTTTATCAAATAAAAGTGAGACCGGCGACGAATCGGTCCTTTCATTTCATTCGTGTGCCAAATCCGTTGGCAAAATTTCAATTTCGTACACCTCCTTTGAAGGTTTGGAGGGGGGGGGGGGGGGGATTGATAAATCGATATAGTATGTCGCGCTGTCTGCTTATCAAATAAAGAGATTGTTGCGACGCAGACTCACCGGATGACATATTTTGAAATGGTGACATACCGTGAGATATACACACATGATGTGTCGAGCAACTGATATGGTGAAAAAAAATTTAGTATTGCCATGTATGTATTTAGCATGCGTTTACTTTCGCTCGAGTTCGATAACCTTAGTAGCAACAAAAGAGTATTATTGGGGTTAGTTGTGAAAGGGGGCCAGGGTTGCTTTTCCAATATCTCGACCGAAAAAATAGACAGTCTTTTTTGGTATTTTGGAGTGGAGGGCAAGGAGAAAAAAATGTTACCCTTTTTACCCAAGTCCTTCTCCGCAGACGAGGATTAATACAAAACAAACGGGACTGCCCCCGTTCAAAAGGACCACCTCTCTCACTCTCTTTCTCTCTCTGCTCCGTTTATTTTCAACGAAACTCCTTCCTCCGGTTATATTTCATGATTCTTTATGCGCTGATATGATTTATGGAATACACTTCTGAAGACTGTATAAAATATTAGCGTGTATCTCGGCTAGGAGAAGCAGTTCTCAGCGTCCATTACACCGGAAAATTGCCGGGGAAGAAACGTATCCCGCGGGACGAAGAGGATGCACATATCATTAGAAATTTACAACACAGATGTACGCAGGAAAATTTTAAATATCTAGTAGGAGACGTAAACAACAACCGTTCGATTCATGCTATAAATACCTCGTTTAACGACTCAACCTCACAATTTCAAATATTGATAACCGAATAAATAAAAAATGATAACCGTATAAGGTATTGAATAAAATAAAATATCATTGAAAATTTTGGAATTGATTCGGAAGCTTTCCGACGATAATTTTTGCACGGAGAAATGAGGTTCTGAATTTGCGAGTGCGAGGCAAATTTTTCGCTTGAAAAATCTCGGAGCGGCAGCCTTGCGGCTGACTGCTTTGGCAAACTGTTGCCCCGGAAACGGGAACGGTAACGTTTCCAGTTCAAATTGGGGACGAGTCAAATGTCAATATTTGCTAATAATTTTCGACAGCCCCTGACATATTCGCGTGTCACGTCTATAATATTTAAAACACCAACATAAATTTGTGAAAGTCTTCCGAATACTAAAAACTACGTAGTGTAAAAATATTCAAACTTGAAATAATAAATAAATTAAGCACAAGAAGTGTAAAATTGTAATTACTAATTTTTGACATAATTATTTGAAATTTTGCTTAGTTACCAAACGTAAATGAAAATTATACTCATCATAATCATCATTTTCAGCCGTTCACCATCCACTGCTGGATGAAGGCCTCTCCAATCCTGTTCCATACCTGTCTGTCTTCAGCAATTTACGTCCACTTGACTCATTCTTCTCGATTCATCAGCCCATCTTCCACTCGGTCTACCTTGCTTTCTTTCACATCCTCTCGGATACCATTCCAGTATTTCTCGCGTCCATCTGCCATCCATTTTTCTCGCTGCGTGTCCATTACCACTTTAACTTTTTCACACGTTCCGCTATATCTGCCACTTTGGTCATACTTCTTACCCATGTATTCTTCTTACGATCTCTTCTTGTTATACCAAGCATACATCTTTCCATGTTTCTCCGTGTGCACTGGATCTAAATGTAGGTCCACATTGGTGAACCGATCAGAAAACGACGAAGGGCGAAGGCGAATCGTTATCATGTAAATCGGACGTTATGGCTCTCACACACGGCTGCGAAATCGTGTATGAAAACCTAGCGCGGCAAACCTAGCGAATTTCGCTAGGTAATGAGCAAAGAGCGTAGGACAGTAAAGTCAGCTTTAACCGCTAAATATTCGGGCATAACCACGTGCTGAAAACTTTAGTTTGCATTGAAACGGCATAGGGGGTGGCGGGGGCGATTATATACGTCCATTATATATTTGTTAGCTGTTAAAATAGATATATTACGTAAAGTAGTGCTAAAACAATTGATTATTAATAGAATTGAAACAAATTCGCAATAAATAAAGTTAGATGCGCGTGTGTGGCATTAATGAGAGAATAGAATGACTGAATACTACACCAAAAAGGATTTCCGCCGAATTCCGGCGATTTCGATAACGTTTGTGGAAAAATTGTATGTTAATAACTATGACTTGAGAACGTTCCGAATGCGAGGTGATAGATGGTAGTTTGATAGTTTATGTCAGAGTGACAGAAACTGACGCTTGCGCAGGCCGGTAGACTTGCGAAATTTTCTAGATTTCATAGCGAAATTCGCTAGGTTTTCATACGCGATTTCGCAGCTATGTGTGAGAACCTTTATTGTGTGGAGCGGTCCACACAATTACAATTCGCCTTCGCCCTTCGTCGTTCGCTGTTCGGTTCGCCAATGTGGACCCACCTTTACTGTGCACTGGATCAGACCAAAAATTTATACTAAAAAGACCAAATATTTAACACGATTGAATGATTAGTCAGATTTTTTGGAAAACAATCTGACTTTAGCATTTATACTAAGAAACATGTATGTTAATTGTATTTAGTAGTGATTCGTTACAGTATCGGGTACGGTATAAGTACTCGGGCGGATGTTACCGGAAGTGACGTCACACAACCGACCGCTAAACCGTATCCTTCCGGTTGTGCGTGTGGGCAATAAAACCAAACGAATATACCCCCGAAACTTGATGTATGGCTACGCTTGAATATTACATGCACCACTTTGTTAGGTCGCAATTTATGCGGGAGGGTGAGAGACCCACCCCCACGAGGCATCGTGAAAAACTTCTACATTTTCAAACTCATCGAAAGATTATTTTTCATAAACAAAAATAGTATATTCACATCGTGTATATTCTCGAGTATTAATTGAGGGACGCGCAACGTGAATCACGATGTACGATATGATAGTAATTAATTACGATTAATTGTTACCTGTGTGTCCTGTGGGTGTGGCGCGCCCCCACCCGCCCATTGGTCATGTCACTGAGCAGCCACCATCTGCTCTAGGGCCAACCCTTAGCCCGCACTATCTGTAACAAATTTGAACCAACATTATAATCTGATAGTTAAGGACAACTGTCATCCTATTATAAATTTAACTTAATTGATACAAACATACACTATCCATTAATAGCGATATGCGTAAGTCTATTACGTTTAACTCGCCGATTTGCGTATTAATTCACAATATAAACTGACAGCGCTAATATGCATTACATATACATATGTATGAAAGTATGCAATATATTGGATTACTTATGCAGTAACTTATGCGCACCAGAGTGGATGAATAGCTAAACAAAGCACTGGCTCCTTAGCTTGTCATAAAAGTAGTACATAAATAAGCTAGTTGCATTTTATGCGAGATGTAATCCAATCCAGGACTAGCTAGCTAGAGCTTCGTCTTCAATTTGCAGCTATGAAATGTTGAGTGACGTACGAAGAAGCGCGTGTACGGCTTTCAGGAGTTTCACTAATCCAGGACTATTTGCATGTCTGGAGTGCTAGCCGGATTAACTAATGTGCAAACGCTGTTGTGGACGGTTGCTGAAAGGTTCTTGCTTTCCGACGAAAGAAAACTTTGAAAGACGCCGGAAGATGGTTATCTATATATATCTTATTTATCTACATATAACCACACAAAGCACTAATTTTCGACGTTTGAAAAGCTTTTTTCACGAATTTGGTGACTTTTTTAGTACGAAACATTAAATAAAAAATTTGATTGAATAATCAGTCATATTTTATTTTATTCAATACCTTTATACGGCTATCATTTTATTTGTTCGGTTATAAATATTTGAAATTGTAAGGTTGAGTCGTTAAACAAGATAGTATAGTATGAATCGAACGGTTGTTGTTTACATCTCCTACTACCTACTAGATATTCAGAATTTCTTGATCTGATCGATCAGATCAGATCAAGAAATTCAGAATCTGAATCAGATCAGATCATGATCTGAATTTTATGATCTCTTCTGTAAATTTCGAATGATATGTGCATCTTCGTCGTCCCGCGGGATATGTTTCTTCCCGGAAATTTTCCGGTGTAATGGACTCTGAGAACTATGTATGTATGTATGTACTTCTCCTCACCGAGATACACGAAAATATATATATGTATATTTATATATATACATATATATATATATAATGTAACTACATATATATTCTACTGTTCAACGCATACGATTTCTACTGTTCGGAGTTCAATGGTTGCAAATATTCAATTATAAAATTTACTTTTTTTTTAATGTATGAGCCCGTGTGAATAATGGAACTTTAGTATAAAATTGTCGGCTATTTACTGTTAATTTTGACACACTGACTTGGAACGGTCAGTGGAAAATTTTAATTTAAAAAAATACGCCCAGAAAGTCATAAAAATTAGTCAGAATTTAAAATTTCAAAGGGTAACTGCCACTACGACGACCTGACCATTAGGCTATGTAGAAAAATTGCCTCGCAAAATACGAGTATAATATGTACCTCGAGTGTGAAAACGTTTTCCGCTGAATGAACGTACCTACTCTAAAGCCACTTTGTCTATGAATATAGAACGACTACTTTAAAAAAAATTGATATAACAAAATTTTCTTTATAACAATCAAAACTAGCTTAGGTTCGGGTGTAATTGAATCGCAATCAATAACGTATTGAACCAACTAAACAAAACACTTTCGGCTTATTGCTAAATAATTAGCCATTTGGGACTATGTACAATACTCGCAAGGATAATAACGGCACCAATCCCACTAAATCACAATTTTGAATTAAAGCCCTCCAACTACGTACATACATATGTATAGGTAGGTATACAACCTACAACGTGAAAGCGTACTATTCGATTACACATGTTGCAAATATCGACACGCGTTTGGAAATGTTACCGTGAAAGTATACCAAATTTAACCCACTACCCTAACGGTTTCATTTAATAAATATTACTGAAATACAGTATGTAGAAATTACACAGTCGCTTAAAATTCCGAATACGACGCGTAGATTCGGTTCGACCGGTATAGCAATTAGTTTGACGTTGACACACAAACATTCACGTGGAACAAAGGGCGTGCAGGGCAAACAACGTCGCAATTATTTCGTTTGCCCTCGAGGACACGGTAATTAAGGCCTTGCCTGTCCACAATACGAGTCGCGTAATTTTTTGTATGTACATTGTAGGTACATACATACATATGTACGTACAAAGCGGATGCGCTAGGGAGACGAATTAAGCGTCGCTTACTTCGGACGCTGAAGTGTTAATTAACACGCATAGCTCTCGCATCGAATAATATATATTTTTTTGTCATTGTTTTACGGCTTTATTAGCGCGCGTATAGGTGCGTGTGAAATGCTTCAATTATACATGGCAGTGTGTAAATTTTGGCTGTGTAATAAAATTGTTTTGATATTATAGGTAATAAATGTTGTTTGGTTTGCGTGTTTTCGTGTGAAAACAAACTTGCTAGAACAAGAACGTTAATCTAAAAAAAATCTGGTGTGTCCAACCTATGACTTTATCCATATTTTTGTTGATGAATAAAAAGAGTAACGAAAATAATTTTTAGTAGCAAATTTTGCTCATTGGTGTACATCCAAGCAGGAGTAGGTATGTGAATCGAACATAGCGAGCAATTAACGCACGCACACACATACATATGTATGTACGTACATATCATATGAAATCATTGTGTGGGTGTGCGCGTACATACAAACTATTTGCGGCATATACTCAAATAGGAAAAACTACTAAAAACTGGAGGTAATAGGTTTTTGGAGAAAAGTAAAAAAAAAAACAGGAAAATTTCCGATAGAAAAAAAAAAAAAAAAAAATTATTTTGACGGTCGTTGCCCATACATACATATGTATGTATGTACTACATATGCAAAATTTTAACTTAATATATGTATATAATAGTTTTGCTGGTAAAGCCTCTCAAATATAAAATTAGGTGACTTTCCAAGGGAAGTACCACTTTCGGTTGACAAAATTTTTTGAAAGCTTTATGAATTGTATGTACTGGTCGGCAAAAAACCTATACATATGAAGTTTCAGTGTAATAGAATAAATGGTTTTTGAGTTATTGCGATTCTACATACATACATATATCCGACTAACATACAGCACAGATATTTTCTAAAACATGAAAACGTGATCGGGGGACGATACCTGGATACTAATCAGTCAAAATCTCGCGGTAGATTTTTCGCACGATCACAATACATTATCCGATACGGATAAAAAAAAAAAAAGAAATATGTATGTTGATACATGTCTAGCTATGCTTACGTCAAATATTTAAATTGATTCGGCAATTTCAGTCAGGGATATTAAAGCCACACCCGAATTCAATGTACCAAATGGTGGGGAAAGCGAGCGAATTTGAATCGGGAAACTGGGCTTCGGCACGCGCACCCGCGTTCGGTACCCCTGCTTCGCACTTAAACTTTTATGAGAATATTAAATTCTGTGCGCTGATATTAAATTTCCTATAGGGATCACACGTGGTTTGCGTGCCAACTACGTGTATTCTTCACTATTCTGAATATACGCGGGACTATTTTAAATATTTTTAATATATAACAGAAGCGAGGCGACAGTATTGTAACACGGAACAATATCTACCGCATATTCAACACATACATACATATGTATGTACATATACGTATATTGTTCGGGCGGCTTGTACCAATGCTCCTACTTCAAATTTTCATCAATATTAATGAAATAATGCCAAATTACAATGGAATACAATGAATTTCGCTATATTATATTTTATATAAATAGAATCGGATTAGTTATCAATTCGTGGTATTGTGCAGAGCTGTAGGGAAAATACGGCATTTTGAAATTATTTAAAGCTTCGCATTCAGAGTTGAGTTGTTGAGTGGGGCGCGCACTCGAATTCAGTTCATTTTTAAGAGCACTGGTGCGATTACGGCAAAAAGCTCTAAAAGCTCTCTCCCGGCTGCAACTTCCGCACATGTTTATGTACTTGCACGCACATCATCGCTCATATATCAACACTTTAGTCTGAAAATTGCCACTTCACACTTATGTGCAGTATGTGCAAGTACATATATGTATGTATGTGCCGACGAACATTTGAGCGGCATCGTAATACTTGATGGTGATTGCAGAACATACATAATTAATTATGTACCTGCATATGGGAACTAAAAATGAGATAAATCTCGTCTATCAGTGTATAAATATCAATTCAAAACTTGACATTCATTCACTGGAAGTTGTATTCAATTTCAATTAAACTATTAGTGACATGTGTATTTAAACGTGTAAACGTTCAAAATACAATAGTTTAAGCAGCGTATCAATTGTCCTGACATTATTGTGATATTATTGACTGGTCTTTTGAACTGACGTCCAGATCATTTACAGCGGCTGTTGAATTCTTTTATAGTACATATATGAGGTTGAGAGATACATATGTTCCCTCCAAATTGATTACCCACGATTTTTATCCCATATGGTATTCACCCGCGCTAAAAAAATTAATTAAAGAAAAACATAAATATCTGAGAAAGTTTGGGGTTTATGGTAACCGTTCTGATAATGATTCATTTAAGGTACTACGTGGCCGGGTAAAGAACCTGGAAAGAGTCTGCTATAAAAAATATTTAAATTCTGTTGAATTGAATTCTGAATTCTGAATTGAATTCTGTTACTATTTGTGTTATCGTAATGATGACATACTATACAACCATGATAACTACCTTACTCTTTGTAGGATTCATCATCTACTTCCCTTAGAAGTAAGACGTGAGGTTGCTGACTTAACATTCCTTCTAAAAATTGCATCTGGTTCCATTGACTGCCCCCAGCTATTATCCCGAATTTCTCTTTTGGCACCAGTAAAGTTACTCCGGTCCAATCAATTATTGTATCTCCCATCGGCTTGTACAAACTACAGACAAAATGCATTTCTTTGGCGGGCAAGCGAGAATTTTAATGAGTTGTCTAAAAGCTTCATTGATCTTGACCTCTTCTGTACTAGTGTTGCGTCGGCCAGAGGTTTTTTAAGTCATCGTTTTTTTTCTTCCCCATAGTAGTTCTTGTGACAATTATGGGATGGTTGCATTATTCTGGCTCTGTTATTTTATTTTATTATGCATACATACTCTATACTGTTATGCTTAATTAGCTACTGTTATTTTACTGTTCTGTTACTTTATTTTATTTTACTATACCACCTGTGCATTTTACTAGCTGTTGTTGTTCTATTCTATTATTCTATACTACATATATGCTTTCTTACTATATGTACTATTGTTACCTTACTTTAATTTACTTTTGTACTATATTGGTTGTTGTTTTGTGTTCTTTAATTCTGTTGTTTTGTGTTCTTTAACTCTGTTGTTTTGTGTTCTTTTACTCTGTTTTTTTTATTATTGATTTTGATTTTTTTTTTTCTTTCTTACATTGTTACTATTTGTGGAGACCTGTTATTGGCTTTCTGTATTTATAAGTTTCTTACTTTTTTTCTGTTGTAACATATGTAGCTGTTGGTCTTCCTAAAATAAATAAAATAAAATAAAAAAATAATACGGAAATTTAATGAGCGATAAACAACATTAATTATATCGTATGGGGATCACTTAGCAATGAATTTACCGCCGAAAATAGTGTATACGTAACACATATCAATACATACTACGATTGTCAGACGTTAAATATTAAATATCACCATCAAATATCACCGTTAAATATCACCATTCCTGTCTGTCTTGACTCCACACATTCTTCTCAATTCATCAGCCACTCGATGATGAATTGCCAGTCCACTCGGTCTACCATGCTTTCTTTCACATCCTCTCAGATACCATTCCAGTATTTATCGCTTCCATCCATTCTTCTCGCTATGTGTCCACTTCAACTTTTTCACACGTTCCGCAATATCTGCCACCTTGGTCATGCTTCTTACCCATGTATTCCTCTTACTATCTCTTCCCGTTATATCGAGCATCTTTCCATGCTTCTTGAATTCAGCATCCACGTTTCACATTCATACTTCATAACTGCCAGTACGCATTGGTCGTATGCCTTCCTTTTTAAGCAATTTCTAGTTATACATTTAACTTGGTCATTTACGCGCTTCATATATTAACTAGTGTAAGCCCGTTGAATAGCAACGGACGTGTTTGACATAAAATTACGTAACAATTTAGCAAAGTCGCGAACCTACTAAGGATTAATATTTTCAAATTATAGGAGGCCTTCCATCGCCGGTGTTGGGTGAACGCGTTAGCGCTAACTCACCCAACCTGGTGATCACGGGCTCAAATCCCACCACAACATTCGTGTTTTTTCCAATTAAATTTGAATTTCAGCCTTTACCGAGGCGAGCGTTATCAGCAGACAGAGAGACAGATGGAATTGAGCTATTATATTTATAATAATAGAAGTGTCAAATCCAATGGGAATGTTGCTGTGTTTGAAGTGTGAAGCTTTATTGAGGGCTTGAGTCCTCGTATGGCTTATATGTAAAACCAATACGGCTTCCAATCGGTCTACCTTGCTTTCTTTCACATCCTCTCAGATACCATTCCAGTATTTATCGCATCCATCCATTCTTCTCGTTATGTGTCCACTTCAACTTTTTCACACGTTCTGTTATATCTGCCACTTTGGTCATACTTCTTACCCATGTATTCCTCGTACGATCTTTTCCTGTTTAAATATGAATATTAAGTGTCAAATAATTTATTTGAATCGTCCGATTTAGTTTGCAACGTATATTTTGTGTGATTGTGTATGTGAGCGCAAGGGAAAAAAATATTTTCCATTAGCGCAGATGTATAGAAGCTTTCAGCGAGAGTTTCAAGAAGAAAAATTCTTACAGCCGCAGGGGGAGCGGGCATTTTTACGAGCGAATTTATTATCATAGATTCCGAATGAAAAATTCGAAAATGCGTAAGTACGCGGGCGTGTGTGTAGTGGTAGAAAATTACGCTAAATAACGACCATACTAACTGCCCGAGCAGAAGACTGGGCCAGAGTGGACGATCGCCCTCGGGGGGGTTGTTAAAGCACCCCCAGAAGTGAGAAGCCCCGCTTATCCAAGCTCCCTATGCCCCAAACTCTTCTTATCCCTCCCTGAAACCTCGCTTTTGGTCTCTGACCAGTCGGAAAGAGCTCCGAGGTGAAGCTGTTGTTTATGGGATTTTTATGGCATCTAGATTTATAAGACGGAGTGAAGCGATTAAATTACGTCAGTGTACCACTTTTTCTTTTACGATTCCAAACTCTTATATACATACCCCTTGCATGTGTACATGAAATGTATTTCAATTTATTTTCCGGAAATTAACATTATTTTTTTCCAACAAAATGCTCCTCACTATCCGTATGTTTTCTGTACCGTTGAAAAAGTCTATCAAAAGTGAAACACACGTTGCGAAAAATGTTCGCCTTTTCAAAATTAAATCAACATTGAAAAAATACCATCATGGATAAATCTCGATTATTTTGACTTGGCTAGGTAAGGCGGCACTGGATGGGCTCACATCGTAAGATTTATTTTCATACAAAATGTATAACATTATGGAAGGCTTCTATGTTAAATTGAAAAGAAAAATCAATTTAAATCCAATTTCAAAGATGAGCCCTGACCTTTTTTACATAAAGACATTTCGCACACCCCGCATATTCAGAGGCAATTGAAATAATAATCCGTCCGACCAAATTTCGTTGAATAGTGTGGCAAAAAGTGCTCGAAGCCCAATCTTCGAAATAGCCCCTCTAACGTTAAAATGAACAATCTTAAAATACGAGCGTGCGTAAAAAATATGGATAAAGTAATAAACCACCGCGCCGCGTTTATATGTATGTACATATGTACATATGTATAATATGTACACATTTGCAGACAGTCAAAAAATAAATTTTGTTCAAATAGTAAGTAATATAATACAACTTTGCGTACACGCCCTCGCCGCTAAAACTTTTTCATTTCACTCTTACGAGTTGTGCAAAACTTATTTCGAAAATGCTTTTCCGCAAACGGGGAACCGAAAAAAATTTAATTTATTTTTGATGGACGTCATTATTGTGCGCCAAAGTTGCCAAAGACGTGGGGATTCGCCGTTCAAAGATGTCAAGTTTGTGGCCCCAAAAGACACCCACCCAAACCGGAAAAAAGGCACTTGAGCGGTTGGTCGTTATTTAAATGTGACACTCGGATAAAGTTAAAAAAATCATTCACATACTGCGCCTTCGTTCAATTTCATTACATATGAATGCACGAATTTTTAATTTAACAATGTTAATCACATTTTCACAAGTTTGTATGTTATCTTATACCGTAGAGACACTCTAGGGGAAATTTTCACACTGTCAACCCTTAACGACGTGTAAATACGCGCGGCACGTGTAAGCTTGCACGCCGTCATACATTTAGGGCTAAACCGCAAAAGGACGGGACGAGAGTTGAACTTTTCACCCAGCCTGTATAAAAATACCTATTTGATAGTTTCCGAAGCTGACACAACTCAACCTTTCCCAGCTAACACAAGTAAAAATGACAAACTCATTACAATAAGTTACTGGACAAGTCAAATCTGGAGGCAAAGTGGATGGAGATTTATTTAAATTCAATCCCCGAACCTTCTCCGTGTGTGTGTACTTGTCTAGAAATCAATCTCCATGAGAAACTCATTTTTGTATATTTTTTTGAGTCGTGTAGGTAACTTTCTTTCTCGAATGGGTATAGTATGACATCCCCCGTGTATGGAGAAAAGTGGTGCCGAGGGAGGAGGAGAGAACAGAAATAAAAGTGAAAATTTCGTCAAAGTGAAAACAAATTCTGCATCGGGAAAACAGTCGTCATAGTATGTACGAACTCGTGTCGAAAATTTTTCCGTTTGTTGAATTAAATTTTTACCCCCGTTTTATCGAACGGATGCCGGAAATAATAAAAAAAATCAAACAAAAACTATTTTATCATTGGTGCAAATCAAAATCGACACAATTCTGCAAGCGGAACAAAATTCTATCAGATTCGACTCTGTTTATCCGGCGATTTATCGCGCAATAAAAGCTAGCGTATTCTATGAGCGTTTTTCGCTCAATGCAAAAATATATACAATTTTTTTAGCACGAATTTTGTTTTCATTGTTCGGTCGCTGAAAATGTGGACGTATTGATGGGAACGGATCGATCGGTCATTCTTTGCGAAAGAAAGGACTTTGTCGGGGAGAGAGGGAGGGGCCCGCGGGAAAATTATTCAAATTTTTCAGGGGCCCCACCATAAAACAGATAACCGCCATTGTACTACAAGAACGAATAAATTTTTATTCTAACGAGTGCTTGACAGTGCCGACATGATCGATAGCCGCCCTTTATTCACCCGGGAAAGTTTGAAATTTTCCCGAAATTTATTGAAAAATTGTGCGGCGTGCGCGCACGCGTAATTTATACATTTTCCACAGGGACACTTTTCACTTCGGCGTTAGCTGATTGTCGAACGAAAACGTAAATTTAACATTATCCATCTGTTGCGATAATCTGAAAATTGATATTTCATCTATAGAAATGATACATTGGCACATTTCAAAAAGTACAAAATGTACTTATGTAAAAAATTGTTGAAATTTTTCGTATTTATTGCTCTATAAATTCTTAGCCTGACCGTCTTTCTCCCCAACCTTCCTTATAACGAATTCAAAGATTAACCCTTTGAAGTCTCGCAAAAAAAAAAAAAATGAACATAAAAGTTAAACAACATAAATTGCCTCTCCTTATAACGTTGTTCGTTTTTATTGCACTACGTTGCGGCAAAATGGCTGTAAAAATATAACGTTCGCGTTTCGTTCCTATCGCAGTTGATAATTTTCGAAAACAAATATAATGTTTACGATGCTGTAAGTCACATGCTAAATTTATTGAAATATATTTTTTCATAAAAATACTGCATTTTAAATATTTAATAAATATAAATATTGAAGCAAATCTTCGCTTAATATAATACATATGTATGAATATAAACCGAAGCTGTATCGCACTAATAGACCTTTCTTTATGTTTATCGAATCTTCGTAAATGAAGTTCGATTTATCTTCACAGTAAGGGAGGAATGCACAAAAAAAGAACATCAAACGTTTTATGGTTATATTCATGCTTTGATACGAAAAACGTATACATACACACATATGTATATGTACTATGTATATGGCCCTCGAACCGTGGCTCGTAGCCGTAAAAGTGGCCACTGCGAAAAATTAACACTCGGTATTTACGGGGCTCGTAAATTATTATGAATCGGCCGCAACGTTTCTAGGAGCTTCCGCCTGTAGCTTCGGAGGGAAAAGTGGTTAGATGTCGCAAAAAAGCGGTGTGCAAAAACGACAGCGAGCGGCGCTATTATCAAATATTTTCACAGCGAAGTCGTTTACTTTGTAAATACGGGTCCTGAGTGCGAACCGAAGAATGGAACTCCCCTCTAGACGCCGATACAACCTTTTGATAATAAAACTAAAGCGTCACCGCAGTGTGCCACCTTTCGCAAACTATGTACATGCTATTTTTGCGTGTTTATATTTTATGCGAGAGCTCAAAATTTCAAGTTCGCTTACCTATATATACATACATAGGTATAGACATAACTCCATGGATAAATATTTTGACGCACTTAGTGAATATTGTACTCTGTTGTAGACTTTTCTCTAATATAACAATAAACGACAAGCAATTTTGCTTTACATATCGCACCCCTGCTTCAAAAGTGACACAACTCACAAAATGGAAAAAAAAAACCATTTCAACAATGTTGTTAAACATAGGAAAGTTTCAATTTTTCAACTGTGCTAAAAATTATTTACGAATCAGATAATTAAGTTAAGTTAGTTCACTTTTGATGATTGATTGGGTAATGTTTACTTAACTCATTCATGGTAATAGCTCGAAAATCACGTGTTTTGTGGTTGTGTCACTTTTAAAGCAAGGATGTGATATGTACATATGTATGTACATACATATGTAGTAGGCTAGAAATAAAATTATTGATTAATGATAGGGGACAGTCTTCTATGGAAAAATGCTACCATTGGCAAATTATTGGAATGAATAATATGTTATTTGGTATAGTATATATTGGTATAGTGTCTACCTGTCTATTGTGGGTTGTTGCGGTCACGCTAGCATTGCCAATACAATAAACAAAACATTTTTAACGGTGTGTTGGCAACAAGTCGCTATCTGCCAGAGCAAAGCTACTCGTATCTTGACTATCGGCTATCTTGCAAACGGGCTAGGAGTTGTACTGTTACTGTACAAACCAGCGCACACGGATGGAGCTAGAATCCACCTTAAAAGGATAAACCAGCTAGTTTAGTAACATATGTATGTCTATAAATTTTTAATCGGTTCTCCTAAATTGTTCAATTTTGTGTAAAAAAAAACCCTAATAAAATTTCATTACTTCTGGTCAACCATTGCTCCACTAATTAACCGAAGGGTGGGTGGTTTGCCGGAAGGGAAATGAAAGGTCCCGCTAGCTTTGTAGTCACACTAATTAGATCAGAAACGCTCAACCAGCGGTCCGCGCGCACCCACTCCACCCCCCCCCCCCGTTCGTGGCTAAAAGTTGAAATTTAAACTTCGCGACTTTGACTTCAAAGTAACCTCGCGCTAATCTTATTAATGGCGAGTCAAAATTTTGTCGAAATTTCATACTCGGCGGCAAAATATTGCCACCCCTTTGCCCCCCCCCCCCCCGCTCGTCTAATTCCACTGTTCAAATTAATTCCTCTCTAAAGTTAAGGGTGGCAAAAAATTGAAGTAGCTCGTTTTGTTATCACATGCGTGTAAACTTTATTATTTTAATTAGAAAATAGTTTGAATTCTGATTTTATTCGAAGTAATTTGATGTACCCACATATGTATGTATGTATGTATAACCACATATCTATCATTGGAATAGTTTTATGATCACTATAAAACGGTGGAAATATGTAGTTACTTTGTATTCCTTGGAGAAATTTCCGTTCGTTTTTCTTATCGAACAATGATAGATTGCCGTCGAACAGTCGTGAATATTTGAGAGTATTGAATCGTTCTTACCATTCTTAAATATGAGAGGAGAGCCGGAAGTGTATCTTTAAAAATGTATCGCACGAGCGAAGCGTAGGATTTTCCCGGTAATCCCTCGGTTCCGGAAAATTGATGAAAGTCCGCCAACTGAGAATTTTCAGTTACGTAAAGCGAGCGTGCGAAAATACACATGTAAATATACAAATGTATCGTTGGAAAAGTATGGACGAAATTAAAAATCAGTCGACTGTAACGGACGGCTTTCACTTTTATCATATTTGAATTAATTTGTTTTAATTAAATATATATAAATGCTGTTTAGCGCTAGAAGCAAATGATACTGTATTAATGCAGTAAAAGTGCCTGCAAACGATCAACATATTCACTGCTAATATTACTGCAATATGGTGATGTGGGCCGGAAATATATGTAGTCGTGTTTCCCCATACTATTATTCCACTATTGCTGGTATGGCAGTGTGTTGGCGAGTATTGTCGACATATTGTCGATGATATCGCGCGGTATACGAAAATACGCGGCAATATATGTACATATGGTTCTTTCCTACTCTCTCACATACGCGGTCTCTCTCGTTGAGGTGCGGACACAACACGACACGAGTGTTGCCCTTCGGTGAATCTTGGCAATACTAAAACAGCAACTACTTGCCGGCAATCAATGAGCCACACATTTCTGCGACACGTATTGCGCATGTGATGCCAAAAATTTTGCTGGATGGTTGACGAGCAATATTGCTGAAAAATGTTGATCGTTTACAGGCACCTTAACGTTGTATAAATGTGTGTGTGTTTGTTTTGTACATTCCCTTTCTCTACGTTTAAATACTCGACTTCAATCAAGTTGGTGACTTTTCGTCCTGAAAACCCACTGCTTCGTAAGTAAATGAAGTTTGAAAGTTTTTCAAGTAATTTCGCCCGAGTAAACGACCAGTGAGCCAATTACGGCCAAACAACTAAAGTTTTTAACGGGAACTTTTGCGCTACGACGAAATCGCATTTTCCTTACTCCCTGGAATTAATTGGGATTCGATTTATATAGTTTCGATATTGGATCTCGTTTCGATGATTTTATTTTTGGTTTTTGTCAAAAATCACGCACGTGGCAAGTTCAAATGGCGAAACTCGTCGTACGGACATTTTATCACTGGAACGTGCGCGTCCCGCGAGTGCTATACGCTCGTCTGGGGTAGTTTTCACCCCTTAATGGTGTCTCAAAACCATACGAGGACGAGGGTTGTGGTAGGGTAAAAATGTGTCATAAACACGCGCCGACCGAATACTTTACAACACGTCAGCCTATATAATTCAGCCGCTAAAAATTAAAGGGTTAAATTTTGACGTTGATACTCAACCGTCACGGACACGCGGTAACGAGAGGGTGGTTTTGTTTCTTATGTTTCAACCATAACTAATTAAGCTTTTCCATTTATTATTCCTATATGAGTGTTAAATTATCACCACTGTGTGTAATCAATTGAAGACATTGGTAAAGTTTTCAAAGCTAGGCTGTCTAGAATAGATAGAATAGAGAAATATTTGTACCTCTGTTCATAGTATAGTATTCGTGATAGAGATGTATATTGTATACGTTGGTCGATGAACAATGTATTTTAGAATGTTTTCTTTAAATTCAATTCAATTTCAAAGTTCGACGTATGTAGCTGCGGAGCTTTCACTCATTCAATTATCTTATGTCATCAAGCGAGATTCAGAGAACGAACGCACGCATAAACAGTTTCAATATTTGCTCTAGTCAAACACGAAGAATAAGTTTTAGACGTCCCGATAGTAGTTTCGTGCAAACAATACCACCCAATACAATTTATACGTCTATTATATATATGTACCTATGTGTGCATATAAATGTTTCTATTCGTATCTAGCCGGGTCAATAGCAGTAATGCAGGGTCATAAAGCGCACTCGATTTGGCGCCGAAGGAAAAATTTCCCGAAGGAAGTTTTATTGTGGAGGAGATAGTAGACTTGCCGGAATCGGGAAGAATAAAACTTGGGTTCTATCAAAAGTTGCAACGGCGAAAGTTAATGTTTTCCCCTTCTTTCAGTCGAAGCCTTCTGGAGAGCTTTCTGACGAGGGCTTGTCCTTATCAACCGGTGACAGATAAAGCGACATTTTAAAACTAATAAAATTGCTATTAAAACGAGAGCTATCAACTCAAGTATCCACTTTAAGTAAGAAAATTCATACTGTTTGTATAATAGGTACATACATACATATATATTAATATTAAATAAAATAACATTTCTACAATATAATAAAAATAAAAATAACGTGTAATCTTATTTACTATGTACATATTTACATATTTATGTACATAATTATATTTAATATGTACATATTTAATGTGTGAAAATTTAACCACAAAAATATAAATGACACTTCTTACTAAAATTATCAATTGGGGAAAAATAAAAACGTTCGTATAATTTATTGAGGATCCATTATAATTTTCAATAGCACGCGTATTCGCAAATTTATGTTCAATTCAATTTGTATTATTATTAATAATGAATTTCAGGAAATAGTGAAATATTATCGTGTTTGTACACTAATAAATTATAATGGATTAATTAAGAATGAAGTAATACGCGTTTGATAAATAGTTAAAATACGACTTTACCCTCTTATTTTTCCGATGAAAAACCTATTCGATTGATTATTTTCGTTCGTGCATTCAGAAATAATGTTATTTTCACGTATAATACATGTATGTATGCACTTTCTCGATTGGTCTATCGAATCGCGTGTATAAATAATTTTAAATCATTCTACAAATTCTAAATTTACAATCGTCTGCGAAACTACTAGGTACATTTCAAATAAATTATTCGTGAAAGCTCTTTCGAATGGTTCGTAAATTTTATTCTATTCAATTTGGTTTGAATTATTGGCGATGTTTCGTGAACGCATTTTGTGTATTGTGAATATCATATACATATGTATAATAATAAAAATGTAGAACTAGGTTTCTAAATCTTATTACAGAATTTATACATCTATATAAGACTTCAAAGTGGAAATTTATTATTCAAAATCTTATCCTTTTTATATTAGTATCATCATAAATATAAAACGACTACCAAGAAAGGTCAAAACAGAAATTTATTTTCATAGCCTTTATATCAATAATATATTAGGAGTATTTGAAATAAAAAAGCATGTCTTATAAATACACCATTTCAACGATATTCGGTAGCGTGTTTATTCTAGTCTAACGTGAATTTTTAATGTTCACGTACTTAAAAGTTAGCCCAATTTGTATCTACACAGAAAATAAACAACAACACTTTATCTAATACTACGTATGTATATGGATAAAGTAAACACAGATGAACAAGACTTCATCACAAGCACTATTTACGATGTGAAATGATTCATATTAAGCGAGGAATTGCGTTGTATAAACAATCCTCCACATAGGTGTGCGCCACTGGATTCGCAGACGTACATATTTTTGCAGTCTTGTCTCAAGACGGTAGTTAAAGAGTAAAAAATGTTCGCGCGAAATTACTCGTGAAGCGACATGAAATATATTTCGTAATACAATTGTTGGAGCTTTTTTCCCGCGAAGTTGAGCGAAATTTGGCCCATTACGTCAGAGCCCCCTCGCCGATTTATTATTCCGTTTCGCGCTCGATATCATCACAATGCGAAAAATACACACACACACGTGCAAAATTTCGGCGTCAGTACAATTATTATGCCGCCACTTCACATTGGGCGAGCGCTGACGAGCAATACCGAGCGTCCACGTGTGGGTATGTCACTCGAACATTTTCGCGTTAACATACCCACACGTTGACGCTCGGTACTGCTCGTCGGCACTCGCCCAATGTGAAGTGGCGGCATGAGGGTATTGATATGAAAATCCATTGATTGTAACGCGAACAATTTTTTTATTCAGTAGTGAGAAATACATATTCGATTCAAATTCGCCGTGCTTCAATGAAACTAAATTCAATAACGAAACTGAGAAAAGTATAAATTTTCGCTTAAATGAATAAGCTGCTTTGTCGGATCATTTTTCGCGAGGTGTCTTACCGGGACGTCCCACGTTGTTTCGCACGAAAGTATACATTTTTTTTGTATTATTATTTTATACTTCATATAATATAAATTGCTAGCGAAGTGTGTTACGCCAGTGGCGGGGCCGGTGCTGTGGAGGGAAAAAAAAGCGTATAATAAAATAAAAAGCGTCTTCAATAAATTGCGGTTGGCACGCTCATTTTTCACGTAAGCTCAAAGCTTACGCGCCCGGAACTCCGGCTAATAACAAAGGGATTTCCGGTGAATATTTAATATGGCTGCGTACCACCGCTTAACTCGCGAACGCAGCAACCCTGTCGACGTGCAAATATACAAAACAAAATGCCAATTGGGCGTCGTGTGCATAAAAGGTTGGCAAACACTGTAGGGCGCCAGTTAACTCAATGTGGATATGATTTTCAACGATGATAGGTTCAAATTCTCGTGCTATTTGCGCAAAGCACATAATTTTCATCAGTGAATGTTAAACATGACAAGAATGACTGATTTATTTGAATCTTTCATCGTTCACTTTATCTATAGGTATTATTCGCCGTATTCTGTGAACATACACGGCGATGCTTTTGATATGTAGATTGTGATCACGTTGGAAATGGAAGCTTAAGTGTTTCATTAGCATATTCAAAATCCAACAGCGACTAGGAAGTTCTAGTGGAAAACACTGATATACATATAACTTTGCAATCGTTCATTTTTATAAACACGCCTGGATTTACTCACAAATTTAAGCAAAACTCAAAAGAAAAAAGTCTGGGTTAGAAACGGACGGATATTTATAAGAACGAAAACTCTCGACCGATACACATTTGGACCAAGGAAATATTAGCATCGCTAGAAAATGAAAAAAAAAATTAAATTTAACTATTTCTGATCTTTGCTTAACATTTTATTACAGTTAAAATATCCACTTAAATGTTTTCTTTTTCGATTTATGTACTATCAAAATGTCCGGGTTTAAAAAACCAAACTTAATTATTTTCATCTCAAGGTTTTTAGTGTTAAGACATGATGTCTCACGGAAACATGGCTAAATTCTTCTATTGTTCCATGTTCTATGTATGTTTTCTATGTGCTATATAAATACATACTGACAACGCTTCTAAAGAAGTGCTAACCTATATTTATTTATCATATGTAATTAGTAAAAATGTGCTTTTAGTATTTTGTTAGTGTTCCAAGTTGAATGTTTGTTTGTTTGTCCGCTATGCAAATCTACAGTTTTAAATTTAGAACAACCAAATTTGGTATACTATCTCATGGTACTTTAACTAAGACTGTAGACGGTTTTTGGAAGGGGTCGGAGCCCGGGGTCAAAGGGCCCCCATTGGAAATTTTTAATCAATTTTTGTTTGTACCGGAGAATGAATGTATATTTCGATATTCATTTGTTTTCATAATCCATAATATTCATAATTCATATTCACCTGCTTGAGCAATGCCGGGCAATTCGGCTAGTATAAAATAAAATAAAATAAACAGTGTTAGAATATTGGAAGACTTGACTGAAGAGCTGAAAGCAATAAGGTCGAGCCCGTGTCTTATCTCTTTTATGCTGTTTGAAAAGTGAGTCACCTCATTGAAAATTATCTCAAAAATTAGGCAGTCGGGTTACCTTTTTCGTCGTGTAAATTGTCCGTAAAAATCAGTCCAAAATATCGATGTTGAATCAATCTTTCGTTTCGTTTACTTTTCATCCACCTCCGGTCCCATTTCCCAGATAGTTTTCCAAAACGTCAACTTCGGAATTTTCGAGGCATACTTGCGGACCTCGTATTCGCGGCACGGCGCGATCGAGAGTTTTCCAGCATTTCTAGCCGTGAATTTTCACCCTGGCTACATACTACGAACCCTATATATGTTTACGTATAAGACCCTTGCTGGCTTTTGTTTTTCCGCTCGTCCTTTTTCACTCCTCGCGCGGGTTGAAAAATCGCCGGGCGATGGGGTACGTCCTGAGTCAGTTTTCGGTGCACGATTCTCTCTCGCGAGTACATAAATCTGCGCTGTCCGACAATGATGAATGAATCCCTATTAGCACTCGGGCCGTATTGTTTGCCGGTCCTGAATACGTGACCGAAATGAGCGAAAGGCCCTTCGAAAATCTACCGTGTCGCTACCCTTTAAACTACACACGAACTATAAAATGAACTCCTTCTAAAATTAACTAAAATACCCCCAGCAAGGAGAGGAACGCTGTTCGAGTTGTTGTTTTACTTTTATACTAATCTAACCAGACTGTGCCGTGCTCTCGTAGGAAATAGCCTTCGGCTCAATTTGGGAACGTTCATATAATATAACGCTGCAAACATAACTCGATAGATGCTCGTTATAGAAATTAATACGAATTTAGGTCAGTTACGCAGTTAAAAGCGAGGGTTCGATGTAAAATTCTTCCGTAATGAAATTTAATTATTTTTTGTATAACCTGCGATACTCATTTCTGCATCGTACATAAATCAAAATTTTACAGACTGTTAAATTTAAATTTTTCACAATTGGCGCTTTTTTGCCGCACTCCTATTATTTACGTATAAGCATGGGACATGGGAGAGTTTCGTTGCCCGTTGGCGAGCTTCGTTGATTTATTGCGCTTTATGTGTTCTTCTTTACATTGTTTGGTTTTGTTTTTGTTTTAGTTTAACAAATTTTTTAATTAAAAATCCCGAAACGCCCGCCCGTCGTTGAGTGACAAAAGGGTATCCCGCACAACAATGGCGACATTATCGATTCCGTTTTTGACAACAATGGCATCGAATAACCGATGCTTTTTTAAACGGGTTCGAGTATTGAAAAACATATTAAAAATCAGGGGGCGGCTGATGAAACCGAATCGGCAACAGTTAATTTCAAAGCCTTTCGCTTTCGCCAAATTTGCATATCAAATTTGTACGTTGATAATATGCGCTATAACGATAGCTTCTAGATTTGACTGCTGTCGTGTTTAATGCTATTCGAACGTGTGTATGAATTTGACATGCGGTAAATGCCGGATTAAGCTTCACACACTGGCACAAATTCAAATTGCGGGATCGAAACGACCCAATTCTCTCTGACAGTCATGACCGTTCGAATTTGCAGTCTCGCTATTTATTCGAAAGCGGCGCTTGCCGGTTATTCTTAATTATTTTTAACGATGGATACTATTTTTTTAATCGGAACGCACTTCGCCCGAAGGAAAACTGTAACAATGGAGTCTGAGCGACGGAGCGCAGCCCGGTAAACCGTGTCTGCCGGTAAAATATGCAATTTCAATGGGAAACGATAAATTGAGGGAAAGCAACAATGAGGCAGGTTGCACAATGGATTGATTCCAGCATCCGTGCAGCGAGATAAGGCTGGGATAAGGCGCTTTTACGTCAACATTTTGTAGCTGAAACGATCGCGTGCATATTTGAAAAGAGGTTGTCCTATGGGTATTCCTTTTTTATTAAACCAGTAATTGCTATGACTTCAATATTTCGAAATCAATTGAGGAGACGGAAAAAGTACGTAAAAAATGCATAAATGAAATGTCAACAGCATATCAACAAAAATAAACTTCCAAATAAACCAAAATCCAAATATCTCTTACACTTTACGTGAAAATAATAGATTCAGCTTTCAGCTTGATAGACTTGATAGTTTCGGAGAAAAAGTTAAAGTTAAAAAGTATACAGACATACAGACATTTTCCAGAACTCATGAAAACGCGATCAAGGGATGATACCTAATACTAATCAGTCAAATTTTATGTACGATCATAATACTTTATCCGATTAGGATAAAGTAATAATTATTAATTGTAAAGATCGGCACCAAACCTATAAATGTGACGTTTAAGTACCTATTTTTGAGATATGGCGATTGCACAAACATCCGCCCCATGCATAGACATTTTCCGAAAATCATGAAAACATGATCAGATACAAATCAGTCAAAATCTCGAGGTCGAATTTTCGCACGATCATAATATTTTATCTGATATGGATAAAGTAAAAACTCACTCTTTCTACCTCAATTGACGAAGTACCTCAAGGTACGAAGTACCCACACACTTACCACACGCCTCGCCACACACGTCTTCTGACGAAATCCTAAACGCGTGAATTTCTATTGTTTTGTATGGCGTGGATACACACTTGCAACACGTCACAATTCATAGCAACGGCGTCACGTCGCGAAATCACATCACCTTAAGTTTATCGGTTCTGTCAACGATCAACAGCTTATATGTTGAATGAATTTATAGACGTCATTTGGGTCCTGTGTCGGTCAGTGACAAGCGTCAGCGTAACGAGACGATAACGCTGAATCATTTTATGGGGGTGTTGAGGGGGTTTATGTGCACCACGTGTTGTCCGTGGCACGTAACACGTCGCGGTCACACGCTCCACTGCACTAGCGGCATTTGTCGCATCGGCACAGACGTGGCCGTTTGTTGCACTGCATACCACCTCAGCACCTGAAAATAGTGCAGTGGCGTACGTGCTCGCATGTCACCGATGTACTGCCCTTTCAATATCCAGTAGTACCAGTACTAATATCCAGTAGTACCAGTGGTACCCAAGGGCAGTACCCTTTCAATATCCGCCGTTGGACACACGTGTGCGTGCACGTCCCTGGCTTATTTCCGATATTAAATTCTCGCACTGCATTATTTATAATGTGCAGATAATGCAGTTCGGTCATTTCGCCGTTGTCTCACTGAAAATAAATTCCTAAATCCTCTTAAAGATTTCATACTATATCCGGTGTGATTTTACTACATTCCGTAGCTCCATTTATGACAAAGCGTTTTCTTGATACGATATTTGATTGAATGAAATTAATATTTTAAAGATTGCGCGCGTTGATTAATTGCAAAGTTTGGATATCCAAAAGGTTGTCGGTTGATGTGTGTGTGTGTGCGTAACTAGGCGTGTGCGTATGTACTTTGAAGTAAATATAATTGATGTGTACCGAATAAGTTTTGAACGTCAAACAAGATTGATTGGAGCTTATAGCTAAAGAAAATGCAAAAAAAGACTCACTTTTCCGATACAATTTTAATAAAGTTATAAAGCTTACGTTACAAAAACTTTAGTATAAAATAATGTAAAATTTGTATTCATAAGGCGTTGAATTTTTTTACAGTTCGTTATTTATTCGTGATTAGTTTTTCTTTGAACTTTACGCGATAAATATTATCTTGTATGGCATTTCAATATAATTTCTCAATTGGTTATATCCAGATGTGATTGTCAATTGAATTAAAGTCAAAACAGTTTCAATATTACGGCAATGGGCTGGCAAACTAAATATGACGATTCAAATAAATTATTTGATACTTAATATTCATATTTAAACAAGAAGAGATCGCAAGCAGAATACATGGGTAAGAAGTATGACCAAAGAGGCAGATATAGCAGAACGTATAAAAAAGTTATAGTGGCAATGGGCTGGGCACATAGTTAGAAGAATGGATGGTAAACGACCGCGAAAAATACTGGAATGGTATCCGAGAGGATGTGAAAGAAAGCAAGGTAGACCGAGTGGACGATGGACTGATGAATTGAGAAGAATGTGTGGAGTCAAGTGGATGCAGATTGCTCAAGAAAGACAGGAATGAAAGAGGATTGGAGAGACTTTCATCCAGCAGTGGATGGTGAACGGCTGAAAATGATGATGATGATGAACTTCTTTATTAAAGTAGTGCAAATTGCATAAAAACGGGCGCAAATTCACAATTTTTGTTCATTTTCATTTCAAGCTCTTGAAATGAAACTCCAAAAAGCATATGGATTTTTATAACATTACAAGTTAATTCCTTCATCCAGCAATGGATGGTGAGCGGCTGAAAATAATGATTACTGATCTGAATACACACACACACACACAGACACACACTCTTCAGTGAAAATAAATACTTTCTCGTAAATTCGAAACAGTCTCAGAGCGACGTCGAAATTTTCAACGTCAACCGGAAGTCGTCGTATTTCACCGCACTTTTGGTCACCGGCCAAGTTATCCGGGCGTCAAATGGTGCCTAAAACTCTACCCCCTGCGAAAAAAAATAATATGGCGAACCGGTTGGGATTCTCGCGGAACGATTTACAGCGTGTCCTTTGAAATTCATTAAAGCGTGGCGCACCCTCGTCTCCCCCTTTACCTTTTCTTTTCCAAGTCGCTCTCCTACACCCCGTACCCGAATCCACTACAACTACCCTGGAATGGAAAATTCCACTCCGATGGGTGGCACAAGACGCGAACAAATCTTCCCGCTTCGTGGCGAGGCCTAGTACGTGGCTCTGGCCCTGGAAAATGCGACCCCGTTCTCGAAAGCACAGCTTTCATCGTCGAGTGGTGAGTGTGTGATGCTCCTTCAATATCCGCTCCCACTGCTCTCAATGCTTTTAATAAAAGCTTGCCACCATATTCAAATCCCTAGCCAAAATTCAAAATAGATCGTAGTATGTTAGATGAAAACTGTATATATGTATATAGGTAGTTTTCAGTTCAAAATTTAAATTTCATCGAGTGTCTTTATACATATGTGGGTTTCGAATTTTTACTATTTTATATTTCATGTACCAATGTACTTGTTACGTACATTTGTAGTTTAATTTGACATTATATGCATTTTAAATTAATAAAATCTGATCCAATAAACTTAAAACCAGTAAACTTTAAAAGTTTACAGATCAATAACGACTAGTTAGTATTTGAATACATATGTATGTACATAGATTGTTCGAAAATAAATATTTGCTTAGTTTACTCACTGAAGATTAATTTCAAGCTATTCACATTAAAATATTCATTTTAAAAATTTGTATCATTATAAGGTTTTTAGGTTCATTAAAAAAAATCAAGTGTTATTTTATTAGTAAAAACGAGATAAAATTTTGAGATGACTGTTAATGTAACATTCGAGACAAATTTTTAATTAAAACATATTGCGACGAGTTTAATTCTAAGCGATGAAGTTTTGTTTAACAAAGCTTTGCTCTTTGGCAACTGAGTCACGTTTTTGGTTTTATTACCATTCTGCATAGTATGTATATTGTGACGAAATTACCATACTTCACTATTAAACTAACTGAACTGATACACGTATTTCAAATCATATTCAATAAATATATGTTGTGTTTTTTTATTGTTTTAGAATGGAGCTGGCCACGTGCCGAAACGTACATATGTACGTACAATTTTCTCTCCGAGTTACTATTTTCGAGATAAGATAAAGCAGTTTCCAATAACAACAATGTCGAAACCAATAAAGTTGGAAAGCTGTTAAGAAAACTTTGTAATTTAGTTTCGTTATGATCCCGACAGAGTTGGAAAGCCCGAGACCTAATATCTGCGGGTCAAGAAAGAAAACGGATCATGAACAATATTTTTCGGAACACAAACAGGTACATTTTTAAAGTATGTACATATGTAGTATGTGTTGATACACTGAGAATGTAGAGTTAGGATAAAAATGAATCACAGCTACATATGTAGGTACATATATTACAGCTGTTAGTTTGACTTATTTTAACGTGTAATCACTTTATCCTAATCGGATAAAGTATTGTGATCGTACGAAAATTCGACCTCGAGAATTTGACTGATTTTTTTTTTAATGTATATGTACATATGTATGTACATGCAAAAATGTCTTTATACTATTGACATTAAAGAGATGCGAAACTCAAAGTATATTTTCCGGCTTGTCGCAATAATTCCACCTGTAAATCTCGTGGTTTTACAACGTTGTTAGTGGTCTTACTACCAAGGCTTTCAGCTGTAAGAAGATTGTCGATCAGAGCTTTTCACCGCAACAGATGCATTTCGTTGCGGAGCTTTAGGATGTCACTGACATTTTCTCATACTCATTGTGGATTTGTACATACATAATTTGAGGTAAAAGTCAAATATACGGTACTGGTATTCATTAAATTGGTATTATGTAGTATTTTTTTTTTAATTCACCTTCAACTTTAAGAATGTATGTTGGGCAAAAAAGCAAGGAAAATAAATAAATGAAAATTGAAGAAATTTATAGGGAATGTGGATGAATTTAGTGATTTAGTGATTTAGTGAATTGATAAATAATCGTTGACAAAGCCATTCGATTCAATGTTAGTCAAATATCCACATCTAGTGCAGAGTAAAAGTGTTCAATATTCATGGAAGAAAGCTTGCAATTCTGAAGTATTGAACATTCAGACATCTAAAATGCAAACGCTTTCAGCGAATTTAGAATATGCCATACGGAGGGCTCGAAACCCTTCGCATCAACGAGATACGAGTGCGTCGAATATGGGAAAAGGGTTTTAAAAAAAAAAAAAGCGCGAATTCTGAACGGGATACACGCTGTTCGAATACGGCTTGTCGGATTTTTCTCAGGCAAACATCGAACGGGGAAAATGCTTACCCTTCGATCGGATTTTCCGCGATTGACATGCACGACAGAAGCTTTTGGAGTAGGCGAAAAAGCCTTTCAGTGAGTGACGATTTTTAACGACTATCAAACAAATATAGTTCACAATTCACTCGTACGGTATCGCTATCAAATAATAGAAAAACTTTTCGAAATATTGCGCTTTGTGCATTGTTGAACATTGCGATTCGATGATGTGCGCATTCAGTTTGTAAAGCTCAAGCTTGGCGATAAACTGCAGCGCTGCATTCGGGTGCAGCAAATAGAGTGGAAACAGTATGTATGTATGTATGTATGTAAGTGCATTGTCGAGACTGCAACACAATCAACAATCAGGATGCGCCGCTTTCAAACCGACAAATTCACTTATCTGAAGTGCAATGGGCGCTACACATTTCCGGTGAAATACTTGCACGCTTTTCGATTGTGTCAATTGAAGAAAATCTATTGTATCCGGCGGATTTAGATAGTGATTCACTTTGTTTGAATATAGCGGTGAGTTTTTTTTTTACAAAACGTATGTATGTACATACTTCGTAAGTAAGCTTGTTTAATGTATACCTCTTTTGAAATGGAATTAAAATATATACAGAACTATAATAAAATAAATTAACGGTTAAAATTTTTTGAGGATAAAATTTAAGCCCGGGGCAGGCGTCAATTAGTCGCTATTGTATTTTCAAGGAAGACTAATTTTGACCTAAAAAAAGAGACGTTTTTGGGAGCTATAGGGTGAAGGGGGAGGGGTGGTGACTTAACGTCATTTAAATAAATTGCCTTTTTCCTTTAGTGATTTCGCCATATTCTTCTCTGGCGTTTTTTTCCGTTTCGTTTTATTTTGCACTCTGTTCCCCCTCTGGAAAAAGTCGCAAAACGTATATTTGACATGGGACGTAATGAATTGCTGAAATTAAAACCGGACTAAATATTATAATGAAAATGAAAAATTCGACTAATTGACGTATTATGTAATTGAAACAATTTGAATTAATAAGGAATTTCGTTTATTTTTTATAAAAATTGAGTGATTATATGTTGCTTTATATTGACACTAATGTAATATAATATAATTCCTTTTCAATTCGGTGCAAAGTTCCGTTATTCATCTTCATCTCGAGGCAAGCCCGCTAGTGCTTGAAGCATCAGTTTCAATCAAAACTTTTCCCCGTGTTTTTTTTTTAACTTTGATAACTTTAATTACACGAATACAAGTTTCAATGCCTCTCTTTTTTTTGCACGGAAATGTTTTTCAATAAAATGTACCTCCAAGGGATTTCCGAGTCGGAATTTAGAGATAACTTTGAAAATGTCGTAACCAGGACAGTGTACCGTTTCGGAGCTTGACCATAAATCTGATGGCACTTAAAATTTATTGGGAAACTTTTAAAAGGGATGAGGGTGGTAGGCGACGAATGTAGGGGAGATGAGGGGAAGGGGCGGGGGGGAGAGTCGCGGTTAAATACGGCTCTGGGCAAAATATTTGCGTTCGTTCGTTCGGACGTAATGGCCTAATTAGGAATTTTGATTTTCAATTAAGTTTAAGGCGTTCACAGAACGCGGCTGCGAATGGGGACCAAAGGGCGAAGAAGGGGATGAAGAAGGTAAAATCGGTTAAACGGGGGTTAGAAGATTTAAACGAATCCCAAGATTAAGCTGCAAAGATTGAGCATATACATACAAAACTTAGATATAGGTACATAGTAATTTACTCTATAGCGATAAGCTACCATATCGTCTATCGAAAAATTTATATCAAAAAAGTATCAACGGAAATAATACTCGTATGTGTGATTGTATACAACACGCGTCGTACGGATGTTGATATATATTTTTAAGCTCACCGCAACAGTTGAAATTTTGGTTTTAAGCCCGCAAAAAACACAAAATTTAATACAAACAACTTTGACGTTTAATTCCTTGCTACAGAGACTCAACTGCGGTCTAAATCTTTTTGGCGTCGCGTTGCCTCATTTTTGCGGTCTGCGGATAAAAACGTTTGCCCCGCGCGGCGAAAAGGTTAAACGTCGCGTACTCACATGACGCAATTCAATCCCGCGTGGTATGCGACATTTTCGTCAAAGCCTTTCAAGCGTCACTCTCCTTCAAACTGAGGGAAGGGAGAAGGGGTTCGGATGAAGGGGAAGGGGAGGAGAAAAAGCGGCGTCCGATACGCACATACATATGTACATAGGTTACCTCGTTTGAAGTATCGCAAAAACCGGCGCAAAGTTTCATTTCACATGGAAAACGCTTTGATCTGAAAGCCGGCACGAAATAAAAGCCGTATCAAATTAGCGAGGAACGATGAACCGAAAAATAAAATGAAATGCCTGCTTGTTGTCCCGACAATCTTGTTTTAGAATTGATTATCGTAGCACGAAATTGTGCCCGAGTATGTGAGCGTGGATTTTGCTCACATATTTAAAAATTTACCACCAGTTGCACTGAAATAAATATTATGAATTTCCATTAAAATTTAATAATGACGTCGGCACAGATTAATTCGTCACAGTCGAAAAAGCCAATTGAGTTGGCCACGTTCGACAAATAAACGAAAAAATATTCGCTTGTTCGGTTTGTTTTTAGCTGCGTTCGACCATCCCCCTCTGCGTTGTTTGATTTTCAGGAATAGGGAGTGAATTTCAGGAAGAGGGGTGGATAGAGGGTGGGAATGGAATAAACAGTCGGTCACCAAATGATGAATTCGAACGAGGTGATCCCTCTGGTCGAAAACAAACTTTGGTTGCAGTCTGTGAGCAATTTGTCAGTTTTGGACGGCCACTTGTTGCCGCGCTTCGGGTGGCCATTTTTTTTTTGGCAAATAGCGGCACGTGAACGTTCATTTTTTTCATCGCTGTTTTCGCCACAAAGTAAAACGTGGATGTGTATCAGATAAAAAAAAATTTTAGGTTTTGGGATTGTAGCCTAGTAATTTTATTTGTTTATTGAATATTTATGAGAATACATATATGTATGTATGTACATACCTATACATATATGTATGTATGTTATTAATTTATGTGTCATAAGAAATGCCATCGAAATAATTTCAAGAGTTTAAATCAATTTTTAAATAGTTCATTACCTCCGTAATAAATCAACTTGAGCTAATTATCCCCTTCAGAATTAATCAACCTCTTCGTATTTATTATTTATTGTTCTGTAAATAGTCCCCTAACAATGCCGCATATTTAATATAAACAAAATTTAAATTAACATTAAATAACACGCTCCTATTCACATTGTATTCTTGGATTGGGGGCAAAAGTTTAACACCCGTACTGCTTTAATGCTTTGGAAGCTCTTGTGATAGATGAAGCTGCGAAAAAAGATAAGACACGAGAAAACAATCAGTGTACAAACATCCAAGCAGAGCCCTCAGGTTATACTTATTTAATTCCAGCATTACTTTGAATCGAATCCCTTTAGCAAAATCCTCGCTTTAGTGCGAGATTTAAGGCTCGTCGTTAATCTGATATTTAGATACTATCCCACACCTTGCAACGGCGAAAATAGGCGTTAAACTATACTATATGTATATTTCGAATTCAACGTCTGAAGATTTGTGAGCCATTCTTGGCAAGCACCGGCCATTATTCGACATTTCACAGGACGAGCGTCCGTATCCTAATTGAATGGAGGACGTGGACGAAAACCCTATTCTAGATATAAAGTTGGATTGGGATCGAATTTCGGAGTCTATTACACCCGAAGTTAGGTATATAACATACATATAACTACCTAACCAATTTGGCGAACTGGGTATATGTAATATCTTGTGACGAATGATCCGTATCGCGGCTCGTTTTACTGCGCTTAACACGAACGGTTTTGAATTATTATAGCCCTATTAATTTCAAAGCCATTGTTCTCACACTCGCATACATAATTAAATCTATAGAACATCAGTGCAGAACTAATATAACCCGTTAGCCCGAATAAAACTTTAATAGTAGCAACCCTTTGAACTCAGGTGTCATTATCTTGGAGATGTAGATTTGGTATCTACCTCGTAAGTGTATACCTACGAGTATAATGTAAAAATTCGGGGTGTGGCTGTGTCGAGCACGGCCGTGGGTTTTCGTGAATACATCTGCGTTAGCGGCTAATATTTTATTTGGAATATGAGAATTAAATGAAAGCATCGAAATGGATACATTAATATACTTTTCGTTAACATAACGAATTAAGTCTTAGCTAGTAATCGATTACAATTTAATTTATCATTGGCCTGTGGTAAACAGTAGCCGTCGAGGTGCCCGCGCAGTTGTTTTCCCTGCGCGCCGCGTCGACTTTCTGTTGTTCTAAATACCGTCTCACTCGTTCTGTCACAGACATTTTGGTACTGATCGATAGATTAGACCCACTTTCTGATGATATACGTTTTTTGTATTTCCCATTGGCTTTTTCGTGAGTATACGGGTCAACATAGTGAAATTTTAGATTTCATTTCGACTTGTTTTTGATTTTTCACCAACAAATAGAAATTTACACCGTTCATTTTTTACGTCCAAAATAGCCGTTGGAAGATACGCCCTCTCCTCCGCGCCTCGCGCATGCACAGTACCAACTCAAGATAATAAATGCATCGTAGACGTATACCCGAGCGAATAAAATAACATTCATGTCAATCGTGTTATTAGTAACGAAGTTATATGTAGTGTCGGAATGTATGCCCATCCAAAAGTAACACCGCCGTTTCCGAACTGGTACCCCATACTGGTCCGCGTATAGACGTATTCACGTCAAAATACATAGTTAACGAAAAATACAACGATCCGTTGTATTTCGTCCGATTAGACTAGGTGGCTTCAGCACTTTGCATGAATTATCCGCAATAGTTTCAGCAGTGACGGACGTAACTGAAGCCCCTCATTAATGCTAATGTATCCGACCGGGAGCGTGTTCCCGCCAAAATGGCGCACACAATGGCGGCCTAAACACTCCGCGTAATTTATTTAGCGACGCGTTCTGGCGACCGACGCCGACGCCGACGCCGACGCCGACGCCGACGACCGAAAACGATGTTTTCTCTCTCCTCGCTATTTTCCTGGAGGATTACGCGCGCTCGCACGGAAGCGACTTAAAAATGGCGCTTTCAAAGCGCCTTTCAAACGCTCCGACGTCGTTTAATTAAAACAAAAGAAATAGAATGGAAGGAAAATATTTTCGGAAGGCGATATTAACGAGTCAATTCCTATACACGATCACATTAACAGATGAGGACCGTAAAAATAATTATACCACATTGATACAACGACTACACGGTCTACAAAAATAATATTAATATTACGTTGAAAAATGATACACCTGTCTACGTATGTACATATGTACGTGAATGTATGTACGTGAATTTATGTATGTGAATAAATAAAAAAAAAAATTACTATCTCGACATCGTTTCGTATGATCTTGATTTTGAACGTATTGACATTTCAAATTTTTATATTTATTTCAACAGCTCGTGCTGTGTGTACATACGTATATGTTACAGTGAAAGCATATTTCAAGTGAAAATATATTTTCACTGGCGTTTCGGTGAAATCATATTCAAGCACATTTTCACTAGGAGATATATTGTATGTACATACATACATATTTATTTCTACTAGTGAAAATATATTTCAACTGATACTCGCTCGTGAAATTATATTCGTTTTCGAACTGTCATTGAAACTAAATTTGACAGTTGTGAAATGATCAATCGAATCATATAATCGGCTGAAATATTCAATCCTAGTTATTTTGTCGCTTCTTCTTCTTATCGTGCCGTGCCAATGTTCAAGCGTAGACTTTTACTGGTTAGTGCCAATTATAGTTTACAATGAGTCTTTGTCGATTTTATAACAATTGACTTATAATGGTCGGTTTAAGAAGAAAAGAGCACGTGTTGCGTTGCATTGCACGTATCCTCAGAATCCTCAGATATAATAACGCCACCGTTTCGTTCCAGTGGGCAGAAGATGAGCTGATCCAAAGAGTTAGTGAGACATTTTTAGAGTTAGTTAGTTAGTACCATTATTCTCATTGCAACTGGATGAGTCCACGGATGTACAAAGTTTATCCCAGCTGCTTGTTTTTGTTAATCATAAGTTATTTAAAAATAAATAAAACACTGGATATTGTTAAGTATAAAAACCAGGGCTGTGGAGTCGGAGTCGGAGTCGTGGAGTCGTGGTTTTTTTGCCGGAGTCGGAGTCGTAAAAAATCGAGCGACTCCGACTCCTTTTTCCCCATTTATTTATTTTTTAATTACTTTAAAGTATATGTTTGAATCGAGAGGAATATTGTTGTATTTTTAAATATAAAAACAGTATTAAAAATAATTTAAATACACCCCCCCCCCCCCCCCCATCATGTTTATTAAAACTAGGTGGGTCGCGAAAGTTTGCCCTTCTAAAACGTGGGTCGCGGTACTAAAAAGTTTGGGAAGCACTGCACTAGCCAATATTTCATTTTCAATACAAACAAAGTGAATGGGCATTTTTTGTGGTTGCGATTAGATTTTCATATTTCATGTTCGATGTGAAACTTAATTTGTCGAGCAAACATTTCTGACAGAGTAATAAATAGTGTTCACCGATTTTGATGAAAATACTCGAACGTTTTATTAACGTCGAATCAAATATAAAAATGTAATATTCTCATCTTTTTTGAGGAAAGGCGCCCTTTTAGGTCTTTTATTTATTGACGGGGGGTTTGCAAGCGTTTTTACAGGCTCTTTGATGTAACGCGAGTCGAACCCGCGCTAAGATTGAAACGCAAACACTAGGTCAAAGCTCCGGGAACTGTTTGCCCGCTCAACAATATTTGTTTTCAGATATCGAGTTGCCCTGTCGCCGGGATCTCCACCCCTGGGACTTGTCCGACAAGGGATGAAGTAGCGACCGAAACCGGATGTAATTAAAAACACGGATTTCACACTCCCACAGGTGGAGTTGAACCGCATCGTATAATTTGTTCAAGCTATCGACTTTCACTTAATTTTACTGATCATTTATTTATAAATACATCAGAATTAAACAGCAAAATAAAATATCTCTCATAACATGGTCATAAAATTACCCTAACTTTATTGAAGTACATATATATGTATGTAAGTACTTTTGTCTACCTGAAGGCAAAAAAAAAAATCTAATTTATTTACGTATTCCTTGAATTATTCAAATAAGTGTGAATTTGTGAGAGCGGTGGAGGGAGAGGGAGTAAAGTATGTATAGTAAAAATAAATACTAATTTTCCAATTAAAACTGCTATTTATAAAAATTGGAAACAATCAATTGGAAATTTTCATACAATTATTAAGATAAAAGTGCTGGTAGAGACCAGAAAAACTTTTTTAATTAAGCAGATTTTTTTTAGACAGAAGAGGTATGATGTAGAGGCAACTTTTTATAACTATTTCAAAACGAATATCCCAAAAAAAAATTCCATACATCGTCGCTCCACCCATATATATGTACATATGTAGGTACATTGGACGTATACCGGATGTCTTATTATCCGGTATTCTATGTACATACATATGTAGTTTTTTTATTTAATATAAATGTATTGTTCGAAAATCTTAACATTATGTAAGCTTAAGCCTTGTAAACTATTTTCATTGTGTAAATACTTTAAATCTGTTTAAAGTCGTATCGAATAGTTGGGTGAACATTAATCTTGGCGCGTCAATCCGACTTTCAATTAGTGGAGGGTGCAGAAGCTTTCGCACAAAGGTAGAACTTTGCCATCCCACCCCCTCATACCCTCCCCTGCCCACTTCACCCCACAATAGCTCGTAACTATTTTTATTTTATTTACCGAGTGAGCGAGACGAATACGAATGTAAGACGGTGTAGACGAGGGTAAATAAATTCGGTCAATTGTGCGAAACTAGACGACTTTCACCCACCTTCCTCAAATGCCGGTCTGTTGCCGTCGCAACAGGGTGATTGTTGAATTGTATCTGAAACAATGAAAACAGATGAGTCAATTAACAGCTGTGATTTTTGTCTTGATGATAGAAATTAGTGTAAAATCTGGGTGTACCTACTTACGTTGAATTTAAGGATTAAATATGTATACCTATCGAACATAGTAATGAATTGTAATTCATGTGGGAGTTTTACTGATTTTAAATCAGGGGATTTAGATTCCAAAATCACTTGGAAGAAGTTTGGTTAAAAATGTTTTTTCGTGTTGCGTTGATAACACCGTTGGCTAATGCCAAGTATAGCTTGAAACGCCCGTTTTAATTAATGTAAGTTAAGAAGATTATAATTTGGAGCTCACTGACAATTTTAGCTATTACGCTAAGATTCGCGTGGAATTCATATAATACGATTTATGTAGGAAGTTTTGAATTCCGTTGAAACTTTTATTTCGGTTTGGAACTTTAAAATTAAATCCTATTTCGAATCCGAACAAAAAACTTATTTCGCAGATTACGCACTCTCTCTCTCTCTCTCTCTCTCTGTTGAAATGATATTTTTCATCTTCGGCGAATTATCATTTTGCGGCTGGCGTGGCATTCGAAAACTATTTTCATTGAAAATTTGAGATTGTTTTTTTTTTAATTGATTCTGTTTTGGTTGGTTTATTTGGCAATGAAGCGGAATGATCATTTTATTTTTACGATAAATTTGGTATTTTTCGTTGTGGGCTTTGTTGAGAGACTTTCGTTATCGTTACGTTTTCATCGGCATTTTTGGGTAAATTGTTCAGAGGGAAAAAAAAAATGTAGCGAAACTTCTGCGGAAAACTTCGCACGGGAAAGTGTTCCCATAATAAATTATCGCCTCTCCGCCGAAACCGAACCCCGTGGGTTGGGGAAACTCGCCGAAAGCCTACTTTTATTATCGCGAGCGATTTTCCCGCGGATTTGGCGATTATTCGCTAACTTTTTAGTGCGCAAATATAACAATCGGTTATTGCTGTTTGGTGTTCTCAAAGGTCGTTTATATAAATAATGTATAATATCTTTTCTTTGTTTTTTTTTCGATGTTGTATAAGTTTATTGCCCATTATAAACGTTCTTTTATATTTAACGCCCAAACTTTCCACCGTGAAATAATACACAATAATACTTTAACTGCAAATTCATTGTTATATAAATAATTAAACTATGTATACTATTTCTACCCAATTCGCTATTTATAATTTTCAAATGAAAATGTTGACTCAGTATTGATATATTCACACGTATGCAAATCGTATTTTGACTGGGTAGAGATGTACATTTTATATACATATGTACTATGGTTTATTTTTAAATTTAGTAAAATGGGTAATTAAAGATAGGTTGAAAAAACTGCAAAATAGAGCTATGCGGAGTATTTTAAATGTCAATAGATTAATATAGATACATACATATATGTATGTTGAATGAATTGAATTGGATGAATATAAATGAAACCTTAAAAGTGTGCATGTTAGTATGTATTTTTAAATTAAATAAGAATTTATTACCAATATATTTCAGTGAGTGTTTAATAAGGGGATATAATATACATATGTACATAGTCATAATACTAGGGGTAAGTATAAGTTAATAGTTAAGAATTTAAAATGAAGTAGATCTCGGTCAATGAGAAGTATCTTGTATCTTGTGTTGTTGAATACAGTGGCCCGTCAGAAGATCTCAGAAATATAAACAAAATTGATAGATTCCTGACAGCCTTAAAACATCACCTCTGTATATACATAGGTAAGTGCCAATAGAAAATTAAGTTTAATTTGGTAATTTTAGCTTTAAGTTACTGTTCGTTGTAATTAGCTTAAATAAATAAATGAACGTACATAATTATGTAGTTATAGATCTTTTACATATAGGGTTGAATAATATGAACCCCTTTGTTACTTGAGTTGGAAACGTGATTCAACAAAATAGCTAAACCTACGTAGTACTCAAAGCAAAAGCTGCAAAGTCAAAAATACAAACAACTCGGCATTGCAAACAGACAGTATTTTTCTCTCTGGCAAAATTTAGCCCTTTAGTTGCCACTGGATGTGTATGGATTCCTGCAATTGCACCACTGCACGTGTGCGCTCCGACGAGCCGTTAACTCACGTCTTGCTAGATTTATGCATTCGAGTTATCCTAGCTGTTTACGATCGTAAAGTGCAATAAAACTGCTTACAAATTCACCATGCATACTATTATGTGGATCGTTTGCCTTAGTATTGGTCCCATTCACGTTTGCATGTCCCATCTTACGCGACACTTAAGCCTACTGTCATGACTGGTCGGTCTCAGGGGGCTGCTAGTATCACACGATGGGGCAATTTTCAGTCTCATAACTTAAATATAAGCTGTGCACATCTTTGTGAACATTTAAACCGATGCTTATCGTATGTGTACATCGTGTGTCGATGCTGGTGCATGGTATTCAATGTAAACACAATAATCAAGTCGAAACGTATAAAATAGTGTGATTTTTTGTCGCTCGCTTCGGTTCACGTTAACCTCATACTGGTCGAATGTGGCATCATTGGAGATAAGCCCGCCATTATGCTCCAGCGACACGCACCGGCGGCCATATCTAAAATGGCCGCCATTATCATTAGTGGCCATCTACATAGTATGCGGTCGCGCAAAACACTAATTAAACATTTCGCTCACGTATGCGTGCGCACAGGGACCGTCACTATTCAATTTTTATGCCATTTGTCCCTCCCTCATCCCATAAATATCTATCGAATCACCTTCCCATGTTGTATGTACATATATGCATACGATGGAGGTCTCTAAATGCTCGTTTTCGATCATCCATATACTGAATGATAAAGCTGATGACATACTCTTCTTATCTATGTATATTGGATGTGTGTATTGGAAGTACATATGCGAAGAGAAGTCCATAGAAAAAAGTTTGCCCTGCCTAGAGGAAGAAATGACTGGAATGTAATCAACGAATGCTTGATCTTTCAGCGTACGTTCAAATCAAACGCTGATTTACTTTGTCTTTCTTGTTTATCTACGTATGTTTTTCGTTGCCATGTGAAGCATAAAGTAAAAATAAATAATATTTTTGATATACATATGTACGATTACATTCTGCAAGTCTCACTTGTAGCTAGCTAATGTATTATTAGTATTCTGTAGATAATTTTCCAAATGTGTGACTTAAAAAGGATTGTACGCGCGCGTGTACATACTAATTAAGTATACACGAAGGGCGTAACAAATGTGGGTACCTTTTCACTGTAGCGTCAGTTATAGACAATAGGCATTGTGTGCGAATGCCTGAAAGTGCGATAAGGACCGACAAATGATCCTTCCGGTTGACGTGCACCGACGCAAACGAACCGAAATTACAATTAATACGGATTCGTTCATTTTCCACGGATGTAAACATTGCGATACGAATACAATACACCCTATGTATGTACATACATATGTACATACGTGTACTTAAACCGCCGCACAGTGCATGTGTGTACCCAATCCTACCACCTATCGTTTTAATTTATTTAGATATAATCCGGTCGCAACATTATCAATTCGCTTTGTGTCGTTCCGAGCGTCATCTTTTCGGCCGCCATTAGGCAGCGTCGGTTTATCGGCGCGTAATGGCCGCGCGGATTAAGATCCCGTATCCCGGAAAAACCAGAATTTACGCGAAAAGTCAACCGACCAACCCCCGACTCGCTTATCCGAAAGCACCATCCACTGAAATATAACAGATGAGGCCGACAGATAAAAATAATTAGGGTGTTTTGCCCCAGACTCTACTCATTTCCCAACGAGACTAGGCATCGCACACTCCCTGATGTATTGTACGAGACGCGGGATTACGGTGCACGCACGCTGGACCTTTAAAATGGGGGGGAACGAAAACACGCACGCACAATATTAAATATTTAATTTTACGCATACCATTATTGAAATTTCCCTCGCGCCATTGTTGTCCGCCATTGTGTCGCTTGCGTCATTAACAGAGGACCCGGAAAAACGCGCAAAAACCAACGACACAATTCAACGCACAGTGCTGCAACATTAACGCGCACATATAAAAAAACAAACGTATAATAGATATGCCCTTAATATATATGTAATATCTCGATAGCGTAAGGATCTTGTTAGTTCACAAGTGTTTGTATCTGTGTTATTTGTGTAATTTTACTCGCGTTATTTATATATAATATTTACGAAATTTTACCGCAGTAACTTTACCGTTTCCCAAATCGTTACTGTGGCCAAGCAAGTACATCGTAAAAAAATACAAATGTAAAATAAACAAAAAAACAAAATTTAGAAATATAGAACATCCATAAAATAATACATTAAATTCTTATATTTAAAAACACCTCAACCAACCTCCCATAACTAACACTAAATAAGTTGTGTATGGCAGCCCGGTGGAGTAATTTAATGGCTTTTACAGCGGCAGACATGGCTAGCATATCAGTACGAGCCATCGGGATGGATGATAAATTATGTTCTCTGAGGAACCTAAACTGACTTGGTACATCAAAACCCAATTCATCAAGAATTTGCGGATTATGCACCAGGCCAATCAATAATTTGTGAAAATGTTTTCCCAGATAAAAATGTCGACGTGACTGCAGGGAATTAAACCCTAATGCCCCTAGCAAAAATGTACTAGGGTAGAGCCACGGATATCTCCTATACAGCCTTGCGTAAAGATATCTGAGAAACCTTTTCTGCACCCTTTCCAATTTTAAGCAGTGTGCTCTATTGCTGGGACTCAAAATAATTGACGAAAATTCCAGAATGCTCCGTACTAATGATTCGTAAATAATCCTAAGCACCAAGGCATTTTGAAACGGGTTGCTAACTCTTAAAATAAATCCCAGCATTTTAGTCGCTCTTAAGCAGATAATCTCAATATGCTGACTAAAATCAAATTTGTTTGAAAAAATGACTCCCAGATCATTGAAGCTATCCACTGAGTTCAAATCAGTGCCACTAAGATGATAATGAGATACATAACTATTATGTGATCTACTAAAACTCAGCGAATAACATTTTCGAATGTTGTTATGTTGCATATATTATAATTTTCGACATTATTATGAGAGAATGATTCAAAATTCACTCTGAGGGTGTTATTTGCGCTATTCAGCTAGATTTCAGATCGAACTTTGTGTACGATTCTATTGGTTACATATCGGTGGTGTGTTCTCTCGATTTGAGCTTCTAATCACAACAATAATTGAGGGGGTATCGCGCGCCACAGTTAGTTGCCATTTTCTCTCCCTCTCTCACTCAATAAACAACTCATCACTTGTTGATATTGAGTTTGCATAAATTACTCGTTTTTGAGGCGAAATTGCGTTTCGCGCGCTCGCGTTCCCCTAATTAAATTTACAAATAATTCTCGCGCAAATTAAGTTCGCAAATACGTCGGCGTCTATATGAGTTTCGAGACGATTTCGACAAATTCAATTAATTTCTTGACGCCTTCGGTTTTTGTCGCAGCTCCGAGAAACGCTCTTAAGTGACCTTTCGACGAGACATCACCGTGAACAAGTTCCACACAAAAGTTTTCGTTGGTTGAAAATCTCGAAGACGAAGTTTCAATACGCTCAAAATGTTTTTAGTAGTTAGTGTTAGAATATTAACATAATGCGCGTCTTCCGTTGAATACTTTGACACACGTAACTGTGTGCTTATAATGTATGTAGTTGATGCCTTGGAAATATTCGATGCATAAATCAACTGTAATACAACACGTATGTTTTCAGTATACGTTCCGTTATTTTCCTTAAAAAAATATCATGTTTTTTTATTAGATTTTCTCATGCAAAAGCTTTGCGTTTTACTTTGATATCTTATCACATAATATATTGGGAACTCTCAATAGGGCTCTTATTCATCTTTCGAGTATATTGTCGAGTATGTGTCCCGGGTTGAGGCACTCCATAATGGCAAACAGTATTCCCCGAGGGTGATTCAGGTTCCTTCCTCCTCAGAGGCTGTATTCTCAAATGTTTCGTTCTATTATATACGTACGCACGTGCAAGTTTAGAAAATCCACTTTAGCCGCGCCGTAAGTATTTGCCTCGGCCGTACAAGTGTACACGCTGTGTATCGTAAACAAACTAAATTATTGTTTGAGACGTTATCCTTTGGGGTGCGAAAGTTTTATTTATTCAAAAACATATTTCGTGCGATATAATTTTCTCGGGGCATTATTATATAGGTATTATTGTACCGAGCGAGTGCGTGACTGGAAGTTTGACGCTTGATGGGCGTGAGCGTCGAAAAAAAATCCACTTATACCGGAAACGTTTGGCGGTATTTCCGGGATTGCTCTCGCGGTGCTTTTATCTAAATACGACACCATTGCTGCCTCGCCGTGGATAATGTGCGAAAAACTCTCGAGAAATATGCGAAGGAAGCGGCTTCCGCGTGGAGCAAATGACACGAAAGAAATCACGTCACGACTAATGACGTACGAAAAGGGCCAAGAGTGGCATGACAACTAACCGTAGTGTGCCTGCTTAGTGTCCGTAAAACCGACAAATTGGGGGTAGAATATTTATTTTATTTGATTACTTGAAAAGCATTGCATGATTTAGTTAATGAAGGTTTTGATCATTACTTAAACACAAGGATTCAGTCATGCTGGTATTTGAATGTGAACTTTCTCCTTAAACTCTTGCAATGCTTTATGTGAAATCGAATTATTTCAGTGTAACGATGTCGAAATATATCAAAACATTTCGATTTACGTCAAAGCAAAACCGCAAAGGGAAATGTTTTTACCACGATTGCCGTGCTGAAAGGGAGAGCGAGGAAATTAAAAGGAAACGTCCTCCACATCGACAATTGCGAGGTGCTCTCTCGTCTGTTGCGCTGAATAAAATTTTTTTTTCCTCCGTCACCACTTTAAATATTATCACGTTAATAAAATGAGGTTTTCGTGCGTAAAAAAAATCACAACTCGACAAGAGTTTTCAGAGATTTTTTTTTCATCTGCGAACCCTCAGATAAATAAGCCATAGTTACGAGAGGGTTTCGGAAACATAGACTTTCATACGTTACGAGTGTATGAATTATTCAGGTGGTCTCATGCGGGAACACACACTGCCCCCTACTTTCCTTCCCCTCAACTTTCTTCTAACCACCCCATGGCTACCTTTCTGCTCTTTTTTTCCTTTACTTTCTTCACATATTCACGCGAGCGAATATTGAAATGGATATCCCACTCGGTTCTCATTTCTACCACCTACACTTCATTTTTTTGTGTGATGAAAATAATGCATAGAATTATGAGGTACTGGATCACTCTCCTTTATATGCGAATTTAATTATCAATGTATGTGGATTCAAAATAAAATACGATCAACTCAGTTTTATACAATGGCTAATAATAGGGTTTAGTTTATTTTGAGAGTCATGCAATATAGTCGTCGACTAACTAATACCACAATAACTAATTTGAATTGATGTGCAATTTTTACGTCACAGCACAGTTAACCGGGACAATCCAACAAAGCGAATCTTAAATTTGAGTCCATTCGTTTAAAAAAGCTTGCGAGGGCAACGGATTTTGTTTCAAACTTGAACCCTTCGGCACTATTTCCTCAAACCGCTCATCGGTGGTTCGTGTGTGTGCTGGTGTTCAGTTTTCCCTTCACGAAATGAGAATGTTTGGTACACAGAAATCACATTACGACAGTGCCAAAAATGTGTCACCGAAGATAGCTTTCCTTCGGGTTTCGCGGCTCGTGATAAATGACGCTTTGCGCAGACAAATCTCTTTTGTAACATTTGTCAAAAAACTGGCATGACGCGTCTCATTTTCGCGCACGTGAAATTATTGTATTACTAGAGCGTAATCAGACAAAAAAAATTGCCAAAAAAAATAAACAAAACGTAGTACATATTATATGAATAATGTTAGTAGGCAGCACTGTAAAGAATCGCTGAACCCAATAGAATATTAGGGCGGCGACTGACTTGTAACATTTCAGTGTAATGTAACACGATACAACCGAGCATTACACAAGTCAGTGCAGCAAGCCGAGCCGCTCAATCCGAGCGTTATGTGCTCCATTGGTCTGACATGACGGACAACAGTCTTTGACCCATTGGAGTTTTGCGTCTCCACCTCTTTCCCACCTTCGTATATAGCGACGCCTAAGGGACTACGCTCTGCCGAAGGGACTCATGAGTTTAAAACTGTACTTTAAGCTGCGCCACGCGAGCTCTCCTCTATGCGGAGGGGTGCTCGCTCGTCACGGTATTTAATATGTAGAGGGGGGGGGCTTTGCAAATACTTCCCCAGCTTCATTGCAAAAGAGTGATTTTAATAGACTGCCCGGGAGGATTCCATCCTCGGAGAACGAGCGGGCCGATCTGCGAGGACGGAAGCCTGCCGGTCGCGGGTGTTTAGTGAACTATATTTACGGTTATAACTAGGTTAGTTTAATCTAACTACTTATTGCTAGGTTAAAATTTATTGTTAAATTAGTCTTAAGCTAGCGTACAGTGGTGTTAGTAGTCCTGACGTCGACCGCTATAGCCGACGACCTACTCTTATTGTTTATGTTATTGTTGTGCACTTACAACACCACGCTTAAAGCTAGAATTATGGAAGAGGCGGGACGGGGGAATCCTCGCCTCGCTACGTAATGGGCTGAGCCCGGAGCGGGCGGTTTTCGGCGGAGTTCGGCGCCGGGAGGTTGGAGACTAAGTCTCCGAAGAAAGTCGCGAAGCGACGGAAGGCCCTGAAGGCCCGCGGGGAGGACACGAGGTCCTCGTGGTTGAGCGACCTCGCGCCCGCTTCAAGCTTCTCGTGCAAGACCCTCCTAGGCTCGCTCAGGAGCGGGCACACCCACAGCATGTGGTCTGCACTTTGCAGGGGGTACCCGCACTGACAGGCTTCGGAAGGCTGCAATTTGAGGCTGAAAAGCTTCGCATTGAATGCCCCGTGCCCGGTCACTAGTTGAGATACCCAGTGATCGGGCTCAAACCAGCTGGCCGACAATCGCTTCTCGACTGTCGGGAAAAGAGGCGGGTGTGGTGACCCGTCTCAGAGGCCAGCCACCTCGCCCCCCAGGCGGCGATGGCGGCCCCGTTGACTGCAGTCTTGAATTTTGCCAACGTGTATCCCGTGGGATCGCACGTGACGTCGAGGAGTTGTAGCGGGCGATAGTTCTTATGATAGAATCTCGCCGCGACAACGGGAATTTTTAGGTCTAGCGGGAGGGTACCGGCGATTATTTGAAGCGCGTTTGTAGACACACTTCTGTATGCCTTGGTCAGGTTGATTAGAGCTCTCCTCTGACCGGTGGTCAGTGGGGATCTCAACCTGAAGAGGTGACAGCGGTGAGCCCAGCAGCCTGCTGCGTAGGCCACCTTGCTGATGAATATCGCCTCGTAGGCGAGTTTACGGGCTCGCCATCCGAGGCCCCAGTCAGAACCCGCCAGACGAGAGATGAAGCCAAAGCCGCGGGTCGCCGCGTCGGCCGCAATCCTCGCGTGGTGGGCAAAGCTGCCCTGTCCGTCGAGGTGGAGGCCGAGGAGTCGAACCGGGTCTTTTAATTCGACACGCAGTTTGATTCCGTCGAAAAGGATAGAGGGTTTCCGCATGGTAGCGTTGCCCCCTTTGAGGTAGGTAACGAGGGTTTTGTTGGCGGCGAACTTCAGTCTCTTCCGCTCGCTCCAGTTTAGTAACGAGATTAGGGATTGGGAGGCCTTCTGCTCGAGGGCCTTCCTGGTGTTGGTCTGAACGACCAGTGTCGCGTCATCGGCGTATGCATAAAGTTGGCACCCCTCCGGGACGTCGATAGTGAAAATATCATCGAACAAGACGTTCCACAGGAGGGGGCCAAGAATCGAGCCTTGCGGGCAACCCATCGTCATCGGGCGTGTTATCACCCGCTGACCGATGTCCACGCTAATCGTTCGGTCGGAAAAGTAACTCTGAAAGAGCTGATAGAGATTGTCGGGTATCCCTCGGAGCTTCAGCTCGTTCAGGACACCCGGCCACCAGGCGCTGTCAAAGGCGCCTGATATATCTAGCATAATGGCTGCTACGTATTTATATTTGCTATCCTCGACTTTGGTAATGATAGCGGACAGAAGGTCCTCCGTGGACTTACCTGCTGTAAAACCGAATTGATTCGGGTGCAGAGGGCGGTTGTTTTTGAGGTGTAGTAGCAGCCTATTTGCCATCAGCCTCTCCAACACCTTGCCGAGGCTGGGGAGGAGGGTGATGGGTCTATAAGCCTTCGGGTCGTCCGGGGGTTTATCGGAGCCCTGCTTTGGAATGACGGTCAGGAGACCGTTCTTCCAGCAAGTGGGAAAGATGCCTCTTTCGACGCATCTTTGGAAAAGAGTGAGGAGTTCCGGTCCGGCCGCCGACCACGACCGCCTCAACGTTTCATTGTCGAGGCGGTCGGGACCAGGGGCCTTACCGAATTTTAGTCTGCCGAAGGCGGGCTCCATTGGTCTGTCGGTTTTTTGGCGAATCCCTTTGTGTGTTACAATACAAGTCAGTGCAGGTTCTTGTATCGTCGCGAACGCTCGCCGGTGTGCAGCCGTTCAGTGTTACTCAACATCGGAATTTGATGACTTAATTGACTTTTAATAAAAATTTTACTTATTTTAATTTAATTTACTTTTAATAAAAAAAATTTAAAATTAATAAAAAATTTTTTTGTTTTCTACTTATTTTATACAAACTCAAAGTCAATTATCGAACATTTCATTGTACATAAATCAGTGAAATGTTCTCCCAATTTTGTGTGGCGTTTCACTTATTGTGGCATTATTTTATATAGTAAAACGTACTCTTTTTTCTTAAACTAACCGTCAATTTTTATAAAATCCTTTATATTACGACTCATTACGACTTTAAATATAAGTCGTGTTCAAATTATTCAATTGTTGTAAAATCAACAAAGACCCATTGTCAACTATAATAAATTGTAAGTGCGTGAAATTTCAAAATTTCACTCGTAATATCTTTTGAGGGTAGCAAACTAGCATTTTTTTCATTCTTTAATTAACCGTTGTCAATTGTTATATGTACAAACCATCTCATTACTTTAAATATAAGTCAACTATTCAATTGTAATAAAACCAACAAAAACACCCATTGTAAACTATAACTCATTGTCACTGCGTGTCTCCCATTTTTTTGTGACGTTTCACTCGTATTATCTTTTTAGGGGGTACCCTACCAAAAACACCCATTGCAAACTATATACTTCATTGCAAACCTCGTCGTCCGACATTTCGACAGAAAATGAAGCATGATCGAACACGGTGCTCGATGCGAGCATTCGCTGCGTCTTTTTACTTTATCCTAATCGGATAAAGTATTGTGATCGTGCGAAAATTCGACCTCGAGATTTTGACTGATTCGTATCAGGTATCATCCCCTGGTCACGTTTTCATGATTTCTAAAAAATGTCTGTATGGCTGTGTAATTATGTGTGTGTGTGTGTCTGTATGTGTGTTTTCTCCGAAACCATCAAGTCTATCAAACTGAAATTTCATATCTATTATTTTCACGTAAAGTATGAGAGCCATAAGGAATTTGGTCAACATCAGTCAACCGGAAGTAGGGTTTTTTTCGTGTAGAAAATTCTAAAATTCTTTTACCACAGAATATTTCCGAAACTGGCCTTACGGCTAACGTTTTCACGTTAGCCGTAAGAGATACTGTGATTTTGGTCAAAATACATCTGACAGAAGTGGCAGTTTACTCTTGAACAATTTGTTGTTTTTTTTTTTTTTCGGCCTTTTAAATATGTAGTATCGTCACAATATTGTAATGTTGTACTCCTGACAAAAATTTCTAGTTAGGAAAAAATGAATCATTAAAATCAGTCAACCGTAAGTAGGGTTTTTTTTTGTCGAAAAGTTTACCACAGAATATTTCCGAAACTGCGCCGGTTATCAAGTCGAAATTTCATATCTATAGTTTTCACCTTAGCTGTAAGAGATACTATGATTTTGGTCAACATCTGACGACCAGAGGTGGCAGTTTTTTCTATTTGAATACATATATGCCGAAGATCGTATTTTACATACGCGCGCGCACTCAACATAGTGATTTCATGATATGTATGTATGTATGTTTGTTGGTTGGTGTGGTGGTGTGCATGCGTTTTATTTATTTACGTACTTGAAAAATTAATTTCGTTACTCTTTGTATTCCTCAAATATATGTATGGATAAAGTCATGGGTTAGCCACACCCGAATTTTTTTTTTTTTGGTATCATGTAACACGCTCGCCACGAATGTTACATTACACATGAATTGATACAAGTCAGTCGCCGCCTTTACATTTTGTTTCAGAGTAACGTACATATGTATGTATGAATTGCAATTATGTATGTACATACGTATGTATATGGCAAGATGAGTTTGAATTCAACTCAAAATCTAAAATAGGATATGTGTCGACTGTATTATTAAGCCATGTGTACATACGTAGATATGTATGTATACATAGGTATAGTAAATAGATTCGTACTTGTATTTTTTTTTTGAGCGTAAAATCGAGCATACGCAGATTTGAAGTGGGATGACGTTTCCGGTTGACTTTTCATTAAGGATACTCATTCAATGTATGGTAGGGACGAACGGGCTTTGTGTGTAGGGTGACGCGGGTTCCACCATTACAGACTGACAGACGGGCCATTACCGGAACAAAAAAATAAATAAATAAAAAAAATAAAACTACACATGCGCTCGTGACACTCTAAGCCCACGCTTATCCATTGCGTTATGTTTTACCGGATTTTTTCCCCGTACGAGACACGAATCCTGGATTTCGCCCTGAGACGTTTCGGATGTGCGTCGTAACTCTGACCCTGAAAATTGTCAGTAAATTATTCCTCACCGAGACATCTTGATCGAGATAAATTCCTCAGAATATATAGCGGCTCTATTTACCCCTTTTCCTCTATATATGTATATATAGATATACATAGTATAATAACCGAAACGAGAAATCAAGGAACACCATATCGCGGAATAGAATAAGGGAGTCGGTCGTGTTTGCGGGATTATCCGGCAGCCGCGAACCGCTAAATTGGCAAAAGATTACGGGCAACTAGATCCGGATTATCCTGGCGGGTGTGTATGCCGGGACGATAAGCAGGAATAGAAACGATGTATAGAATCCTATCTATCTAGATAAATAGTGGTCGGAACTGTACGTAAGTGCGAGTGCTCTCGAAGACGCGTCCCTAATCCGCCGCAAACTTATTGAGCGGATTATCGGCGGCCTAGCCGGTTAACGAACGATCGAATTCATTTTATCCAGAACTAAATTTCCTGACAGGGTTAGCTGCAACAGTCACACCAACAAAATTTTCACACAAACGCGATTTATAAAGTAACCATAAACGAACTTTTTCTTCAGTAGAAAGGTGCATACATACATACATACATACATAGTATGTATAGGTAGTTGCAATAGTTGCAGCTACATAGTTGAAAACCCCTGGAACTTAACTCAAGCAAAAATCCATTAGAAATGGAAAAGTGCAGCGCGACAAGCTCTAGTCGACGGGCTTAACGTGACTTTCACGGGAAAATATTTTCCGAATCAGGCGACAATAACGAAGTTTTTCCAATGAAAATAAAGTAAAATTATTTTCATTTTAATACAGAATCGGTCTTATTTTCTGTATTAGGCATGTTCTTAACTCATAAAATCGCTGCTTTTGTCGATTGAGTTTGATAGTTCTTATGACACAAATGACACCATTAAAACTTAATATCAATGCATTTTTCGAAAGTGCTATTAAATTTTATGTGTATACATATACATATTGTGTTTGCAACTACTTCATCGCTATTTTAAAGATGGAAGTTCTATTGTGAGAGTTTCCCGGGCTCAAGGAAAACCTCTTCGGCGCGCGTAGGAAACTTTTGGAGTGCAGTGGCTTATGTGACCGTTAAACTTTACAAAAGAGGTCTGCATCCTTAAAATGGATGGTTGCACACCTACTTTTCACACGTAAATCTCCTGATTAACTAGTTCACTTAACAGACGACTCTACCGTAAACTGAACGCTCGTGTGGCCCGAAACTTTCTTGATAAAGTATTAAAATACTTTTAAAACCTTATTTTATACAGTTAAGAAAAAATTTTCATGAACAATTAAAACATAGTTTACTTTACATATTTTCCTATACTTTATTTAACATATTTTTTCTAGGTTTAAAAGTATGAAGTAAACTGTTGAATGTCTGGAATTTACAATTATCGATAAGCAATTTTAAGCCTCTATTTCGTTGAAATTCCGAAACTATGTAGATACTTTGCGATAAAGTTTCTAGTATTAAATTTATTAATGAATTTCACAACTGTACAAAGCAAAACTTTTGAAGCTAAGAATAATTTATACGCATAGTTCGACTAGTAAGACAGATTTAAATCATCAAATAAGTTCTCGATTAATATTCGTCAAAATTCTTGTACTTTAATTTAAATAAATACAAACTTGACTTTAATTGTACATCGCAAAATTAATTAAAATCGGATTATACGGTATCGTGTTATTAAAGTTATAGAATGAATACAGAACAATGACACGACTTAAACATTCCGCGATATTCGCTTAAATTTCGATCGGAACTTTATATTATAACGCGCTTACACAAAATTTGCGTTGGCTGTAGAAGTAAATTTTGTGAACTTCGGCATAATAATTATTTGTTGTTGCGAATATTGGATAGTTTCAAGTTGGAGAGAGAGCATGTGCACTAAATTTTCTCGGAAAGATTATCATAAACTAAGACGTAAATTTGACAGTTTGCCTTCTATGCCAGTATAATATTCAGTATATTATTTAACATACAATATTTATCGATCGTCTCAATTGTAATTTTATATTATTTTTCTATTTATTCCATAACAAATACAGAACACACACAGTGCATGTATCCAGCAGTTATCAAGCAACAAACACAATAGAATTTTTATTATATCGATATGGAGAAAGTGAAAATCGTTGATGTTTTTTCCCCAGTATCTTTTCACCATCTCGTTAGCCTTTTTATGTGGGTTCGTATTACATATACCTATATTCAGTATATTTATCTCATTTATTTCTCAGATATAAATCTGGTTAAATGGCCTCGCGCAGAAAGCAGAACCGATAAATAAATTCGTGCGTACATAACGATTTTGGCATCAGCATATAAAATTTAGTTTGATATCCTAGGCTAGTATAGAGAAGGGGAGAGGGGGGGATTACGATAATTTGCGTTTATTTGTATTTGGCGAGGTACGGGTACCTGAAGGTTGAAACGTTCAAGTTTGTTCGAGCTCGTTATACGTGAACTAGTGTAAGCCCGTTGAATATCACCGAAGCGTTCTCATCACCCGTACTGAAAAATAACATTAAATTTAATAGTTTTTATAGTTGTTGCATATATGCAACAATGCGCCACCTATGGCGCGTTATAATACAACAGCGTAACAATTTAGCAAAGTCGCGAGGCTATTTTGATGTGAAACATCTTACACCGCGGCCTGTCGACAAAGTATGGGTGGTCTAATGCAACGGATATGACGTCATGTTGGAGCTCGCTGATTGGCGGACGGTTCGACATCGCGCGCAGCAATATTTATAAATAGACTACAAGCCAGTGCCTGTTGTTTGCGTTTATATATAATATATCAGTATTATATTATATTATATTATCAAATAATATATTATAATATCAAAATTTTATTATATTATATCAGTATTATATTATATAATTACATAATATATTATAAGGGGGAGGGGTGGGAGGGGGGATTCTAAACACACGGGCTGAGGTGTAAGATGTTTCACATCAAAACCTACGGCCGTGTAGACGACACAGCCCACCCGGTGATTTTTTTATTATATAAATAAACCAAGTTGAAGTCAGCCAATTATCATCTGGTTTGGCTCACCGCGTAAGCGTTCTGTTCCGAATCAGTCATACCGGGTTCAAATCCCACTCCTAGCGAGTTTCGCAAGTCTACCGGCCTGCGCAAGCGCCGGTTTCCGTCACTCTGACATAAGCTATCAAACTACCATCTGTCACCTCGCATTCGGAACGTTTGTATTTCAATCACGATTCTCAAGTAAGAGTTATTTACAAACAACTTTTTCACAAACGTCATCGAAATCGCCGACATCGTTGGAATTCAGCGGAAAACCGTCTTGGTATAGACGCGAATTCGGTTATTCTATTCGAGCATTACTGCCACCCACGCACATCAACTTTTTTTATTGCGAATTTGTTTCAATTCTATTAATAATCAACTGTTTTTGCACTAATTTACATAATATATCTACTATAACAGCTAACAAATACATATATAATGGACGTATATGTATAATCGCCCACGCCACCCCCTACGCCCGTTTTAATGCAAACTTAAGTTTGCACCACGTGGTTATGCCCGAATATTTAGCGGTTAAAGCCAACTTTGCTGTCACGAGCTTCGTATGCTGTCAATCAGCATACCTAGCGAAATTCGCTAGGTTTGCCGTGCTAGGTTTTCATACGAGATTTCGTAGCTGTGTGCTGGAGCCTTTATACATACATGTGTACATATATGTATTACAATGATTGTCAGTTTTCTGAATGAATAAACTCCAATCGCAAAATAAACTGTTGTTGCTGCATACGCGTAAATCGTCACAACATATTATTCGAATACATTTTAAAACAACCTCGGGCACAATTGTATATATGGATATTTATTCGATGCGTGCGAATTGCAAATCGAACTTCCACTGGTACGTACATATACCGAGTCAGAACTTATACGGATCACGCGAAAGGAAAAGCGCTTTCAGACTAGTTTGGTGTAATGATTTTGAGCCATTGTGCGGCGGCAACAAGTCTTGTCCATCTGGACCGCATTACTCGTTCGAGTTAACCCTTCAAAGGTGGAGAAAAGTGAAAGGAACGTACCACGGCGATGGCGGCCATAAGCCGTTTTCTGCATTGGAAGTCTAATGGCGTCGGACACAGCGGCTGCTTATTCCGACATTATCGCTTCATTCACCCCAAAATGTAAGAGCGACGTGACCGGAAGGGAAAATGGCCAACCTCCCTTCTGCCATCTCATTCTCTTACTCTTTTCCTTTGCCACATTGGGCTGGAGGACATGCACCCGAATAAAATACGTACAACATGACTTGGAAACAAATGCCGTCTTCGATTTCAATTCTGGACCAGTGGATACTGTGTCGCTCTATTTGCAACATCACCCCTCCCCCCTGTCGTATTTTTCTCGCACTTTTTATTATTAATTCACATTTAGAGTGTTAGTTTCATGCTAAAGATATTTCATTAAAATACTGCATTCAATGTACAAAATTATTAGGGTTAATTAAATAATAATATTGATTTTGTTTCCATTTAATTAATTTTCATAATATGTAATTTGAAAGCGACATGACAAGTTGAAAGATTCTTGGAATTACTTGGCAATAATAATAAAAAACGATGAGCTAATCACACAATGAAACGCAATAAATACAATAAAATCGTATTTTTATGACAATTCTTTTAAAAGATCATTTATTACTTTTTTGCATTGGATATCAGTGGGACTAGATTCTCCATCGACCTGTGCTTTTTTGACTGGTTCTATGATTAATTGATACGAACTAAACTCTTCCTCTTCTTCGTCTTCTAAGGAACTTTCCGGAAATAAAGGTTTTCTTTCTCTGAAAATTTCAAATTACCACATAAAAAGTTTGAAGTTTAATTTGAAGCTAATTTAATTGACACTTAACTTGAGTTTTATTTTTATTTTGGGTTTCTTTTTGACATCTTTTCGTTTGGTGATTTTTATTTCATCGTGTTCTAAATCAATCGAGGAATAACCACTCGATTCTGATAGTTTCTTTTGCTGAAATTTAATTCTGAAATAGTTTGAGTATGAAAAATTTCATATCAATGACTTTTGAATGTTATTTACCTAAAAAAAATCAATAAGAACCTTCGTCTGGATAAATTCGAATTTCCGTCATCGATCCAGATCCTCTTTGCTAAACAGCTGTTGAGTTTAAAAAATATTCTAACTTGCAAAAAAAATAAAATTACATTAAATGATGTATTAAGTAAATACATAATTACCTAGAATTATCAGAGTTGCGAGTGTCACTTATCGCACTTCTAGAAGATTCATCTTGTAACGAATCAAAATCGTTAGATAGCGACTTATTACAATCTTTATCAGAATTAAATGACATGATAAAAAACTAAATAAATATGTAAATATGTATATCGAAAATTGACAGTAAAGTAATGCGTAATGTGCGATAGCGTTTAATAATGATAAACTGACTGCAACGCAATATTGTTACCAAATTTTTATCTCATTTATTGTCACGAACGTAACAGCATATTCTGCGACCATATTCTAATCTCTTTGTGTGTTTAATATACATACCTATATTAATCAAATGACGATGTAACAAATGTTATAATACGCAGTTTTATTTTTTCGATGGTATAAAAACACAAAATAAATTTTAAATTTCTATTCAACTATTTTAAATAATATAATATGTACATAGGTATAAAGAGCTGAAAGGGATGTAATTCGAGCTCCTTGTGAATTAATTAATTCGTAGCCCTTGTTCTGACCGACGAACTAATTGCCCAATGCCAACCCTATTATGTATATGATTGCACGGTACCATGCCCAAATCATTCAAAATTCAATCTATCAAATTATTTATCGTTTTCTTGCAAATTAAATTTATTTTTGACAACTGTGCATAAATTATACTTTTTCCAATTAAAATTTCTTATGACAAAACCAGTCAATTGCGAGTAGTTACCTAGTAGTGATTTAAAAATTTGACAGGTTATATGATTTAATTTGTGAAATCTCGAATATATATGGTAAACTGGTAGAAATATGTTTTGTCTATCTATATTGGATATTTACAGTAACGGCTTTCTTAGAATTAACTCAGTTTAATATTTACCTATATAATAGTTACAATTTTGGGAATAGTAGATTGGGGCATTTATCTTGTATAATTAATCATTGCTCCGGCGACTCGCTTTGTCAACTTTCTTTCCAAACAAATAATCACTCGCCAAATTAATAAGAATGTAGACTAGTAATCATTCAAGTCCAAAGTCAAGCCTATTTCAATCGCTCATACCACCCCACAATCGCATTTCACCTTCAGACGTCTTCATAAAGAGAACCAAAACAATTTCAATTCATTAGTAATTGAGTCCTTAAGGCGCCCGCACACCGCTGCGGATTCATATTCGCATTGCGGAGAAACGGACGGAAAATCGCACGGTTGGTATGGTAGGGAGTTGTATCGTATAGCCGCAGGTGGCGCTGCCTACACCACGACGGATTTCCGAAAACCGTGCGGAATTTGTTATACACCGTTTTTTCGGCGATTCGCTCGGTTTCGATGACGTTTGTGGAAAACTTATTGGCGACGGTGAAAAAGTATCCCATCCTGTACGATCTGACTTGATAGGTTATGTCAGAGTAACAGAAATCAGTCAGCCGATCCTCGATGACACACCGTTATAAATTACATTCAACAATTAAAAGTATTTAATTTATTTTAAAAAGTATTTAATTAAGTAATAATCATTCATATAAATATGCGGACTCTTCATCTAAGAAGTCCATGTCAGAATCGTGAGTGAAATACAAACGTTCCGAAAGCGAGGTGACAGATGGTAGTTTGATAGGTATGTCGGAGTGACAGAAACCGGCGCTTGCGAAGGCCGATAGAGTGCGGATTATCGGGCCAGTGTGTGCGATACAATCGACAGACTTCGCACGGATTTCGTGCGAACTTCGCAGCGGTGTGTGGGCGAACTTCGCAGCGGTGTGCGGGCGCCTTTAATTTGGAAAGTCGCTATACACGATTAATGGAGCTCCATCTTTCGTAATATTTTTCACACAAATATCCAATCGTTTCCTTTTTCAATATTACAGATGAAATTCGACACCACTTTCAATCCACCGTATTAATCTGTCGAAAGCTTCCAATGCATCGACTTCGGCATGCGTCTGAAAGCATCGTCTTTCTTATAAGTACTATGTACATGCAGTATATATATTTCTTTCATCCGTGCACGAGACGTTTCACTTTGAAATCGAGAAGGCTTTTATTAAATAAATTCTCAAGTGATGGATTTTGAAACGGTTTCGAAATTCTTGCACCACTATTCACAGCAAACACAATTGAATTCTTCCATAAGACACGTACTTCAATCGGTACATTATAATTACACACAATTCACGAGGATGAATTTAAAGGTGGATGCGCACTTTTTTATTTTATTTTTTACAAACGTTCAGAATTCGGACGTGTCGCGTAAAATTTAAATTTCAAATGGAATACCGAAAACGTACAAAAAAAAAAACACCACAATTTTTTTTCCGCGAAACCTTATTTTTCAGAACTTCGAATAAAAACGCTCTGTAATTTCAATAAAATGAATTTATTTTCCTATTACGAAACGCCAGCTCGTCGCGAACCCAATAATCTGGGAATTTATCATGGAAAAAATAAATGAATCTTATGCATATAAATTCAAACAAGGTTGCCTTTATTTTAAGGGTCTCCTAGAGCAGTGTTTCTCAACTTTTTTACACCTGCGAACCACTGAAAGTAGAGAAATAGGAGGAAAATAGGACCACTGGTTGTGAAACACTGCCCTAGAGGTATCTACCCTACGTCTACCCGACCCCCTGAACGTTTATGTCCCTCACGCTCTAAGCGGATCAATACGAATTTGCCATATTACACGACTCAATTAAATACTTATTAGTTTGATCGCTCACTTGCGTGCGCCAATACGCAATCGATTACATGCGAAATTGCTACTCAAGTGCTTGTACAACGAACACACATACGCAACACGAGTACCCGAACTCAATGCGACCCACTTAACGTGTTTTCTGTCAATACGGCTTCAATCGCCGTAACGTGAACAGTTTACCATATGTACGACACTTCAACGGTACTACACATACATAGTTGGGCTCACTTTATTGCAAAGCGAGAGAAGGGCCCCATTCGCCGATTGGGTTTTTTGCTAGCGTACTTAGTACAATACGATTTTTCTAACAGTAAAAAAAACGCTTTTGATTAGTGTCGTGTCGTGCCCTTTCAATTTCACATAAATCTGAAACGATTTTTAAACAAACCACAGTTTTATCCATAAACCTGGCGATGTCGGTCATGAATGACAAATTTTCGCACCCACGAGACATTTATCGTTGTTCATACATGTATGTATATATTCATACATTTGTTCATATGTATGTACATATATGTATATTTTAACCGCGATACAATCCTCAGATCGCAACATTCACCATCACACGTAACGAGTTTAGCTTCCATTTTCAAATCGAAAAAGTAAATCGTACGAAAGTTAGGCGGTGCCCGACTTGTCCGATCTCGCCGATTGGATTAGATTTTGCACACACGCGTAACGATTTTACTTCCGATTCGTTAGTCGGAACAGGAATCGTTCGAAGACACGCAATGCAAATGGAGCCATTTGAAGTCCGTTAAAATTTCTGAATTTAAAACGGTCCGTATCGCCTACGAGTCGCTGAGCTCATCCAAAAAATTAACAAGCAAAAGGTTATAAGCGGTTTGCGTGGGTGGCGACTTGACTTTTCCCTAGCACGGTTTTGGGGGTTTCACCGGGGAAATATTCAAGAAAGAGTTTTCGCGGAAAAAGCACTTTCCAATATTAATTCGGCCGTCGACAATTTGCCGATAAATGATTAATGGCCGGCCGGCCGATTATGGCCGCCGGCTTTTCGTTCGATTGCCGCAATACGTTTTCACGACAAGAACACGCCCCGCCCCATCCCTCTCTCTCTCCTTCTTCAAATTATACTGCAAGTCACTCGAATTTCTTTCCTGATCGCCCCCTATGTGTATGTGTGCGCCCTTAGAAAAATATATAAATTTCGGGTCGACGGGCAGGTCGACGGCTTATTCGATTACGGCACTACGTATTATTATTACGGTAACCCCTTTCGCTCGTGGATTCATTTGTGTGTGTGTATATATATGTGTGTGTGTGTGTGTGTGTGTGTGTGTGTGTGTGTGTGTGTGTGTGTGTGTGTGTGTGTGTGTGTGTGTGTATGTATAGTTTTCAATGTAAAATAAGACTATTGTGGTTTAATAAATCGATTGAGCTTGAATCTGTACTAAGAAGTCTCATCATCATCATGTTCAGCAGTTCACTATCCACTGCTGGATGAAAGCATCTCCAATCCTTTTCCATGTCTCGCTGTCTGTCTTGAGAAATTTGCACCTATGTACTTGACTCCACACATTCTTCTCAATTCATCAGCTCATCTTCCACTAGGTCTACCATGCTTTCTTTCACATCCTCTCGGATACCATTCCAGTATTTTTCGCGTTCATCTTACCTATCATTCTTCTCGTATGTACATATGACCAAAGTGGTAGATATAGGTGGAACGTGTGAAAAAGTTGAAGTGGCAATGAGCTGATTGCTCATTGCTCATTGCCACTTCAACTTTTTCACACGTTCCACCTATATCTACCACTTTGGTCATATGTACATACATATGTACACCCATGTATTCCTATTACGATATTTTCTTGTTATACCGAGCAGACATATTTCCATGCTTCTCTGTGTGCATCGGATCTTACGTAACATTCTTGAATTTACCATCCACGTTTCACATATGTCATAACTGGCAGTACGCATCGGTCGTATGCCTTATGTTTTAAGAATAGCGTTATGTTAGATTTAAAAAATAAGTTCATTCTTCCAAAAGCGCTCCATTCTAGTTTCACTAAGAAGTCAAAAGCGATGTAAAAATTTTCATTTAAATGAAATCCGCAAGTAAAATTCTTTCGCGTTTACTTCTTACTATACCGTTGAAGCGCGTAAATTCTTGTAATTTTTTTTCCGTCGTATAAAAAGTAACCAACGGGCAGCAGTCGTCAAACAACATTTTTTCGTCCAATTTTACCAGTTTTTTAATAGCAATTTTTTCCCGTTTGCCGCAAGAGAACGAACGGCACCCGCGGGACGTACAAATGAAATAAACGATCCGGAAGCGTATTTTAAGGCCGAAAAAAAGGTGCGCGAATAATTCAATTTTAGCATCCGAGACCGCGGCTGAAATCTTGGGGTTTCCTTTGGTCCATTAACTGTGCTGCGAATTAACTTCACCCCGTTTATGCGCCCGCCGGCTAATGTGCAATGTAAGTAGGGTCGTAACTGGTTTAAAGTTGAAATTACGGCAACAACTTCCGCAACACCGAAGCACCTGTAACAATTTTAATTTTATCGCTCCCCCACCCCCATAAAACTTCCTTGCTTGGATGTTCAATTTATTTTATCCCTGGCGTTATTTATCAACGCTAAAATCAAATTATAAGAATGCGTTCAATTTCTTTGAATTGCACACGTACATCGGACTGGAAACGACATTTCCCAGTGCGCGACAACACAAAAGCCGGAAACAACGGCGTTTGAAGAAGGCAATAACGTATGACAGCCGTTTGTTTCGGCGGCTGCGCAATAATACCGGAACTGATATCCTCCTTTGACGCAAACACAATAGGAAATTCACTGAAAATATCTACGTGTGCGTAGGTATGTATGTAGGTACGTAAAGCTGGCTGATTTCAGACAAATCGTTCGTAATCCCTTCGTATCGGAGACGCGCGAGCGAAAGCTCCGCTAGTGTGGAAGCTTCGAGCGCCAAGCTTTTGCGTTCATTAATTAGAGAGAGTTCGCCGAGTGAGCCTCAAATAATCCGAGCTTATCCGCAGAACGCTACACGTTACGCAAAATTGTTTAAATTTTCACCGATCTTTTAATAAATAAACCCGCACGCGTTGAAACCGGGGTTGACTTGTCTTCGTTATGCAGAATCGGTCAACCGTGGCGCATAATTAACCGTTAACACGGATAAATGTAAATTCGTAATAATATCTCTATACTCCAGTGGATTTATGTAACAATGTGAGCAGCTTATAATTCAATAATTACGTTATAAATTAAACGTGTCTTAAGTTGCACTTTACGAGCCCCGCCCCGGTCGCCTCTTCTGTATGATGTTAATAAAAAAAAATGCCCTTTTGGGAGAGGCGTTAAACTCGAGGCGAGAGGGTCAATTATGGTACTCCCTTGGCGCTATCAGTAGACACTGCGAGAGGGTCGTTATATTTGAAAGTGTAAAATTGAAAATTTTACGATGAAAGTTATCCGCGTTAGAGCATTATAACGCCCACCCTACTACGAGCGTGGTTAATTTGACCGCTTGCACGTACTTCATTATGTTTATATGTTGCCATTATATAAATAAGTAATCAAAATTGGGTTTTTTTGCGTGCTAAAATTGCTTTCGTTCAGTTATGATCGTATATTATATCACCGAATATATAATTTAATTGTATTAAAGTTTTTCACACGATTAGCTATGCAGAGCTCTTTTTGCTTTTATTTTACTTAATGTTAGAGTATGACTTTTAAACTGTTAACGATCCATCAAAAACATTTTTCTTCAAAGTTACTCAATTATACAACTTTTATATGATCGGCATCGATGTTTTGATAGAAATGTATATATGTATGTACATATGTACATAGATATACATAGTATGTTATTCCCCTATAGTCTATTTAATAGACTCTATTATAGTCGCTTCAAATGAAAATTATCATTTCATCCGAGAAAAATCAATTAATTACTTTGATAAAGGAAAAACGACCAAAGTGTGGGCTGTTCCAGTGTCAAAGCAGCGAAACGCTTCAAAGGCTACCAATTTACTATCGACGCAAGCTTTTGTCTCGCTAATTAAAAGCCATATATCACACACAAATACATTATGAGCTTTCGACGAAACTCAATGATGTAGGGCGTGGTTTTTTTCTCTCTCTCTCAAAGAAAAAAACCATACAAGGACGTACTTTTTTAACGTCGTTTTGAGCTTGCGTAAGACTCACTTTATAGCGCAATTTGATTGCTTCAATCTCATTCGTGATCCTCGAGGATAAAGTTCAGCCAAAATCAATTTGTTTCTCATACGTTAAAGTAATCCTAAGCGTGGGTGCAAACTTGACACTCTCGTGTAAACGCATATGCTATTTTCTGCGGTTCAACATTCATTTTAGTATTACTATATTGTGATAATACGCATCTGTGTTTATTGATTTCTATATCATTGAGCTGGTATCGTCAGAAGCGCTATTCAATACAAACTTACATTTGAAATGCGTCATCATTTATTATAAATTATCAAAATAGTTCATTGCTATGTACATATATACCCAATGATGCAATTAACTAGTGAGAGTATTAATTTTAGCATGCAGCAACTTGAATCTTCATTGTGAGTTTATAATGAATTCAGCATGGTTTCAAGCATATATTTTTGTACATTATACAAAATATTGTACCTGTATGCGAATCTATTCAATAATTGTGTACAGTACTGTAAAAACAAGGCATGCTTCTCCGCCTTCAACGAGGATTAACAACATAAGCAGAGATTGCATTCAGTTTTTATTTAAATCTAGTAATTATACAATTATTATTAGTACGTGGGTTTTGTTTATTCGTAGCAAATTTCCATGTGTACCTACATATTTTGTATACACAAACAGAAATTTAATCATCATCTGTCTATTGCGAAGTTGGGGCCAGAGGTCGTGTCGCGTGTCCTTCTACCGATTCTTGAATAATTTATGGAAACCTTACAAGTTTACAAATTTAAATTCGCATGGCCTAACTGAATAACATTAAATTTGATTTCCGACCTATTTGCATACGACCCCCGGCGATCATCCCCTTCGTTGTTGAATATTCGACGGAAGACCTCGCAATAACTAACGCATGCACCGTCCGAAACAATACTCGAAAAGAAATCAATCAAGTGGGTCACGGCGACAACAAGAAGAACCTTCGGTATAATTAACTTTCAAATTTTCAACCGAATGAGTGAATGTCGTGAGGATGGGGGATCGAAAACGGCATTTGGTATTCGGCGGGGGATGTTCACCCTTGTTAAGTGGACCCGCAACTTGTCAAAACTGTCTACAAACATTGCATATTGATGTTGGTTGTTGGTTCCTGGTCGCTTATACATATGTACATACATACATACACACATTTACGTAAGTTATGATGACGATGTTTACTCTCTATGTATGTATGTACATATCAACTTATGCCATTTCGCTACTTAACAGCAGCGGATACGATCTCGGAACGCATTTCCAGAAATTGTGCAGAGAGGATTGAATTTGGTACAATTTTATTTATATTTTAAGGTGACCATATATGTACATGTATGTACATATAGTAGTTCAATAGCGGTTGCTAGCTTTAAATGATCCTTACGATTGGATCAAAATTAACTATTGGATTTGGAGTTGGATGCTTTGGAAGCATCTTGTTTCAAAATTAATACAAAATTTGCTCGTTGATGAACGGTTAAATAACAGGCGCTTTATTATTATTTTTAGTGTGGAGTGTGCTCCGGCTATTAGCGAATCGTTCATGGCTAGGAAAACTTTCCTTGATGAAAAAGCAACTTTATTCGAAATATTATGACAAGTCGAGTGTATAATTAGACGTCGGAGTCCAGAGGCTCTCGAGGCTCTCCTTCGCGGAGAGAGACTCCTCGGCGTTCAAATTTCTTGAACAAACTTGAGCTTGAAGAGAAATACAAGCTTGAGAAATTGTTTGAAGGTTAGTTTTAAAATGTTTCAGACGCGCGACGTTTGAAACGTAATATCGTGCACTGAATTTAATTACGCAAAACACTCGCTCACGGCTCATGTATCAATGTGCTATTATTAAATTTAACAATAGGAACAATTTTTAGTATTTTGCACGATGGCTTTGCCTATTGCCCGTATTTGATGTTAATTGTCGATGGGTATTGGTATTTCGATTCATAACGACCCGTGAATATGTACAATTTCAGTTCGGCGTTATTTGAATGCAATCCGAGATTCACGCATAACTAAATAAGCTAACAATGGAAATTTTAATTTCAGAATATGGAAGTTGATAAAAATAATGTTATTTTTTACCTTTTGTTTAGCCGCAAAAGATATTTTCACGTGTTATGCATTCGTATATTCTTATCGGACGCAACAACCCAAAAAACAAAAAAAAAAAAAAAATGTAGGGCGATCGTACGAGAGTGGGGATATTTGGCGATAACGTCCATGGCCGTTCGTGTTTTCCAATTAACAATTGTCCCTTTATTTTGACTGCTAAAAAATATCTGATAGCCCAACCCCATCCGGAGGGTTGTGCAATACCCGCTTTTTCGACCTAGTCCGGAAGGGTGGGGCCAAAGGTGTAAAATTGTAACCAAAAAGATGAATGGGGTAGGAAGCTGCTCGTTGCCGTGATTAAAACGTCACGCTCGTGTCCCCAATTTTTTTTTTTTTTTTTTTTTTACATCATTTTTACACGTGTAACGGATAATGATGTACACACTGGTGAAAAATAGCTCTGGAATTGTGTTCTAAATTTAAATATTGATTTCCACCCCATCTCCAAGCAATAATGGTCGAGAATTTCCATATACATACATACGTGCGTGTATTTGTTTATAATAAAAAAATCGTGTTATCGTCGATAATTGCCAATTCAAATTTTGATTAAATGGAAACATTAATTCGCCCTGAATATCGATAAATTAATGGTGTTTACAAAGTTTGGCCGTACATAGAACTTGAGCTCGGAGGGCAAATTCATATCAATTTCAATACCAATATTGAAATATGCGATGCTCATAAATATCGTTTATGAATTATGTACATTGTACAATGTACATACATATCATACGCATGTGTGGGTACTTTATCTTACAACATAAAATGAATTTCATTTTGAATTCCTTACAAAACAGGATCTATAATACAATCTAGTTTTTATTTGATTTATGTATGTACATACATACGTCGGTAGAAAATATCTATTGAAAAAATTAAACTTATTACTAATTAAATTCTGTAGATGAGATCAATATTCAATTGTATTCATTTAAATGTTTAATTCTACAAATGTGTACCCCTGTACTTGCATGGAAACGAATTAGTACTACAAAGTTTTCGGGGTCTGACCCTTCTAAGGTTTTGGACCCCGGAGCGATTGTCCTTTGCGGTTACACCCTCTCAACTTTATTCGGGTTTTATTTCATTTAATTCCTTTACTCTGCTGTCAAACTCATGATGGATATACGCTTTCATGTCTTAAATCGTAGATATTAAACGATTTTCCCAATAATAATACCAAAATGTAATATTTTGACTTTTTTTATTTATAATAAAATATACCTATGTATGTATGTATGTATGTACAAATTATGAACGAAATTTATTTATCATTGCTTTATATATTGCTTTTCAGACGGTATTGAACGACTTGTCCGTGGTTCGAAAAGAATGACACGAGAGAAAGAAAGTCCCCGTGACGCTGAAGACAGATAGCGTTTCAGCGAAATGAATACGAACATGTGCAATGTGGCACCCTTGGCTGAGACGGCTGCTGAAGCGCTGAAGCGGGAGCACTCAAACCTAATAAAGTGAAAATGTCGTTTTTCACTTGCACTTTAGATTGCACGTGCTACTCGACTGTCGTTTCAGGTATTTCAATGTTTATTTTTCTATTCGCAACCACCCGCGCGAATCTCTTTCGATAAATATCCTTCTATCATTGGAAATGGAATAATGGAAAACTTTAAGAAAATTTTACCCATAAGGGTTTTAGGTAGTTGAAATGATTTCAGAATATTGAAATTTAAAAACAATAGATTTTCATTATCTTATTAAGATATTTTATTCTTAATTTAGAATTTTCCTTTTGCGTCCACGTCTGAATTATCTACGCGTCAAAGAGTAATGGTGTCGCTATTTTCTAATAAATTCCAGCGACGCTTTTCCATCCGGAGTAAAGTAATGGAAATCTCCGTTTCAGTCATTATCGGTTCGGACATCTCATATTAATTAGCGTGACGTTTGTGTCGGCTCGGAAAGCGCGAAAATTCGACATTTTCCACACAGCTACCTCCTTTTGCTCCCCATTCCTCTCACCAAGCGTCTTCCTGTCGACAAAGCACACCCCCCATGTCTCCAACGTCCGTCATTATTAGCTCTTTTGGTCCACGCCGATATAATCAAACGGCGCATTGTGAATAAATAAAGTCCATTCGAGGGCGAAACGTCTCCGAGTTGATTGGATTTCGCATTAGTGTATTCGCGCATTTCCTATATAATTTCAGTTTTTACGTGAATACGTCTATGTATACGCGGACCAGTATGGGGTACTAGTACTGAAACGGCGGTGTTACGTTTGGATGGGCATACATTCCGACACTATAACTTCGTTAATAATAACACGATTGACACGAATGTTGTTTTATTCGCATCACGTATACGTCTATAATACATTTATGACCTTGAGTTGGCACCATGCAGCAAGGCGCGGATCAGGCGGCGTATCTTCTAACGGCTATTTTGGACGTTTTTGAGAATTTCCATGCAGTATATCTCGCGACTCTGATATGTGCTAAAGCAATGATTTTGCTACAAAACGAAATATATTTTCAAGATCTGTCGATTTAAGCCGTAAAAATGAACCGTGTACATTATTTGTTGGTGAAAAATCAAACAACAAGTCGAAAAAGAATCTAAAATTTCATTATGTCGGCCCATACTCGACGAATAGCCAATAGGAAATACAAAAAAAAAACGAATATTATCAGAAAGAGGGTCTAATCATCTATCGATAAGTATCAAAATGTCTGTGACAGCACGAGTGAGACGGTATCGGTAACATCAGAAAGTCGACGCGGTGCGCAGGGAAAACAACTACGTGGGCACCTCGACGACCACTGTTTACCACAGGCCAATGATAAATTAAATTGTAATCGATTACTAGTTAAGACTTTATTCGTTATTTATTTATTTTATATATTATTAGCTAATTAGCTAATTTAACTTACAACAACTACATAAATCTATTACACATTATACACTATACTTATCCATATATGTACTATCCCTCACAGAGGTGTCTCCTCACACTTTGCAAGAACGCATCTGTGGTCTTAGAAGACCTGACGCCCTCAGGGAGGGCATTATACATTAACACACCCCTGTGAAAAACGCCACCAGATGTCTTCGTTTTCCTCACTCTACCTAAAACTTATATGCTAAATATAAGTTGTAGGTAGAGTTATAAAATAAATAGTTATGCTAAATAAAAATATATTAATTTATCCATTTCGATGCTTTCATTTAATTCTCATATTCCAAATAAAATATTAGCCGCTAACGCAGACGTATTCACAGAAAACCCACGACCGTGTTCGACACAGCTACACCCCGAATTTTCACATTATAGCAACGGTGAAATGTCCTAATTATGAAATCTCCCCTTAATTAAAATAGACTATGGTAGTGTGTGAGTGAGGCGAATTGTGGCAAAAGTAGGCTTAACTTGAGCAATATTCGATTACAAAATTGGGGAAGCAAACGCGAACGCACGCACACAGTGCGCCCTCGAAGTGGGTGTCGAAATTGTAATCACATTAGCGAGGGCCATCAAGGGGCCATTATTGGCGCCCCGGCGCGGGGTCCTCATATTGTGAAGGCTCACTCTCCCTCCATAGCCTCGCCGCCTATTAATTGTGCGGTGTACAAAGGAAGTGCGCGCGCCCTAAAGGAAGTCGGTATTTTATCCTGCGCCCGAATAGTTATATCCTGTAAATTGCCAGGGATGGAGATAGGGGCGCCCTTCGATTAAATTCTCTATGAAGAATTTCGGGAGGCGCCCTTGTAAATTCGCTTCCCGACCCGCCTAAGTGGATTGGATCCGCCGACGTAAATCTCCGCGAAAAGTCATCGTACAAATTTCTTATTTACATGTGTGTGTTTGTAGACGGTCTCGCTAAAAGTCGTATTGTTTCAAGGGGGTAATTTAATTTTTACGATATTTTCATCAACGAATAATTCATATTGTCTCTCGTGCTCTTACGATAATCTGAAACGAATCATTTTTCGCAATAAATTTGATCGAAGCGCAATATCTAACTGGGTTACTGTAGAATTTGTGTGGGATAAGGATTTTTACTTTACCTTTATCGGATAAAGTATTGTGATACTGGGAATATGTATAGTACTAGCTTTAAATGTTTTTGTTTTATCCATATCGGATAAAGTATTGTGATAGTGCAAAAATTCGACCGCGAGATTTTGACTGATTTGTATCAGGTATCATCCCCCGATCATGCTTTCATGATTTCTGGAAAAATTTCTGTGTGCTATCAAGCTGAAATTTCATATCAATTATTTTCACGTAGGGTGTAAGAGATATTATGATTTTGGTCAACATCCGTCAACCGAAAGTGGCAGTTTACTCTTGAATGATTTTTTATTCTTGAATGATTGAACTTTTTTTTTTTTTTTTTTTTGGGCTTTTAAATATTTGGTATCTTCATAATATTGTAATATTATAATCCTTAAAGCAATACCCAGTTAGAAAAAAATTAATTATTAAAATGAGTCAACCGGAAGTTGTTTTTTTTTGTTTTCTTGTAGAAAAGTCAAAATCCTGTTAACACGGAATATTTGCGAAACTACTCAGCCGATCAAGTTGAAATTTCATATCTATAGTTTTCACGTAAGGCGTAAGATATATTATGATTGACTATTTCAGTTTTTGGTTACTCTTCATATTCCTCAAATATATGGATAAAGTCTTGGGTTGGCCACACCCAAAATTTTTGTATATGCGTGCAGAGTGTGTATGTTAACTTGTTTTATTAATTACAAAAAAAATTTCAATTTAAAAAAAAACTTTTCTCGTTCCTTACCGTTTCCCTTATTCTTTGCAAAAGCAATATTTTCCTTGCCGAAAGGAAATATGTTTAATTAAAAGAAACTTTTCGCCGATCGCGTAATTTTTATTAAGTAATTTCGTTGGAAAGCGGGGTAACTTTTTCCTTTAAGATTAATACATTTTCCTTGCATATCCTATTATCCACTTTCTTCGAGAAAGTTCTCCCTCAAGTCATAATCGACCAATCCCTCGATAGGTGCCGAACTTGTCGAAAGTTTTACTTGTTTTTCTTTTCCCTCTAAAACGTTCAACGAATTTCTGTTCGCGTATCGTCATATCTAACATCTTCTCTGTAATTTATGTTCAGTAATAAAATGCAAAAAAATATTATCTTTTAAGAGAGTAAACGCGGGGTTTATCTCTATGGCGTATTGCAAACGTGAAGCAAAATACGTATCTTGATTGCTTTCCATCACTTGTAATGAAAAAAGGGATGAAGACAATAAAAACATGTCATTTCAATTACGTCTCTTCCCACTTCGGCGTCCCGGTCGAATATTCCTCTCTAATACGAAGTAAATTACAAAAGGGCTTTTGTTCTAACGGGATGGAGTTAGGGGGTGTGGTGGGGGCTTTTTTTCAGACATCCTTATCGAGGCTCGTTTATCTTTGAGCCGGAATAGTTGTATGATCTATGTGTGGGGGTGTGTTGAGGGACGGGAATCACCTATCTCATTTTCATGCTCGTTGTGAGGCCTTTATTAACTCTCGTAATTAACCTGTGGGTGATTGTCAAAACTTTAATTATACTTTTACAAAATAAAGACGTCTATTTTAATAATACTCACTTTTGATTAGATATTCTATAAAGACGTACGATTGTTGTACATATACCTACATACTTGGACGTCAGTCATGACTGCATGACATAAAAATTTATTATTCTCTTTTGATAAGAAAATTTCGTTTATCTATGGACGTTTTTCCATATTTTTATAATATTTAAAACGCCACATTCCGATGCTCTTTGTTCAGCTCGTGTATCATTGCTTATAAATTCCATAGTCAGCTCGGAAGCACTATGATAAAATGGCAATATAAAAATTGTGACAGCATAAATTCTTTGGCATGTAAGATTCAGCGAGGATTGAGGCTACTAGTATGTATATACATACATACATTCATATATACATATATGCATAAAGATTATCACGTTATTACAAATTTTATATTCACTTAAATTTCGCTTAATATGTCGTGCAAACGATTCATGACATTTTTTCGCTTGAAAAAAATCTTTTCAAAGCTGATTTATACGCGACATTTTGTCGACAATGAATATCAATTTGATACGTTGAACATAATGCGATGTGACAGACGAATGTACCATCATCTTTCCGTGGAACAAAAAGGATGATAATCGTGCTAGAAAGGATGAATAAATACCTTTGAGATGTGCTGAAACGAATTCAATTTCGTTATTGTGGATGGTAGGATCAGATTAAGGGTTAAGTGCAAGTTTTATCTGGTACGGAAATCGTTTTTCAATCTTCCTCTTATCCGACCGCTTTTTTTCCCGTAAACAAAAACGCGCGGGCAAACGCAACTTTCTTTTCATGAATGTATTGCAAAGAGTAGTTAATCAAACAGAAAATCCAAAGAACGAGTCTAAAAACTTGTTTAAGTTACATATAATACGCCATACATATAAAGTCAAACAGATGTAGAATACGGTATTATTATTCAAAAATGTTTTATTTAAGTCAAAACAAATTTTCTCTGTCGACAAAGAAAAATCTTCCTAAATATTGTCATAACTTGAGCCATAAAAAGCGACTCTTTCATTGTATAACGGGTCATAAAACATGTGTAAAGGGTATCTGTCCTATTCCCCGCCCCCCTCTCCTTTGGTCATCAATATGCACATTTTATTTTTTCCCTCCCTTCTTAGACATTCCCGACATCTGTGCCGATGTTTCCACTACTTCTGCACACGGCCAAGATTCGCAGAAAAGGGACATTTCCCATCTGTCCTAACTGCGTGCGCTCAATTTTTATCGGAAAATGTAATAGACCTAATAAAATGTCCAAATTCGGCACTTATCCGCAAGGTTTTCCATTTACTCCCCTCAGACCTCTCGGTTACGGTAAAATATACATATGTTTTGTGAGACAATATGTCTCTTCATATTTATGTATCGTATCGTCGAATACAAACGTAAGCGGAGTATAATGTAGCTGCGCTGTTCAGCTATGTATGTACATACATATATTACACGAAAAGAGTTTCTTTGAAAGATTAGCCGTCATAGATTAAGAACAGACGTTTGATGGTGTGATATAATCATTCACACCCTTTTTGATAAAAAATAATTACATACCTCAAGCAAATTTAATTAAATTGTATAAGCTTAGTGAGTGTTATTAAAAACGTTTTATAAATTTGAAAACGAAATGAAACGTCCGCCAAAAGAGAGGAGCAGAGAAGGCCAAACGTACATCGAGGGGGTGAGAGGATGGTCTTAAGCCTCCTTTTCTTTACCCACCCTGTCTCTGTTTTACCGTTGGATGAGCGTATTCAAAAGACGTTAAGTGCGTCCTTCGAAGGTAGAAACAAACTCTTTTCTGTAGGATTTGTATTTGTTCTGGTGAGCGGTTTCTGCAGATTTTACGCTCCCGAAACGATGTTTCAATTAACTTTTACAATACGGTAGCCTACTTCTTTTTTACCTTTATTCAGCCATCTCATTTCAGAGTATAGGCTTACATACAGAATATAGACGTACATTGGAATCCTTTTCGAATAATTTCATCATCAAAAATATAATAATACGACGTATCTTCCGTTTTATTGTTGTGCTCACCTATTCAAAATCAATCGAAGCGTTTGAGTATCGAAAAAAGAATTCGTGGTGTGGCTGTGTCGAACACGGCCGTGGGTTTTCTGTGAATACGTCTGCGTTAGCGGCTAATATTTTATTTGGAATATGAGAATTAAATGAAAGCATCGAAATGGATACATTAATATACTTTTCGTTAACATAACGAATTAAGTCTTAGCTAGTAATCGATTACAATTTAATTTATCATTGGCCTGTGGTAAACAGTAGCCGTCGAGGTGCCCGCGCAGTTGTTTTCCCTGCGCGCCGCGTCGACTTACCGATGCTCCCGATCACTCGTTCTGTCACACACATTTTGATACTGATCTATAGATGATTAGACCTTCTTTCTGATAATATGAATTTTTTGTATTTCCTATTGGCTTTTCGCCGAGTATGGGCCGACATAGTGAAATTTTAGATTCTTTTTCGACTTGTTGTTTGATTTTTCACCAACAAATAATTTATACAGTTCATTTTTATGGCTTAAATCGACAGATCTTAAAAAGATATTTCGTTTTGTAGCAAAATTATTGCTTTAACACATCGGAGTCGCGAGATATACTGCATGGAAATTCTCAAAAACGTCAAAAATAGCTGATAGAAGATACGCCGCCTGCTCCGCATGCGCATGCACGGTGCCAACTCAAGGTCATGAATGTATTGTAGACGTATACTCGAGCAAATAAAACAACATTCATGTCAATCGTGTTATTAGTAACGATGTTATAGTCTCGGAATGTATGCCCATCCAAACGTAACACCGCCGTTTCCGTACTGGTCCGCGTATAGACGTATTCACGTCAAAAGAATTCTAAACAAATTAGTGTACAAGTTATGCCAGAATAACAGTCGAAGACGTATTTAGTAATTGGTATTATTTGAGCTACTGCAATTTCCGTCAAATTAATCCACAGGTCAGGTACAGTCCTTCAGTAAAAACCATATTATCGATTACGATTACGAACGTATAATCATATTTAGCAGACCAAAAATGTATTAAAACACGTGTTTTTTATTAATTATCGACACCAAATGATTCGGAAGTGATTCGAGAGATGGACAGGGGAGGTCAGGGTCCCATGGGTATATATGTACAATGTACATACATATATGGTGAAATCGAACAAGAAAGTCGACCCTCGTCAAAATGACGCAGGTCGTCCCGGCCGCCGGTTGGGCGCCTCTGCCTTTATTAAAGCGCCACGCGGTCTGCAGTTATTGCTGGCGATAAACACGCCCTCGATGGGATACGAAATCGACCCCAAAAACCGACGCCAAAAAATCGCAAAGTGGCGACACATTCGCACTCTCTCGTAAGGTATAAATGCGTTTTTAAAACTACCAAATAGTTTTTAAATTGGTCGCGCTAAAAAAAATTCACCATTATATGTCCCCAAATGGACGAGTGATTAATCTAATTGCAATTGTTCCGTTCGATTGTCGATTAAGTGATTGTTTTCGGTTTGACATTATCTATTTAGGGTGTGAATATTATATAGTGGAGGATATGTGAACTTCGCAAAGTCCACCCCCATTCTATTCATAGCACAATACGTCGCAGAATCTACTCATGTTCGATAATGTCATTGTTGTAATGTATGTCATTGACGTTTTTTACGTCGACTATTGTAATTTACGTCAATTTGACTAACTTTGAATAATAGTCAATCGTATTAACCGTAAAGGCTATATTGTAACATTTTGTGCAAGGTACTGAATATTAAACAAAGATCACACTAAATAAATGTTTATAAAATAAAATAAATAAAATATAAGCGATCGTATAAATTTATGTATGTTGAAAACTTGTGAAAAAAGTGTGAAAATTTCTATAAAATTGTAGTGTTGCAAAACTCGTTATAAAGGTAATACACCGTTATCAAAGTACATATGTATGTATGTATGTACAAATTTCAGTCGTCGACAACACATTCGATTTACACTCGTTAAAAATTCTCGGTACACTTGTCGCTCGTTATAATATAATATTTTAATACGTATAGAATTTGTTTCTCTAGCGATATAAACCAGCTACAAAGTTGTTGTTTAAATTTCTTACCTTTATATTTAATTGGGAAACAAGAGTAAAACAAGAATAGATGTCGCAGAACGTTTCTATTATCAAGTGAGATGTAGAGGTGGGAGGGCTCTAGGTGAGAGACGTCTCCGTTCAACCGAGTGTAAAAGCGGTTAAATTTTACGACTTTATGGCGGTTTATGGGGAATGGCGTAAAAATGGCAAATAAAAAGATAATTTTCCACATAATGGAACTCTATATTGGCACACCCGCAATGTCTTCTACCACAATTCGATCGCTGCTCAGTAATTGTCCAATGGGAGATGGGAGAGCTTAATTTCTATACTGAACGTTAGAAAATTTTGTAATTTTGTATCGCATGCCAAGCTCACACATAGTGTTGTAAAATTCTCGGGAATAATCTTTTGGAGAATATTCTCCTAACCGAGAATTTTCTGTTTTAGAGCATTTGAGGGGAAAAAATTGTATGTACATAATGCAATGTACCCTGGGCTCCATCGGCCACCATGTATTTTAAATAAATAAATACTAACTCTTACTGTACATATTTGCTTAAATATACAGTTCTCCCTCTCCCTAGACTCCCTCTAATCCGGGCTAATACATGGGAGAGGTGATACAGATTACACGATTAATAATAGTTCAGTATCCGTGACAAAAACTTAATTTGATGGGGTGTGAATATGAAAAAAAATTTACGATATTTTGTGCTAAGTTAAAATGAATGATTATATCCATAAGTTGGAACAATTTCACTGGAATATCATAACCAAAACAATAAAAATATGTATGTATACGTAATTTATTGCTTCCAGAGTTAATAAGCATTGTATTCCTGTGAGAATTTCGCGGAAAACGTCATGTTAGTAGTGCGTATGTTAAAATGACACATTCAGTGTCGTCAGAATGAAAAAATGTCATTCAAAATGCTCTCAGACACTCTAGAAAGTCCTATTACTCCTATTAGGTTCTGAAAATTCTCGATTCTTAGATTCTCGACTTACAACACTACTCACACATCAGTCTATGGGTAGTCAAGATTTCAATTGAAGTTCTATTCTGATTTTAACGGTAAAATATGCCGATTTCGAGAACGGTATCCGAAAATAAACAACGGTCGAAATATAAAATATAGCCACATTGTGTGTAGTGATATATTTTTGTGTGGCAATAAGCCGCTCAATTTCATGATTTATTTATGTAAGTTGCGTTGCGAGCGAAAGCTCCCCAGCCGCTTTGAATATTTCTTCCATTAATATATGCAAAGCCCACCACCCCACACCCAACTCCTCCGAATTAAGGGTACACCACCCTAACCTGGCGATCCTCCCTTTCTCCTCTCAATCGGGGGTCTTGAGCGCAAGTTGTGCCAAAATCAAGTCTACCCTCTCGTACCCCCAACTATCAAAGACCAGAGAGCCGGCAGCCGTGTTAAATTCAATTAAGCCTCAAACGCAGAAGCACCACCGACACACCCACCCACCCATTCGCGATAACAAACTGCTTTATCTCGGATTTTAACGAAAACAATGAGCATTTTCGCTGTCGAACGAGTCACCGCGTGCCTGGCCAAATTCTTGCGAAAGGCGCAAAGACTTTCCTAGAACTACTTGAACCACGTCCCAAAAAAAAATTCGTTAGCCAATTTCGGCTTAAATTCGTACTACAAGTCACTCGAGATCCCCGTAGTGTCTTGCCTCTTTTAGTTTGTATATTTATTTTGAGATACCATAAGTAGGACGCGCGAATCAAAGAACACGCAAACAGCACGTGATAGTTTTATTCTCAATTTTACTGAAAAATTTGATACTACGAAACAATCAATTCCGAGTTTCATTGTTATTCACATTCAATGTGTTGAGTGCGTCAATATCAATGGTCTGTCGAATGATTTTTTTTTTCGATATTTTCACCGGTAATGAGTGTAATTCAAACCGTTTCGAAATATTCGCCGAATTTTCATTTCAAGTATGCCTTGTGAATGTTGAGAATTTTATTTATACTCTTTTAATGTTTTTTTCTCAAAAATAAAAAAAATGTACATTTGCATACGATAAAAAACCAGTAAGCGTTATCATATTTCCAATTACAAACACCGCACCGTATATATTTTTTCATATCGTTCACGTCCATTTGAATATTTCGCGTCGTAATTCACCATTTCTGTCGAATGTCCCACAACTGAAAGTTTTCCTATGCGGAAAAAAACAAAAATGAAAATATGCGTCGTTTTGTATATGTGCGTATATATATATATGTGTATCACTTTTTATAACCGCACCCATTTTTCGTTCACATGTACATACCTATCTACCATATTGAAAAAAAAACGTATCAGTGTCTCACTTTTATTAAAAATGAAACTCGTGTGCTGAAAAATCGACTCAGATGTACTTCACGATAGCATTATTTCATTATGTCGACTTCGACATAATGAAATATAGTATTATATATATATATTAAATATACTATTATTCGACATAGTATATTTATACTATGCTATCGAAACCTTGGGAAAGGTCAGACGGCTGTCTATCCCCTTTCCCAACTTTTTCACGGGATTCGATCAGTGTTGATTGAAAATCAACAAGGATGACTTTCAGTACTTACGATATCGCCAGCTTAATTTGATTTATTTCACCTTTAAATTATTTCAGATATTGCAAAGTCATAAATATTATATCAAGTTTTTAAATATTTCCATATAAGGCTATCATTGAATTTCAGATGATCATTTCAAACAGAAGGTTTTGTTTTCTTATCATCCGTTGCAATATACGCTTTTGAATAGCATGTTGAAATGGTAGTTGTTTGTCTAGCGACAATACTCCTTCTTAACCTGTTCTGCACCGCGCTTAGGCTGTAGTCTGTACATCGCCTTTGTTGTTAAATTGCTATCCATAGTGAAGATACTACAGATCGCAATTTAACAACAAAAGCGATACCAGCTAACGGCTAAGCGTGGTGCAGAAGAGGTTAATTGAAAAGCGGTCCGTTGTCCCGCGCTACATTAATTAAATTATAGCGCGAGACAAAAGCGGATAATCACTTACAGATCAGAAACTCGAAACCAATCGACACGACTGGTAAGCAAGCGTTTAACCGTGGTGAGAACGTGTTAACCGACAATTACACGGTTAAATTGACTTCCTAGCGGCAACAGGTCAAAATTCAGAACTTCCAAAAACCAAGATGCAACCTTGTTCTTAGGCGAAGACTTTCAAAATTGAATCCATTAACATTACATCGCAAATAAATATCCTTTAAAATATATTACTATCAAAAATTATGATTTTATTCGATCAATGTGGTAGATTTTTTTTGTATATAAAAAAAAAATTGCACGCTGGCGTTAAACGGTAGTTAAAATTCAACTCGCTTTGTTTCTTCGAGGGTTAACTTTGCGCATGATCGGTTTAAATAGATTTTAGTAGCTATCTCAGTCGTTTTGGTTTTTATTGTAGAATAGCGTTTTTTTTTTCAACATTGGATAATGACAAAAATCGTCCAATGAAAAAATAAAGTAAAAACCCCACAGCACAGTTTCTCTATCTAGGATATTCCGATAAAAAAATAGTCTCCGTGGACTCGTGTATATCCGATATATACGAGTACGTGATCCATTTACTAAGCACACATTCCAAATCCCAAAGACAAAAAGCATTTAATTTAAACCCTTCACAGATATACACTTTCATAAGCGCCAACACATATTATGCATGCATAGGTTTGAATGTGTCTCAATTTCAGTGGCTCGGTATCGAATTTGCAGTTATTGGAAGCGAAGCTTCAAAGCCCATTTCGATAGTTTGCCGGTCAATTGGTCGATCCAGTCGGCTGGTCAATAACTGGCAATCTATCCTGGCCAAGCCGAAAGCTTTAACAATTAACCACGCTACACACCGACCAATACATCTCCATAATTTCTAAACCATATCCACGCACAGCCAATTCCACTTTGCTGCCGACTAGTTAAAGTCCGACTTTAATCATAAATTACAGTATTGGCAGGAATAGTGAAAGAGCGTCAGACGTGTATAAAATATCATTGTCATTGATAAAAGTCTCCGATGCGGATTGATTGAACGGCAACAATTCAGAAAACCGACAGAAAGGACAATGTCAACATCGTCCGGAACTAATATTGTTAAATCCATTATAATCCTGATCCAATATGCGCCCGAGAATAATTTACTCCCCGGTCCCTTCCAGGATAAAACGGCGGTCGCAAAAGACCTGTCTACGATGGGTTTTCCAACGCCGAATTTAGAACGATGGGTGGTGTGGGTAGCCATGGTGGGATCGGATGCCCAACGTACCTGGAAAAACAAGAAAATCTTATTAGACTGCGTGAAAATCATCGGAAAAACATTAGGAGCAGATGGCCTCTGGCGCGCCACGAGAAACGCATGCAAATGGCTCGAAATCCCTCTGATTAAAATTTTACGAGAAATATTTCAAGGGATTGTGACCCAGTTTAAAATATAGAAACATCCCATCAATCACTTTTGTTCGAAGTACATGTGTATGTACTTTTATATGTAAAACACAGTTAACTAGCCTGTCCCTGATAAACCTTCACGGTAATTGGTAAATTATTATACCTTATTCAATTATTCACATATTGAAAATATAACTAGTCCCTAGATCGTAAAGCATATCATGTAATTCTACGAGACATAACGAAAACATGCAAATCTGGTATAAATATTGATGTGCCTTTTCACGCTGTATAATTTTCAGATCATTTCGTTACACAATTCAATGTAAAAATATACAACCTCAATTTTCATATTTATGACCGACGTTAAATTTCAGCTGAAACAATTAATGGGATCGTTTTATTGTGCGGCAATACTTAGCCATTTGAATACGCAAGTGCGACGGCAACGTGACATGCCTTATAAATTTTCCAAAATCTCTACCGACGCGTTCAACCCTTGAAATGTCACTGATAGACAATAATTATATTTCATAAATTTATTTTTTTGTGAAATTCATTTAACCCCCAATTCACCCGGGCTTCGGGGAAAATTAGCGCGCTTAACGTTTTCGCCAGATTACGAATCTTGGTTTCTGATTATGACCAGGATATTAAAATTTCAAGCTCACTCTTTACCTCCCTCGGTCGTTATCCCGATTTTATTCCCCCTTTTTTACACCGCACGGTTTTTAATACGGTAGGGTGAAAAAAAATTCCATCACACATATTTCTCTTACAATTTTTTTTTTTTTTTCGTTGTGGAAATAAATATATTATTAGCAATCGTGTTCAAATTTTAAAATTGAGACCTTAAAATTTTTCCAATCAAAATTTCAAGATTTCGCTAAGCTTCAATATTGACTCGTACAGACTCAGACACGATATCTACATATTATAAATTTCTTATAACCAAAATAGATCTAAATTAGATTTTACCTACGTATGTATATGTACATTCAAGCTGAAGTAATAACTAATGGAATTTTAGGAATCTATTGGTAGTTAACAGATGATCTCTGACTATATTTTCAAGTTATTAAAATAAATGAACATTTTTGTATACGTATTGTTGAATTGATTGGGTTTTCTAGACGATTCAGTTTCATTTATTTGAAGTATAAATAGCTGAATTATTAGACAAAATTAGAGTAAGGTACTTTGGATTAGACATCTACGTTATATTTATAAGTATGATGCCTTCACTTCGGATTTTTTTAAATAAGTAATTTCACGAGTCGTATTTTTAGAAGACAGAGTGAATCTTTCAAATTGACTTCGATGAAAAAAGTTTTACGCCTACATAAAGAGGGGGGAAAAAGCATTCGATCTGTAATATAGAGCGGTACGCGAGAAATGCGATACGAGAGCGAAAGCATCCCTTCGAGTTTATTGACTTTTGCGCGAAGCTCACTTCCTGGCTGAGGGATGATTTACAAACGAAAAAAATAGAAGAGAGGGTCCCAACGCGCCCGCACAGCACCGCGATGATGTATGCATGATATATATATTACGGGGAAAATATTCCCAAATGAAGATCGTGACAGACTGCCGGAAAAATAAAGAAAAAACTTGGCAGCGAAGCTCCACGTCGAGTAAGTGGCATTCCGTGTGCGTCCCCCGGTCCGCTTTTCCTGCTCTCTTAATGATTTATATTTTATTTTCACCGAAAAACGCAATTGGCTAAACTTCGCGTTGCTTTCCGTTGAATTGCGTTCGTAAGTCGTTGTTTTGTTGCTGCCAAAGTGGATCAAGTCCGGTTTCGTTTCGTTGTTGTTGGTCTCATTTCTTCAAAGTTCACTTACAACAATATATTTCAAAGAAATATTTTATTATAGAAAATCAATATCGTCACTGTACAGGCCAATTGCCGGAACCCTCAAATATCAAATTGTTCAGGATGTTAAAAAAACTGTAGACTTATTTTAATATTAATCAAAATTATCAATCATATTTGATTGAAAACGGTCTTTAAAGCTCTGTTAAAAATTTCGCAATGATATGATGAATAAATATTTAACTATTAATGTTTTTCATAAAAAAAAATGAGGGTTACGCTAAGCACTTTGTAAGAGTAATGTGCAAAAAATCTAAAAATATTTATTGTAATAACATATAAAATTATTTAAAAAACTACATCAAGTTTCATTGTCATTTATACATACATATGTATTGCATACGTTTAGAACAGTGGTTGGGAACCTTTTTCGAGCTAAGAGCCAAATTAGAGAAAACCTTGCAAAATTGGTAGGTTTGGGAGCCGCAACCTATTATTTTCAATGTATGTATACAAAATTAAATTAAACGTTACTCATTAATCATTAATAATAGTAAGAAATAAGATGTCCTCGTGATATTTTTTAACATTCGACAGTTTATTACTAAAAATTATTATAAAGCTTAATCTGAAAAGCGATCTTAAAACATTTTATAGCCACGACGTCGTGGAAATGGGATTCATTTTGATCTCATGTAAACTGTTTGTCAACATTTTGTATTTCACGCAAAACGTTGCATGACATCGAGAGCCGCAGGTTTTCATACAAAGAGCCGCATGTGGCTCCGGAGCCGCTGGTTCCCGACCACTGGGTTACAGGGTTGCAGTATTTGTCTGGAATATTTTTTGTCGGCTATATTTTTTACAAACGGCTCAAAAAACTAAATTTTGGGATTGATGATACTTGGCCAGTTCATGTAAGAGTACATATGCAATAAATCCATTTCCATCAAAATGTCACTTCCGTGAAAAGTGAGGGTTACGGCAATTGGCCTGTACAGTGACGATATGTATATAAGATTCATATATCGTATGTTAATTAGGAATACTCGATTAAAACAGGGGAAAATTTGTGGTTTTACTTTAAGAATTTGTTTTAAGTGCACCGTTTATATTAATTATTAAATTCGATTGAATCTGTCTTGTATCGCGTAATGTCTCGATTTTGCATTTTCCTGTCTATCTCGCGCATTCAGGGTGTCTTTTCCACTTTTCTTCGCACACTTTCACCCTCTCTTCTTCGTCCACCCATCGCCAGATCTTCCCCCCCGTTCTCATCCCCCACCCACTTTTTCGATCGATCCGCCGTGCTTACGTTCACTCTCCATTGAGCCATTAACTTAAGGTTCTACTCAGCGCCTCCTCTTCCCACTCTCCACATTATTAAAATTCAATTTAGCGATTTATTTTTAAGGTGAACGAGAAATCCACTTTCCTACGTCGCGCACGAATATAAATCGTTGTCCACAATATCCAATTTTTGCAATGTAGCCGGGTTGAGTCGATCGGTGGATCGCTTTTAACGCGTGACGTCATCGTACGGGGAACGTCAAAAACCGCCTTTCGCGCCATTGATGCCATTCGCGCGTCATTTTACATTTACGGCCCATTTCGTTCGAATAAATATTCCGACGTAAAATACGGTAACCGCTTTGGGCGTGCGAGCGATAATGGCCAGTCATAAATTAAACTGCATTTCGGCGTCGAATATCGAAAAAATGAACGCGCGAGAAATGAATAGTTTGCGGCCGATCGCGCCATCCTGACAAAAATGCGATAATAATAACGCGTCGGTGATTTTGACCGTGTATTATATTAGTTCATACCGGGAATATTGTACTGAACTAGCTTTAAATATTTTTACTTTATCCATATCGGATAAAGTATTGTGATCGTGCAAAAGTTCAACCTCGAGATTTTGACTGATTTGTATCAGGTATCGGTACCCCGATCACTTTTCATGGTTTCTGGAAAATGTTGTATGCCTGTCTATGTCTATGTACTTTTTAACTTTAACTTCTTCTCCGAAACTATCAAGTCTTATATCAAGCTGCAATTTCATATCTATTATTTTCACGTAAGGTGTATGAGATATTATGATTTTGGTCAACATCCGCCAACCGGAAGTGGCAGTTTACTCTTGTTTTATATGTTCTCATAACCGAACAAACAAACTATGTACATTGTATATACAATATGTATATTATATAAAATAGAATACCAAGACTCGAAACTATTAATATGTATATTAGCGTAAGCACCCGCCTGCCTGCCTAGTTCGCTGTGTTAAATCTGACAATGCCAAAATAACAAACAAAAGCTTTTTAGCGGTGTGTTGACAACGAGCCGCTATCCGTCAAAGCTTATATGAGCCCACAGAGTAATTTATGGCCATAAATCAATTCAATCAACGCTACACTATACAATTGTTTCACATACTGTCAAACGGACTATGGCCTGTTATTATTTTACAAACCGGTAGGTACGTGTTGGAGTTGGTGTGTGGGGTTAGGATCCACCGTCATATGACGAACAAACCGGCTTGTTATTTCATATTACCTACAACTTCGTTTAAAGTGTGGCATATATTCTGTATATTGTGTATGTGCGATGAAGAAAGTGTAATATTCCATAAAAATTATATATATATGTACTTTTCGGCTAGAAATGTTGCACAGCCGGTAGCGAAAAGGTCAACGGAAACTTTCGGTACAAATGATCGCCACGTGAAACTATTTTATGTGTTTAGTTCAGCAAAGTCGGGTACATTCACCGAACATGCGATAAACTCGATCCCGCTCCCCTCCCCCAGGAATATAGTTCCATTCAATCATTGGCATTTGCGGAAAAGTTCCAAATCCCGTTCCCGTTCCTGTTCCCGTTCCCGTTCCCGTTCCCGTTCTCGTTCCCGTTCCCGATCCTGATCCCGATCCCGTTCCCGTTCCCGTTCCTAGTACGTTATCTGACGCGTGAGCAGGCCCGTTCCCGTTTTTCTCCGATTTTTTTTCACAGGAACCATCCCCGGCATGATCACAATAAGTCCTGAAAGTTTAATCGCGATCGGTTGAGTGGTTTAGGAGCCTATAAGAGACAAACAGACAGACAGACAGACAGACAAACAGACAAACAGACAGACATTGATTTTTATATATGTATATAGATAACGCGATCAACCTTCGCGGTCGTAATGAAATTTGACCCGTTCACCGCCGGTTCATAAATTACGTAATGCGATTTGGCCTGCACCAATTTCGACCGTAAATAGGGGGCGAGAGGGGGTTGAGGTAAAGTTACCAACTTCATTGAATATTCATCAATGAAGTTTCCAATGAATCTTGAGCCAATTCGCGATATAAATGTCTGGGAATTTATGGGAAGAGTATCTCGAGCAAAACACTCGGGCGATTGATCATCCCTTTCGCCCTTCCTATATATGTACATAAATGTAAGAATGTTGAGGGGTGGGACACACGCGCATAAATATACATAAATCAACGCCGTAATGGAGCGTTATATGTGACGGATCGCATCCATCACAAATTGATCGATTTCGTCTTCTAAATTGTGCCAATTTAACGAAATCGCGCTAAGCTCGCGAATATTTAAATGACGTTCAAGATACACGCCTGTCAAAATCTGTGATAGCTGAAACGGCTCGTGTCTGATCGTCGAAAAATAGGTCATCGCAAATTATGGCATAGTTATGTATGTTTGTATTGTCGCGACTTATACACTATATATTTTGAACTGGTCTATTGATAACTCATTGCCTCTCAACATTAAAAAGTGTTGTTCACTGAGTTTTAGTAGATCACATAATCATTATGTATCTCGTTATCGTCTAAGTCGCATTGATTTAAACTCGGTGGATAGCTTCAATGATCTGGGAGTCATTTTTTCACACAAATTTGATTTTAGTTAGCATATTGATATTATCTGCTTAAGAGCGACTAAAATGCTGTGATTTATTCTAAGAGTCAGTAAGCCGTTTCAGAGTGCCTTGGTGCTTATCATTAGTACGGAGCATTCTGGACTTTTCGTCAATTATTTGTAATAGGGCATAGTGTCGCTGCAGTGTCCTAATAGAGTCCTAGTAATAGAACACAATGCTGAAAATTGGAACGGGTGCAGAAAAGGTTTCTCAGATCTCTTTACGCAAGGCTGTATAGGAGATATACGTGGCTCTACCCTAGTGCGTTTTTGCTAGGGGCGTTAGGGTTTTAATTCCCTGGAGTCACGTCGACAACTTTATCTGGTAAAACATTTTTACAAATTATTGATTGGCCTGGTGCATAATCCGCAAATTCTTGATGAATTGGGTTTTGACGTACCAAGTCCTCGGAGAACATACATAATTTGTTATCCATTCCGATGCCTCGTACTGACATGCTAGCCATGTCTCCCGTTGTTAGAGCCATTAAATTACTCAATCATACTGCCATACACATTGACTTATTTCATATTAGTTATGGGAGGTTGATTGAGGTGTTTTTTACTTTTAATTTCATATCTATAGTTTTCACGTAAGCCGTAAGAGATACTGTGATTTTAGTTAACTTCTGACTAGCGAAAATGGCAGTTTACTCTTGAACGATTTTTTTTGTTTTTTTTTTTTCGACCTTTTAAATATGTAGTATCGTCACAATATTGTAATGTTGTAATTTCTCTCAAAATTATTATTTAAAAAAAAATAAATCATTAAAATTAGTCAACCGGAAGAAAGTTTTTTTTTTTGTCGAAAAGTTTACCGCAGAATATTTCCGAAACTGCCCCATCGATTTTGTTGAAATTTCATATCTATAGTTTTCAAGTTATTTAATGATGCTGTGATTTTGGTTTAAATCCGTCTGACAGAAGTGGCAGTTTATTTGAAAATTTTAAAGTTTTTGTTTTAATTTTTCGGCCTTTTAAATATAACTATCGTCACAATTTGAATAATGAAAAAATTTTCTAGTTACGAAAAAATAAATCATTAAAATCAGTCAATACTTTTTTTTTTTTTTCGGAAAAAACGAAAGAATATGGGGCAGTGAAACGGCTGGAATTTTGATTTTCATATCTATGGTTTTTCAGGCGTTATTTTATGATGTTCCGCCACAGTGACGATTTGAAATTATTCTGTGGTAATATTTTGTAAATAAATAAATATAACCCCGTTTTGAATAATGAAAAATTCGTACAGTTCAATCTACGCGCGTAATACTATTTTTAATGGCGTGTAACAAAAGATTGGGGCAGTGTAACGGTGGAATATTTTTTGCGAGTGGTTTTAAGGCGTCGTGTAAGTGTTCCGGATTCGAGGTGAATTATTCGTTCGGAAATCACTGCGGTCCATCTCAACAAACCGGATCGATCACATACATATGTACATATACATACATATGTACACGCACACGAGGTTTCCGTACTGGTCGTAAATTGTGTATGAGTTGTCGCGTAAATCGGACGAGACCCGTTTATGCAACCGGACCAGAAATCTTTTTCCGGAATCCACCTCCTCCACCCCTAACTCCCCGACCCGTTGAAATATTCACGGCTCGCGCTTATCCGTCACTGTGAAGTCGCAATCCCCACTGAAAACAATGGCGCTTTTCATTTGGTCGCTGAAATATTAACCGGGTCCCGGTGAGGACACCACCTCGCGTTCAGCGTCTGTTCCGAGCACGAACGAACAAAACCGCACTCGAAACGAAACCAGTCCAATTTAATCAACGCACAAAAACTCCACTCCTTACATAATATAAAATTTGTATATGATTCTACTTTGATTTGAACGTAGGTATCGTGTGTAGTGTACTTATGTACATCATCATAATTTTCAGCCGTTCACCATTCACTGCCGGATGAAGGCATTTCCTGTCTGCGTTGAGCAATCTGCATCCACTCGACTTCTCACATTCTTATCAATTCATCAGGCTATCTTTCACTCGGTCTACCTTGCTTTCTTTCACATCCTCTCGGATACCATTGCAGTATTTCTCGCGTTCATCTGCCATCCATTCTTCTAGCTATGTGTCCAGCCCATTGCCACTTCAACTTTTTCACACGTTCCGCTATATCTGCCACTTTGGTCATGCTTCTTACCCATGTATTCCTATTACGATCTCTTCTTGTTATACCGAGCATACATATTTCCATGCTTCTATGTGTGCACTGGATCTTGCGTAATATTATTTAATTTAGCATCCACGTTTCACATGCATAAGTCATAACTGGCAGTACGCATCGGTCGTATGCCTTATTTTTTTTAAAATAAGTTCATTCTTCCAAAAGCGCTCCATCCTAGTTTCATTCTTCTTTACATCCAGTCATGTTCACCAATTGTCCTAGGTATAAATAATTATCAACTACCTCTACAATATGGTCGTCTACTTCATTAAACATACCTATTTTCCTACTTGCGTTACTTAATTGTTTTAATTAATTATTTATGTGCATACAGTCATCATTCAACGTACTAACTTACTATCAGAAATGTCTTCAAAGTCACCATTGCAAGCACTTAGTCATTGCTTTTCAATGAGTTTGGTTTGATGCTCGAAATAATTATCAATTCAATAAAAAAAGTGTATATATACTTTTTTGACTGATTTGTATCAGGTATCATCCCCCGATCACGTTTTTGTGATTTCTGGAAAATGTTTGTATGCCTGTGTGTTAGGCGGATTTGTACAGAATCGCCATAACTCAAAAACCGTTTGTCCTATCACACCGAAACTTTATATTTGTGGGTTTTTTGTCAACCATTACAATCCACGAGGCTTTCAGCATTTTTTTACTGAATACCTACTGAGAGGTGGAAACGTTTGCACTCGACGTTTTGTATGTATGTATGTATGTAGGTCTATTTGTAGTGTTATATGTACATGTGATTGAAACGTTATCTATGTTAAAATTTATATTGTGTAGATTTGACTGTTCGTCCAAGCCGACGTGCTAATATATCTACTGGTTTGCACGCATAAATAATGCACGTTACGTGCGAGTGCATAAAAAGTGTGCGAAATCGGATATAACGCAATGTACAGTATCAATCCTGTAGCGTACTACCATAATTGAATTAGTCGGCCGCCATTTGTCTCCACGGCCGACATTACTCTTTTGCCTGAATTATGTTTTCATTAATATTCGCATCACGTACTTCAAAATTTATTAATTTCTATGTCGGCGGCGTTGTTGTTCCCCATTTGTATTATTTCCGCGTACTTTCGTACCGCAAGGAAGATATTCGATATACAGAAAAAAAAAATCGCTTTTATTTCTCATCGCTTCTTATATGATATTAATATACCGCCGTACATCGGATATTATTTTACGTCGCTATCTGAAAACGATATTTTATTCACGACATATTGATTTTTCCGCGAAATTAATTATGTCATTACGTGCGATACTCTCGCGGTCGTATGAATTTCCATTGGTGGAAATTGAATTTGGTGAAGCGTCGATTTTATGCGGTCGTCAACATAAAACCGATCGTAAAACGCACCGCCGCTGCATAAAAACGTCAATAGGAGAGCTTTTCTTTTTTTTTTTTTTTTTTTTTTTTTTGCACGGGGATTTTCCGATCACACACGACCGAAAGCAGTGTTTGCCGAGCTTTTTACAGCGCTGTTTCACGTTCGAGCGAAAAGCTTCACGCTGAACATCGCAGTCGTATGACTCGGTATTACTCAACCCTTTTTTGAACTATCGCTATCAAAAGGCCCTTAAAATGCTCACCCCATTTCCCTTTACACTACTATTCAAACAAATTTTTAACTGGTAAGGATAAAATTTGAGAATTTTAAGTCAATTTGGTAATGGTGGGCTTAAAAAGTACATATTTCAACATATTCAGTACATTCATCTAAAAGTATATACATATGTACATCTCAACATATTGACATCTTTAGCGCCAATTATGATAATATATAATCTTCTAATTATTTTTTATTATTTATGAAATTATTTGATTTAATGTAATTTGATTATATTTAATATTAATATTTGTTAATTTTATGTTATTGCTTAAGTAAATTTTACTTCATTATATTTTGCTAATACTATTCAATTTTATTCATATTAATTGTAATGTATTAAATGTTTTTCTCATGTCTCGCCGTAGTGACGAATTGGGGCAACCTGCATGTCACTGTGGTAAAATTTGTAAACATAAAATATACTCAAAAAAATGAAAAATCTGTATTATACATATAATAGGTATATTAAAAAGCACGACCTATAAATTTAACGTTCATTTAATCGGTATTATTTCGGTAAGACGTTAAAAGGGAATAAAGATGTAAATTTCAACGGAAAATCTGAATTCAGGTCAATTATTTAAGCATTTCACTGCCGAATAAATTACTCACTAATCAATTAGATACTATACTGTGCGAGCAAATGGAAATAAATTTCTTTTCGTTTGAATTCCATTAAGTTTGCTAATTAATTCAACGATTAATCCCACGCCTTGTATACGTACATATGTACGTACGTATGCTGGAAAGAAAATCCACTGTACTTTCCTATATTCAAGATGTACATACTTTGTTAAGTGCCGTTTGGGGAGGGGTGAGTGAATAAGAGTCTTTGGGATGGGGTGTGTGTTTTCCAGGTCAGAACAATGCGGTTTCGCACATAATGGAGGCCATTTCCTGCTTGTGCACCTCATGTTTGCCTTCGTCATCACTCGTCCTCCACGAAGGATGAGGAGAGATCCTCGCCGATACGACCTTTCGAAACGGAGCCTGTGTGCACACGTAAAACACCACAAAGTAACGCGGCTCTATTTAGTGTTTACACGACGAATTGAATGTTCACGTTTTAAACACAGACCCACCGGGATCGACTTGCTATCGCAATTAATTTTAACGTTGCGTCCGTTGGTGTAACATTTTCGGATCAATAATATATTAGAACTGTTCTCGTGTTAAAAACATCACTCCATTGAATTCGTATCGGTCAAAGCGCATTGAATTTATTATGCGAAAATTGTGAAAGCTCGCCGAAAACGTCAAAATGTGAGCGTTCGCTAAAATTTGCATGCATTATTTATTTATTATACGCGCACCAAATTCGCTTTGCATAAATAATACGTTTGTCAAATGTAATTAAACGCGCACTCTTAATATACATACATATGTACATACATAGTTTGTGATGTATTTTTTAATTAAAATTATTTGTCGTACTATTTTATTTTTTGAAATGAATTTCATTAGCGTGAACAATGATAGGCGAATGACAATAAGATGAGTCGAGTTTCAATAGAAAAGTGGAGAGACAATCGCATTATGCGCTTTCCAACTGCATTTTGAATATTCTCCGTTTGACGTTTATTAAATTCCTGACCCGTTTTAGCTGCATAATTGAAATTCGCAATGCTTGATTGACGTTAAATTAAAAAGTGTGAAATTTCAAATGCACATAGTAGGATTTTATAAATATATTTTTTGGTTTTGTCGATTCTGATTATTATCGATTAGTATCGTTGATTGTGATTTGAGACGATTGAATAATATTTTCTAAACGAAATTTGAATGCATTTAAATGACACATACTACGTAGGTACAGTATGCAATTATTCTTCGGGTTATTGTAAAGCTGAATAATAAGGGACTGAAAAATATTTCCCTTCACAATTCAGACGATGTTGGGTTAAAGCGTGCACGTTGAATATGGCGACTGATTGCGGTTGCGGATCTGGCAAAATGCTACATTCGACCATAATGACAGTCATCATGCTTATTAGGCACCCTGAAAAGAGGTTTTTCAGACCTCCGGATACGTTGCGAGCTTTCATGTTAAGTGTGTGCAACAAAGCGGCGTGCACCATTCCAGAATGCACCCGCAACCGCACACAAAACATTCGATTTAAAATCTCTGTAAAATGTATTTTTACGTTTGTACCTACATACATTTTATTCAAATCGTTAAAAATTTATAAGTGGATGTTTTTTTTCTCCTTTTTTAAGTGCTGCAATATAAGCTTTGATTTGACGTATAACATTGACGGATGGAAATTTACCCGAAACCCTCGTTGCTCTCCCGTCTCCCTTATAGCGTAATATATTTTTTTAAGACGAAAGACAGGGGTTGGTTTGACGTTTAGCTCACGATATCGCCTTTTAATGGGCGTCATTTAAATATTTACAGAATGGGGGGAAAATCGTACGTTAAATGGGGCAACGATTTAGCGTCAACGTTACGACATTTTCAATATTGTCGACGTCGAGATTTATGATTTGCTCAGAGTTTTTATAATCGTATCAACCTAGTTTTTATTGTATTTTATGTTTACGCCTTTATTCCATTAAATTTTACGACGCCATTATACGTATTCTAGTCACTCCCGTTCTTGACGTTTGTTGAAAGCATACGGGGCTCACTCGCATCGAAACTTCTAATTCCGATACTCGCAAAGCACATTATGGCAAATATTTACGTAAACGACAATTTACGCAAATTCAATTCAATCCCACCACATTGAACTTTAACGTCCAACAAATTCAACATCGTTCCGTGTGCCGTGGTGCAACGGTCTTTAAACTTTGTGAGCATGTGAATCCCTATTGACGAGAACGCTCAATTGAAGCAACACATATTTACATATATGTATGTACGTATGATCTTTTAAGCATATGCTTGAATATCACAGCATTGCTGTGTGCACTTTGGCTTCGTCGATTGCAATAAACAATCGACTGGGCGCACTCGAATTGTTGGAATTATCGGGTCGGGTTCTTAGCCTTTGGGATTAGCGAGCGGGACTTAATCCCCCGAAGTCAAATATCGTGCAGAACTTGAGATAGTGCTCGTCTTGAAACCACACAGCACCTTGAACCTCGAATTTATCTCCGGGAATTGCCCGAATTTACGAGCGACGCACATACGCGTCTGTGGGCTCCCGTTCGCGTAATTAACGGACGCCGTTAACGAGACCCTCTCCTCCCGCCAAAAACGCGCCCCCCATATTGCGCGATTTATGCGCTTGTACGCTTAATTAAAATAGTCGTAAAGTCATATTAACGAATGTGCAAAATATCGAATTCAGGAAAAAATCGGGATTCAACGCACCCCCGCGGGTGTAGTGGGGCTTATGGGCAAAGTTACACCAGCGACTGGTAACACCAGATGCCGCGCCATATTTATTCAGTTCTCTTATTAAACTTCGGGTCGTTCGAGAGAGTGTTAACAACGTACAATTTGTACCTTTAAGTATGTGTGTGTTTATTTCGTGTTTGATTCATTGCAATAATTTTTATTATTAATTGCGGATATGGTGTTGAAAGTTGCAGTGGAATTGTGAGGGAGTGTGCTTTCCAAAATATGAACTACGACATTTGATTTGATAGATTTAATGAAGACCAACGAGTAATAAAATCTCAGAATAGGCGAGGATAAGTAGACTTGTGTAATATTGTTTGCTTGTTGATGGGAAAGTTAACCAACAGGTCTAAGGACACAAGGACCCAATAACAAGTTAACATAGGAATAATGGATAAGTGGTGCCAATTTTGGTGGAACCGTCTCACAATTAAGTTAGATAAATTGGCAAATTCTTACAGAAAACGGCCCATCTGAACTTAGTTGTGTTCATGTATTGCCAATGGCGATAATTAAGGCCGAGAAAATCATTTCAACATACGGAGACCGAGCCCCGGACATTCGCTTAAGACTAGCGCTCTAACCCTTGAGCTACGCATGTCCAATTTTATTCCATTATTATTGATTCTACGGTTTACACTACATATGCCTTATCGAGTAAGTTACGCTGTACATAGATCAGCGGTCGGGAACGTTTTTCGAGCTAAGAGCCAAATTAGGGAAAACCTTGCAAAATTAGTAAGTTTGGCAGCCGCAAAATATTATTTTCGGATTATATGTATAATATATTCAAAATAATACTTGTATATGAAATGGACAGCAGTAATAAATAAGCCATCTTCGCGATATTTATTAATGTTTGACAGTTTATTACTAGAAAGTATTATTGAAAAAACGATTTAAAGCTTTTTAGAGTCATGAAAGTTATATGTAGAAATAGGATTCATTTTGATTTTATGTAAATTGTGTGTCAACGTTTTGTGCTTCGCGCAAAACGTTGGATGACAGCGAGAGTCACAGGTTTTAATACAAAGGGCCGCATGGGGCTCCGGAACCGCCGGTTCTCCACCACTGCTGTAATTTATGTGTACACGATATTTTTTGGGTAATTTATCAAATTTTGTATCTAGAAATTGTCAGTCATATGAGCCAAAAATTATTCCAGTATACCGGTTCGAAGCGTTCGATATTCCCCAATGCGAGCGAACCTTTGAATGGGTAACTAGGCATTAGCTGCACCCAATTTCGCCGGTATCAAACTGTTAATTTCCCCCGACTACACCCCACTTCGACGGCTCGAAAGCTCCATAAACCGAGGCGATAAAGCCCGCGTGGGAATTTAATTGCGATTTTCGCACAGAAGTGAGACCGCGGACAAAGGCGCGAAAATCCCCTCGGCCGAGTTAACGGCGTTTGTTTTTGAAAATTCCCGCCACCACCGTCAAGTTCGACAATGAAATGGGAAATGGGGAGGGAGGGAGGGGGGGGGGTGAGTGGTCGACCCTTTGAACAACCCCTCCTACCCCTTGGTCATGTTTAATTCAATGCTCAGTGGAAGAACTTTCAAGGGAAAACTGTCCCACTTCTTCCATTTGCTCATTTGAGGGACAAGTCGCTATCTGTTTGTAGAGCCATCTCTTTATAATTTATCTTTATTGTGTAATTTTATTTGAAATTTTCTCAGGATGATTTGATTATGTCATATGGATCATTTTTGAAGTAAAACTTATTTTCACTCGGTAGAGTAAAAACGGTTCATCCAACGTTCCATACAAACGGAGCGAACGATAAGTAGTCACGCATATGCCCGCCCGCACGCCCCGCACCGCCACTCAGTTTAGTAAAAATGTGTCATCGAAGCGTGGCACGACACGAAAACCAGTCACGGCCAGCGGTCAACGGGTACCCCCACTCCTCGGCTAGACGTCAGGTAACAGTGAGAACAGTGAGTCATTGAGTGAGCGATTAAAACCACTTTTTTGTACACAATTCTTTCACATTCACATTCACATCTGTATTCCTTCTTGTACATATGTATGTACATTGAATTTGCTTTAAATTGCAAAGAAGTTTTACTTCTATAGTGAGTAGCGACTACACACTGTGATTTTTTAATCGTATTTAAAACTTCACATAGATTTTAAAATGGTTTTATTGGGTGTTGTCGCTAAATACATTAAACTTTATTTTAGCCTTGAAGTTAAATTAAATTCAATAGAGCGAGGAATTTTATATTATACATTCACTTAGATCGAATTCGAATTCTTGTGCGAAACTTTCTAGAATTCATAACGCATCCAGGAGACCCTACGCGGAGGGCCGAGGCACTTATGGTCCCCGACGGCCGTTCAAATATTCGAATGGGATTCTTTAGCAATTCATAAGGGGGTGGAAGCGGGTGGGATATTGTGAAATTATGCGATCATAAGAGTTGCCGTGCGCGCCCTTATTAGACTGCCTTCGACGTAAGAACGCCATAAGAAAAGGGCAAAACTAATGAAACTGAAAATCCCACCCACCCACCCACCGATAAATTATACACTAGAGGTCACCCCGGCCGCAAAAGTCCGGCCCCGATGCGAAAGTTTCCCGGTGTTCATTAAAATTTTCACTATTTTGCATCCGCGCGTGTTGGCCGCTCGTAATTCATATTTATTAATGCTATTTATCACGTTTGTCGGATAAACAAACATTCTGCTATTGTGTTCGACCAAAATAGGCGAAATTTTTATAGAGACCGTAAAGGCGCCCGCACACCGCTGCTAATTCGTGTAGGAAAACATTTTAAACCTAGCGAATTTCGCAAGTCTGTTAATTGTATCGCACACACTGGCCCGATAATCCGTACTATACCGGCCTGCGCAAGCTACCATTTGTCACCTCGCTTTCGGAACGTTTGTATTTCACTCACGATTCCGACATGGACTCAAGTCAGAGTTATTTAAATACAACTTTTCCACAAACGTCATCGAAATCGAGCGAATCGGCGAAACTTCGCGGACGGATTACCGGCTTCCTTCGTGGTACAGGCAGCGCCACCGCGTATTCAGTTAAGCTAAACAGAACGCGCAATAGCTCTCTATTTTAACGTTTTCGCTAGTATAGAGAGCTATCGCATTGCATTAATGCCACACACGCGCATCTCACATTATTTATTGCGAATTTGTTTCAATTCTATTAATAATCAATTGTTTTTGCACTACTTTACGTAATATATCTATTATAACAGCTATCAAATATATGTACATATAATGGACGTATACATATAATTGCCCCCGCCACCCCTTACGCTCGTTTTAAAGCAAACTAAAGTTAACCACGTGGTTATGCCCGAATATTTAGCGGTTAAAGCCAACTTTGCTGTTCTGTTTAGCTTAATTGAATAAGCAGCGCTACCCGCAGCATATGCGATACAACTCCCCACCATACCAACCTTGAGATTTTCCTACCTGTTCGCAGCGGTATGCTGGCGCTTTAAAACTGTAACGGTAATTTATTTGTATATGTACCTCGCTAAGTTTCGTTTAAATGCAAATTGTATAACACACTTGCGGAGAATGCGACGTGAACGAGACATTATTAAGGCGAATTCCAAACAAACCGCAAACTTTATAAATTCAATTTTTGTCACAGCAAAATATTTATGAGAATGGAATTGAGTCACGTTTGGCTACAGTGAGAATCTTATTTCATAATTTGTGCAAAATTTAATTAAAAAACACCGTACGCACCTGCTTATATTTAGTAATAATGTAACGGAGCTCTGTAACGGAAAAAAAAAATGTTTTACGTCTCAATAAGTACCACATAGACGGAATTATTCAAAAGGCAACAACAGTTCCGATTATCCGGTACGAAAGAGTTTTATCCATATTAACTTGTTCGTTTTTTTGAATCGACGAGATCGTTATATTTCCGTGAATTATTGAATTATTCATCTTTTGAATTTTCCTCTGTATCGAAAGACTTGCAACTTACAAACAGCTTACAATGAAAATTGTATCGTGTTCAGACGAATCTTTTTCAATCAAAAAGCTTATAAATACATGTACATATGTATTTTCTATAGTATAGGTTTTTGATGAAAATTACTGACGCATATGATTATAATAATAAACAAAAATTGATAGCTTTATCTTATAAATACATATCTCCGATTTTGGTGTCTTATCGTCGGTTGAAAGGGGCTTTTTGTTTCGGTCATAATTTGTCAAATATTTCGGTTATAACTCTTGGCAATAACAAGAAGCGGGCGTGCAAAATATAGAGCTATTATGTTATTATACAGTTTGGGGGGGGGGAGGGCAGATGGTCAAAGTTATGTCCAGGGCCGCATTCGACACGTGTATTTTCTATATTCGCGTATCGCGTGTGCTATATTATTATTATGTATACGGATTCTCTACGGGTCGAGATTAATGTCCGTTAACTTTTTCATTGAGGCCCGCCGGTCACAGCTGGCCGCCTTTCTTCATTATTTTGATGAATCGCTCCAAATCTGCCACTTTATTAAAAACAATGTGCACGCCGCCCCTCCTATCCGCGAATTTCCCTCAGTTTGTAATTTATTTTTGAAATATTTCGAATTTCTATTAATTACGCAATTTTTCATTTTTTCATACCATTGACATTGAACTATTACGTTGATTATTTTACGCAGCTGTATAAGGACCAATAGATAATTACATTAATTAGCATAGAAAGAAAATTACCCTTTGTAGCCCAACAGACAAATTCTAAAAGTTAATTCACAAACCAACTAATTTATTTAATTAACTATCGATATATTCATGATTAAATAACGAAACTGCTTTAAATTTAAACGAATTGTGTATTCGTAAACTACCCGACTTAAATATTTGAAATTTTAATAAAAAATAAATTGTTATTGTTTAGTTGAGCAAAAAATTTTAACTGTTGAAACCATACGGTATACATGTGGATTTGTAAAAGGAAGCGTAAGATTCCTATAACTAGACACCAGGAAAATGGTAGCAATCGACTCTAGGAACCTTAACACTTTTTACGATATTCCGTTACCAGCCGGAATTCGTGTTTGACTATATTTTTAGTATACATATGTATAGTATTCACTCCAAAATACGCCAAATTCTACGAAGCGTTGGATATCTGAGATAGGAGGGCTTATCTCTTTTACATTTTTTCATGCTGTGTATGTTACAGTTAAAGTGTATACTTAGTTTATGTATGCATTCACTAGTTAATGTATACATTGTCTCGCTTAGCCAGTTACAGTATACACGGGAGAATTAATAGACATATTTGCTAGTCGATGCATACATTAACCGTACAGACACAGTAAAATCTTCTAATTTTATCCTCATTAACTAAATTCGATATATTAAGATTTCTGAAAAGTAAAAAAGCTGAAGAGGTTACAAATCATATTCTTGACATTTTTTTGTTATTTGGTGCATCGCCAGTTTTACAATCTGACAATGGTCGTGAATTTTATTTAAAATAAAGATTCACTAAATAAACTTCTACGTGTATATTTTCATGCATATTTATTACATTGTTTAATCTTACGAACAAGACCCCGGACGAGATTGACCGCTGATCACCTCTGCTATAAATGATTGAATCACACATATCTTTGTCAAAATTAGTATTCCATAAAATGAATGGCGTTTTACTAGCGCCCAGCTAATTCATACATTGTCTAGTTAAAGTAAATGTGGATTAAAACTTTTAGGTCATGTATAAATTGACTAGCGAGTGTATACATTGGCGAGATTTAACACGTTAACTGTAACATACATACATATATATGTATATATATATTAAATATATATAAGTTAACATATAAGTTAAGTTTAATATATATTAAACAAAGCTAAATATCATCATCATTATCATTTTCAGCCTTTCACCATCCACTGCCGGACGAAGGCGTCTCCAATCCTCTTCCATTCTTGACTGTCTTGAGCAATCTGCGTCTAGCTGACTCCAAACATTCTTACCCATGTATTCCTCTTACAATCCCTTCTCGTTATACCGAGCATACATCTTTCCATGCACTGTATCTTACGTAACATTCTTGATTTTAGCATCCACGTTTCACATCCATATTCCCACTAGCAGTGCGCATTGGTTGTATGCCTTCGCTTTTAAGCAGGAATGTTGGATTTAAAAACTATGTACATATCTTCATTCTTCTAAAAGCACTACATTCTAGTTTCATTTTTCGTTTAAGTTAAATATATATTATTATAATAGCTATTTTGTAAAAAATTGAAAAAATTTGTTGAACGTACATACATATATACATACATACATACGTACATATGTACATACATACATACATACATATGTACATTAGGTTGGAACTTCGATGTATGGAACTTTTTTTGATATATTCATTTTGAAATACATAGTAATAAAAAGTTACCTCTACATCATACCTCTTCTGTCCAAAAAAAAATTTGCTTAATTATAAAGGTTTTTCTGGTCTCTACCAGCACTTTTATCTTAATACTTTTACTTGAAATTCCAATTGATTGTTTCCTATCTCTATAAATAGCAATTTTAATTGGAAAATTAGTATTTATTTTTACTATACATACTTACATACTTTACTCGTATATACTTATATTTACTCGTATGCCTCCCTCCACCGCGCTTACAAATTCACACTTATTTGAATAATTCAAGGAATACGTAAATAAATTAGATTTTTACAAAAAGTACTATTCAATAAAGTTAGGGTTATTTTATGAGGATGTTATCTAAAATTTTCTCTGTTCGGATTTCGAAATTAATAGGCAAATTTTCATTTTTCGCCTTCAAGTAGAGGCCTGAAGACATATTCACAGATTTTTTTCAGTATTTTTACGAGAATACGGATGATACAACGAAACTTTTGGTAGGTATGTATTATAATGCCAATTTTTAATTTTTGCAATGTCGCTCCACCCTAATGTACATGTAGTCAATATTTCAAAACTGAATTCAGACGGATTACGGAATATCCACAGAATATTCCAAAGGTCATGCTTCGAGAATGCCGGTGTCGTATGACCATGTTTTAACTTAGCTCATTAATTCCACGCGGGCATTGTTTTAGAACTCCGAAAGTTAACCATTAATTTTTATAATACACAAAGGAGTGCTACGGTTGTGATTCTCAGGTAAGCCTGTTTCGCCGCCACATAACGTCAAATATTAGCAATAAAATGTTGATTTCACATTGGGGGACGGATTACCGGTGAGCGAGACCGGGCCCTGGGATCCCCGGAGGCGGGCCCGACTCAGTTTCCGGACGATTTGAGCTGAAAGTCAAATGGAAATCTGGGTGAATTATCCGCCCCGTAAAGCGAAAACGCCGCCATTGCCGCGACCCCTAATCTTAGGGTGTATATCTTCTCGGTTGACGTTTATTGCCGGAGCGCGCGCCCTTCTGAAGGGCCCCCCGTGGGACTTTGGGGCCCCAGGACGCATTCCCCCTCCGCCCCTTCGTTCCGCTTTCCGTCTCCACACTCAAATGCCAATTGCGATGCGGAAATTTTTGAATAATTGGATCTCTCCCTATCGTCGGTTACACTTGACGCATCTGAATTTGAAAGCAACTAAAAAGTGTCGTCTAATAATACGCTTCAGATCTCGTTCTGCCCGTTGAACCGCTGCTGAAATATATCGAATAATTTCATCTTCCTCCATTATTGTCGAACTAGGAGCACAGTATCAGAATACGCTATACTAGACTATATCGCCATCATCCACTGCTGGATGAAGGCCTCTCCAATCCTCTTCCATTTCTATCTGTCTTGACTTTTGGGCAATCTGCATCCGCTTGACTCCATACTTTCTTTCACATACTCTCGGATACCATTTCAGTATTCTCACGTCCATCTGCCATCCATTCTTGTCGCTGTGTATCCAATCCAACTTTTTCACACGTTCCGGTACATCTGCCACTTTGATCATGCTTCTTACCCATGTATTCCCCTTACGATCTCTTCTTGTTATATCGACTATATAGAATAACGTAAAATCAACCTGTCTGTCTGCTTAGGTCGTTGTAGTTACACTAGGGCTCGTCGTTTTTCAAACTTTTTTTACTACGACCCACTGCAAAAACTGCATTTTGTATTGTGACCCAGTATGCCTGTATAATAATACATATGTATATCGAACACAAACTCTGTACAGCCATTATGTTCCTTTTTTTGCTATTGACACATGATATATGCATATTTATGGATGAAACTGGAGTTGCAAATAACCCGGGAAATACATATATAAAAGGTAATAGTATCATGATTGCTTTTTTCACTTAAAAGTGGAAATTGTCCTTTAACCTTAACCCAAAATGATGACAAATTTAATTTCTGAAAATCATTCTTCAGTTTAAATGAACTAATACGGTGCAGAAATTCTTCAGGGTCTAAGTTTAACTCAATTATTGATTCGGGGCTTCCAAAGGCCTTTACTGTTTCGAATTTCTGCACTGAAGAATATTCTTTAAAGCTTTGTGATAGAGAAGTGAGATGTGACGTTATCTTTAGTTTTAATTATTTTAAAATATCTTCATTGACAATGACAATGAATATCTTCATTGACAATTAAACAATGATAAAGGAACTGACCATTCCGGTGTCATTCCTTTCACAAATTCTATGAAGTCATAAAATCTAGGTGTAGACTTGTTCCATTTTCAAAATTTGCAACGTTTGACAAAACCAATTATTTAGGATTTTTTCCGTTTGTCGCGACCCATTTTATTTATTTTGCTACTCACCAATGGGTCGCAATGTCAACATAACATTTTATGGCCATCATTCAATCAACGCTACACTATACAATTGTTTCATTCACTGTCAATTGGGCCAGGAGCCGATCTGTTATTGTACAAACCAGCGCGTACGAGTGGGGGTTGGAGGATGGGATGAGAATCCACGTGATGGGCAAACTGACTAGTTTAGTATATATTGTACAAGGTGATTCAGAGCTCACACTTTTCAGCTATCAATCACATAGAATGTCAATTTAAAATTGATCATGCTACTTGTCTTATGTTTGATAACAATCGTTATTTTAAATATGTATAGTGTGTGGCATACATTTGAATGAGGCATTACGCGTAGAATTGTTTGGTGAGTGTATGCTACAGATATGTATGTATAGCAGTGGAGAGACAACAACAAACAGATAAATAACAGCCAAATGGATGTCATGGAAATTTTGCCCCGTTTTCGTCCTTGTGTAAAAATAAAAATAGGATTTCCCACACAATGCGTATTCGCTCGCTTCCCCGGCTAATTTCAGTTGCGAGTCACCGTCTTTTCTGCCAGTTAATTTACAGGCGCTAATGCGACCATGGCGAACTTTCGCTGAAAGGAAATCGTGCTATTCTTCCATTGTTGAACCTATAAAATTTAAAAGGGACCCCTCAGATACTTAATGCGGGTGGGCAAATGTTGAAATTATTCCGCGTAAAAAATGACATATTATTCTTCACCCCACCCCACACCACACCCCGTTCTGCGAAAATAATAAAAAAAAAAAACAAACCGCGTGAAATTTTCCAATTCCGAATTGAATTTCAAAGATAACATTCGTCTTTATTTTTATTTTACATTTCAAAGAAAATAATTATTTTTTGCGTCGGACGCGTTTTCTTTTCGCTTTTGTTAGGAGTCCTTTGCGCGCAAAACGACTCGCGATATCATTTAAATATTATATTCGAAATGAAAAATTACTCCGCTCTTACATTATAAATTATAACTGTGTCGCTTTTAATATTCCATGAATATAATTAAAGGTGTTTCAAAAATAATGAAACAGAATTCCAAATGGAAATAAAAGCTCCATCGCTTTTGTAACAAACGTAATGTTATGAGAAATAGATATTGTATTTTTAATAAATTTGACTGACACAAAAAGGCAACAAAATGTGCGTACACCTACCTACATAGGTAAGTTCGATGGTGAAAAAATTAATTGAACGGATAACTTCGGTAAATATTGATGTTAGATTAAAAATATCTCGCTCGAGTTTCGTATTCCGCCATAATCTTAGCAAATATTTCACGTTTACAATGAATCGTCTCAAATATAAATCTATCAATTTATAAATACGTGATCGCTTTATTTTAAAATATGAAAATTAATAATCTGACACGAAACGTTCGGAATATTAATGCTCACGTAGTAAATGGGTAGTCAGTCGTCCAAAATTAAACATTGAATAATCTGACAGTGATTATTTTTCGATGTGAATTTGCCACTCGTAGCTGTTGCGCTTCGCAGAGCTACGCCGCAAATAAAAGCACTACGCGCCGCAGTGTGTTTCGACGAGGCACTCCTCTAAATCATACCTAATGTAATGGTAATGCGAAAATTTGGGCCGTTGTTTATTCGACGAAAGGGTTCCCGTGGATGCGCAATATAAAGGGAAAATTTGCGAAACTTTGCCGTTTTAATACGACCATTATGCGCGAGAGATATTGAGATGTTTCCGGACTAAATGATGCCTCTTCGCCTCGGAAATTTCACCTCCGCGATTGCCTCGTTTTACGGTTCCGGACCCGGAATTTTACGGTCGTCTTAAAATATTTCATTGTCCCTCAAGATTAACGCTCTAAAAGTATCAAAGCACACGTTACGCCCCTAAGCTCGAAAGATAAACATCCAAATTATAATACATAACCGAACGGCCGTTCGGAAATAAAAACGACATCAATCCCTCCCCATTTTTCTTTTATCTATCTAGATACAACGCTAACATCCACCACCCGCTGTTTTGTTATTGCGCTTTAACTGCAGCCGCAGCAGATCGATCCGCTGTTAGCTTTCGCATGTGTGTGTGTGTTTTTTATAGTCGTTCGCATGTCATCACGCCGTTTTCGCTTCCCATTTCCACGGCAGTTTGTAAATGGTTGGTGGTGTATGGGGGTAACGAATATTTCGTCTAGTTTATTGCGAGTAGGCGTCAACTCGACATCCGGCAGACGAAAGCCAAAAAAGAAGCTGTGTGACCTACATATAATCCAGCATAAAAAAAAATTCCTAAAAGTCAACGGGCGTTATGACTTTAGGATAAATTTCACTTAGGATGAAGCAGTGGGGAGTGAAAATAGGTTGCGGCACTCCGAGAATTCCTACGAAATTTCTCCGAGGCAAATTATTTGACGTTGAATTTCAGGTTATGCTCGTCTCGACGCTAGCCCGAGTCATAACAGTACGTTTCGCTGTTATACGTGTTCAGATATGTACATATACATATGTAGAGTTAGATTAAGATAAGTTGGCTCCCGCGCAAACGACAAATAATGCCGCTTCAAGATTTTGGATATTGTGTGTAACGTGTGTGAACGGGTCAACTCTTCTTATATAACTAACTATCCATAGATTAGTATCAAGACTTTGATACAACATACATACGTACATATACTGAACTCAGTTAATCAACTCAACATTGCTAACTATTTGGCGTTTAAAACTTTCGAAACTGTATCGTACACGTTCGAACATTAACCCGACTGTTCTAAGCAAGTCTGCGAAACGCTCGATTCGGTCGTTTCAATTTCGTGCCGGTTAATTAAACTGCGATTTCCGGAATGTTGCCGACCGGAAGTAAGATCTGTTGCTCCTATGTGCTAGTGTCGAGCTCGGGCTTCGAATTAACATAAACCCATTTATTTCGACGATGAGAAAACCCACAGTCGATACGGACGGACAATCGCCTTGCACAATTTGCACCACCCCTCCGGCTGAAAGACGTGCGCTGAAAGCGAAACGTAATTAGAGTCTGAAAATGACGAAACCGAAACGTGAGAGACGACAGCATCGCTTCGATACAGTGGTAATTTATTTCCATTATTCGGCTATGGTCACGTCTTCGCAAACAAACAAGAAAATTTAAATCAAACCCAGGCCAACGCAAGCCCAAAATTCAATTTGCAACGATCGTGATACGCAGCACAATGTATTCAATTGTTTTCACAGCGGCTCTAAACGTTTTAATTTTACGAGACTCAAAGGCTTCAGACTTTTATCGAAAAAAAATAATTTATACAAAAAGTGTTAATTAATTTATAACGCTGTTCATTGGGAGACAAATCGGATTACGAAATTCATCAAAGCTTTTTCATTTTGCTTATCTGAATAAAATCCGTCTGTATTTCAATCACGCTATAAATTATTGTATTATCGCTATGTACCTACGTATGTATATTCTTCGTGCTAATGTATGTATTAAATTTTTGTAAAAACATATCTTCTTTTGTATTGACTGAATGAAAATAAAATTCAACATTTCATATTACCGATAAATAAGTATTTCAATTTTTTCTTCATCAAATCAACAAAAGAGTATCCTTTTTTTTATAGACACAATAACGTTTCTTTGTCGTACTCGTGTGTCATTCAAACCCCGTAAAAAAAAATCTAAGCGGATCGGAAGTAATCGTCTTTTCCATAATTGAAAAACCTTTTTCTAGGTCGAACAAAAGGAAAACTGAAATTTTCCAATCGAGAATTATTTTCCAGACATCCGATGTGGTCGGTGAATATAATCGAAATTCATTAGGATAGTTATCGTCGTTAAACTTGCCACCAAAACGTTCGTCGTCGGTTTTAAACTTCGACGGAAACTTTCATCGGTGAAAAGCGATGGAAAATATCATTCGTCTTTTGGCGAATCTGTTCGGCGTTGCGAACTTCCGCAAACAATACACCTCGCCAGTTGAGTGTCGGAAAACAATTTCAAAATGCGAGGTGATGCTCGGTTAAATAATAAAACGCACCCCCCTTCCGCCCCCCCCCCCCCCCCTCTCACCTGTTTCTCATTCCCTTCATCTGTGTTTAAAAGTTGCGACGCGCCTTTCGGAAAAACCTTCAACTCGCTTGGTAAAAGATTTCCCCAAATTTTCCTACCTCCCCTTCGTTCATTTCCGCGGCACTCTTTATTGGTGGCACAGTTCTCAATCGGTGAGACGTGGACTTAAATGTTGCGTGAGAGATTTATTCGTAATTTAGGGTGGCAGAGGGTGAGGACCAATTCAAGCGTTTTAATATAGATCGATCGCTTGAAACAAAATATTCATAAAAGGGAAATAGTGGTCGTAAAAAGTTCACCGTATCGAATTAAGAATAGAGCTTATTTTAGAGTCTCGAGGAATACTCTAGTATCGTTATTTGCTTACACATTTTTTAAAGTGCTCGAATTTATAGTTTGTGCTAGGTCAGCAAGCGTTACTATGCTCGAGTTCAACCCTTTGACGTCCCCTTTTGTCTGCAAAGTGTGTAAAAGTCAAAAAAACGAGTTCCGCGCCGCGCCGGTGAGCTTGTCCGAGCGTTTAAAAGCTCGTAGCACGGGCTTTATCGGCTTGAACGATTGCCGTGCGAGGGCCAGCCCTGACCCCAATGCAGGGGTGTGAGAAAGGTCTGTTACGACTTATTTATGCAGATAGTTGCGAATCTCGGACCGGCAGCCGGCCATGAAGTGACTACCCTTCCAGCATTCTCGATGACTTTAAAAATTAATATTTGTCCTGCGCCTCCAAAGTTTTATCTCCGCGCAACCCTCGGGTACGCTTTTGATGAAAAATAAAATGTCTATCGTAAAGAGCTTACGATGTTAAATTTTTCGCGTTTTTATTTTCTTCGTTGTTATTATTATTTTTTTTAAGCCCAATTTTCTGTGCGCATCAAAGCTAAACGCAAAGTAATCAATAACAAGTGGGCGAACTTACCCCCCGGATCGCTTTCGACTCCCTCGAGATTAATTCCGTTGAACTTTCACCAATTAGCTTTAAGAAATCTTAAAACGCTCTTGTATGTGCGTACGTACGGATTCAGTACAACCTTTTTAATGTGTAATACGACCTTGGATGAACCTTGTTAAATTAGAACGGGGCTTTGCGCTGAATTACTAACTACAACCCACCGAACGTTGTATGAGAGATCATACTTGTACCCACTCTAGTGACATTCAAACTCTTTGGTGGATACAACATTCATATACCTATGTATGTACGTGCGTATATACAACGTGCATTGCGCTTACCAACGCTTACCGTACTTCGCCTACTGATGCGCTGCCATGCCGGTTCTTGCCGAGGTTCTTCCTCTGGATCTAAAAATTCAGACCAGTGCTGCTCGGTCAAGGGTTAAAAAGTCTCTTGACGCCGTCATGGGGGGAACAACCCCCAGTTCTAGAGGAACTTACTATTACGTATTGAAGAGACTGCCATTGACGCTTGGCGGAATCGGTGTGATCGTTCGCCTCGAAACAGACAGACGTACATATATATTTTTTCCATTTGTCTCACTCAGAATTGAGCAAACTTGGTTGACGCCCAATCTTTGGACCAGTCAATTCTTGACTGGTCATGAATTCAAACATAAATTGGCTTATTTGGGTCCAGAGCAGGATGCGTATAACAGTATGTGGTCCTGTTTGGGCATGGTCATGGAGCGCAGTGTTCTCCTTGGAAGTATCAGAGGGTCCCTGATTGGCCCTTTGTACTGTGTCAATTCCGTTGCGGATAAGAGGTCTTTCCAATCTTTTGGAAAAAAGTGCTCCATTGGGGAGTACTATGTATAATCCAAGCCCATGAGAGAAAAGTCTTTCAAAAATTCCCTTGAAAAAATGGTTATTTTTGTGTCTTGTTTATTTTAGCAGGTTATTCCGACCTTGCTGGACATCCGTCTATCCCCAACGGAAAGTTCAACATAATATATTCATACATGAGGGGTGGTGGCCTCATGTGAGGGTCCTGAGGAGAAAGTATGTGGAGCTGTTTCTCCCCTAGGCGGCTTATACCTGTATATCTACATATGTACATATATGTATTACAAAATTTCAATAATTAATTTTGTTGTTGATCATTTTTCGACATTTGCGGTATATAATAATGTGAATATACAAATTTTTCAAGCACTGTGTGTATATTGTTATTTTAACCCTTAATCGCTTGACGTAAATTCGAACGAAACAATAAAGGCCTCGGGGCAGTCGTCGGGCACATATCGATAGCGATCGCGCCCCTAATTTATTATCGCCAATTTCGAACGTCCAAGTATTTGTATCGAAAAATGTATTTTTTCACTGTCACCGTGAAATATTCCCAACATAAATATTGTATCCGTACAGAACGGAACGGCTCGCGAACGATCGCGGACAGTTCGCGTCGTGGTTTCCGCGCAACGCACACGGATTGGCGCGTTCGCGTTTCATATTATCTCCGTCTCATTCGCCGGTCGCCGAACAGTCTTGGCGGAAGCGAGATGCATATATGCGACTTTGATCTTTGCGAAGAGTTTCCCGGCTCGGGCCCCATTTGTCAAGCGGTCCAGACCGCATTAATGGACGGTCGAAATCGAACTGGCTCGAATTTATCGCCGTCGTTTTGTTTTGATGTTTCCCTAATTGTTACTGATTTCTCGAGACCTCTCCACCCTCTCAAACCGACCACACTTGCTCGATTCGCATACATACCTACATGCTGTTGCGTAACGATTGTTCGTCGAAAACCCTCCACCAAAGTGGTGGAATTTACGCCCGGGCGAAAATTACGCGTTGCAAATTCAACGTTATCGATTTATAGGAAGTTAAATTTAAAAAAAAAATCCGCATATTCATTTCATTTGAATGTTTGTTGACTGACAGTTGGAGCAAGATTATGGTACATGACTGTAATAAACCATCAAATTACAATTTCTACATATTAATTAACCTATCAATGTATGTACAGGACGAGCAAAAAACCACTCATTTAAAAAATTATAATTGAGCCATAATAAATAAAAGTGGTTTTAAGTTTCAGTGTAATAGGATAAACGGTTTTTGAGTTATTAGCTATTCTACACACAGGTACACAGACATACAGACATTTTCCAGAAATCGTGAAAACGTGATCCGGAGATGATACCTGATACAAATAAGTCAAAATCTCGAGGTCGAATTTTTGCGCGATCACAATACTTTATACGATATGGATAAAGTGAAAAAAATTGAGTTAATGGTAGTTTCTATTACAAACAGATGTGATGTATTTATTTTTAAATAATTCACATTCAAGATAAAAAAATTGACTTATTATGTCGTAAGCCAATACTGAATATAACGTAAGCGTTTGTCTGTCTGCCTGTCTGGGTCGTTTCGGTTACACTGGCATTGCCAACATTTATTTTTACAGTATTTTTTTATTTTACAAATTATACCATGGTGACAACTTGCCCCAATTCATCACTATAGCGAGAGATGAGAAAAAAATTTAATACGTAAATATTAAAATTAATTTAATACGTAAATAAAAAATTCGGGTGTGGCCAACCCATGACTTTATCCATATATTTGAGGAATACAAACAGTAACGAAATTATTTTTTTAAGTACGCAAGTAAATAAAACGTATGCACAGCACCACACCAACCAACATACATATCATGAAATCACTGTGTTGAGTGCGCGCGCGTATGTAAAATACGATCTTCGGCATATATTCAAATTAGAAAAACTGCCATTTTCGCTAGTCAGAAGTTAACTAAAATCACAGTATCTCTTACGGCTAACGTGAAAACTATAGATATGAAATTTCGTCAAAATTCCCGGAGCCGTTTCGGAAATATTCTGTCGTAAACTTTTCGACGAAAAAAAAAACCTACTTCCGGTTGACTAATTTTAATTATTTATTTTTTTTTTTTTTAAATATAAATTTCTCTCAAAACTACAACATTACAATATTGTGACGATACTACATATTTAAAAGGTCGAAAAAAATAAAAAAATCGTTCAAATAAACTGCCACTTTCGCTCGTGTTGACTAAAATCACAGTATCTCTTACGGCTAACGTGAAAACTATAGATATGAAATTTTGACAAAATTCCCGTAGCCGTTTCGGAAATATTCTGTGGTAAAAGAATTTTATAATTTTCTACAAGAAATAAACCCTACTTCCGGTTGAATGATGTTGACCAAATTCCTTATAGCCTTTACGCCTTACGTGAAAATAATAGATATGAAATTTCAGGTTGATAGACTTGATAGTTTCGGAGAAAACACACATACAGCCCACACAGACACACAGACATACAGACATACAGACATTTTCCAGAAATCATGAAAACGTGATCAGGGGATGATACTCGATACAAATCAGTCAAAATCTCGAGGTCGAATTTTCGCACGATCACAATACTATATCCGATTAGGATAAAGTAAAAATATTAAATATTAAAATTTTATTTATTTAATAATTATATGGAGAGGCGGCATAGCCGATATGCCCATGGGGTTTGGTATAAAGTATTAGTTAACAAGAAGAAAAATAGAAAAAAAAAAAAATATTATAAATGAAAAAGAAAGAGAATGAGAAAATGTATCATAATTGATATTAATATTAAATATAATCAAATTAAATTTAATCAAATCATTCCATAAATAATTAAAAGATTATATTTAAATAAATCTCAAGGTCGAATTTTCGCACGATCACAATACTTTATCCGATTAGGATAAAGTAAAAAAACAACAAAAATCTTCAACCTCATAATTGGTCAACATAACAAACAATTTTTTTTAGCGGTGTGTTGGTAACAAGCCACCATCTGTCAAATCTGTTTCGAGTGGACAACGCGATTTTATGGCCACACACCCATTCAATCAACGTACAACAATACTGCCAAACCGAGTATGGGTTGTATTTTTACTGTACAAACCAAAGCGTACTGGTGGGAGCTGTGGGGTGGGGTTAGAATTCACCGCCACGTGACGGGCAAACCGGCTAGTTATTAAATAAATAAATCTTATTATCGTAGTAAAATTTAACGTGGTAATCTTTTTGAAAATATTTCCATACCTTTTGTGACAAATTCTATGAAACTTTTTCATATACATACATACATACATATTTACCTTTATTAATAATAATTGCAAACGTCAAAATTGACGTGTGTGTGCAGCAAACACGCCAAAAGTGAATTGGTAACATAATTACGCGCACAATCGTCCATACTGGGTAATGCATATAAACCGGCAACAACCCCTATTTCCACCTCCTCGATACATACACACCTGTTTCCGATTCAACCGCTCGTTCCATTTACGCTCGCGCAAATTAAGCTCGCGGTTCGAATCCCGGAGCGGGCAAAACATAAGCAATTTAAATTTGCGAAATACCTAACGGTAGTCACCGATAACGGAGGATTTGCACGCGAAACACTCTTCCCTACCTCCCTCCCCCGTAACATGAATAACTTACAAAACGCATTATCTTACACGTAATGAGAACTCAGTTTGGCGAACTCGCGAATTTTCTACCCGAGCTAAATGCTAATGTAGCGCTACTACGCTCGCTCACATCTCGCCCAAGAAAAGTTTTCCCACACGCCTTTGGGTGAAAGGGGGTTGGCAGGGATGAGTAGTGAGTACATAGCGACACGTAATTCGTTTAGAAATTTCTCAATATAGCACACCTCCCGGGGATTCACCTGATACCGTGTAGCCGAAGGTATCGGGACTGGTTCTTTTATTAAAAAAATATATAAAATATAATATACTGCGTACACACCGTGGGAAGATGCAAAAAAATATAGGTAATGCGTGGCCATTGACGAAATATTGAATGACGAAAACCGATACGGGCTTACGATGACATTCATATAATATGTATCGCAAAATATTACATAATACGTAAATCTTAGATTAAGCGACATTGGATTAAATTCTTTCATGGTAGATTGGACGTTATTATTTCTTAGAACTTGTATAACCATGTTGACGCGTAAAAAGTGTAAATTCAGTCAATCGTTCTGGAAATTAATTTCATATCTTTCATGTCAGCAATATTGCTCGTCAACCATCCAGCAACATTTTCGGCATCACATGCGCAATATGTGTCGCTGTAATGTGTGGCTCAATGATTGCCTGCAAGTACATATGTAGTTGCTGTTTTATTATTGCCCAGATTCGCCAAAGATCAACAGCGACAGAGAGCCGCGTATGTGAGTGAGGAGGAAAGAAACATATATTGCCGCGTATTTTCGTATACCGAGCGATATCATCGGCAATATGTCAACAATACTCGCCAACACACTGCCATACCAGCAATAGTGTCGGGAAACACGACTATTTCCGGCCCACATCACCATATTGCAGTAACGTTTACAGGCACCTTTAGAGCATGTTTTGAAGTAAAAAAAAAAAAAGTTTGTATATTGTGTTTTTCAAACTGACGGATACGCGCATTTAGCTTTATAAAGCAACGTCTCAAGTAAAATAAATTAGATTGCATCGAATTCGCACACGAATCTAATTTATACAAAGTCAACTCGAAAGCAGCGGACGTACGGTGTGCAAAAAGCAATTTTTTTTTTTTTTCTTTCGTTTGAAACTATGCAAATAGCGTCTTACTTTTATTTTATAAGAAACAACGATTTTGCAATTGTTTGTCACGCTATGCTTAATAAAGTGGAAGCGTTCCCGTTGGATGCTTTTGATTTTCGCGTCTTGTTTCTCATATTGGCAAGCTCGGACAGACACCTGCCATCGCACAGGGTGACCCGAAAGAAGCGAGACGGTATTGTTTTTTCCGAATCCACCCGCTAGAAAGACATTAGTGCAAAATGCCGACGGAAAGCAATCGCCGAAAGTGGCGATTAGCCGCGGTCCATTAGTTATGACGTGGCGGTCCAACTTACGACCCCGCCCTGTACATTGTACATACTTATCGTATCGCTTAGGTATTTCGATAAATCAGCTTTTGTTCGGGATAAATGTGCTTTTTTTTTCTACACACATGCATGGGCTTTTCAGATGTTTTGTTTTTGCGCTTTCACGCATGACTTGCTCGTGTGTTATTCGTTTATAACGTTGTTTTGTTTACATATGTACATATATGTATATCGATATATTCACCGTCATATATATGTACATACTTGCTTAGATGTAAATCTTATACACAATAAGATTTTTTCCAGTATCGACAAGTTGGAAACTTGTGCGATAAAAAATGAAGTAAAAAAACCTATCGCGGGAAACGAGCTCATTATTAACGATCAGGAAACTGAAGTACGTATTTTTTCTTCGATTGCTTTTTTTTAAATGATTCACTTTTCTAAATCACTTATTTCTTTCTACTTCATCTATACGCATCGTACAAAAGTATATATTGACAGGATAAATTATATTTGTAAATTATACAAATTATTCAAAATTTTCGCTTATTCATGACCTTTACGAAGTATCATCAGAAAATTAGCCTATGTACATACATATGTATGTATGCTAATTTTTGAGGCAACCTTTGAGTTAAAAATATTCTCCTATGATTTTTTTTATGAAAACTTTCGTTAACGAGCTTTCGACTTTGAGTTCGTATTTTTAATGAATATCCTTGTATATAATATCAATTATAGTTACTTCCTCGTGATCGTTTCAACAAGATCGAAAGGGGAGAGCGGGGTGAGGACTGCGTCCAAATTTGTTCTTTTTGTCGTTTTTGTGTTCGTTGAACGACTGCGGTCCTTTTTATTGCGAATTCGCGTTTCATTTTTTCCTCGGCCGGAAAACGGCAGGAAACAAAGAAAAACCGCTCGTTGCGATGGGGGCAATAAATTCAATTTACATCCCCAGAAAACTTTCCACATTATTTTTTACGAAGGTGAGCCACCCTTGCTCCTCCTTTTTCCACCCCCATCCATCTCAGCTTCTTTACCTACCCACCTTGACCCCCCTCCCTCCCTTCTTTCGTCTCTCAAGAGCGAGAAATGCATTGATCGTTAATGAAGTGAACCGGGAAAAATTCCGTTTCGAAATACCATGGAATCGATGCCGACATTAATTCCGACGTCTGGGTGGCAAGATTTTGGGAGGAGGAGTTTCTGCAGAAGAATCGAATTAGGCTGACGCCGGAGGCGGTGAGTGGCGGCCCTCCCCGTAAAAAACACAATTAATTCGAGCTGAAAGAGTGGTGTGAGTAGGGGAGACACTTATTTTTTTATGGTCGTTTTATTGCGCCTCGAGGCCAACTTTTGAATGCGTCGGTCGTTGACGTAAATTTCGCCGCAATTGTCCGATATGGCCTCTTTGGGATCACTATCTGCTCTCGGCGCACATGTATTTCTGACGGTCGAGAGTGAAAAGGGGACCGTCCTGGTCGCGATGAAAACTGAAAGAAGGCGGTCCCAGTCTATTAAGGAGAAATCGCTGGACATTTGTATTGATCCTTCTAACCAAAAAAAAAGGCGAGAGATTCCCCATAACATTCTCAATAGATGAACATCAATATGAGATTTGACTCATTGAAAACTATTTATTTTATAGTGTATGTGTGTCCTTTATTAACAATGTTTTCAAATCATACGAGAAATCGAAAGTGGAATACCAAAGCATTACCGAAATTGTGGATATAGCGGAATGTGTGAAAAAGAAAAGTAGCAGTGGTTGGGACATATAACGAGAATTATAAAAGACAAGACGCAAGAAGTACTTGAATGGTACCTGATAGAATGTCGAAGAAAACAAGGACGAAGATGAAGAAAAAGAAAATGTATGCAGATTGCTTAAGACAAACAGGAATGGAAAAAGATTGGAGTGGATGACGAACTTCTTCCTGCAGTGGATGACGAACGACTGAAAATGATGATGATTTGAAAGCTAATAGTTTCCACTATATAATATTTTTTTTGTGGTATCTACATACGTTTACGCAGTTTAAATTGAAAATTTAGCAGTTACTACATATGTATGTACATATGTTTATGATTTGCATAAACTGCTGAAATGAATTAGTCTGTTATCAAAAACCTAGCATTCGTGTGGAATTTCCTTTCTTATGATTATTGAAATCGCGACGGGAAAAAAGTGTAGATGCGTAGTTCTAAGGCAGTGGTCGGAAACCTTTTTCGAGCTAAGAGCCAAATTAGGGAAAACCTTGCAAAATTGGTAAGTTTGAGAGCCGCAACATATTATTTTCGAATTATATATTCAAAATTAAATTAAATGTTACTCACTACTCATTGATGACATGGATAGTACAAAGAAATAATTTATACTCGTGATTATTCCTTAACGTTCTATTAAGCATTATAACGTTTAATCTGAAAAACGATCTTAAAGCATTTTATAGCCGCGACGTTGTGGAAATGGGATTCATTTTGATCATGTGTAAATTGTGTGTCAACATTTTGTATTTCGCGCAAAATGTCGGATGACAGCCAGATCCGCAGGTTATCATATAAAGAGCCGCATGCGGCTCCGCAGCCGCCGGTTTCCGACCACTGTTCCAAGGCGACGACGCGTCCCGACATCCGTCCATCAAAATCTGCAAACTTTGATTATTATTAACCGGCGAAAGTTTTCCCTCGGAGCGAATCAATCTTCCGGTGAGTGCGTTTGGCGCGCATCCGATCGTTTTGTTTCCGGCCGTACTTTTAATTGCGAGTGCGGCAAAACGCGCGCGAAAGTTTCGGTTGACGGGGCTAATTGCTCCGTCGCTATAATTTATCATCAAAAGCGTCTTTTGTCCGTCTGTTTCGCACCGGGTAGGGTGCGATAGGTGGCGAAGTGGATGTTGAGTGGGATGGGGAACCGTCGAAATCCCCCGAAAAGCCTAGCGTAGGTACAAAGATGTGCCGGAGATTGGCCCTCCGGCGTCGCTGTGATTTATTAACAATACTCAATTATTACGCACGTCTCGTACAAAATGCGAAATCGTGTTTTTCGATAATGATTCGCGAAACAAAGCCTTTTTCGAAGGGCCGCGGATCCCCTGGCGACTGTGTTTTATATTGGACGCTGTACGAAGGTAACCGCTGAAAGTTTTCGAGTCGGTGCCTCGCGGCTTCGCCCACTCGTTATATCGAAAACTCGTTGTAGAGGGGTTTCGAGTGGCGGTCGAGACGTTTTTCCAAAACCTGGAACCCCTTTCAAGCATTATTATCGATGTTGAGAGGCTCCCGTACCGTCCGCAAAACAATGGTCTCTTTTGCCCCTTTCAAATTTTACCAAAGTCTTAACATCTGTATGTGAGTGACAAGTTGAGTGTGCCTATGATAATATTTCAAGTGTATGTACCTACATATGTACATACATATATGATACTTATTAATTATTTAAATTGTTCGTTTTTTTTAAGTTGTGATTTGATCGAAAAATGATTCGTCAAAAAAAAATAAACAATATATAATTTTCTGTACCTACATACAGTACATACATACATACATACATAGAAAATTGTGTGACAAGGTTTGACGAGAATTTAATTATTTACTTTTTAATTGAACGGCATCGATCGCTCAGCTTTTACATGTTTGAACGTATTTTCCATGCAAAGTTTTTTTCCATCGTGTCGGAAAACTCAGATAAAATATTTCAAGCGTTGATGTCAAACGAAAATAAATCGAAATTCAATATTTTTTCGTACACATCGGTGTCATAAATATTATTTCGAAAGACGTTGCGACATTTTCACAACACTATCTAAATACGTTTTCGTTTTTTTATACAACATTTATTTCTATTTAAATACGTTTTCGTTTTTTTTTTTACACAAAATTTATACTTGTACAATTGTATGCTAAAAAAAACAATCAATTTTAAATATTAAATAGTTTCATCCAAAAATTTAAAATTTTTGGTACTCAAAAAAAGCATAGACGTGTAATATCAATAAATTTCAAAAAGTACCCTCCCCCCCTTACCCAGAAAGAGATTAAATCAGCAAAGTTATAATAATACTAAGTACCCGCTGAAAAGCCTCCCGGGCGTTTTAATTCCGATTATCTTCCTTTACCATAATAAAGTGTAATGGATATAAAAAGTATTAATCCGCTTAATGAACTAAATTCTCAAATGAAATTTCTTTGTACAAAGATAGTACTTGCATACATATAAGTATGTGTATATATAAAGTCCGTAGTAACTAATTGAATATTCGTGTGTATTTGTGTATACAACACGTCCATTGTTCGCAATAGCGTGGCTTTAGTCCACAGATAGGTGTAATTGATCAAATGGTGCGGTTTAGTGCAAACTGTGCGCACGTACTGTATCCTACCGTTAATTAATTGAAGATGTCTCCCTTTATAATGCCAACCATCGGATACAATATGTCACATTATGGAATTCCAACAACGGCTGACGCAAAATTGCCCACTTGTATCGTTTTGGCAGTCTGAGTGAGAAGAATAGAAGGCCGGGTGTGTAAATTAAATTTTATAGGTAGAATTTTCAATACAATTTTTTCTTAATATTCATTATAATACAACACATGGAGATTCAGCACAAATATCGATATACACACCGTTTGAATTTGAGAAACCTAATGTACCCAAAACTTTGTCAATTTTCACGACCATATCCGAAATTTAACTATGAGCGGCAAAGTTTGAAGTTTCGATTTCTCGCGTACATCGGAAATTTCGCTAATTAATTGGCAGGATATTACCAAAACGAACGGTAATTTATTCGCACGAAATCGCTTCCACTTCCCCCCCCCCCCTCCTCCCAACTTCAAAAATATTAAATACGTATTTTTATTTTTTAAATATGTAAATGGTTAAGCCGGCTTACACAGCGACGATTAAGTTAGAAATACACAGTGCTAAATTAACACGGAACATTTTTAATTGTTAAAGTGCTGTAAGCTTGTTAATGTGCGCATTTCGTTAACGTTTATATCCACACGACGGCCACAAATTAAATTTATTACACGAATTATTACATACATACGTACAAAGAATGTCCATCATAATAATATGTACATAGATTTTATATACTCAGAATATATTTTTTTGTAAATAATATACTGTTTGTATGTGTGGAGATTTTTTCAGTTCATTTTCTGTTATATAATACTTGGTTCACTGTTGCGCAAGACGCTATATTTGTGAATACGAAAAACGTAAACGTTCTTAATATAACTTACAGTCTGGAATTTGTAAGCAAATTGAAACTGTTTGTTCTCATATGCAGAAGAAAATGGGGTGCGCGGTCTAGCGGAACAGTTTTTCTTCGCCGATTCTTAGATAATTTACAAACAAATTTGCATTTATTTGCATGGGTTATGGCTGTTGTATATACCATCAGCACAGGGCTACAAGTACGTACACATACACACACACTTAAATACGTGGCTTACAAAGATGGAGCCCAGGAATTCGATCCGGACTCGAGGAGTTCCGAGTCGGGGAATCTGGGCGAAAACGAAACCCGGCGCCCTTTCATCAAAAAAAGCTTTTTCGGAAGCTTCCTCGTTTCTAAACCCCCACACTCCAAGCGGAGCTTTCCACGTTAAAAGCTACCACTGAATGCGCGGTGAAAGCTCCTCGCGTCATGTGTAAATTCTCGTCACATTAAATCGAACTGAATTGTCCAAAAGACGATTTTGAATATCAATTCAAAACGGTTCACTTCGAAACTAACTGCAATTAGTGGCTAAATTGCGTTGATACATACATATTATGTACGTCTAATAAGACTGATCTATGTATGCATGTAGTTTGAGCTCGTGAATGGTACTCAAAGTACATTTCAATCTACGATGCTTGAAGCATCAACTGTGTACTTCATATAATTACATCTAAAATATGCATTTATACGTACAATATTAAAATACATTTCCCGTACCGTTAAGTATAACGCAAGCCAGAATAATATGACGAATTTTTTTCATGATTAAACCTAAATTGTGGATTTTTATTATTAAATTTGGAGGCTTTCTACGCTAGTATAATATTTTTTTTTTTGAATTCCGGCACGTTTTCATCATCATTACTTCAAAAAAGACCACTCTCTCGCGTGGCAGAATCTCTCTATTTTCTGTTCTTCTTCAATCTCTTGTCCCACTCATCTCTTCATTGGGTTTTGCGAAGATATAACGCTCTAAGTTGCCGCAGACCGGAATACTTATCAGACGAATCCGATTTGGACACTTCAATAAAAGTTTTAATATATATAAATACAGCATTTGTTCTTCCAATAATCATAATAATTTTCGCGGAACAAAATTACTCGATCAAAGCAAAAATATGACATATAACTTTTCAAAATATGTAGAAATGTAATATTGTCCTGTTGAAATTGATGAAAAAAAATTCACCAACAGATAGCATAACTTTGACGCATTCGCGCGATCAACGTCAAGGAAACATTATTTCGGTTTTATTCTCGTTTTTGTATTCGCGAACGGAAAGACACCATAAAAATTAATGTACGGAAAAGAATCGTCCGTTTTTACAGAAAACACTAACATTCAGTAAATTATCTGTAAAATTGCCACCGCTTTCGTTTTCGTTCCTCACCTCAATTATTGCATTGAAAATATTTCTCAAGGAAACTTCAAATTTTCCATTTTATTCTTATTATATTGTGTATTTTCTTTCGCGTTTTATTTATAGTTGAAATGTATTTAGAAATAGCATCCACAAAAAAAGCTTTTTAGTGAAAAAGCCTCATATGAATAATACATATATCATTTGTGCAAATCCTCACCTACCAGCGTAACCATTTTTTCCGCCTTTTTTTTCCTTTTTTTTTTTTCAACGCCTTTTTTGCGTTTATTAAACTACTTTATTCATACGCGTAATATGCTTTATTTTTTAATATAAAATTCGTTTTTTTTTTTTTGATACAGAAAATTTACGAATCGAAACAGTTTCGAGTACGCAGGTGTAAAATATCCACGCAATTACAAAGCTCGGTTCAAACAATACGGGTTTTTGTTCATTTTAGATTTAAAAAAATCACCTTATGTGAATATTATGTATTGAAGTCTAAGCTCTAGAATAACTTCACTTGCAAGAGGCTTAACTTGATCGATGTTCGAATCATAGACTCGAAAAAGCGCGAATCGTTTCGATAAAACCGCAACCATGTAAATTTTTGAGGGCCGGATGCACATTTGGGGCTGGTCCAAATGTGTTTTGTCGCCTAGCGGCCAAAACACCATTGTAGTTCAGATTTTCCATCGTTTGCTTAGCAAATCCCTGGAGGGAGCTTTTGTTCACTAATTTCCAAATGCCGGAACCCGGTGACCGACCCAAATCTTAAATATCAGTTTACGTACGTACATATGTATGTAGGTATGTACACGGATCGTGCACACTACATACAATACGTTCGACTTCATCGGTGATGAAATTTAGCCATTTTTTTTTCATTTAATGCATTGCCAAACGCATTCGAATACTCTACACACTCGTATATACAGCATTCTTCTTTTGGTAGCCCCCATTTCGCGAATTCATCATAGGGAATTGTGCGGAGCGACCCTTGTAGCGCACATTCACCATGCTCGCGTTCCAATGGCGTACTCGCATCAGGGAAAATTTCTAGCGAGTCGTAAACCTTTCTGCTACGAGACACCGCAATAAATTCTAACGAAGTGGTGCATTCACGTCTCGAAATTCGAGTTGAGCAAAACCGCGCACGAAATTTCATAAGGCTGTGCAGATGCTCCACAATAAAAATAAAAATCTGAAATATGTACATATGTAGGATACGTAAATAAAAAAAAATTGTATAAGAAAGTTTTCCTCGTTCGCAATCAATCCAATCTAATTACACCGTACTAGTTTCAAACTTATAACTGTTAGTTTTGAAAAAAGTTCACGCTTCAATTCAAAGTCATCCGTCAAAAAGACTCGGTTTTCATATATTCATATACTTGAAGGCGAGCAATAAAAGTGTTGGATTTTAGTGCTCGTCGCAAAAGTGGACCAGTGGAAAGATTTCACTCCTCAAGATTTATACGCGCGTGCAAAGCGACTTCTCGAGTTCGGGCCGCACGCGAGTATCATTTCTCGGGTCGACTTCCGGATTTTTTTCCAAAGAACGAACCGAAAAAAAAATATGTCAAATCATAAATCATAAGCGTACGCCATTCACCGTCATAAAACAAAGTTGGTCCGGGTCCCCGGGCTGGAAGTTCCGAGTCGCCGAGAGGAAATTTCATACACCTCTCCAATATAGATAATGCCCACGGGAGATGAAGAAAGTTTGCACGGGTTCAATTTACTTTTGGCAGGGTCCGGACCATTTACATTTTGATGAATACCGGGGAACGCGAGCAGACCCTTATTTACTACTATCGATGCCCTATCTTACCTCGAAAATAAACGGTTTATGTAAGCGCTGAATTTATCGACGCGGGGTATCCCCGGATCCCTGGCGAATTTATGGTAACCCACCCGACCGGCTGCAGGATGAGGAACGATCCTCAAAAATCTGCATAACAAGTAGCCTAAACTCTATATATATGTGTATACATATACACTTTATTCTTTGTTTATACACCGAACATAAAACTAAAACGACAACACCATGATGATCAATTTTCGTATCAAGCAGTGGTATCATTACGTCACTCTTAACCCAGTTCTAGTTTGTACTTGGTTATTCAAAGTAACTAGAGCTCCCTTTGTGATATGGAATCCATGACATGTCACGCTTATCTCAGTGAGAAAGAGACAATATTTCTCGAGAGCACGCCGTAAAACGTCTCTGGCGAGAACGTGCCATATGCTCTTAATAAAGATATCGGAATTTCCTTGCGTTTTTCCCGCAGTGAATTTTCACGGTTTACACCGCGGAAAAATGTATTGCGCGGGTAATGCGACCCCGCCACATGTATTCAAAATATACGACAGGTTAACCGTAAACGTATCCACTTTTATAAACGATAAAAACCGCTCGGCAGAGCCGGAAACCGTTAAGGGCCATGGGACGCAGAATCCCGAAATATTTCACCCCCTTGAAGATACGGTGGAATTTGCATACAACACCTCGTGAATATCGGCCGGCAGGCCGATATAATACGACACGTTAATACACTATAACAATGTACATCTAAATTAATAATATATTGAAGTAAAAAATATATATATATGCTTGCAAACAAAATCAATACGAATCGTCATAATCAAACTGACCGAAAAGAACGGCACGTGTACACGTGAACTTAGCCTCTCTTTCATACCGCTCCTCTTGTTCCCCCTCGTCCAATCCCATGGTTCAAAACGATCGATCACAAAAAAGTTATAAGCGTGTTTGGCATTCCTACGTTTCAAACCGCGCCTTCGCATTACGGTTTTTCAATTTTGCGAAGGTTTTTCCGGATGAAATCGGATTAGGTGCCGCAGGTCAAAGGTGGCCGACCGGCTTAAGTTGCAGTTTAGCAACAACTTGCACCAACTGCACCGGTGGTAATCAACCGGGTAATTGATTTAAAACCACTGGACCGAATGGTTGAGAGGCAGGGAATGCTTGCTAAACTTTCCCATAAGCGAGTGTCGTCGTCTACTTATAATTGGCGAAAACTGCGCTCGTAACAATTTTAAAAGCGATTTAGCTATTCCGGCTGCACTCAACGCTCCGTCTAACTAACCATATAAATCAATGAATTTCATTTGAAGTTGAACTCTTTGCCATTATATGTACTTTCTACTTTAGGATTAAAAAATTTCATGCAAGTATTTATACGATTAATGAAAGATTAACCTTTAATGAAAAAGTGCAATAGTATGTTAATCTGAGGTAAATTTTCCGTTGAGATACTTTATGCTGTTATTTCCCGCAGCGCGCTAAAGTTGGCCAAACGAGATGAATTAATTAATACTGCAACGTTGCAGTGGAATAACGAAACTTCAGCGAAACATTTATTGTAAGTATTATTCCCAGTACGGCTCGGATATTTCCCTCAAGTGCTACCGCCGGGTAAGATTGCAACGATGGAAGAGCAAAATAAAAAAAAAATCCAGCAGAAAGATCGCACTGACGAATAAACAATAAGTAACGATCGAATATAAGGAACAAAGGGGAGTGCGGCCCATATTTGCCGACGAGTATTTCACAAGGAATTTGCATGCATAAATAAAACCGAGGGAATAGTTACTGGCGCCAACGCTTGCTCGTGTAAACTCCCATTATAATAAAAACAATAGCGAAAAAAATCATGATGCCTTTACATTATCCGTATTTGAACAATATGAATCGCTAAAGAGTTCACGGTCATAAGTAAAGCATCATACAAAAGTGAATCAAGTTCATTTTACACGAATAAACTTAATAATAATTTTTACTTTTAATTTGTTATTAGGAATATACAAAAAAAATGACAATAAATAAATGGGTTCTTAAATTGGCATCAGCTTCACTCAAAATGCAAAACTTTTTGAGATCGTATCAATTTACCTAGTGGTTTTAAGTAAGTGCCACATTTTATTCAATAATTTTAGATTTTTTATGTCTGCTTTTGCAATTGAAGTGAATTTAAGTTTCCGTTTGATAAATTTTCTTACCAGATTGCATACGGTTTCGCTTCGTTGACATGCAACTTTAAATTGGTGCACTGGTGTAAATATTCAACTTTGGGCCGAATCCTTCGAACTAAATAGCGGCACACGCTTTTAAAGTTGAACGTTTAATTTCCTCTCGGCTATATAACGAAATTAATTAAACCCCCTTGGAATTTGCGTGGGACTTTTCGCAAATTTTCACAGTGGAATAAAATAAATAAAAAAGACCGACAAAACGAGCTCGTAAGAATAAATCACCCCGACGATATAATTTTTTTGAAAGATCGCATCATTTCCACGATTTTATAATTGGCAAGCGAATCGCGGGTTGTTGGAGATGGAAATTGATCATTTTTCAGAAAGTTTTCGCGAGCGTCTTCGCTGTTTAAAACGCGAACGTTTTAATTAAACGAATGAACTCTCTCTCGGTGCATTTCCGCTTCCGTTTCAATTTCCCCCAACGGTCCGTGGAAACGAGATTACATATTATTACTGTAAGACGTCGCATCGCGGCAACTCTTTTTACTTTACGACCCTCTCCTACTTGTAATATCAAATGTATGCGAAGATGTTGGTTTTGAACTAATTAAAGTCCTAGCATGAAATTTACACTTGAAAATACCGTTCGTTATCAGTAGTGACAATATTATGTGCCGGTTCTTAGTAAAATTCAACAGTGAACTCTTAGGTATTTGGAGCGATTGAAGCGAACATAATCGCAGAGTGTATGTATTCAACCCAAGTGGGAATTCTATGTATCAAATTGGACGTACTTTTCCGGTCTTGGTGTAATGTTTTCCACCCGGTTCAAATTGGTTTCGTAAGATCTCCGGAACAAATTAGCAGCGAGAATTATACAGGGTGTTGCCCGTCGACTATAATTCAAGCGGAGCCGCAGCTTGAAACCACCCAGGCAATATCCTCGCCGATTCACCTTGCCCAGTTCACCCCTGGCCACAATTCAATTGGATGGGTCTTTCATCTTGGAACCGCAGTTTAAAAGATGACCATGTTCAAAAATATCCAGCGGCCCTACGCCAAAATTATCTAATTTCTAAAATGAATTTGTTTTATGTTCCTTAAATGATATATTAATTTTCTAGGCCATGTCATAAATTTCGGTGAGGCGCTTTTTAGCTTCGCATGGGAAATTCAACCCTCTGTCGTGTCGTGTTTCACTTATTTAAAATTTTACTGTGTGTGATAAATTCGTATCGTGTAATTTGACGCCTGTATTTATGATGACATTCTGCACACCGGACATTCTTTTGCCACCCTCGTCCATTTAATTATAATTTTTTTTGATAACAGTAGTTTCATGTCAAATAGAAATATTCAACGGTTTTTCTGTTTCTATGTTGATTATAACACCGTTGGGTATATAAAAAAAATCTAAATCCCAAAACGCATATGAATGAACAAGTCCAATGAGGAAAATCGGCCGTTACTCATATTCGTTGGCGGGAAAGTCCTAATCTCTTTAATGGCCGTTGTGTCGCCGTTAATTTTCACGTCGTAAATTTTCATTTTGTTTCGCGAAGCCTTGTAAATCGCGACGAAACGGCCTCGCTGATACGCGTCGGCGTTTCGCCGGAAAAACGGCGCATATTCGCCGAAATCACATCGGAGAAACTATAAAATAAAATATAATAACATCTTATTTATAAAGAGTTGATGTTTTATTTTGAATAATGCCTACTGTCTAAGATTTTTTGTTTAAGTGCGATATTTTGATAAAAATTTACACCTTAAAAGTATATTTAAAGCATAGTTACAACCTCAGTTTACCCTCTAGTGGTTGGTAGTTAAAAAAAACTCTCGGTTCTAAAAGGAAATTTAGCGCGCGCGCCGTGAAAAACTTTACAAATAAAAAGAGATATATCTCCGGCGCGAGCTTTCGACCATTGTGACTTTACAACGCAACGTCGCGAAAATTAGGGCATAGGAAACGGGGATGTGGATTATTTTCTTTTTTTATTTATTTCGTACACACATATATCTCTTTCTTGCTTGCGTTCATTATTTTTAGACGTCAACAGTGGAGACACCGCGAGCTTTGTACGTTCTCGTAGGTGTGCCCTCGCGGTTGCACAACACTCGCGATAATTACATTGCCGCAAATTTACAGCGACAGCTCGCATTTATCAAACGACAATTAAAATTTCATTAATAAATAAAGAATATAAAGGTGTTTTATGCTAACGGAATTGATTGTTGGGCACTAATTCAATTGAATTTTTGCTCTTGAGAGCCAACAAACCAAAAGTAAAAAAATTCACATGCCAATACGGTACGATAACGAGTTTTTGAACTGAACGTTAATGCAAGTTGCACAATCTGCAGGTGACGGGTAGATTAGAACGCTCTGGAGTGGCGTAATGCTACGTCAATCTCTTGGCATAATTGGCTCGTTTATGCTCTGACGCGTCTTCTTCGATGTACATAAGTTACGCCACTCACTTTTCTTCCTCTAGAGAAAATTTACCGTAACAAGATTCAGATTGATTTTGACATTGAGTGCAACTTGCACGATGCGACTAATATACATAGATTAAATAATAACATATTGATACAAATTAAACTTCCGCAGATGCCGTGTCTCAATTAAATAGGTTTCGTTGGTTCGCTGGCCTGCGGGTGACTTATTACGAAATTAATGAGAGTTTAAGGTGCTTTAATTGCCCGACGGGAAATTCCTTCTTTTTTTGAACTCTAGCCAGCTACGATCCTTTGAATTCGGAACCGCGCCGAAATTCTGAAATTTGATTACCCTTTTTCGCGAGAAAAATAAGGTTTTTCCCGGGAAAAGTGACCCCGGGGAAATGGCATCGAATAGGCCATTACGGCGCCGCGCATTCGGCAAAAAAGCGTCGCACTGAAAAATCCACCGCCAGACAATTTTATTCTTTTTTTTTTTCTCCCCGCCCCACCCCGCCTCGAATCGCTCCAAATATTGTGATCGACACACAATGTTATCAACAATTGTAATATAAATTCTATCCAATAATAAAATTAAGTACCACACATAGTCCGCGTAAGACTCAAATTAAAGTCACTCGAATTCGATCATGTCAACGCAATCGGACGGGTTAAGTTATCGATTTGTACCGATGGGTTTCAATTTATAAACGGACAATAACGAGCTTTTTGCCAACGCAACGGCGTTAGGCAAGTGGGGATGGGTTTTGGGTCGTAATGGAAAACCTCACAAAGCCGTAATCCGCAAGACGGGCCTCGGACAAGCCCCGGGGATTTGTAAAGGGGCGAGGACTCAACCCTCAAACTGCAGGTATTCCGAGAGACTTTGCGGCCACTAATGCGCCCGTCGATTCGTCCGGCACACCCACGCGTTTTAATATCACATTTGCGCTTTTCAATTTTAACGATAGCGTGTTAAATTGCGGATCCGTTTCCGAAATCCCCGTTAAGCGGCCGTTAAATCTCCGCTGGTGTGTGTACTGATGCAAAATTGAAATTAAACCGACCCATTACTAAACGAACAGATTAACCGACAATAGTACCTGTGGATAATTGATCTTCCAGAATATATAATTTCTTCACTTACATACATAGATTAGTGACCATGAAATTTAAATCTTATACAATTTGTACATATGTACATACATACCTGCATATATGTATACTCTTAGACTGTAGAATTTCTTAAGATTTTTCAATATTGAAATTACACAACTCAAAATAAAACGAAAATATATCACTTGCGTGGGTAAAAATAACGAAAAACATTTTTCATTATATAAATGCAAAATCGATATCAGTCAGTAAGAATAATCACCCAAGCGATCTCTACAATACAGAAATTCTTTCAAAGCAGAACTGTTGAAGAAGTGGAGAGTTTATTGAACCGTTTCCTACATACATATGTACATATATACTTACTTAATCGCAGTTAAAATGATCCTTTCGTTCGGTTCGTAAGAACCGACAGCCGAATAAATCAGTATGCTAAGCAATCAGTGAACTAGCTCATAAATAAATAATTATTCTGTAGCGACATGCTCGAGCTGGCATAGAAATTTTCAATATTTTTGTATAGGTATGTATGTATGTATATATGTACATATATTCAATGGTCATTTCAGTACATTGCATTATTTATATTCCATAAAATAAATGAATTTTGTTCAAATTTACCACAGAAGAATAACAGAGTTTGTATTTATATTATACGTAGTCCTTTGTATATTGTATAACATATTTGATGAAATTCTTTAAGCAGTAGGTAGCTTATAAAAGGGTTCCGCTGAACTTTTGATTCGAAACTCGGGCTATTCACGGTGCGAACGACTCCATTCAATTTTCGCAATCGTCGAGTAATAAAAACGTTTTAAATTCGATTATCGGGCTATCGAGATGTCTACGTGGTGCACGTGTCTCGGTATGAAACTCGGGCACGTTCAACTTTTCCCGTTGTAATTTTATGTATGTATGTATATTCGCGCGCGTAATTACGACCGTGCCCTTTACGGCTTTGCCCTTTAAACGCCCATCCACGTGTTCATAATTTACGACACTATCTTCTAACGCGTAAAATGGCGAGAGTTACGCGTTCAAAACCTCAAACCGCTATTACATCGTATCTATGCAAAATTTGTTACGCTGACCGCGTATGCACACGAGATTATCGACGTTTTATGCACTAGATAATATACCTATAATATTGTAATAAATACATATGAACTATTTCCATTTTTATGTATTGTGGGTCTACTTTATAACTATCGTTCATTGCACGTCATGCAATCAATTTCAGTCATCAAAGTAATTGAGGTCAATTAAAATCAGAATGGCCACCGTGGAATCATTCATTACAAGCACCGATAAAATTTCCATATGTCACACTTTTTTTTTATTAAAATCAAAAATAATTCGGATCAGATCATTGAAGTTGACTCTATCGATATAGAATATTTTCTTTTTGTATTCACTGAATTCATTGACAGTAAAGTATTAAGTAAATTCCACATCGCTGAAATGTTTCGTTTGTGAAACAGCGAGTTCTTCGAAATTAATTTGTCGTGATCTAGCGCTGAAATTTTGGGATTTCGTTGTCTGCGCAAATACATAGTTACGAAAGTCTTTGTGTTTCGTTCATTACAAGCGGGGTTGTAATAGTTGGGGTCGTGGATATTAGAGTCTCATCCCCGTATTGTCCAACTATGTCTTCTGTGCAAATTTAGGAAGAATTTTCCGTAGGAAATCTCGTTTTTCATGTACATACATATGTACATACATACGTCAGTTTAGAGTTAATTTTAATAAATTTTTTTTATTATTTTTTATGGGCGTTATAGTTCGGTTCAGACTCCGGAAGTATTAAAAACGCTATTACCGGTCCGATCCCGGTTGGCTGAAAAAGGGTCTGAATCGAGGGTAAACTTTGGCGTTTTGTTTCATCGAATTCCTACAGTTTACCCTCAAAGGTCGCCGTAAGGGTATATGTGGGGTTATTTGAATTTGACTATTTTTTTTTTCGCTTGAACCGATTCGATTTATATTTAATTCTATTCCTAAAATATTCAATGTCTTTCATATAAAATACCCCACACGCCCACGATGTGTCACAATTTAACGTGAAAATAAATATATGTATGAAGTTGTTTCCTAAACGTCGCAGTGAGACTCAAACGAATGTTAATTTAAGAACTAGTTAAACAAATGTAATAATAATCAACAGTATATTAAAAGCGTTCAAACCAATGCTATAACGCCTACTACATAAAGGTAGCTTTCAAAATTTCCCATTTATTTTCAGTGAAAATCATCGTATGGCATTGTTGCTGATCATTCGAGTAATAAATACTAACGTGTGCCATTGTTGAACAGTAAGTTTTGGAATGAAATCCCACGCGTTCGTATTCTCGTACGGTGTATTATACTGTATTTTAACGACATTAATGAGATACAGAAACAATCCTAATTTGATACTCGCGTGTTTTACGTATGTACACTTTAAATTAGGCTACTCTAAATAACGCGCTACGTGCGAGCGCAACTCGATTTACAATTTAAATGTAATATATATGTAGCGTTTTACCTTTTGCGCAAATGCCAAGGGTTTTTCTTGAGAAGAGAAGCTGGCGCGGATTTGAAAACGTTCGGTGACTTAAACCATTTCGACAAAGAGAGATTATAATAATCGGATTTTATAAGAAATTTTCAAATGTGTTTTAGAATGCAATGAGTTTTGGGCTCGTTGTGCCCATGGGAAGGCTTAGCTGCTGGTACCCAAAATCTCAAAGGAACATTTCGCGTCTGGGATTGCCGAGATTTCCCGCACGCCACGTCTTAAATTTTGCGATGCTTTGTTCGCGATTTTCGCGCACAATGACGAGGCGCGCGTTATGACCCAATAAAACGCAACCGGGTTCTCCAAAAAAGAAGAAGAAAAAAAAACGTCTTAATTCCGACCAGTAACGCACCCTTATAACTAATCCTTAATGCTGGTTCTGTGCCATGGAATTGACATGTTACATCTATTGGATATCGAGCCCTATGAATCTAAACTCAAAATGTGCCGAGAAGCTCATTCGATTCTACCATATGTATGTATGTATAAAATATGTAATAAAACTTTCTTCGTTGATTATATTGTTTTGAAATGTAACACATGAAAGACTTACTCACCATCCTGAAAAGTCCTTCGTAGTAAAAGTTGAATCAATTTGAACTTTCTCGCTTTAACGAGTGCGTCGATCGCTTAACGATCCCTCCGAGCCAGGTATTTTTTATAACCTTCCCAGCATTAGTTTTTGTCCGTCTCGAGACATATTTAACGTGTACGCATTTTGTGATTAATCGCTGCGAAAGTTTGAATACTTGGAGTGAATTAATTACAACGAAAGTTGCAAACGGTTAACTCGGGAGGATTTATTATAGTTAACTCCGCCCTTGCTGCGTGACGTATTAAGTTAACAAACAAGTCGACAACGTCTCTATTTCACACACTCGTATATTCCATGTACATATAACAAATCGCATTATTCACATATCGGCATAACGTCATTTCTAAGTCGAGCTATTTGCGCAATTAAAATAAAATTCAGCTTAAATTAAAATTCTCCGATGTACCTACATATAGTATAAATCGTATTCATACTGTGATACTAATCTATTCTTTGACAGTGTTTTCCTTCCATTTTCACTTTTTTTTTTTTGTACGAACTCATCAATCATTATCGCCGCTCTATTCTCTATCCTTTCATATCAAAGTTCTTACACTTCAGTGGAAACCATCAGAACCGTAATGCCAAGGGACCACGCGAAATAAGTGCTGAAGTGCGTATTTTTTATATTTTTATTGTATATGAATAAAAGCTTAAAGTTATTAAAGTAAGCTGTGAAGTAAATTAAATTTGGCATACCTTATCAAGAAGTTGTCGTATTCTTTGACGGCTTTGTAAAAACTTGCACTCGTGTGGTAAAATAAATAAAGTAAAAAACACTTAAATAAAAAACACTCGCTTAAAAAAAACACTGTATGTATTGTATGTACAAATGGAAAAGTTCAACTAACATTGCATTTGATTGTGACATAATCACAGTGGAATTAGTAGAATTACACGTTTATTTATTTACTGTGTATTGATAAAACGGGTTGAAATTTATATGTATATTGTATGTACGTGCGAAAGAATTTAAGAAGTGCACTGAAGAATTTAACTAATGGTTCAATTCCGTTTGCGATCAGAATGACACTGTCAACTTTTGGCCGATCTTGTTGTTGTTTCGGTCCAGAGCGGGTGGTAGGGGGTGGTTTAAGGGTTCGCGAGGATGCAGAACCAGCTCTTTCGAGAGCTGGTGGTGGACTACCACTGTTGGAGCGTGCGCCCTACAACGGTCGATGTGAGGCGCGCGCATTCCCCCCCGCACTGTGGGACCCCCTCGACCCCCCCCTCGGCCCCCACAGCCTAGGACCCCTGAGCCCCCCATAGGCCCCCCCATAACCTATGCATTGCAAATTAAAATAAACAAACGACACACGTGTGAAGCCCGTACAAACAACAATCGCGAGATAGAGGGCTGGGCTGATAGTCGTGCTTTTCTTCCCTTTCAGGTGTAAAAGCTTTGAATGTGTGAGTAGTTGAAAGTTCTTTTGAAAGTCTTCTTGGAGAGTTATATTTTAGTTCAGTTATACTCGCAATTCTCAATAAATTACTAAATTTATACTGAAATTTTCAACTTGGTAATGAACTATGCCCTTTCAACTTTTTTCATGTTCGTATATACATATGTACATATGTATGTCAACTTTATCGAGCGTCACTTGGTTTTATCTTAGCGTCGTAGGTTTAAAAATTAATTTTAATAAAATTAAAATTACGTTTAATGAATTTTGCGTGCAAAACATAGTCACTGTAGGTCGGGGGTCGGCAAGAGGTGGCCCGCGGGCCAAATGTGGCCCACTAAGTGTTTTAAAATGTCCCGCAACTCGATTTCTCCCAATATTGAAGATGTTCCTGATTATTTACAACTGATTATTTCCTGCTCTGAAGAAATTTTCAGCTGGAACGATAACTATACATATTTGTGAACAAACATTTTCTAGAATGAATTATATTAAAAATAAACATCGGACTAGAATTAATACAGATGGTCATTTACATACGTTTGTTTCTTCGAGCTAGCACCACTAGTTTCGAGTTTCGACGTTGATTTTACTAAATTGGCAAAAAATTTACAAAAACACTAAACCTCTCATTAATACATAGGTATATGTATATTTGTTTGTTTCTAAATTTTTGGTTTATATTTTTGTATTTTTTTATACCATTTTTATTATAAAAAAAAATTAATTGATTTAAAAACCTAAAAAATTGCATTCACGTAAAAAAGTTAATTTCATATGTGGCCCCCTGACAAATCCCAATATCTCAATGTGGCCCCTGTGTAAATTATCATATTGTAGAAATAGTTGACAGTTTTTTTTTATGTATACCTAGGACGATTGGTGAATATGACTGATTGTAAAGAAGAAGAAATAAAACGAAGAATTAAATTTGCGATGAATTTTACTTTACAAATAAATTATGATCAGTTTTTACTTTATTTTTATATTTTAACTAGCCGGTTTGCCCGTCAGATGATGGTGGATTCTCATCCCACCCTCAATCTCTATCCGTGCGCACTAGTTTGTACAATAACAGTACAGCCCCTGACCCGAAAGTACGTGAAACAATTGTATAGTGAACCGTTGATTGAATGGATGTATGGCCATGTAAAACTAATGAAAATTTTTAGCATTGCATTTATGTTTTTTTAATGTAATATTTTGTTATTATTGAATCTTAAGCATCTTTTAAATATTTTATTGTGATTGGAGTTAATTATGTTAATTTTATTAAATTACGTTACGACTCAAACCAGCTTTAACAGATAACGGCTTGTTACCACACACAGCTAAAATATTTTATTATATTGGCAATGCTAGCATGACCGCATCGCCGCAAGCAGGTAGTCAGGCAGATTTTACGCTAGTTATATAGTATGGATTTATCTTATATTGTAGGTTAAAATATGTTATTATAAATAATTGTTCTGTAAAGGATGGAATATGTTAACGGTAGAGTAGATTATACGAACGTGAATTCCAGTGGGTAACGGAATATCCTAAGAAGCGTTTAGGGTCCAAAGGTCGCACGTTATCAAAAGAATCCATAATTCCAGGGCCTAAGTACACATTACTATTAATCATTAAGTCATGTACGTTTTGCAGAGCAGATTGTATTATTTTATTAATATAATAAAATGAATCAGTTTTTAATTCCCATTATGCGTGAAGCCTATCAAGGAGCGCTGAATACTGTATACTTTTTATTTATAAATTCCCTTAAACAAACACACACTCGCACATGTATAAGAAGCATTCCGAGCGATCGCTTTTCCGTTTCGGCCGAAATGAGTTTTTTTGTCGGACCGTAATGAATTTCTATTCAAAAATTTCTCTTTCTCTCTTGTGCGCTGAAAACGACGAGGCCCGGTACAAAAAAGCTCGACTCTAAGTTAAATAAACAGCGGACAAAGACAAAAACGGAAACAACGGTTCGCGTGTGTCTCCATCAATATTAACCGCGGCCATTACCGGTGAAAATGACGCGCGCTTAAATATTCAAACGATTTTGATAGGGTTGAAGCTAGCTAGTCTTTACTTTGTGGGAAAGTGCAAGGAGGGGTTGGTTTTTACACTGTGACTGTATTTGCTCTATCAACGCGGAACAATGACTGCCGGTAATGAAAGCTTACAACCGGTGAAAGCTATGCAGGAGAGCTTTTCGCATATCAAAACATCGGAAGATGTACTCCACCTTTATGTACTGAAGACGGCGCCTTTTCAAATGAATTTTGATGACGCTTTTAACAGAAAACCAACGATGATTCAAAGCAGACTGCAATATAAAGGGACAAAAAGTACACCTACAAAACATTTTTGCTTATAAATGCAATGGCTACTTGTCTATGTACATACATACAATGTACATACATACATACATATATTGTGGCAATATTATAAATTGAGAAGAGGTAATAGAGTCTCCTCACAACAAATTCATAGATGAAGAGAGTATTATTCAAGCTTTGTCGATCAAAAAGTAATAAATAGTTATTTTATCACAGATAAAGATTTTTCCTTGTCACACTCGAGCTATACAGAGAAAATAGTGACAGAAGTCTCTGCTACTGTTTGTGGACCCTTAAGACAAGATAGTTTCATGAAAACGACACCTAATCACGAAAAATAATGCCTATTTTCAACACAAAAACAGATTATTACCCCTAGTATTTACATAGGTTATTTTGAAGTTTTTCTTGTGGGATGCTGGTATGATTCATTGTATGTTTTTTTGTTTTTAATTAGTAATTTAAACATGTGTGCTGCTTATTTGCATTGTCTTAATAAATGTATTTTATCTGCGTTTTAATACCGGACATGAACCTTCCACTTTTAGCAAAAAACATATTTTTTTCTAAACCCCTTTATATTGACCCTTTTGGGGCAATATAAAGAATGAAAATATCAAAAAAAATAATTATACCGTTTATTTTGTATACCCATGGAGCAACTTTCTCAAGCTCAAGCATTTTGATTTTCAAAAAAAAAAAATTAATTCGCTCCACCTGTACTGTAGACTTACTACCCATTCAACACTGATTATATTTGTAATTAAATCATAGCGCACGTTTGTACAAGAATTCCACAGTTAAATTAATATACTCGATAAAAATATGCAAAGTGGGTATGTGTTAAGAACCCAAGCCGTTCGGGGATGAAGGGTGCGAGGATCAAAGCATCCTCGTTCGTAAAAGTCGGTCGTTTTTCATTTTTTTTTTTCAGTCCGCCCTCTCGATCATTCACCACTGCATAATTGGCATTCCGAACGGGTTCCCACGAGCCGTAGGACCCGGGAACTTGGGTCCCCGACGCGTCGCATGATGAATGGCCAACTGACCGATTTGTATCTGCGCGCACCCTCCACCCACGATATTTCACATTCCGTTAACATTGTTTTTTTCGTCGCACTCACTCTCGTTTTATTTTAATTCGAAATATTATTTTCCCTTTTTCGCCATGTTTGCACATTTTTAAATTTCGAGCGTTTTTTTTTTTTTTGCAACATCGCACTCGTTTTACCGTCGGAGTGAATAATCCGCTTGCGCGCAGAAATTTTCACTTAAGAACGCATTGCGGAAAAAACGAGGAAATTTTATTTCGCTGGGACGCTTGTCAACGTCACAATTATCTTTAAACGTATCTCGAATAATGTCTTCGGTTACTGAATTTAAATTTATGACTTTTGAAAACAGTATATTTTTACGAAAAAAAATCGCTTTATAATTTATATTTTTTGTGCAAGGCACAAATCATTTCAATGATTAATTTTACTTGCGTTGAAAACGATGTATTTAAAAAAAAAACAATACTTTATCATACTACGTACATATATGGATAAAGTAAAAAAATTATAATATAACAAGTCAGTGAGCTTTAATCAAATACGAATTTATTATATTTAAAAGACTTTTAACATCCACGATTGCCCGATCAAATACATATTGCAAAGTTATCTCATTTTTATATTTCTTTAAAAAAAATGTGAAGTTGCGATATGAATCCGCGTCATGCACAGACATTTTCAAAAAATCATGAAAACGTGATCAGGGGACGATACAGGGGGGATACAAATCAGTCAAAATCTCGAGGTCGAATTTTCGCACGATCACAATACTTTATCATAACGTATGTATGTATGTATATGGATAAAGTAAAAATTCGAACTGACACAACACGTAAACACGCACTGAAAGAAAAATCCCGCTATGAAAAAAATTAAAGTGTCTTTACCAGAGTCGAGTCAAGATGACTGTGCACAAGAAAACTCAATGTGTTCAGTGACTTGCACAACCGAAATCTGTAAGTCAAGTACAAAAGAGATTTGGTACTGCTTACAAAAGAGACCCTCCGCAAATCAATTTATCGTCGAGGGCGTAAAAAAACAACAACGCACAAATAAAGATTTTCGATTTATCAAAAATAAAAAAACACTCTTCATTGGTGTGACTTTTCCACGGTGAAAAAAAAATTTCAATCGAAAATTCTGAATACGTGTCACGCGTCAGTGAAAAGCACAAAGGCTGGAAAATGAGTTGCAAAGCAATTTCGCCAATATCGAAGACACTTTTTACAGTTGCCGAACAACGTTAATTAATCTTCAATTCAAATTGATATCGTGTTGAATGTGTCTGGAAAGCTCAGGAGTCATGTAACTTGTTGCTATTGAGAACAATACACTAATTGAATATATCAAACGACATCGATTGTCTTTCAACGTCTGTCGTGACAGATTCTTGCTAACGAACATAATCACAACTTGATTAAATATTGGTTAAACTTGGCGCGAGACAATAAACACGAAATCTGAATACACAGTACATATGTACATTGTACATACATATGTATATAATTATATCGTGAAATAGTCGTAGATTATACGAAAAATATTTTAGAATATTTAACTTTAGCCCATCTACATATAAAGATATGTAATGTATGTATATTTATTTAAATACGCGAGTCCAGGTGTTTTAAACGACCAGTCGAAGGTGAAAAAATACTTTTATGTGGAGCCATTTAAATGGTACACAAATGTATTTGAAATTACAAAAGAGTCATTCGTTCACCCATATAAATTCATACAATAAAAAATAAATAAAATTCGATGGAAAATCCGACACTGTAGCACAGATATCTATGAATAAAACTACACATTGCACCAAGTAACTTGCACACGACCAAAAACTAAAGCCTTTTGTTAGCTAGAGAGGCAATTAAAACTTTTAATAACCGGTATTATTATAATCCAAACAAACATGCCTTAATTATAAACTCAAAGCCAATATCACATTTTTCACATTGTATGCAAAAAGGAACTAGCTTGAGTTGTCAAAAAATATAATGTATCATATGAACATATTTTTAAATTAATTATAGTTTTTGAAACGTCAATATATGTATGTATGTACATATGTATATGTACTCGTAGTCATAAAACGCGTGCAGGTACAGCTCTAAAATCTTAAGAGGCACTCGTATATTATACATACATACATACATATGTACATATACCTATATACATATATGAAATTAGAACATTGAGTACCAAGTGTCTTGAGTGAATCGCACCACGGCTGTGGCTCTCCACAAGTTCACTTAATAGATATAATAGAGTTTAAAACCCCATATGGCTCATAAGCATAGTCTTAAACCACCACACCTAGTGTTTCAGAACACCGTTTAAATAATTTACACGTATATACGTGTATATTTGTGATGATGTGAATTGATTAAAATATTGAGTTAAAAATAGCATAGTATACGGCAGTGGTTTTATATTATTTACTTAATATTAATTTGCTTAAATTTTAGATGAATGCCTCGGCTAATATAATTTAATAAATTGAAAGTGAACAATTTTGTATGAAGTCTGAATAAAATCTGAGTGAAATACATGTGCATGGACTCTCAAAGGATGTTGAATTTACTTATGATGCATTTTCACTCCACAAAAATTCACCTTTACGAGCGCACTAACTCAGTTGAGTGCCATTTTATACTTTTATGCCCTTTTATGCTACATTTTATATTATAACAAACATGCAAGAATTCGATATTTTTCTAATATTCTGAAAGCAAAAATACAACGTTCACTTAAAAATTAAAAAGAAGATCGATTAACGATATTCTCTAAACATCCATTACGTTTTATTAAGTTAACAGCGTAAAGCTTTTATCTTGGGTCCATACTTCTTTTTCACATCAATTGATACACGACGCAAGGGGAAATTTTCATTCTTAGGAAAAACATTTTTGAACCACATCACGAGCAATTGAATTTTGTTTCTCATTCTCCACCATCCCTTCTCTTCTGCAGTTGAATTACCTACCATGTAATAATAGCAAAAAAAATCACAAATTTCCATTCTTTCCCACTCTACTACGAACAAAACTGCTTAAAATAATAAAAAGGGTGAAAAAACACCTCCGACCTTTCTGATTATGTGAATAATTTGCTTTTAATCCACACTTATTTCCTAATTTCCATTTTTTCGTCTGAGAAAAGTGGCTATTAGTATAACAGCCAAAAAAATATTAGGATACTTACTCGTTCTTTTCAATAGTCTCCTTTCTGTACGCATTTGTATAATGCGATATGCGCATAGTTTTTTTATAGCTTTTCACACGTTTTATTTTCAAACATAAGCATAAAAAGTACAAATTTTATAAGAATTTCATTTCCCTATATGGTAAACTTTTCTTTAGTGCGACTACTTTTAACTCCCATTCCCATACAATTGCTTTTTTATACGTTTTAACATGTGCATATTTCATCAAAATATTTCTCTATAGTTTTTATGAATGGAAATCAAAACAAACAAAATTAGGAGCTTTACATACTTATCACATACTTACATATATATGTATGTATAATGTTAATTTCTTTAGTTTTTAACTTTATATATTTTAGCCACTTTATCACACAATCACGGACGATCTGCTTCCGCAGTGTGCAAAATAACATTAAAAGCTAAATTTCAGTTTGAAACTCGACTTCCCTTCAAATGTTCAAGTATGCGGATCGTTTATAATTGAAATTACTCAGCCGTCACGGTTGGAGGTTATCAGTAGTAATTTCTTGAAAGTATTCGTCAACCCGCATTGACCCACCGCAGAAAGTTTCTCAGATATTCTCATCATTTGAATAGTTTGAACCGTTTCGCTAAATAGTGAGATTTTACCCAAACACTGACAGGATAGCTTCCTGCGTAGACCTTGGTTACACGGTCCTTGATATTTTCGATTAAACTAAAAAAAATTACACGGTCCTTGAAATTATATAATCTCAATATTTTATGATTATTTTTCATTAAAATTAGCATAGTTTTAATAAAAGTTCTGAAATCATAATTCCTAGCGTACCATACATACATACATATGTACATATATGTGGTATTATTACTATGTAGTATTATTATTCCTTGCTCTGGTAATATCAGTAACAATATGTCATATGAATTCCAATATTTGTCCCGGGAGATGTGAATCTGGGGTATATGCGAGGTCGGAATCCCTATGAGAAGATTATATTTCTTATCTGTCGAAGCTGTACAGTATGGTTCAAAAGTAATGTCCTCAATTTCATCGTGTAAACCAAAAGTTTATCCGATATTGAAATCTGCACATTTTTGCTCTATCCATCTTGTTTACATTGGAAATTCGTTGCACGTGCATATTTGACATAATACTCCTTCGGAGACCAAGTCGCATTCCCCACGTGAACACTCACTTTCGCTAATTTCAAACCGTAATATCAAATAGCTATAGCTTGGTTTTATACAATTTTTTTTTCTATAATATTTTTTGAGACTGTGAGACATCGGATTCGTTGACTTGACGCCAGAATTTATATACGCTGTCTTCAGAGAAAATCTTTTCGCGTATAAATCAGCGATGGCAAACAATGAACAATAGCCCGTCGCGGAAATGTGACAAAACCCCAGCGGCGCACAATAATTATTCTTGCCGAATATTCAACCACGTCTGTCTGAGCTATTTTAAACCAGTTTAGCTTACTGGGATAACTTTGGCTAAACACTCATTTGAACTCTTACTCGTGTGCACTCCTTGAAAACGCTAACAAGTTTACCCGAAGTACATCATCTATGTACTACTACATATGTACATATACATATAAGTATAGTGTCTAATCCTATAAATTCAACGTAACACTCACCTAATTAAAAATTACGCCAGATACATATTGAAGTACGATACAAATTAATTTTAAAAAAATGACATTTATTGATACAATGACGAGAGGCACTCAATATAATTGGAAAAAAAAACCAATAATTCTTATTGATTTTCCAAATACACACTCGTTTTTCCCAAAACCATTTGCATCGCTAAAACGAATCGAATTGCGCTTAATCCGTTCGAACATCGAATCCGATTAAGCTGAACACACAAATTGAACCGAAACAAAATTCGATTCGAACGACTTTTAAACTCGAAACGCATGAGTGATGGCGATTCGTTCCGATAAAACGCACTTGTCTGTACTGCTACTGATGATGTCCAATATAATTCTAAAAATAAGCTTTCCTCTAAAAATATCGACAGTCAATCTTCTCGATTGTAGAGATTGGTTTAAGAGCACATCCTTCATTTTTCCATACGTAGTGATTGTTTTAAATATGAACATTTGTCACGTGCGAGCTTTTTCCATACATTGGGACTTGAGATTTATTTGAATCAAAATAAATTAAACGGGTAATGGTAAAAAGAGAAACTCAACAATCGTACTCTGCGTACTTATACTATCAAGCAGGATTATTATTAAGCAGCCTACCAAACGTTTGCGTTGTAAAATCGCTGAATGAACACTTCGTGAAAAGACTCCCCTACCCTACATGCACACCGCAGGGAATTCCTACTTTCGAATCAAATGGTAAGTAAAAAAAATACCTTGCTTTAAGTATATCCCTATAGGTACTCATAATCGAACCTTAAATCGTTGTAATATTGAAATTCACTCCCGGGAATTTGTCCCGTTTGATACAGTTAAATTGAGAAGGGTTTCACTGAGCTGCGGCAAAGTGAAGCTCTCAGACGATTGAATAAAATGAAAATAAAAAATGGTGGATTATCACATTTTTACATTAAATTTTTCTACACATTCATATTTTCATTTGTTTCTGGATTTTTGAGGCGTAAGTATTTTAAATGAAATTGAAAGTTGATTGCCCTGTATATGCGATTTAAAAATGATATAATAAACGTTTATCGCTTATAAAATTTTTGGATGGTTTGAGTTGAATATCGATTTTCAATCAAATTCTCTATACCAGGTTCAATTTTTGGTCATTGGGAAAATTGAATTTGAATTTGAAACTCTTCTTACAAAACTTTCTTGAAAATATAGTCCAATTGAGTCTTTTGCACCGATCTGACACTGAAGTGAATCTTACAGTATCAAAGTCTCCAAAATGTTTACGCATCTGAAAAAGGGACCATGACAGGGTCATGCTGGGCGGGTCTTGCGCGGCAAAATCAAGTTTTCATATTAACTCGATTTCTATATTAATTTATATATGTACATACTGTTTCGCTTAGAATAATTACATTGTCTGCCGAGTTTGCGCTGTAAATTTAATGCGAAATGTTTTCGCGGGATAATTTCGCATTCATTTATATATTTATTATTATTATCAGAGATGTACCGAAAGGACACTACGCATATACTCGCGCCACTGTTTGTATTGTCCTTTTTTGGCATTGCGCAATATCCTTTGTTGAATTGCAAACTCATAACCGAGCAATAGTTTCACCGAGGAAAATTTATTATGTACTTGACTTGTCGCACAGAATCTTTCAGCAGAAAGAAAACTTTACAATGGCTTGTTATTATTGCGACGGCTCATGTTAATAAAAGCGTCGTTTTAAAACTCATAAAGCATGCTGATATATGTATGTATACCTCTCTTTTTTGCATCTCAAAATATTGCTGCGCTAAGCCTTTTCCCTGGGTCGAATTTAAACTTATGGAAAAAAAATAGTGAGACGAATAAGTTATATAGAAAAGAGGATTTATTATCATTGTGTATTTTTTTTTGTTCTGTTTTAGAACACACTTTTTAGTGTAGACATGGAAACCCTCAAGAAATGACTGGAAAGGATGAAAGGGCAAAAGGATACTCATCTTTTGTGCTGACCATTCAAGAGCACATCCTGGGCTTAAGCCGAAGCACTTTGATGCTACTAGTCTCCAGACAAGGTGGGTCTCCAATCAAAAGAACACAACCCAATTTGAAACACCACTCGCTAGTCAAAGGATGGCCACCCGAGCACCAAATCCTATAATGGCGACGCTTTCAAACCATCCCCTTCCCATCCCCTCTTGTACTGCATTAATACTGAACGCTATTATCTAAAAATCGATCATTTTTAAAAACATGAACGTATTATTATCATTTTATATATTATAACTCGTGTTCTTCAATGTTTACATTGAAAGGCAGAGAGAAAAAGGGTGCAACTTTTCCATCCCCGAAAAGAATTCGCCAACTTTTACTTCGAATGTTGGAAACGTAGAAATTCTCATCGTGTACACATTTCAAATATTGAAATACTTTTATGTGGGGTACTAAGGGAAGGTGGGGGAGCGAATCGTCGGCAATAGGGCGTGCACCTGGCTTGACAAAGCGACGAGATAAACTTTAGATCTGTCAAATCGTCGTGTCTAGAGGAAAAAAGTTCCCTATCGAAAAAGCGACACGAGAATCCTACACACGTACATTTACCGAGAAATCGTATCGAAGCAGAGGGCAGAGTTTGGAAAGGAAATAAAAGAGACAAAATGAAAAGGCAGGTTGAGATGCAAAGGCATTTCATTATCGGCTCGCGTGTGACACATTTATTGGTGTAATCCATCGCGCTGGGGGAGTCCCCTCTATTTCACCACTCTCCCTCCCTTCCCTCTCTTTGCCTTCTGTTATACCTGGAATGTCTGGGAAGTGGGCCACTGTAGCACCTCACTAGGTTCACTTATTTGTAAAAAACCTTCGTACAGAAGATATTTATAACGCACACCCCTATTTCCTTGCCCACCTATTGTCGTACCTGTGCCGAGCTTTCGTCGCACCTCTCGACTAAAGATTGAAATCGTGACGAGATTCGAAACGTTTCGCACAGGGTGTTTTCATTATACAATACCCATTTCTTAAATTGTCGTCTCACCCAAAGATATACTGAAACTATCTATTTAATAATATAACAATTCCTCACCGTCATACGGGTTTAACAAAAGTCAACAATCTCCTTTCAATTTCAATTTCACGACACAAAATATCTATGTACATACATATGTGGTATTAGATTTTTTGATTTATATTAGATTTTTATAAACTTAGATAATATTTTCGTGCGCATTATGATACCAACAACTTGTTTAACACCCTGCTTGTTTGAGACTGTTAGTTTCCTTAAATATATTAAGTTCAGAAACCAAATTTGAATAATCGTAACTCACCATTTATACATTTTCATACAGAGAATATTTCCGCTACGCATCCATCATACTGCTGTCGCACATAAATTTCAAATAACCAAAGTTGCCTCTTAAAGAAGATTGAATAATTTTAAACACGTTTACAACTGTATCTTTGCATTTTCAGGGTGCAAGAGTGTAATCCTATCGAATATCTCAATAATGCATCACTCTAGAGAATCTCTAGATTTAATATATTAACTTAAAACTTCCGCATCATCAAAGCGACGCTGACGTCGAATCTTGCAGTACATTCCACGACGCAGTATCCCGGAAAATACCGTAAGCGGACGCCGCGAGCAACGCGAGTGTAAAGCACACAAAGTACATACATATGTATATCTTATACTTGAATAATTTTATTTAATATATTAAAAAAATTTGGGTGTGGCCAACCCATGACTTTATCCATATATTTGAGGAATACACAGAGTAACGAAATTAATTTTTAGAGTACGTAAGTAAATAAAACGCATGCATACCACCACACCAACCAACAAACATACATATCATGAAATTACTGTGCGCGCGCGTATGTATATAAAATACGATCTTCGGCATATATTCAAATAGGAAAAACGGCCACTTCCAGTCGTCAGATGTTGACCAATATCACAGTATCTCTTACGGCTAACGTGAAAACTATAGATATGAAATTTCGACGAGATCGCCAATGTAGTTTCGGAAAAACGAGCACACAATATGTATGTATATAGGTACATGGATAAATTGCGGGGGATGTTAATTTGTTATTTGAATCATATAATCTAATTCAAACACCGTTCGTTACTTTGCAATTAATCGACTGCTTATGCGACGACACTGATGCATCTTGTATTTGCACTCCAACTGTTGCACTCGAAACCCCATCGTCGTATAATTGGGATTTAATTGAACCGCAACGCCGACATATTTAGTTTCCCCTCGACACGACACTAATTCGGTGGTGAATCTGAGAGTTACTTTTTTTCCCCTCCAAAATCGCATCGTATGTATGTATGTATACGTCGTACATCAAAAATGTCTACCCCTGCGACGATATAATAATATATAAAAGTGAGTGACCTTGCAAAGTGTGCAAAAAAAAACTCATTCATCACTTATAGCACCTCTGACACCGCTGCGTAAGTGATGAATGGCTTTTTTATGTGTTGTAACAACACCGACGCTGAACCATTCGAAATGTTATTTTATCCGTTTTTTACGGTTCAACCGGTTTCCAATTAAATCACTGCCAAACTATTCAGTTAAACGCCTCGCGTTATATTGTATTTCAAATGGAGCGAAATATACCGCAACGTGCGAAAAAAAAATTTACATTTTGAGTCAATATTTCAGAATAATCGCTTGAAGAAAAAAAGCCACCATAAAAACAGTACCCACGCAGACCACCTCTATCTCTCACCAATTAGTAATTTTATTACTGAGTCGGCCAAGCAGAGTACTTCTTTTTGCTCTCGTCGCTTTTCACTTTTTTCCACCCTCGGCCTCCGTTAAATCGAGTTTTGTTCGCGATATTAAATTTCGCTTATGTCTGATATACAAAAATGCTCACTTTCTCTTTCCATTTATTTCCCTTTCTTTGCTTCCATCGGCGGTGAAATTTGTTGTTCCCGGTTGAAAATAATCATTTTCTGCTTAACTTTGATAAGAAGAACCGTTTAATATAATTATATTTTATCCGGTACGGCCAATGTCTATCGTGCGATCACAATATACAGCGTAAATGTTTTGATTCGATTACCCAAATTCAAAAATAATACGTAATCAAAATGTAGTCTTCAATGCTGTTACGATGCAAGTATCAATAGCTTCACGTACATATACATACATAGGTATATACATACTGGGATAGATGGAATCTACGTTCAATACAGCACACTTAAAGGTCGTTATCATTAAATTATAACTTTCACCATCACGATGTACATACATACATATATACGTACATTAGGGTGGAGCGAATTTTTTTTTTTGAAAATCAAAATGCTTGGACTTGGGAAAGTTGCTCCATGGGTATACAAAAAAAAACGGTATAATTATTTTTTTGATATTTTAATTCTTTATACTGCCCCAAAGAGGTCAAAAATTTAGAAAAAATATGTTTTTAGCTAAAAGTGGAAGGTTCATGTGCGGTATTAAAACGCAGATAAAATATATTTCTTGTCGTTTATTATAAATATTTATGTGTTTACTGTTCCAAGTGCTACTTTTTAATTATGATCAATTTTTAAACTACAATTCGCATTTTTTATTTATTTTTACTATTTACATTTCTACTGAATAATATTTTTAACCAAAAGCAGCATTAAGTTTTTTTTCATTGAATTGTAATTTCTGAAAATTTGACAAATGTGAGATAGAACAACCTGGTTATAAGCAAGCGAAGTATAAACGAATTTTCGGTGATCTTGCTGAAAGGTTGAGGGCTGAAAGTGGAACAGTTTCACTATTATTTTATCGCCTTGACGTTGTTGATCGTAAAAATAATGTTCGAGATGTATCGTTTTAATATGAAGAAACGGCTTATTTAATGCTTAACGCGACCGATAAGCGATCAACTCGGTTAACCCGTGTCGTTTCCCCTCCAAATTGGGAAAACCGTTACACTTAACCCTTTCAATTCCGACCACGCAATTTCATACGCCCCACACACGCATTGTCAAATCTTCAATATTTTACCACTGGCGGGGAACAACCGGACTAGAACAACCGGAGTTCATACATGACCTTTTTTTCTGATAAACAAAATACCGTAGAACGTGCTCGATTAAGTTCCGTCTCTAGAATTTACATGTGGACCAGACCCAACTAGACCAGCAGGCACGTAGCATACATACTCTCTAAAGTTATCTGTTTATCTCTCCTCGGTTAGTTAAGCCTTATTGAATTTTAAAAGGCAAATCTGGCAGCAGAAACGCTCCTCGCTGCGTTTTCGCCCAATTTACTTTATGGGAAGTGGAATGGGGGCAGAAGAGGGGTAGATGGTGGAGGAAAGGAGAAATACTAGAATCGACTCGGAAAAGCTCTCTAATGAAAGTGAAACTATTTCACGTTCAATACCAAAGCTTTTGCCATAATTGAGAAACAGCTACACCTATCTATTTATGAGTATTTTTCTCAATTGATCAGTTAAAAAGTGTCTCAACCGCACATATTAGATTTGTATTGAAGTTATCAAGATTACTCTTTTTTTCTCATCAGAATCGCACTTTTAACTTCGGAACTTTATTGATACATATTAATAAAGTTTTGCCCTACTATTATTTTGCAAAGTACTATTGGGCTTCAGCAATGAAAATAATCGTTTACAAAATTTGTGTTTATGTTTTGTAGCTCACAGAAATGCATAAAAGCACCAGTGCTATGCAATTGCTGCAGATTTGCGCTCAAATCCCCGCGTAATCTCCGAGCAATAATTTCCACAAATAAAACTCATAAAGCTCGCCGCATAAACAAAGCTTTTCCTCTCGAGACGATAGTGGCGCCGCCGGGTTGGCTCGACAGACCGATAATATTCTCAAGCGTTATTAACCAAAAGCCCTCCTCTTTTTTCGCAACCTTTTTTCGCCCACAGCACCTCATGCAAATTTCACACTAGGTCGTACCCTCGCTAGTGGTGTTCCTCTTCACGTCATAAGAACCAACTCATGTATATTCAATCGCGCAATACATAAAAATATCCTTTTTACGATCTTCGCATAAATAATGTCGTAAATATTTAACGCGCGCGCTAAGCTCTTCGCAGTGTCCGTGCTTACGATAGTTGCCAAGTGAACTTTATAAAAGCGCTCGTTCTAAATCAAACAGGATCACTTTTGCATTCAAACAATGGCGAAGCATGTTCATTGACGACGATGCGCTAATTTTCGACTGAATTTACCACTTTCGTTTGTTGCAAAATTCGATTAAATCTCGACGAAAGCGCGACAAAGCGCACCAATTATAACGTTTGCGGTCTCGCATTTTAGAGAACAACAACGACGCCGATTGTTTTTCATCCGCTGAAAATTTTCCGAACAAAGGGAATAATAAAAAAAAGGCTAGAAACAAACAGATGGCGTAAATTAACATTGTGTGTCAATCAGGCTTTGTCAAAGAAACGAGCGCTGTGTTGGCTTTGGAGCTTACGCTAGAGCGCAAATCCGCGGCAAGAGCGAGATGGAAAAACGGTCGACAGAGGTGGCTAATTTTATTAAATAACCAATTCTCGTCTAATTAAAATTATTTCACTCGATTTTCCGCTTTGTCTTGTTGCCGCTCTCGAGCTAAGGGATAATCCCCTCTTTCAGTATTTTCCCATTGAATTTAATTAGCAAACTCTGCGAATACACTTTTCGTACGTTATATAAATGTTACACTCGCTTGTAATATTAGAATTCGATTCCGTTAGATTTTTGTTTTAATTTTACTAATCAGTCACGAGTTCAAATAGTTTCGTTACGATTTTAAAATCCTTCAGCCGAATTGCCCGGCGTTGCTCCGGCGGGTGAATTCAAATAATAAAACAAATGAATATCGAAAAGGACATAAATTCTCCGGTACAAACAAAAATTGGTTAAAAATTTTGTATGGGGTCCCCTTGACCCCGGGGCTCCGACCCCTTCCAAAAACCGTCTACGGTCTAAGTTAAAGTACCATGAGTTAGTATACCAAATTTCGTGGCTCTAAATTGAAAACTGTATATTTGCATAGCGGACAAACAAACAAACAAACGTTTATAGTTTACTAGCTGAATTGCCCGGCGTTGCTCGTGCGGGTGACATTTATTCTCCGGTACAAACAAAAATTGAATGAAAAATTGAAACAAATGAAAACATTTATTCTCCAGTACAAATTTTTTTTCAGATTAAAAAATTTGTATGGGGGCCCCTTGACCGCGGACTCCGACCCCTACCAAAACACACCTACGGTCTGACTTAGGGTATCATGAGATAGTATACCAAGTTTGGCGGTTCTAAGTTGAAAACTGTAGATTTGCATAGCGGAATGACAAACAAACAAACAAACATTGAATTTTATATAGTAGACTAGCTGAATTGCCCGGCGTTGCTCGGGTGGGTGACATTTATTCTCCAGTACAAAACAAAAATTATATATTTTTTTGTTTATTATATAAAAGGCAAAATTGGCATGTTATCGTTGGATAATTCGTAAAAATAAATAAAGAGCGCTCTTTGGACAAGAAATTTATGATTTCAGAGAGTTTTTGAAATATAAATACTTAGAACAACAATAATATCTATGTTATCCAATTAAATTATTCCGCATTATTCATGACTTCAAAACGTTCAAAACGTTTGAAGCAAGAGTTGATAATATAAAATTCGCATTTCGTTTTTGGAAAAGCGCGGTCAACTATGAAGGAAAATGCGTAAAATATGACGGTGCCGAATGGTAAAACGCAGCACAAAAGATCCCGATTATCCGGCAACCCTCATGGACAGATCGTGTCCTCCAGGATATAGCTGCGATAAAAAAATATACAAAATACGCGATGCGTTCGAATTTGGAATTAATGTAGCGCGACGGCTGTAGTAAATACGAGGCGAAGGGGAGTCGGAAAACTGAATGAGATTTTCCATGATAGGATGTCACGGAAAATCACGCAGGTGGACCCTGAGGAGTTACCAGGAGGCAACAGATATCTCTTGTCTATCCGAAACCATAATTAATTGCCTCTGTCGTCTCGGATCATCAAATTAAATGATGACATGCAAAACGAGCAAATTTATTTTTTAAACAGCTCATTCGGTTTCATTTTTTTTTATTTTTTGATTGATGAATTTATTCATAACAAAAGCAACTAAGTTATAATAGTTTCTATGTACACTATGACCAGTATCCGGAAAAATGAATAATTTCACATCAATCGAATGTTTTGTGGTATACTTATTTATTTATATATCTTTGTGTGTGCAAAGGATCTACCAAAGTCTTTACCTGTTTTTGGAAAATCTCCCGGAAAAAGCATAGGTAATCCGCCTATCTGTATTCGAGCAGGTGAGCTGAATCCATTGTGGCATCTCATCCAAAATGTAAACTGCGAAACAGTCGAGGTTGACTTACGAAATTGCCTTTTGTCGAAAACGTTTGATTTTGTGCAAATCTTCCCCTCTACTATCTCCCACCGGGTGGTCCCTTATAATCGCATAATCATCGCCATTTTGCCTTCCATGCTAAAGAAAATATTTATTTTTCCCCGAACCGCAGCTTACTAAATCACGCGAGTCGATACAAGCTTTCCCTATCTATCCAGGCTACATTTTACATACACATTACAAACGAGTTTTTGCTTTCGAACATTCTTTTTAGAATTGCTTGCCCGTGCATGAACATAGTTGTGAGAGCAAAGGTTAAACACGCTGTTTTTAATTAGATGGGAAAAATCCGGAGAATTTTTCCATAGACCTCTTCCGGCGACAATAGGTGGACCTTTCCTATGCCAGCCATAACTCATCAGCGTTTTTATTCGGTGACCCTTATCAGCAGTTGTGCAAGACGTAAATATGCGCTCGGCCGACACTCTTCGTCCATCATATTGGACTCTTTTGTGCGATGCGCGCTGTTACAACCGACCGTAAATCAAACCACACATGAAAAGGCACCCAACCCCACCCAACCCCCCCCCTCGCTAACGGAAACGACAAAAAATAAAATACCCACGGAAAAATTGTCGCGCGAGTGAATAAATACCACCTCCAGAAAAAGTGCATAGGGCATATACCACCTAGTCTCCGTAAGTGCACTGCGCGAGTACGATCGCGGCTGATTTACGAGGCCCAATGCACTTTTAAACGGATGCACCAGGGGTGCTGGTAAAATAATATAGTCGGACGCCATTGCGAAATCGCAAAAGTTTATGTGCGCCAATGCAATATTTCGATTTAAAATTCAGGTGCGGCAAACGCACGTCCCTTACAAATTACGCTTTCATGCATAGAATGCTGATTTAACACTGAAAACTGGACAGCGAATTTATCCATGTGGCTGAGGTCGTATTGTAAAATCAGAAATCCCACTTAGAAAGGATCCAACCCAGGGATTTTTAAGCTGTGGGTCCCGACCCATTGGTGGTTCGCAAAATAAATAAAATGGGTCGCGACAAACGGAAAAATCGTGACACCGGAATAGTCAGTTCCTCTTATCAGTGTTTAACATTGTCAATGTAGATATTTTAAAAGAATTAAAACTCGAAATATTGTCACATCTCAGTTCTCTATCCCAAAGCTTTGATAACTATTTTCCAGTGCGGAAATTTGAAACAGTAAAGAAAAACCTTTGGAAGCCCTGAATAAATAATTGAGTTAAACTTTGATCCTGAGGAGGAGGCTGAATTTCTGCGCCTTATTAGTTTATTTACACTGAAGAATGATTTTCAGCAATTAAATTTTTCATCATTTTGGATTAAGGTTTAGTCCGGGCGCACACTGGGTACGTATCTCTGGGCGTGAGACAACGCCATACGTGTGAGGGACAACAACATAAGTACGACATGAATTCGTACGAATACGTACCTAGGGTACGCCCGACCTAAAGGAGAATTTCCATTTTTAAGTAATAAAGCAATATTTATACTATTACCTTTTACTTCAATTTATTTGTGTGAACTAGGATTTTCCACTTTGTCTCAATTAAAAACAACGTTTTTAATTTAAAACTAGTTTCGTCCATAAATATGCATATTTCGTGTGTCAATAGTAAATAAAGTAACATAACATAGTAAATAAAGTAACATTTGATATATTATTATATAGGCGTACTGGGTCGCAATACAAAATGCAGTTCTTGCAGTGGGTCGTAATAAAAAAAGTTTGAAAAACGCTTATCTAACCTACATACATAGGTATTGAATCTAAGTGTGGAGGACAAGTAACAGTGTTATGAATGTATGGCGCATTGCGACCAATAAAAATAAAAACGTATTACTGCAAACTTTAAGGTCACAAAAGACCAAAGTGACCCTGCGTATAAAAGTAAAAACGCAATACAAAAAAAAGTCCGAACGCTAATCTTTTAATAGGGTTAATTTTATTTATGCGAAGCTCTGAAAGCTGAAAGCTTGGTAGGTGGGTCGTTCAACTTGAAACGAGCAAACAGTGGCCAAAGCTCCGGAATCGCCACTTTTATTATTTGCGGGCAAACACGGGTCGTTGTACCGAGCCCGACCCAAAGTCAAAACCCAACGCGGCGATTCTCCGACACGTCGAGCCTTCCTAGGAATTTCATACCTCGGAGGAATTCGCACACTACCTTGCTACCGAAATATCCAAAACGAAAACACGATACTTGTACGGTTTTTGCGGCAGGTTCTCACGGCTGCGTCCCCGACCCTTTTGAGAACTTTCGCACAATTATGGACACGGGAAAGCTGAGCGCGAAAAAAGCCGTCTGCCGTCACTCGTTACCGGTTTTCTTTCCTCTGAAAGCTGCGATAACAATCCGGAGGCAGTTACGTCCGGATTTGCCTGTATCGAAAATCCGGCTAACGGCCCTAAGCCGATACGAACGAGCACTTTTAACCCTTTTATCTTTATTGCTCGCAACTTGTTTCGCCGGACGATTGCTCGGAGCGAACGATACCTGGGCGTCAACGACGACAATATCCGGAACGACTTCCGGAAAAATCCGTCGTCTGAAATAAAATTTAATCGTATTTGTCGAAATACTTCTCCACATTCCAATTATGATGGGTTTTTCTTGATTTGTATCAACTAAAACTTGTATACTATTTGCGACAGTCGACTTATTAGAAAATTAAAAAAAAAAATGCTATACTTTTAACAGTATTTTAATTTGATCGATGACTTCTCAGCTCACCGAATTATATGTATGTATATCTTCGAACATCCGCAGAATTAGCATAGGAATGAGTCTGGCCATTTCCAAAATGGCTTCAAATTTGCGACGGGCGTTAATTACGCGAATAATTTAATATTTATCGGATGACGTCGGTTAATACCGACCATTATTCAAAACGACTATGCCTGTTACTGCGAATGTATTATGCGAAACTAATTATTATCGGCAGCGATTTATGCATTTCGAACGCTCTATTTACCGGCAATTAGGTACTACGCTAATTCAATCCAATTTATGGCCGTTGATTTTTTTTTTAATATTTTGTCGTATTGTATCATTCCATCAAATATACATATGTACATATATACACGATGAGAAATTTTGATGCCCAGAGAACCTGTTGTTGAAGTACTGAGCTGCCAAATGTCCGCGGTTAATCCGTTACGACCGCAAATCCCTGCACAAAGGACCAAACTTCAAAATTAACCGAGCACAAAATTTCATTCGAATTTGACACCTTATTATGATAATTAAGGCTATAATTCGATCACATTTGATTGATTGATTTGCAAAATTACGAAGACATAGAAATATTCCATTTTTTCTACACATTCTAACTACTATACAATATTGTCTCATAATTTTATTGGAAAATCATATTACATATATACTGAGGTGATCATACTGAAGTTCTCAAAAGGTGACAACATGCAGAATATACCTTTTTGACTTAAAAAGGGGATGATTCGATTAAAGGTCGTGTCATTCTTTCTCGGCTGAAAATTATCGCATACCGCGCAATATCGAGATATTTTCTAATGGCGGACGTCTCTCGGCCATTTTTCCCTGAAACGTCGTCTTTCAGGATTCGGTCGGTCAAATAAAACCGAAAACCAGCCCCTAAACCGGACAGCTTAGCCGCGAGTCATCCGCGTAAATTAAATTGTATGACGCGTCGCGTTTTACCACCACCCCCCTCCTACCCCTCCTACGTCGGTACTTTTTCATTCTTTTTTTTCAGCGTCCTTTGAACGTTCAAAAAGGATGTCGGCTTCGCAAATCCCAAAAAAATCCGGACAAAGAAAAAAAAATCTATTTGAGCGCATATCAAGTGGACCGATGGACTGATATTCGAATAATTTAATTATTGAATACCATAGATTTTTCAAATTTTTTTTTTTTTTTATATTTTTTGTTTTGTACATTTCACAGATCTACCTATTATATTTGAAATCACATCATATTTAGTATAAACCTTTTTAACAATTGCAATTAATCATTGAGTTATTATATTCGAGCAATTTATGATTGATTTATTATATACACGGGTACAATACTCTTCTTTTTTTTTTTTTTTCAATTTGGTAATAAGTATATGATATTCGAAAAACGAAACTGTGAATTCGCAAAGAGTATAATAAAAAAGAGGCTTAGCTTGGGGATATTAATATCGTGTGGGAATTTGGTTAAGAATTCACAAAGGCGGCGGCCGCAGGGGGTATTTTGCAACCCCCCTATACGTAATTTATACACCGCTGGATATTAAAATTTTATTTGATTAATTTATCAATATATCACGCACGACACAATGCCGCTAGAATATCACGAGACTTGCGCTAATTATATTTTGTAATTATAGTTTGAAAATCTCACGGTGACTCGGGCGCGCGAATCATTAGCGATGCGGCCATTTTGAATCGCTCGTGAAATGGCGACAGTTGATTCATCGGCGCGCGTAAGAAGAACATTCTTCCATAAATACGGACGCGCAGAAAACATAAAAGATATTGCATCGTAAATATCCGCCATAAGCCGCGACATATTACACGTGAAAATTCGCGCATGTATTTGATGACGAGCGATGAAAAAAAGTGCCGGATAAACGAAAGCGCCCTCGTCGCGTCTTTTTCAACCGACTAAAAATGGCCGCGAAAGACGCCAAGGATCTCGACAAACCCGGCTTGATTGACTATGAACGAATGTGTGCTAAGCGCGCTCATTATGGACTCTCTTTGCCCAAGTAAACCGAAATGAAAACACACTCTCGAATATGAAAAGCTTCCGTTGAGTTGAGCTTTTTACTTTATCCATATACGAAGTGTAATGGATAAAATATTGCGATCGTGATAAAAATCAAAAATCGTCCCTAGAATACATTTCAACCGCGTGTCAGAGAATTTTTCATTTATATACATTTATTTTATTTATTTTCATTTGAAAGAAAAATAGTTCTCCGTTTTTATCTTATATTTTTATTTCATTCGATGTTTCCCATTTGCTTTCAACATCTCACATAAGCGATTATCATGTGCCATCATGATACTTGCTCATATATGTACATACGTACATATGTACATATGTATGTATGTATGTAGCTCGAAAGTTCAAAATTTCTCTCCTTGATGTATTATGTACGCTAAATGCAAATGAACTCCAATACTAACTTGTTAAACTTGACAAATTGTAACAATAAATTTAAATCACGCGACATTCCATAGAATGTTTGTCAAACAAGTAACTTGCGAAATTTACATTTGGTCTAAATCTAACCGTCAGAAAATTTCCTTGATCCTCAAAAGCTATTCCGTCTGAAAGTTGTTTTTAACGCAAACGAAAATGCATCTTATAAAGACGCCATTGTTTAAAATAGCGTCTCGACACGACCGAACCAAACGGCATTCACCCATTTTATTGCCTGATAAATTCAAAGGGACTCTTTTCTTAAATCTGAAACAACTTTCTAAAGGGCGCACTTATCTCGGTTTTCTTCAACGATTCTCCCTTTTCCAACTCGGAAAGCCTACAATACAAAACAAAACATAATACATATATCACATTTAACATTATTTTACGAACGATATCATCAAATTTCGCCTATAATTACTACGGCAATTGTTTTCATACACATAATTTCATAGTTAATTTACACTCGCACATTAAATTTAGAAGCTTATTATTACATCCGTTAGAACTGAAATCAAAGAAGTTATTTTATTAAAACGACTACTGAGACGAAATTTTCCAACGTTACATTCGGTCCTGGCTTCGATGATTGACGTGCACTATGTACATATGTACATATGTATATCTACTCATTCACTAAACGTCTTAATTAGAATTTTAGTAAGATTGGCAAGCGATGGTGGTAGACTCCAAGCCGTCGTACATTTTGGAGACAAATGTTTCTACTCAACATTTCGCAGGGCGGAAGAACATTCGCATAAATCGCTAGGAAAGCTCCTCCTCTCCTTCCATTTCTCTCCCCCTCCCCCCTCTCCCAACTAATATTTGTCGCAGCAACAACAACAGCAATCTGGTTACAGTTAACAACCACAGCCCGGCCCTAAAACTTTTGCCAAAAACACAACCACGTTATGTTAATCATCGCTTTCAACCCATGCTATGTACCAGTGACTTGTCGCTAGCTACTCCTTGATGTTTTTTTTTATTTATTTGTATAAAAACGTCCACTGTGGGACATTACTACTCCCATCAATCGTAGGTACGTACATTTATAATATTTAAGTGGAATATGTATGTATATTAATTTCGAGTTTTGCATTTTAGATATCGAATGCATGCATGTAAGAAGGTGCAAGTCCAATGTACTAACTTTTAGACGTGAATAAAAAAACCAATAGTAGGTAAATACATAATTTGAAATTTCGAATCGTGCAATTTAACCATTTTCAGCTGAATTCGAGTACACTTTTAAGAAGTTCTCAGCACGCAAGCAAAGCACTCACCGCACTTCAGACAGGCACTTCATGCCTAACTGTGAATCTAATTTACGGCTTGGGGTGTGAAAGCGCCCTTATCCATTATGCTGCCAACGTCTATTTTTATCCCTTATTTATTGATGCCATATGAATAACGTAAAAATTTATGTGTATGTACAGTAACAATAAATACATAATAAACTATTACTTTTACGTTCCACTGTTCAAGCCAATGCTATTACTAGCAAAACACAACTTGAAGCATTCGACTTATTATTTGTTGTGTGTGGGTGTACATTTCACTAATTAAACTTTTATACGCAATCATTTGAGTTAAAATTTCCGTGTTTCCAAAAGCGTCAAAATATTATCAGATATTTCAAAATTTTTATTCATACTATGTAATTCAACAATAATAGAATTAATATATACAAAATTAGTTTATACTGTAAAACCATGTACAAAGAGTCGAAAATATTTCATTAGTCGATCAGAATAGTTTGATATATTTACATTTTTTTTATAATAGCAAAATATGATGCTACATATAATAATATAGTACTAATCTAAGTATACTCGACACTTATAAATGGTTTTTTTGAAAACAAACATCTATAATTAGAAATAACACTCAAACTAGAAAAAGAATAAAGCTTGGATTTTCAATTTTTGTAATAAAATTTAAAAAATATATTTTTCATATGTATGTCTGTATGTATGAAAAATAAATAATTTTTTATGACTAAGCAATATTTTCAGGCACAATATACATATTTGAGCAAACACTCTATTCCAGGTCGTGTTTTTAAAATTCACAAATGTAATATGTAGAATATCATCTACATAGCTCAACCGTTACAACTCGAATGAAAGATATTGAATACATCGCGAGTCAAGAAAGTAACAATACGATTATCGAAATAAGCACCAAGTTCCTTAAGCTAGACATGAAGGGTTTAATATTAAGTAGTATGTATATACTTTATATATTATGTCACAATAGATTTTTTTTAATACTAAACATACATACAAACTAACATGCGCTTAATTAAACATGATCACATTTCCACTGAAATCGGTCATCAGCGACGACATTTTTAATGCATTATTCGACATTTTCTAGCAAATTCAGGAACAATTTGAAACAGCCAGTCCACTTCAATAACTGACACGGCACTTATATACGTCCTCTGCGTGCTGATCAATTCTGTGTAAATTAAACAACGAGGAGCGGGTGAAGTCCCGTGAAGAACAGAAGACGGATGTACGGCAGCAGTCATACCCGTGGCAGTGACGTATCTACCGGTTCCACCAGAGTGGCCATTTCGCACCCACGCTGAATTCACGAACAATCCAGTGATCAAACATTTCAACACCTTAAACGACATTATTAATTTATTCTCAGTTATAACACACATTGTATTGTATTGACTGTGCAAACCAAGCAAAACATATTAACAAACCTGTTCATAAGTTTGGCCACACGAAGAACTTTGTATTTTTTGTCTTAAACATATATCTGCAAGTTGTTGTCTAACACTCTGAGCATACGTTAGATTGCGAAAATTTAGATAATTTTCTCGACACCATTGCTGAAATATAGAGTTAATTGTAATTTTCTTTCATTTTCTGCATAGTCAAAACAATCTAATTGGCCTATGAAATATGTGTCAACAATAAGAATTAATTACCTTCTTGAATGGAGCATTACAAAATGCTTTATAAACATTGAGCAATGTAATATGATCGCCCAATGGTGATATAAATTTGTTTTTAGCTATTGATGCCTCTTCTCTTTTACTTATGGGACATTGGAATATACCTTCGCTAGAAAGCAATGATACTATGCTGAGTGCCTGAAAACATAAAATATATTCTAATTTTGTACAAATCTCAAAGTAATACAGCAAAAATAAATATTAAATACCTCATCCAAACAACCAAATTCAGAACTGTTCAATAGCATCTTTGAAAGTTTAGGATCTATGGGAAATGCAGACATCTTTTTGCCGAGAGGAGTCAAAGAAATAGAATCTGAACCTTGTACAGCACCTACGTAGTTGAAATTAAGTTATAATATTGTAATTTATGCATGTAAATATTGCACATATTTTACTACAATTCTACCTAATTGTTTCAACAAACTCAATGCCCCTTTTACAGCCTCGTCGGGCGGTTTATCGATCAAATCGAATGTAGCTGGATCTATACCCAAAGCTAAAATCTGAAGAAGAGTCGGCGCCAACGGACAACGCAGAATATCGGGTTGCGTAAACGGAGGAAGACCGGCAAAATATTCCGCAGTGTATAAACGGTAACACTTTCCAGGTGAATCTCTGCCAGCTCTACCTGTTCTCTGCCAACATGCGGCTTGCGAACACGGTTCGACGCGCAAAAATTCAGCACCTGTACTACTACAGTACCGTCTGTAAAAAGACATAAAGGTTAAAAACTCAAATAAAATAAGAGATGAAGTTTAATTTCATAAATTTATAATCTTACCTTGATTTGACTACGCCAGTATCAACTACGTATTTAACATTTGGAATAGTTATAGATGTCTCGGCAATATTTGTAGCTAATATAACCTTGCGAATGTTTGAAGGAGCTGGTCTCCACGCTTCAAGCTGCTGCATCGGTGGCAATCCAGCAAAAAGTGGGCAAACACGAATATTACATCCTTCGATCTCCTTTAATGTAAATTACAATCATTAAACTGTAACATTGATTTAAAAAATAAATAAAAGTTGTAATCGATCGTCTTATCCAATGAAGACATTATAGACGATTGGAGGGTTCCATCAGCGGAATGGCTTCTAAGCCGGTTTAAGAGAGAGAAGCCACTCCGTCAACTCCTCGTCAAAGAAAATGGTCAGTTACAAAAAAAAAATTAAACTTAAAAACCTTGGCAATCTGTCTTATGTTGTGAGCGGTGTTCTCTATTTCTTCTTGTCCAGTTAAAAATACCAATATATCATGACTAAAACCAAAAAATTAAATTTTTATTAAACGCAATATGGAAACAATTTTCTCATTGCCATATTAAATGGCCTGTATTTATTGGGCCAGTAACTTTTCCGATTTTCGGTCAGTCATTTTAACCAAATGGTGAGTAATCTTAGTAAATGGTCAGTAAGTTTTATAAAGGGTCAGTACTTAAGTGATCAGTAATTAATACTAAACGAAAGTAAATTTATGTAAATGATCAGTATTTAAATGTAAAATTGTTATTTGAGCCGTTATAAATGAAAGTGCTTTAATTCAATTTTTTATTTTGACAGGGAATTATTTAAAAATATACCATATGTATCTGTATGTAATAGAAACTACCATTAACTCAATTTTTTTAAATACTGATCGATTAATTGGTTGCCTTGTTAAACTTGCCAAAAATGAATACATACTTGATTGGAGACTCCTTGTGTATTTGAAAAATAGTGCACAAAGCCGTGTGCTGATAATCATTGGATTTGGTCTTCATGTGATACACCGTGACGGGATAAGTGCGTCCTTCTAAATAAACAACAGGACATTCGTCTAAATATGAACTAAACGTGTCGACATTCATCGTCGCCGACATAATGATAACCTAAAGAAAACACGTTTCTTTTTAACATTACATCAATTCCACTTATAACGTAAAACATTCGAATAACGAAGGGATACCTTCAGCTTTAAGGTGTTTTTTTTAATTCTATCCTTCTGCGCCTGTTTGATAATGCCAAACAATACATCACTATTAACCGTCCTCTCATGAGCCTCGTCGATTATTATAAAGGAGTATGCTTTCAACAAAGGATCGATCATCGCCTCACGAAGTAGCATACCATCGGTCATATATTTCACTTTAGTTTTGTGAGACGTCATATCCTCGAATCGAACGGTGTACCTGGATTAGACATAAACTATATATTCTTTATGTATCCTCTAATACTACTGTCTGTAGTGTACTTAATGTAACTGATAAAATGATAGTTCTGAGATAAATGGACTTTAAAGTTTTTCTAAAAATTTATGTTTTTCTTCATATATTACTGATATAAAGTTAATAATTATTTATACCTTGGACAATTGGTGAACATGACTGGATGTAAAGAAGAAGAATGTAACTAGGATGGAGCGCTTTTGGAAGAATGAACAAAGTTTTTAAATCCAACATGCCGCTATGCTTAAAAAAGAAGGCATACGACTAATGCATACTGCCTGTTATGACGTATGGATGTGAAACGTGGATGCTGAATTCAAGAATGTTACGTAAGATCCAGTGCACACAGAGAAGCATGCTTGGTACAACAAGAAGAGATCGTAAAAAGAATATATGGGTAAGAAGCATGACCAAAGTGGCAGATATACTGGAACGTGTGAAAAAGTTAGAGTGGACACATAGCGAGAAGAATGGATGGCAGATGGACGCGAGAAATACTCGAATGGTATCCGAGAGGATGTGAAAGAAAGCAAGGTAGACCAAGTGGACGATGGGGTGATGAATTAAGAAGAATTTGTGGAGTCAAGTTGATGCAGATTGCTCAAGACAGACAGGAATGGAAGAGGATTGGAGAAGCCTTCACCCACCAGTGGATAGTGAACGGCTGTAAATGATGATTAGTGATATATTTAAAAAAAATTTAACTTGAATGAATATATTGGTAGACATAGGATATATTCTAAATTTTGATTTTAAAAAATCATCAATCATTATTTTAAAAATTTTTTTTTATAAACTTCCGCAGTTCCTTAACTAAACTAACTTTATTGCAATTCCTTAGCTGAAAAACCGTATCTATGTATATACATTGATTTTCCCTGTTTAATGTCAGATACGTTATTTTCGCAAAGTATTACTAGTAAATTTTCTCTACGTAGGTAGATACACTAAAATTAATAGCATTAAAGTAACTTTCGGATGGAGATAGATAAATTTTGATATGAAAAATCGCAAAAACACACCCCCAAATCACATCTAACTCATTTTCGTCGGTTATGTTAAGTACGCTAAGGATAGCAGAACAGTCTAACACTTGCAACCTTAACATAAGATTACCCTACGATTTCACCAACTGTTGTATTCATCTCTTGGGCGACTCTCATTGCAACGGTAACGGCAGCGACTCGTCTCGGTTGCGTTACAGCAATCATTCCAGTACCCTCTAATCGCGCTTCATGGATCATCTGCGGTATCTGAGTCGTTTTACCACTGCCTGTCTCACCTATTATAATCATCGAGCTGTTCTTCTTTATTTCTTCCAATAACCTAGAATGGTGAAAAATTAAAGTCGAATCATTTCAAACTGTTTCTGATATGATTTGGAATCTAAACTCACCTTCCTCGAACTCCATAAGCTGGTAGCTTCTTCCTCTGTTCCAACAGAGTCAACTTAACAGGGGGTTTGCTGGGTGAGGATTGTTCACCATTGGTTGGGCGAACTACATCAATTGCTTTTCCGTTCGGTAGCTTCATCTTCTTTTTCTTATTGGAATTTGCATGCTTAGGACGCTTTTGGGAGAATTTACCATTGAAAGATGTCTCGTTGAGGGATATATTATATTTTGAATCCATTTTGGTTCCACACGCATCTCTCAAACGTCAAACACAACGCCCACATGTCACCAACACGTGCTCGCAATTTCTAGTAAACAATCTGGCGACTGGCAACACTTTCAACGTTATCAATTATATTATTTTTAAATGGCCATTTTGTTTTACTTCACCCAGTATTTTATTCACTGGTCAAGTATTCGCTCGGCATAAAAATACTTTTGTTCATATACGAACGTCGTGGTCACTAGTTGTAGGAACGTTGGTTTATGTGTATCTATGTGTAACGTTCATATGCGACTAGGCCACGCAGCCAGCCGTCAGATTCCTGCGCTACTATCTATATATGCACTATATCTAGTAATAATATGATACTGAACAACACCGAATTAAATATTGAATGGTTAATGGCAAGCCTTTGAAAATTAATGAAATCACTCAGGATTCAGTAGAATCATCTTGTATGGAAATTATCAATTATACAAAACACTAAATTAATTTTTGCACGTCCTATGTCGCTTTGATTTTTTTTTAAAGGTTTGGTTTCGCGAGTGCGTCGATCTATTTTTTTGTGCAGAATTTGACAGATCGATGGAAAGCTGATGTCAGCCAGACCGACGAAACCAAGCCTTTAAAAATCAAAACGACACAGAACGTGCAACAATTAATTTAAAGTGTCTTGGTAGGTTACATCATTATTTTAGATCTAAAAAGAAAGTGCACAATCATTATAAATTATGCTCAATCACGGTATGCTGTTTTTTTTAAATCTATAGGTATGGAATATTATTTGTCATAATTTATAATATATGGTAGCAACTATTGCTATGTAGGCCAAATAATAAAAATAATATAGCGAATGTCAGTTTAGAGTCGTGTTGTAGGTTATGAAACTTATTGAATGCTTCATTACGGATAAATAATTCACAAATTGGTAAAATTATCAGTAAGAATACTTCGTGTATGTATTGGAATAATATTGTATTGATTTAATGTGTAGGGAACAATTCTTGATATTTTTTCTAAATTTATCTCAACCTCTTCATTTAATCGTAGATAAAAGAGTTAAAAACAAACGACAACAATGAGATTCCACATATGCTTGCCTTTTAACTGATAACAAAAAAAATTAAGATTAAATCTCAGACAAAATTTTTGTAACAAACAGAGCTCTTTTAAATGTAATTTTCATAGTTATATACAATATATACGATAAAACATTCGACGTTTTGTTTTTTTTTTTTTTTTTTATCTAAATGGATATTCATACGTACTTCAGAATTGATAAAAGCAATTAAAACAGCATAAACAAGTTTATCACGAAAAAAACTCTTGACAAAATAAGTCAAATGATAAGAGACATTATACTAGTCGTTATTATATCAGATGTGTTCATTATTCGTTTATCATAATAATACAAAACATACAGACTAAAATACGTGTATTCAAACTACAGATAAATAAATGTCGCTGATCAGATGAAGTTGTAACTATTTGTTATCCTCAATACTGACGCTCGCACTTCTACCTATATATTAGGTAAAATTTTATATATTTACTTTGTTTTGTTGTACTTATCATATTATATTTTTTTAACTCGTCTTCTAAATAAAAATCTTCTTAATTTTACAGCTACTATAAGAATCGATTTGTAAAAATGATTTCTCTAAAACTTCTACAACGTCAGCCGCTCAGAATAATTAGAAGACTTTACTCTGACAAACCACCGAGGAAAATGGAGCATCCATTTAGTAGAACTGTGAGAATACTGGGAAACGATGTAAAATCTGTTGCTGAATTTCTTACAAACAAAAAACAACGATACAAAAATTACGACTCGACGAGTGAAGAATTGGACATGTTTCCTCATACAGCCGATGTCGTAATCATTGGAGGTGGGATTATGGGATCTTCGATTGCCTATTTTTTGAAAGAAAGAGCGGGAACCGGTTTGGATGTTGTCGTTGTAGAAAAGGACCCCTCGGTAATAATCACAATTTTAAATCGATATTAAGCTGTATGAATAGTTTTTGTTACATTTATGTCATTTTCAGTATAAATATGCTTCTACAGTATTGTCTTGTGGAGGATTAAGACAGCAATTTTCACTGCCTGAAAATATACAAATGTCTCAATTTGCAGCAGCATTTTTCAAAGATATCAAAAATAAGCTTGGCAATGATGTTGAATTGCAATTCACACCTCACGGTTATTTGTTGTTAGCCACGGAAAATACTGCAGATCAATTGGAAGCCAATTTTTCCATACAGCAAGAATATAAAGTGAAGAATGAACTACTAAGTCCCAAAGAACTCAAAAACAAATATCCTTGGTTGAATACAGATGGAATAGTTTTGGGTAACAGTACATTTTTTTTTTAAATATTGTATATTTAGCTGTATCTGGTATTTATCGGGTGAATTCAATAGACAACGCGTTCCCAACCTATGGGTCGCGATCCCAAATGGAGTCTCCAACTAAAACAGTAAACTAAAAAAAAATATTGATTATAATGTAATTTTCATTTTTAATCGGTGTCTTGATTGAATAATATTTTTTGCTTTGGCTTTTATAAAAAGAGGTCGCCACTCGAAAAATATTCTCATAGTGCAAATTAATTCCAAACATTATACTGTTGAAACTGAATTTTAGAAATATTAAATGAAAGAAAGATTAAAATTATTATTATATAAATTTTTGCATTATTAATTAATCAGCAGTTGGGAACCTGCGGTTCTGGAGCCACATGCGGCTCTTTGTATGAAAACCTGTAGTTCTCGCTCTTGTTCAACATTTTCGGTTTAAAAAAAAACGTTCGCATAAAATCAAAATGAATTCCATTTCCATTACTTCATGGCTATAAAAACCTTAAAGATTGCTTTTCAGATTAAAATTTATAATACTTTTTAGTAATAAAATGTCGTAACATTAAGAAATATCACGGAAGTAACTTATTTCTTACAGCTATCCAGTTGATAAATGCGTAATATTTAATTTCATTTAGAATATATAATCCGAAAATAATATGTTGCAGCTCCCAAAATTGCCAATTTTACAAGGTTTTCCCTGAACCTTAAAAGGTTCCCGACCACTGATCTAAGTGCAACTTTATTTTCCTAACTGTAACTTACATTATTTATACTACATTTGTACCGCTGACAACATTAACACTCGAAAATGTAAAAAATTAAATTTCAACTATTACAGGATGTCGTGGACTGGAAAGTGAGGGTTGGTTTGACCCATGGATGTTGCTGGGCGGATTTAAAAAAAAAGCACAAGATTTAGGCGTGAGATTTGTAGATGGCGAGGTGACTGGATTTGAGTTCGAAGATATAAATGTCTTCGAAGCTGGTGTAGAACCAAAAACTGTCGAAAAATTAAAAAAGGCGGTAGTACTAACAAATTTGGGCGTGGAAAGAACCATCGATTTCTCTCAAGTGATCATTTCATCTGGTGCTGCATCTGCTGATGTCGGACGTTTAGCTAAAATAGGCACGGGTAAAAATATCTTATCGGTACCTTTACCCATTGAACCAAGGTATTCTTATTTGAAATACAATATCAAACAAATTGTCTATTGCAAATATGATACTATTATTACAATTGGTTTATTTGTAGAAAAAGATATGTATATTGCTTTAACTGTCTGAGTGATAAAGCACCAGGAATCAACACTCCTATGACATTTGATCCTTCTGGTACTTATTTTCGAAGAGAAGGATTAGGCAACAATTTCATCGCCGGACGAGCACCTTCTCCAGACAATGAACCAGATACTAAAGATTTAGAAGTGGATCATGATTTTTTCGATTCCGATGTGTGGCCATTTTTGGCAGAACGAGTTCCAGCTTTTGAAGCAATAAAGGTAATGTGCGAAATTACCATATCGAGTTTTTTGTGTTGATTTTTATGAACATATGTTTGTTTAAATTTAAGGTTACCAGTGCTTGGGCAGGATTTTATGAATTTAACACATTTGATGAGAATGGAATAATTGGACAACATCCGTATTATGGAAATTGCTACATTGCTGCTGGTTTTAGCGGTCACGGTATAAACATTATTTATTTTTACTTTGTTAAAATGAAACGGTCAATACAATTTTAAAAAGTCAGTAACTTTTCCGATTTTCCGTCAGTTATTTAAACCGAATGGTGAGTATTTTATGAGTATATAATGGTGAGTATGAGTTTTATTTTAGGTCAGTACTTGAGTGATCAGTAATTAATACTAAGCAGTAAATCATCATCATCATTTTCAGCCGTTCACCATCCACTGCTGGATGAAGGCCTTTCCAATCCTCTTCCATTCCTGTCTGTCTTAAGCAATCTGCATTGAATCCAAACATTCTTCTCTATTCATCAGGCCATCTTCCACTTGGTCTACCTTGTTTTCTTTCACATCCTCTCGGATACCACTACAGTATTTCTCGCATCCATCTGCCATCCATTCTTTTCGCTGTGTCCAATCCATTGCCAACTTTTTCACGCGTTCTGCTATATCTGTCACTTTGGTCATGCTTCTTACCCATTATTCCTCTTACGATCTCTTCTTGTTATACTGAGCATACCTCTTTGTATGCACTGGATCTTACGTAACATTCTTGAATTTAGCATCCACGTTTCACATCCATACATCATAACTGGCAGTTCGCATTGATTGTATGCCTTCTTTTTTAAGCATAACGGTATGTTGGATTTAAAAACTACGTTAATTCTTCCAAAACCGGTCCATCCTAGTTACATTATTTTTTTATATCCAGTCATGTTCATCAATTGTTCTAGGTATAAATAACTATCAACTATCTCTACAATATGATTATCTGCTATGACTAGGTTTTGAAAACGGTAAGTAAATTTATATAAATGGTCGTATTTAACTGTAAAATTGTTATTTACCGACCATTTGAGAAAAAGTTACTTACCAAAAATATATTTTTTACTGAAAAATTTTTTTTTCTTGGAAAATCGGTAACCATTATTGATTTAAATACTGACCCAATTAATTAGTTGCCTTTAAAAAATATGGTCAAAACTCATTATAAAAATAACAAATGTCTGAGAAGAAGAAAATAATGAAATATCTTTTAATAAAAAAATGTTACTGTTTCATTTTTTAGGTATACAACAGGCTCCAGCAGTGGGTCGATGCCTAACTGAACTAATGTTAGATGGTGAATTTTCTACAATTGATCTTTCAAGATTAAGTTTTGACCGAATACTATTAGATAAGCCAGTATTTGAAACAAATGTATTTTAGTAAATTTATTATCAATAAGTATTGTTAAACAGTTTCTTTTTAGATTTTGTAAATAAATAAAAATAAATACAAATCAAATCAACAATTCATTCTTTAGTCTATAAACTGAGATTTAAAAATGTCCAAGCCCCACATTATATTCATTTAAACTGACCGGGCGTAGCACCAAACAGAGCTCCGCCTTGTTTCGATGCAGCTCTAGATGGTGCAAATCCCAAAAGCTTTTGGATATTTTGTCTAAAAAAAAAAAAAGTGTTTTAGTTTTCTTCAATCTTAAAACTATCCAAAAGTTATACAGTAACAATTACCTTATAGACATTGTGCATAGTATATACAAGAATATGAATGAACACTCTGAATAGTCATCTCCGGGTAAATTTCGGTGACTAAGTCCTTGAATCCAAGTTATGGGCAAAAATGGCAATTTGGCTACGACACGACCGTCAAATCTATAACAAAGTAAAATAATACAAAAACATTCCTACACACATTGTGCGATATGAAAATCCACTATTGGACATATGAACAATCTGATGTGTGAAAATGTATCAAAACACTGACATGTTATTGAACATGCTCAACAAAGCTGTAAATGCGAATCCAATGGCAAACATTGATTTCATTTTCACCAACGATAGGTCTCTATTGTTGTTTTTCAATCTCTCCTCTTCTCGTTCTATTTTTTTCTTGTGCTGTTTATCCAAAGAGTCGCCGTGTGCCTCTTTTCGTCTTTCTACTGTAATATTAATACAATCTAAATTAATACAAAAAGATACAAGGAAAGGCATGTAATTTGTCAACGGCAAAAAAACACGTACATCTTTTGCTTTGACGTTCCACTTCAGATTTCAACTTTTGATATTTCTCAGTCCGGTACACCATTATCCATGTTAAGCCTGAACGATGATTAATACATGTAGTGAAAAAGTTAATATTTTCGTGAAATTCAATTCCTTATACATGTGGAATTCATAATGAACTTATGTATGAAAAATAAGAAATAAGGATAAATGAACGTATATGCAATTGATGATTACCTTCGCCGAAAAAAGCTGTACAGATGGATATGAAGACAATCAGCAACGTATCAGACCACATAGCGGTTGCAGTGAGATCTCACTTAACCTCACTTAACACAAACGTCACTTTAATTAGTGTCACAGGGCAGCCAGGTTAGCCAACTGCTCACACTTACAACTTAACGAAAGAAAATAAATATTTCCCTTTGTTCATTTTATTAGAGCTGTGGAGTTGGAGTCGGAGTTGTGGAGTCGTGGCTTTTTCGCTGGAGTCGGAGTCATAAAAAATCGAGCGACTTCGACTCCCTTTTCCGCATTTAATTTTTTGTTAATTACTTAATAATGTATGTTCGAACCGAGGAGAATATTGCTCTTGTGCAAGAGAACGTTGAAGAAAACCACAAAATCTCCACGAGAAGACGTCAACATTTGGGGGGGCTTATAAACACAATCCAGAGATATGGTTCCATTAGGATAGGGTCATGGATCATGATAGTGCACTGATTACGTAGCCCGTCAAAGTATGGCTCTTTTCTTGGAGGAAATTTTGATGATCGAATAACATCACGATTTTTCGATGTTTAATGGCCATTGCATTTACCTGATTTGACCGTCGACTCCTTTCTATGGGGCTTCTCAAAGTCTGGGGTGAATGCATAGATATAGAATAACATAGATGGGCCCTTACGCCCGAGAAGTATCCGGAATTTATCTAATGCACACTGAACGACTAATGCACCAAGCGTCACTTGCTTGCTTGACTGCAAGCGGGTAGGTCGATTGACATTTTTTCGAAAAGTCCACCTTGTGTAACGAAATTGTGTTACAATTACTCAAGAAAACATAAAAAGAAGGATGGCATCACATATCATAATAAGAATATATATTATTTCTTTAATTATAATAGTATTTTTAACATTATTAAAATATCGGCACGTTGTGGCTTATTTAGCTCGACTAACCGCCAATACGACAGCTACGCACATGCGAGACAGGAAATGCATTAAGCCGTACGAGCGAGAAAGCTAGCGCTAGCGACTTTTGCGTTTTGACGTACTGACCTGCTCGCCACAGCAGCACATTGTTTGTTTCGCAAAGCAAAGTGCGTTATAATCGGTATCGTATTAGCCCGAATATAACGCGAACTATATATTTGGAGCAGGATTTAAAGGAAAAATTAAAAAAAAAAAACATTGAAAACTAGTAAGTACATGGTCATATTTTCTATTGGAATGTCAGTTTACGCGCCAAAAGCCTCGCACGCGTTCGCAGACTGCACATCTGAAGCTCCGCCATGTCTAAAAGTACTATTTCCATTTGGAAAAAAAATGTTTAAAAATTATATTATTTTGAAGGTCGTTTACACATACTACATTCTACATATGCAAAATTTCAGCTTAATGTGTATCATAGTTTTGCTGGAAAAAAATTAGGTGACTTTCCAAGCACCACTTCCAGTTGACAACAATTTTTGAAAGCCTTATGGATTGTAATGGCCGTCAAAAAACATAAAAATACGAAGTTTCAGTCTAATAGGATAAACGGTTTTTAAGTTATTAGCGATTCTACAGTCATACAGACATTTTCCAGAAATCATGAAAACGTGATCAGGGGATGATACTTGATCCAAATCAGTCAAAATCTCGAAGTCGAATTTTCGCACGATCACAATACTTTATCCGATTAGGATAAAGTAAAAAGAAGATTAAAATAACATTTTTATTTTCTTTATTATGTTTTGAAAATGATTAAAAATTTAATATGGTAAAAAATCATTTAACATAAAACATTTTACTTAATTTACATAAATATACACTAAATAATTATTATTTCATATAGATATCCACTTTACATTTACATTTTTACATCGACAAATAATAAAGAAAAACAAATTTAACATCTTATATTACTAATAAAATAATTTACAATATTATGATCGAAACGACATTCATGTAGAACAGGAACCTCCATTTACTATAACAACTACATACTTCGTAATCTTTGTAACACAACGCACTTTTTATACATTCTCATTTCTCATAATATGAAATACTGTCAGTTGGTTAGATACAATCTTAAAAATAAACATAAATTATATATGTAGATAGAGATGCCACATTTTCGATTTTAAAATAGATCCAAACAGAAAACTGGTGGATATGGTTTTAAGCTTACACTATATAATATGACTTTTCAGAATTATCATGCTACGGTTACTATAAGTTGCTACTTTCTTGGCGACGACCTGGGAGAAAATAGCTCATGTCTGTATGTACATACATACATATGTATAGCTTGAAACATGATGCTTCATAACCATATTCATTAAAATAAATACTCTTTAATAAAATTTGTTAGAATTTTAACACATCAAATGGGGATCTCTATTTGTGACATAAAAGTAGTCATGGATTCATTTTAATTTACATGCAAACAATTAACATTAGTGGTAACATTACATTGTTAAGCTTAGGAGGGTGCAACAGGTATATTGTGCACACTTCTTCTTCTTAAAAATGTTCTTCCTGATGATGGTAACTGCCTCGCTAGTAAGACTAATGATGATGCAAGAGCCAAGCGTGTTGGTGCAGTTCTACCTCCGGGTAATTTAACAAAGACCGACGTTACAGCAGCTAGACCATCTTCCGTGGGCTCTACGGCAATCGGAAGAACGTCATTAGCCAGTATTACTTGTTTCGATCTAGTTTTTCGACGCTGTGTGTATGGGGAATGTTGTCCCAGAAGTAAAGTAACAGTCGCAAATGGTCTTTTTGCCATGTGTAGCATTTCTACAACGTGTCTTCTTCTAGCTCGCCGCACATCAGTAGCTTGTTTTACTTTCCATCCTACGACACAAGCAGCCAAAAACAAAAAGAAGCAAGAAAAGAACACGGAGAAAAAGACAAACAGGTCAATATGCAATTGATCCTGTCTGAAAAACACCACACCTTTTCCAGCTCTACTTGTAACATTATCATTATTCACAGCTTTGAGAATTAAATAGAATTTAGTATACCCTAAATCGTGTACCGTTTGTGGTAGGGTTAAAACTAGTCGATTTCGAAGACCTTGCACCCACAACAGTGTATTCTTTTTATCAACAGTGATATAAGTATTGAGACTTTCCGCTTGGTATTTTATCAGGGTGTATTCAATCAATCCATCAAATGATTTGGATTTATATGTTCTATCAGAGTTGTTGCTCAGAAATATATCGGTGACGTGTACTGGATCGTGAAGCAAAAAAGATGGATCTAAGTCAACAGTGTGATCTCCCGAGCTTCCATTTACAGAAACAACGAAGGAGCTGTCGTTTGGACTCATAAATATATCTAAGGCTCCCTGTGTAACATCTACGATGACTCTAATGTCAACATTCATAAACCTTGGAATTACAACAAAGAAAACTGTTGACCCGGGACTGAGTAATTTAGGTTTTCCTTTACACTCATCTGTAAAAAATATATATGAATAAAGCAACTAATATAACATTATATGTACATATATATTATTAATGTGTAAAAAGGATAATTTGAATAAATTCACCAATAAGTTTTGTATCAAAGCACATCCTATTATCGGCAGTCATCATTTTATAGCATTGATGACCATTTTTTGGATCACCCATGTAAGAATCTTTGCATTTCACGCATTGGTATCGCCAGCATTCTTGAGCAGAATTTTTACTCAAACTAGATGTTTGACACGTTATATCACTTTCTGTATTATTTCCGCAATTACATTTTTCCCCAGTTATTGGATCACAAACATCTCCATGTCCATGACATTCGCATCTACAACACGTCGAAAGAAACGTTAATCTAACACATCAAATTATTTATATGGCTCATTCTTCATCAGCTGAATATATTAATTTAAGCTGATAAGTCAACATACTACTTCAAAAATATTAGTTAAATTGGATTACAATTTCAGGACTATTATGAGGTTGTATGGATAAGATATACTTAATACAGAAAGGAAGGAATTTTGGGAGAATTATTTTCAGTAGCATTACAATAATCATCACATTATTAAATAAAATATTTGTTATTTATACATACGGACGACATGGCATACGAAAATCTTCTGAACCCCTAAAATATCCAGAAATGCACTTGTCACATTTTAATCCATCGGTGTTATTAGCACACATTAGGCATTTTGCTTTAGATGTGGGTCCTTCGACTAAATAGTCTTGAATGTGTGACACGTTGGACAGATACGTATCGGCAGATTCGCTTATGCATATATTGCTATGACCATTACAATAAACTGAACATGGTATACACTGACCATTATTAGTTGGATCTCCGACAAAAAGTGGTTTACATTTTTCACACTGAGAACCCTGTAAATTGTATATAAAATTTAAGGACTTATTGCTTGTGAAGACATTCAAACAAGCAATAGATGTTTACAACAAACAACAACCACTTACCATAGTATTGTTGTGACATTCGAGACATTGATTTAATTTATCAGGACCTTCACAATTGGCATGACCGTTGCATTGACACTGAATACTGCAATTAGCACCGACATACCCAAAATCACAGTTGCAAACATCAGGTCTTATGCAAGCACCTCGGACGCATCCTTGGGTGCATACAGGAACACAAGATCCTCCAGCGGCACGATATCCAGTACCGCAAATGCATTCATATCCACTAAATAAATCTTGACAATGTTCAGATAACGAATCACACCTGTGATGACCATTTTCACATTCGTTTTCAGGTGGACACTGAACGAAATACCACTTGATTGATTGATTATTTTGGCTATCGTATACTTTGGAAAAGAGTTGTTCGCAATTTGTATTCAAAGGGCTATTAAGCGAGCCTTCTGTGCAGAGTCCTTTACCATTTTCGCTGTCGTTTCCACACCATCCGCAATGTGCATGTCGAAGACATTCATCACATTGAGTGAAATTATTACAAGGAGAAGGACATTGTTCAATTTGTTTCGGTTGAATAACAAGACCACATACTCCTCCAGCACAGTAAAACGGTTGATAAGACGGTGAGAGACATTGATTTAAATGGGTTGCCCAATGGCACTCGTGTGAACCACCCTCGGCACCTTTTGCTTTCAAGCACGATTGACAATCTCGATAAATGTGACATTTTTTAGGACAATTATCGGAGTTTTTCACTTTCAAACTCTCTTGTCGAAGATTAGCTTTTGAAATACACTTCCAATTATATATGTTGTCCAACACCTTTATACTGGATTCACCTAAATATCAAAAAGAAAATTAATAAAATACTTCTTAACAATTATATGGGGGGGGGTTCACTATATTAATGGATCAAGTCCATAAAATCGTTACCGAAATATTTAAACTTCACTCTATACTCTATCCAACTTAAGAAGGACCCTAGTCTTGACTGATTTAGAATCGACTACCTGGGTCTGAACCAATGAGCTTTGTCACCATCTTAGAATAAACATTAACGATAATCAACCAAAGTCGTCCATCTCGGACAGCTACAACCCTCTTTTTTCTAGTTGCGCGATAACAAGGTCCTTCTTAAGCTATACTACTATAAATAGTTAAGAAACTTCTTGGGGATGGAAAAATGGACAATGGGATGGAAAAAAGTAATTTTTCAAAGGTGTGACTTGATCCATATATGTACATATGTACATACATACATATAAATATATGTAGTAAACCTTCCCACATAGAAAAATTAAATCTTACCAGTATCAGTACCTATAATATCGAATTCTCTGGTCCATATACATTGACTGTGAGGACATTTAGCACAGTCAGATGCAGCACATGCTCTTGGACACGAATCAACATTAGTTAATTTTAAATGTGTTGTCTCGCAGTTTGAAGCACCTTTAGGACATTCTTCACCGTATGGGATACATTTCCCTATGAAAGAAAGTTCAAAGTTCAATCACTCCTACGACTATCTTTCCGGAAGATTAAAATACACAAAAAATATTAAAGTTTACCTGATTGACAACCTTCACACCATTGACATATTGTGCTATTTTCTGGATGAGCGGGCCACGAAGCTAAACAAGACCCGCAAGTTGTGAAGTTAATACACGATCGCTTGGCGATCAGAGCGGCATCGCAAGAAGCACCATTGTTTGTGATCAATGTTCCATTATGTGCATCGCACATATCTGATTTATCATGCGAATAGCAATACGTGGAATTCGTACCACCGAGCGGCCATACGGTACAATAACTACATCCCATACGATGGCGGCAAATATGTTTACCGCTGCTCCACAAACGACACAGATCAAACGGTAGGGTAATTCGTGTCACTTGACATTGTGCACCACCATCCCATCCTCCGACAACGTATAACACTCCGCTGTCTGCGTCTAAAGTCATTGCGTGAGCATATGTAGACGGCGGGAGTTCGCCGATTATTTCCACATCTAAAATGAAATAAATTGTCATTATAGTTCCTGTGACTAATCAATATAAACAAATGGTACTGACCATTGATGAGACTGATCCATTGGTTGCAGCTATACACATATGCCGATAATAGATCTGAACCGTTATGCGGATATGTATGACCACCAAACACAATCATATATTCTTCTGTTGTGACGGCAGAATGAAGAAATCTTGCACGGGGTAAATTATCATTAGGATCATTCAATTCGGGAAATGTGGGAAGTTCACTCCAAGTTAGCGTCTGATAATTCAATACGAATAATTTGTTTGAAACGAAAGTTCCATTCGGAGAGTACAAATAGCCACCGAAAATATAAAGACTATGTGTATGATAGTGATACACAGTACTGTGACCACATATACCGATGGGTATGACTCCTTTAGTTTTCACAATTTCCCATTTATTCCTTTCCAGATCATATTCCCAAACGTCAGATAGGAATCCATTTTCCAAAGAAAATCCTCCAATTAAAACGAGGCTTTCAGAATCTTGATATTTTTGCAATGTTAAAGTATGTCCCGCCAGAGGAGGTGGTTGTTCTTCATTAGATAACATAATCCATCGTTGATCTTTCAGACTAAACTGCCAAAAGTCCCCCAATGTTTTGTTTTCAATATCAGTAGCTTGTAAGCTCAATCCACCGTAAATATAAATTAATTGACGCACGTGTATTATTTCAGCAGCATGAAAATATCTTTTTTTAGGCATTTTCGCTTCTGGTGTGGGTTCTACCGTAACTTGCATCCAAGTATTGTTTCTGGTATCAAATAGTCTTATATCATTGAGAGGTCCGTGAGGTAAGGAATAGCCTCCAAACATCCACAGAGAACCTCTCTTATCGGCAACTAACGAATGTCCAAATCGTGGTAAAGTATTTCGCAAATGATCTAACGTGTCAACCAAATGTCGAGAGTTAAATAATTCTGTGAAAACTAATTGATGGGGTTGCAATTTGGTTGAACAATCTAAACCTCCCCAGCCAGAAATACACAAGCACCTTCCATAGCCTTTATCACATACGCCTTGTTTCAGAATACTACTACAATTATTAGGACAAAGCTGTTTTTCACAATTCACACCGGCGTATCTTTCAGGACAGACACAATAGTTTTTCTTGCAAATTCGAGGTCCCAAGCAACTCTCGCAACTAAAAATTTTGTATGTTGCTTCAAAACCTTGACCCGGAGGTCCCTGTCTGTAATGCACCGTTAAATAACCAGACTTTGCTTCTACTGTCTTTGGAGATGCTTCGCTGCAAAATACTCCAATCAACTGACTTTGCTGTGCGCTTCCCAAAATAGGAAAGCCATCGTAGGCATATATAGCATTATCACTGCAAGATACATTTAGTTGAGCTTGATTGATATTTAATTGAATCAATCCATTACTAGTCATATTTCCTGGTGATATTATCCATAAACATTCTTTTGTAGGTGGTCCACCCCATGGTAGAGCATTTGCCACGTATGAGCCTATTCCGCGTTCATTACTACCGTCGAGGATACCGCGAGCTTCACATTTAAAATAGCACAAACCACCCTTACGTGGATCACCATAATAATTAATATTGCATTTTTCACAGTTGGGTCCCATTGTATTATCTTTACAGTAGCATTCTCCAATGTGCGCATCGCATATGCCCATTTTTGCATCTCCATGTTCGTTGCATTCGCAACTGCGACATCCACGACTTAAAGTTGCGTTTCCGAAACTACCCACTTTACATTTTTCACAAAGTTGTCCTTCGGTCAGATCTTGGCAACTATCGCAAACGCCAATACCAGTAGTACACGTAGAATGATTGTTGCAGCCACAATTACTAGCACAATCTACACCGGTCCAGCCCAAGTCACACTGGCATGTATAATCCGGAGAACCGAGACAGAAGCCGTGGACACAGTTATTATAACACGTTTTTGTACAAGCGGTTTTTCCATCACCGATAAATCCTCTGAAACATTTACACGTGTAGGAGCCATGAGTATTAGCGCAGATCGCATTTTTATGACAATCGTGAAGACCCAAGCCACATTCATCAACATCAGGACATTGAGCATACGCCCATTGGACTTCATCTGTAGACATGTTTAATAACGTTCCACAACTTATAAGCGGTTTACCGAAATCTCCTTGTATGCAAGAGCCTTTCATAGGATTTTCTTGAGAATAACACCACCCACAACTCAGCGACTTTAAGCATGAGCTGCAATTATAATATTGATTACAAGATTTGCACTGATCAGAACGACGGACAGAGCTATCCAACGAGCTACTTGGATTTGTTGATATTGTTCTATCAAGCCATTCTCTACAAAGACCAAATTGATATTCGCTTGTATAAACGCTGAAACTGAAACATTGTTGAGTAGCTTCACACCAAACACAGCGGCCACGTTCATCTAGACATGTAGAGCAATTCATACGTAAATGACAAGGTTCTGGACATTGATTCGAGGATTTTACTGCTTCTAATACTCTTCCTTTGCGTATACAACGGGCATCTTCAGCCCACCACTCGCAGCCGGTATTAGACAAACATCGAGAACAACTGATGTAATTAGAACAATTGGGACAAGAAGATGGTTGAAGAGTGAAGTATCGCCAATCCCCATTAGAAGAACAGTTTTGAATTTCATTTTCTGAACGAGATATGCATTTATTTGTTAATTCGCACCAACCACAAGATGAATCTGTTAAACAGTACAAGCAGTTGTCATACTGATTACAGGTTCCATTCGAAAATGGTTCTAAATACTCGAATGTGAACACCTGTAAATTAAATAAAAGAAGAACATAAAAATTAAAAGCTCAGTAAAAACTTATTTAGAGATTATGAAAAATATTTACTTTGGGATTTTCATTGCTTTTGTTATGCAGTAATTCCATTTTACTTTGTTGATGAGGATTAAAGGAAGAAGCAAAAATTTTATGGGCACGGAAGTCAACAGCTAATTTTCCAGGTTCTAAAGAGGGCCAATTTGCTACTTTGCACATAGAAAATTCAAACGCGGATAAATTAACTGCAAGGTGAAACTTTTCCAAAGTAAGTTCTGCTCGTGAGTATCCAACACAAACTCGTAACATTTCTCCAGTATCTGCCCAACTGGCAGGAGTGTGGAGAAAACCTTTCAACTGAGCTACCATTTCACCTTCCATTTGATCTCTGTTTGGATTTCCCGAGGTATTAAAATCAATGGTTGTTGCGTTTATGATTGCTACTTGGTCAGGATAACTCCAATTAACTGGATGTTGGTATTTAATGAATGTGAAACCTGGTCTTTTATCTAATATGCGACACTCTGAAGGAAAAGAAATCTCAGTTCCTGTAGCACCCCACCAACCAGGCGATTGAGAGGGTGTATCTTCACCACATACTCCATAGTTATCTATATTGGAAAGTTCATTTTTTATAAGTACGTAAAAATAATTTATTACCTCTTGATAAAATAAAGTAAAAAAATTATACCATCTTTATGATGACATCTTGCATTTTGAACACACCAAGTACACTGATGAAGTCCTAGTTTCGTACTGACAGAGGGTAGTGGTTGTCGAGTTTGCTTTCCTGAACTATCAATTGGTGCACCGTGAGTAAGACAAGCATGACAATCTCCCAAAGCTGGACAAATACCACCACATCTAACAGATTGTAAATTTGTTGTGCAATTTGAGCCAACCGTTCTTCCATAACAAATCTGTAAAATAAATCAAAAACGTAAAATTAAGAAGTAATGTAATTATTTAAAACCTCTAAAACTTGCTTATGTGAACATACCTCGTCAGCAGAGCACCATCCACATTCGGGATCAGCAAGACATGCTGCATACGACTTATGATGAGGACAAGCTGTTTCTGATTCCACCGAATTTATTCCACTCAACCACCCAGGAACTACAAATGCTAATAGATCATCTGAAAATAGAAATTAAGTAGTAAAAATGATAAAATTTTCAATTTTAGAGTATAATTTTAACGCTACTTTACTCACTATTTACGTTTCCATGATATCCACCAATAATAAATAAAGTTGATGGAGGACGCAAAGTAGCTGCATGAGCAAACACTCCTTGAGTCTTTGGATAACCATTACTTCCCCCGGCATCACCCAACACATCACTACTAATCCAAGAATGGCAACCCAAATGATACATATACATTTGATTATCATAACATATCTCTTCTTTATTGTGACGGTGAGAATATCCACCGAATACAATTAAGTAATTTCCTAAATCATTAGAAAAGGAGACATTAGACAAAATTTTTTATTGTTAATAACACTGCAAAAAAAAAAACTACCAGAGCGGAGACTAGTCAATATTTACTAAGTTTGACCCACTGAATCCGAATATGATAATGAAATTTGTAGGTTGGCTCTCGTTTATGATATATGAGCGTTTAAAAAAATTGACAATTTTTCATTCGCCGTCTGTAACTCAAAATTTAGTACTTCTGTGTTCAAAATGGGTATTAAAAGCAATATTCAGATGTTTTTGCTATTAATTGTGATATTTGAAAACTTTAAAATGTAAGTATGTAATCGTTTAGCAAGTTTTAAATGCCAAAATTTTTTTTCTTTCGGATTTTTTCCCGATGTTATGTTAGGTTGGCCAGGTTTTTTTATTTTCACGCATTTGTAGGGATTGGTTTTCTAGGTCTATGTCATTATTTTTAAAACTTTCAAATAACACAATTAATAGGAAAACCATTCAACTATTGCTTCCAATATTCATTTTGAACACAGAAGTTGAAACACTAAATTACACTAAATTGAGTTACAGACCGGAAAAGTCAAAAAAATGTCAATTTTTTTAAATACTCATATTATAATTATACTATTAATAAAGAGCTTAATGTGTGTGTGTGTGTGTGTGTGTGTGTGTGTGTGTGTGTGTCTGTGTGTGTGTCTGTGTGTCTGTGTGTCTGTCCCGTAACGCTATGACGTCACTATAGGATTTTTTTCGAGTTTTTTCTATGAATATATTTTTTGAAAATTTTTTTTTTCGGTTTTGGATATTTCCAACTTTTTTTTTGGATTTTTTTTTTGGAACTTTTTTTGAATTTTTTTTTTGGATTTTTTCAACTTTTTTTTTGGGTTTTTTTTGGAATTTTTTTTTGAATTTTTTTTTTTTTTTTCAACTTTTTTTTGATTTTTTTTTTGGAATTTTTTTTTTGAATTTTTTTTTTTTGGATTTTTCAACTTTTTTTTGGATTTTTTTTTTTTTTTTTTTTTGAATTTTTTTTTTGGATTTTTTTCAACTTTTTTTTTTTTTTTTGGAACTTTTTTTGAATTTTTTTTTTTTGGATTTTTTCAACTTTTTTTTTGGATTTTTTTTTTGGAACTTTTTTTTGAATTTTTTTTTTTTTTTGGATTTTTCAACTTTTTTTTTGGCCCCTTTTTTTTTGAACCCCCCTACCCCTACGGCACCTTTTTTCAGCACTCCCGAAAAGCTATGCCGACCCCTCACCACCCCCCCCCCCCAGACCCCCCCTGCCCCTACGGCACCTTTTCTGCACTCCCCTGAAAAGCTATGCCGGCCCCTCACCACCCCACAGACCCCCCTATCCCTACGGCACCTTTTTTTCAGCACTCCCGAAAAAGCTATATGCCGACCCCCACCACCCCTTTTTTTTTGACTCACTTAAAGCCATGCCGGCCCATCACCACTCCAGAGCCGCCTTCTACCCCTACGGCACCCTTTTCAGCACTCCCGAAAAGCTATGCCGGCCCCCACCACCCCACAGACCCCCCCCTACCCCTACGGCACCTTTTCAGCACTCCCGAAAGCTATGCCGGCCCCTCGCCACCCCCCCCAGACCCCTCCACTGCCCCTACGGAATCTTTTCTGCGCTCCCGAAAAGCTATGCCGGCCCCTCACCACCACCCCGCCAGACCCCCTACCCCTACGGCACCTTTTTCAGCACTCCCGAAAAGCTATGCCGGCCCCCTCACCACCCCAGACCCCTCCCCTGCCCCTACGGCACCATTTCTGCACTCCCGAAAAGCTATGCCGGCCCCTCACCACCCCAGACCCCCCCCTACCCCTACGGCACCTTTTCAGCACTCCCGAAAAGCTATGCCGGCCCCTTACCACCCCCCAGATCCAAAAATCAAAACCATTAAAAATTCAGCGGGCGTTGATTATCAACGGGCAATAAGCTAGTACTATTAATAAAGAGCTTAATGTGTGTGTGTCTGTGTGTGTGTCCCGTAACGCTATGACGTCACTATAGGATTTTTCGAGTTTTTTTCTATGAATATATTTTTGAAATTTTTTTTTTTCGGTTTTTTTGGATATTTCCAACTTTTTTTTTGGATTTTTTTTTTGGAACTTTTTTTTGAATTTTTTTTTTGGATTTTTTTTTTTTTTTTTTTTTTGAATTTTTTTTTTGGATTTTTCAACTTTTTTTTTTGGATTTTTTTTTGGAACTTTTTTTGAATTTTTTTTTTTTTTTTTTTTTCAACTTTTTTTTTGATTTTTTTTTGGAATTTTTTTTTGAATTTTTTTTTTTTTTTGGATTTTTTCAACTTTTTTTTTGGGATTTTTTTTTTTTTTTTTTTTTTGATTTTTTTCAACTTTTTTCTATGAATATATTTTGAATTTTTGAATGAATTTTTTTTTCGGTTTGTTTGGATTTTTCTAACTTTTTTTTTGGATTTTTTTTTGGAACTTTTTTGAATTTTTTTTTTTTTGATTTTTTCAACTTTTGATACCCCCTAAAGCCATTCCGGCCCCTTACCACCCCACAGACCCCCCCTACCCCTACGGCACCTTTTCAGCACTCCCGAAAAGCTATGCCGACCCTCACCACCCCCCCCAGACCCCTCCCTGCCCCTACGGCACCTTTTCTGCACTCCCCGAAAAGCTATGCCGGCCCCTCAAAGCCCCCACAGACCCCCTACCCCCTACGGCACCTTTTCAGCACTCCCGAAAGCTATGCCGGCCCCTCGCCACCCCCCCCAGACCCCTCCACTGCCCCTACGGAATCTTTTCTGCGCTCCGAAAAGCTATGCCGGCCCCTCACCACCCCACAGACCCCCCTACCCCTACGGCACCTTTTCAGCACTCCCGAAAAAAGCTATGCCGGCCCCCTCATTACCCCACAGACCCCCCCCTACCCCTATGGCACCTTTTTTTTGCACTCCCGGAAAGCTATGCCGACCCCTCACCACCCCCCCCCACCCCCTCCACTGCCCCTACGGCACCTTTTCTGCACTCCCGAACAGGTATGCCGGCCCCTCACCACCCCACAGACCCCCCCTACCCCTACGGCACCTTTTCAGCACTCCTGAAAAGCTATGCCGGCCCCTTACCACCCCTTTTTTTGACTCACTAAAAGCCATGCCGGACCATCACCACCCCACAGACCTCCCTACCCCTTTTTTTCTGCACTCCCGAAAAGCTATGCCGGCCCCTCACCACCCCCACAGACCCCCCCCTACCCCTACGGCACTTTTTTTTTTTTTTTCAGCACTCCCGAAAAGCTATGCCGGCCCCTCATTACCCCACAGACCCCCCCCTACCCCTACGGCACCTTTTTTGCACTCCCGGAAAGCTATGCCGACCCCTCACCACCCCCCAGACCCCTCCACTGCCCCTACGGCACCTTTTCTGCACTGCCGAACAGGTATGCCGGCCCCTCACCACCCCCCCAGACCACCCCCCTACCCCTACGGCACCTTTTTTGCACTTCCGAAAAGCTATGCCGGCCCCTTACCACCCCCCAGATCCAAAAATCAAAACCATTAAAAATTCAGCGGGCGTTGATTATCAACGGGCAATAAGCTAGTACACATATAATAGCGCTATTCCGTCTGCCTGCTGATAACGCTCGCTAAGGTAAATAATTTTAAAAAACCAGAACGAGTGGGATTTGAACCTGAGATCACCAGGTTGGGAGGAATCGTGCTTACACTATCTTCCAACGGAGGCGATGATGGATGTGCTATAATTGGTCAATATTCTTAAAGGGTTCGCGACTTTGCTAAATTGGTACATTGTTGTTATTATAACGCGCAATAGATGGCGCATTGTTGCATACATAGATGCAACAACTAGAAAAACTATTAGATTCAATATTATTTTTCAGTACGGGTGATGAGAACCCTCCTTTGATATTCAAAAGGCTTACACTAGTATCTTATAAACGAGAGCAAACCAAAAAATTTCATTATCATATTAGGATTCAGTGAATAACAATTAGTGATAATTTTTGGAACTCCGCTCGGGTAACTCAAAAACGTGATTTTTTGTTGCACAGTGTTACACAGTGTTACTCAACCACAAATTATTAGCTCAACATACTTGTACAAGTATAACGTTACCTATAATAGTTGATGTATGAAATGCACGTTCTCTAGGTACATAAGTATCTCTCAAATGAGCTCGAGGGTAATGTAATTCACTCCAATATTTACTATCAATATCAAATGAAAACATTCTGTCTGATAATTTTGAAAATCTTAAAATGACAAAATAACCCATATAAATGTATAACATGTTTAGTATAGTATAAATAAAATAAAAAAATGTCATGAAATGAAACAAAAATAGCATAAATATATTACCTAGCTACACCAGCAACTACTCCTCCATATATTAAAATGGAATGTGAAAAGGAATGATAAACTGCACTATGAGCTACAACTCTAACATCTAATTCTTTCCCGCCTCTTGCATATACTTCCTCCCACATTTCAGTGGAATTGGCATTTAATTTTATATGAAACATTCTGTAAACAAAATTAAAAAATTAATATTGATTCATATTTAATACAATACAGTTTAACTGTTGAACTTAATAAAATCTTAAATACCTTGAGGAAAATTCCCCATCGCTTGTACTTCCTCCAAATAAATATATTTCATCATTTACCGCCGTTAATGTATGACGGGTCAATGCTGGAGGTGAAACGTTTGAATTACGCGCTCGCAATGACCATGTTTTAGACAACACATCGTAATACCAAAGATCCGACGATAGATTTCCACTGACTAACTTCCCACCGTATATTGCGAAACCAGATGCAATTTGACAAGCAGCGTGTCCATATCGTGCAGCCGGTTTCATCCTTTCTTTAAAAGTATCATTCAAATATGTGTCAAAATTAGTATCCATCAGATTACCATTAGAGCGAATATTCATTTGTATATCATCGTTCATGATATCTGAAAATTTCTCAGTAGATATATTAGCATGAGACAATGATATGTGCTAAAAAAATGGATCAGTTTTAAGTTCCCAGGCTTTATCCTTAAAGAAATCGAAAATAGTTATTCATATACATATATGTAGGTAATATATATTATAATTGTTTTTTTTTTGCATTGCTTATTACCAGTTTGACAACTTCTCTAAAAGCTTGATCAGAATCAAGTAAAGAATCTTCCTCAAATTCATCTTCCCACAAACTGGTACTCATCCTAGAAGTATACAAAATAAAGTTACTGTATAGTTAAATACATTAATACGATAAGTTTAATATTGATATAAAAAAATATTTATATAACCTGTATATTTGAAGAGATCCTAAAACTTCATTCAGGTTATAACCACCATATACATACACAGAGTCTGTATAATTGATATAAATTGCAGTGTGAGCGGCTCTCGGTAAAAGACCGCCTCTTGAATTGGATAACCAATGCCATTTATTACCATCGATGTCGGAAACGTACAAGGAGCAAGCCATACCAGAATATCTGAGGATCAATATTTATTTACATTACAATAGATATGATTTTATTTTGATTTCAGTCGGTAAAACAATTACCCATCGTCGCAATAACATTGCTTATCGCGGCAAACACCATGTTCTGAACAATTTTGGGGACATAGTTTCACACTACAGTCATCTCCACCCCAATTACCTTCACAGTCACAAACGTGTGAAGAACATAAACCTTTTTCAGAGCAATTATTAGGACAGTTATAAACAAAAAACTCTGCTCGAAATCCATCGAGAACATAATTTGTATCGCTGTATAGTAAGATGAGCATCTGAAAATCGCATTGTAATGAAGTAATGCAATAAAAATAAACTTTAAGATTAATGTTTCATATAAATGTACTTACATATCCACTGCTGGCTATAATTTGTTGCGGTTCTGTTTTACCGCTAAAACTACCGAGTAAAGGTGCCTGAAATGAATTTCCATCGTATACAAACACATAGTCATACGAACACTCTGTACCCATACTCTGAAACTTGAGCGTTATAAATTGACTATCGTTTTGAGCTTTAATCAACCACTCACAGTGCGAGTCCTGAAATTGAAACAAATCGATGAAAAATATATGATGTTGATCATTTATTTAAGATAGCTTACGAAGATAATTACAAACAAAAAGTAACTTAAAGCTAAAATTACAAAATAAACTTAATTATCTATTAGCACTTATACAGAGGTGCTGTTTTAAGGCTGCCAGGAATCTATCAATTTTGTTTATATTTCTGAGATCTTCTGGCAGGCCATTCATTGTACATATTCAACAACACCACTGTATAAGGTACTTCTCCTAGATCTACTTAATTTTAAACTCTTAACTATTAACTTATTCTTACCCCTAGTATTATGACTATGTATATTATATCCCCCTATTGAATACTTATCGAAGTTTATTGGTATTAAATTCTTATCTAATTAAAAAATATATACTAACATGCACACTTTTAAGGTTTCACTTACATTCATCCAATTCAATTCAATCAACATATATCTTATACTAGTTAATCCATTGATATTTAAAATACTCCGCATAGCTCTATTTTGAAGTTTTTGCAACCTATCTTTAATTACCCTATTTACTAAATTTAAAAATGAACCACAATAAAACGAGGACGAACAATTGCATTATAAACTAATATTTTTGTATTTCTGGATGGTATATTTCTTAATCTACACAATAATCCTACTTTTTTTAATAATCATCTCTCCGTGTAATTTAAAATCTAACTTATTATCAGGTATTACTCCCAAATATTTAAAACTATTAACTATAATCATTATATTGTAATAAAACTTTTAAAACCTGTGTATAATTCGATCCTAGAGGGCCATCAGTGATTGTTCCAGACGATTCTGTAAATATCCGTCGAGATTTATCACATGGAGACGTGACGGCAGCGCACGTCACAATCATCAGACACATCCATACACTGATGACCAAATCACCACACCCGTCTTTTAAAAAAGTCTTGCGAATCATCCTGAAATAAAGGATTGCTCACATAATTTTCATCGGCTATGATAGACATACATAGAAGAAGAAGTATGACCAAAGTGGCAGATATAGCGGAACGTGTGAAAAAGTTGAAGTGGCAATAGGCTGGACACATAGCAAGAAGAATGGATGGCAGATGGACGCGAGAAGTACTGGAATAGTATCCGAGAGGATGTGAAAGAAAGCAAGGTAGACCGAGTGGAAGATGGGCTGATGAATTGAGAAGAATGTGTGGAGTCAAGTGGATGCAGATTGCTCAAGACAGACAAGAATGGAAGAGGATTGGAGAGGCCTTCATCCAGCAGTGGATGGTGAACGGCTGAAAATGATGATGATATATACACATATATTTATTTTAATACTGTTTTTATACTTAACAATATATCCAGAGTATTATTTATTTTTATATAGGTATAATTTTACTAATTAACGAAAACAGGCGGCTGGGATAAAAATTCACATTTCGAAAACATTTTGCGACCCACAGTTTGGGATCCGCTGAAGTACACTATCGAGTTCAGAACGGTCGATTTATATCAAAATAGTAATCAAAATTAAATTTGAAAATTGTAGGCGTGCGTAATCGTTTCTCTGGTAGGTAACAAGCAAATTCTCAGCATCTCAATAGTGTTCCTCAAATTTTCAGATATCTAGCGTAAAACTAGAAAGTACACCCCAGGCGAAGCCGGGAACTCAAAGCTAGCCGTTCATACGAACCGTGTCGATTAGTATGTGTTTATAAATTTGAAGTTTCATTCCGTGACGTTTGAATGACGCTAATTTGACCAATTTGCAAATTATAGGTGTATTGTCATGCGAATAGTGCGATTAATAGAGTGGAACACTAGCCTTGATCAGATGTGATGAAAACACCGGAACCGGAAACCAGATGGTAATGATCGAAGATGCATCGCAAACTTATCTGACAGAATCATACGCCGACATACACAATTGCAATTAGCCACACACAAACATCTACGGTCATCTGCCAAACAGACAGTACTACCAACCGATAGACGTTGCTAATATTATGCGCGAAAAATACTTTCTAAGCAATGTTTGCAAATGATCCATTGAATTAATGCGAAATGAGTAGTTCTCGATTTCGATGCAATGTATTAAGTGTGAGAATAATGTTTGCAATTTTAGTTCGAGGGGAATTTTTTGAATTTTGCGACTTAAAGTATGGTCAGGTTAAACGCTGTTTTGACAGCTGTCACATTTGACAGATTAGAGGCGGCAATCTAGATTTTTAAAATGATATGCTTATACATATACATTTTATATATATGTATATGCTTATACATTTATTTATTTATATATATATATGCTTATACATTTTACTGTTGAAATCTTTCTCAAAAAAGTTCATAGATTTACAATTGAGGTCTACTTTGCTCAATTGTAAGTAGGCTTAAAAATTAATTTTAAGAAAACTAAAATTATGTTTAATGAATTTTGCAATCCTAAGACAATTGGTGAATATAACTGGTTGTAAAGAAGAAGAAATAAAACTAGGTGCTTTTGGAAGAATGAACATTGTTTTTAAATCCAAGATTCCGCTATGCTTAAATAATAAGGCATACGACCAATGCGTACTGCCAGTTATGACGTATGGATGTGAAACGTGAATGCTAAATTCAATAATGTTACGCAAGATCCAGTGCACACAGAGAAGCATGGAAGTATGTAAGCTCGGTACAACGAAAAGAGATCGTAAGAGGAATACATGGGTAAGAAGCATGACCAAGGTGGCAGATATAGCGGAATGTGTGAAATGGCAATGGGCTCAGTGCCGTCTTAGGCCCGGGCCTCACCGGGCAACTAATCTGCCGACTAGTCTACAGACTAGTCGGCCTTAGTCGTCGTGTCGTCAAAATGTTAGCGTTTAGACGGAGCGGACCTCACCTGGCAACTCAGTCTCCGCAACTATGGACGACTAACGAAGACTACATGCCGTCATAGCAACTCTGGGAGACTCGCGATTTTCACGACCCGAAAAGACGTTTATATAGGCATGGAAATCCAAAACCGACTTCAAATATGGGTTTCTTAGACAATTTTGTACAGGTAACACGAAAAAAAAAATGGTTTTTTTTAAAAAAAAAAACGAAAAACGAAAAAAAAAAAGACGAATTTTTCATACTACGAGATAAACACTACACACAGATAGTGATTTCCGAAGAAAGTTTCACCCCAGATCCTTATTTTTCTTCTTATTTTCAAATCTTCGCAAATCTTCAAATTCTTCCCATCATAGCATACAAACATCTCCATAAAAGTGTATAGCTCTGTAAGAGGCCAAAATCGACAAGAATATAATTTGATTATTAGGCAATATTATATAAGAAACATGAAAAAAAAATAAGTATTTTTTTACTTTTGAGATTTGTCTATTTTGAAAGTGGCGTAAATAAATCATACAGAGGTGATGCACTCGCCGTTGTCTCGCTCGCACTCTATTTGCGTAAGAGAGACGCTCACTCACTCACGCTGCACTCGTCAAGTTTCAGTCGTATCCAAGCCACTTTACCAGATGCTGCTGACGTTTACCAGATGTATGACGTTTGATACCGAACATTTCGAATGACAATTTGACCCTGTAAATTACGAGAAGTGCTTACCGTGACTTGCGTACTACATTTTCACGTTGAAGATGGACGTCGAAGAGGTTGCGCTCATGCTATATTTTCGGCGTAAACAATTAATTCTATACGTGAAACTCGAAAAAAAAAAAAAAAGACGAATTTTTCATAACTTTTTTTTTTTTTCGAGTTTCATTTATAGAATTGTCTAAGAAACCGATTCTGCGGGTCAGTTTTGAATTTCCATAATAATTAAAGATAATCAAAATCGCAATGTGAGCAACTGAGTCGGCGGAGTAAATTGCTCAATGCAACTCGCCGCAGACTAGTTGATCTCAGATTCCACGCTAATTTTGTTCGACGGCTTCGCGCCCTAGTATTAGTGTGTAGGTGTGTAAGAAGGGGAGGAGCCACAGCTCGCGCGCACTTCGAGCCCACTCATCTGTCATTTTTTATTGCACCCATTTCATTTACATCAATTCATTTTCTAAACTTAGATGATGCCATAATTGCTTCAACTATATGCATTCCAGTCTTATGCGCATGCTGCTGATTAGAGGTGGTGATTTCTAGAATCTGATTTTCTCGAAATATTTGAATCTCATTTTCTCGGAATATTTGAATTTGAAACTAAAAAGAAAATCTCAAGAATTCGAGATTTCCTTTTTAGTTTCTCGAGAATTCTCGAGTATAAAAAGTTACTTAAAATATAGTAAATCGATGTTTTATTGTAATCGTAGGATTCGTAGGTACCGATTCGAATACACGCTCGGCTGGACAAGAACCTTGTATTCTCATTAACCCCAAGTTATCTGAATCCCAATTGCAATAATATATGTATATGAATGTTCATATATGTACCTTCGATTTTTAAAACTAGTCCATTCATCTATGGACAAACACAATTTTTTGGTTTTGGATTTTATAATACACGTACTTATGTATGTATTAATTTCATTATGTCATAATGCATATACATATGTATGTACATATTTATACTAAAAATTTGGGACAATGATTTACAGGTAAACCAGGTATTATGAGGTAACATTAAAAAATAACAGAATTTGTTGGTATTTTGTTTATTGAAATAGAACCATGTAGCATCAGCTGAAAAAATATCGATTCCAAAAACACATAAGCATAATATTACAGATAAAAATAAATTAAACAACACCAAATACTAAAACAGATATGATTACCAGAGTAGACGAAATTAATGTCAGGTGTAAAATATATACAAAATAGAGAGAAAAAAATTAAATGATTGTATGTATATATATTAGGTAGGTATAGGTATATGTATAAGTAGTAAAACAAACATAAGATTCAAAAATAAATGAACCAACACCAATTCAATATATACATATGTACAAGGTAAGAAATATATGAACATTTTTGACGTTTTTGTGACACGTGCGGATGACCCACCGAGTCAATGTTAGACGTGAAAACTTTTCGACCCAATCGTCAGCCTCGCATATGTTGGCGAGTTCTGCAAAGAGCACAATGCTGCGTCCATCGTCGGATACAGTTTCAGTTCTGTATCTGTAATCCTCAGGGAAGCGAAGAGAAGTCATTCTTGTGCAGGACGAAGAAATGAACGGAAAGCGCGCTAAACGGTGAGTAAAGTGTCAGACGAGTTGAGAGCATGGAGTGACAAGAGTTACCATATCAAAAAATATGCCTAAATCGGTAGTATCAATAATATGCTATAACATTATATTAATGTTGACGTTGATATTTTCTTTCGTAATATAAGTTTATATCTTAAATTTTACTTTATTTTGGAATGTTCTCCATTGCAATTGATTTCAGAATCGATTGTCCTCCTTTTTAAATTTTGCATCTGGTAACCCTATAAGCGAGTTGTGGCTCCTGCCCTTCTTATACACCTACACACTAATACTAGGGCGTGAAGCCGTCGAACAAAATTAGCGTGGAATCTGAGATCATGCTGTCCGATGAGGCCCGGGCCTTAAGGCATGGGCACACTGGGCAGTTGCACAGGGACTCATGCTGCCCATATTGTTAGAATATTGAAAGCTCTTTCCGCCGAGTGGATAAGTATAATTTATAACAATAACAGAAAAACGGTTGAAACTCCTGAACGCAAAAAAACAGACAGACAGGAATGGAAGAGGCCTTCACCCAGCAGTGGATGGTGAACGGCTGAAAATGATGATGATTTTCTATTGATTTATTAAAAAAAATTTCTATTCTCTTGATGCGAAAATAAAAAAAAAAAATTAATATAATGGTAGATATAGCACGGTAAAATTTTTTAGCATATCTTCTTAATTTTAATAAAAAAATCGTCAAAATCATTATTTTTTCTTTCATATAACAATTCCTAAGCAATTCATTATTTCAAAAATTGCGTTAATTTACGTAAGCAAATTTTTTTATAAACTTACGTAGTTCCTTAACTAAACTGACGTTTATCGAATATGAATGTTAGATACGTTATTTATATGTATTAATTTTTCTCTGCGCAAGTAGATACGTTAAAATTAATGATTTAAAGCATACGCTTTTGGATCAAGATACATTAATTTTGATACGAAAAATCGTAAAAACACTCATTTTCACCAATTTTGTCAGTTACGTAAGCTAAAATCGAAGGAAAAAGGGAAAGTGACATTAATGGCTGAACAACATCCGTAAATGGACAGGGATAAAAGACATTGGCAGGTTGTGTAGTTAGAATGTAGATGGTCGTCTACGTATTGAACAGTACATGGCACCAAAAGAAGAAGACGTTAAGTGGGCTTAAAGACGGCAGTATAGTATATTTAGTGGTTCAAAATGTAGAAGGTAGTTGAAAATCGCGAGCACTTCGCGCTACCAGTGCCATGCATGTATACAAGCGTTCCGTGGCTACCCAGGCATACCCTTGTACGTACTACTGTATGTACATATGTATATAGTAATTCAACTGCCTCAACTCTTGTCTATCGCATGAACTCTTACATCTGGATAGTGAAAATGAAATATTGACAAGACGTTAAATTTTATATATATATATTTTTTTTTAAATATATACAAATGAGATTTAGAAAAAAATAATCAATTAACAATTTTGACATCAAATTATGAGTAAGACGTTAACAAAACTAAATTTTATTTTATGTACAATTGCGGCAAAATGCACGGATGTACAGATTGCTATAACAAGTATGAAAATGATTGCATTACAATCCATAAAAATTTCCGGCATGTCGCAACAGTGCGAATACTGTTAATTATTTTTTTCAGTCAGATACACATTTCCAACTTTTGGAGATTCTAAAAATTGATGATAGGATCAGTACAGCCACAATGTACTAAAAATACTCATGATTGCAGACATGAAAATTTCACAACTTCCGTGTTACAAAAAAAAGGAAAACAATTATTTTAATTAATTACTAAAGACAATTATTTCAATTTGAATTCAGCATTTACATTAGTAAATGCCAAAATAAGAAGAAAAAAAATTAGATTAACCCCATTGAGTCCAACAATAGAAAACATTTACATTTAAAAATTTGTTATAGTATATTAATATATGTTAATGTAATTTAGTAAATTCTCATCGGTTGATTAATTTGTGAACTTCTAACAATATTAACAAAAACAGAGATAAGAAATTCCTTATGCATTTATAAAAACACTTATTTCAAAGAATTGATTCTGATTTCATGCGGGAGAGATTTCTCCTTTGTACGTTTTTTCCTCGTTTTAGAATGTTCAGATCTTTCCATAACTTGATAACACATTTCTTCAAAATCTAAATTGAACTTTAAGCACAAATTTGATAGTAGTTCATAAATTTCTATAAGAACGTGCGCATCCAATGCCGCGTACTCAATTTGAGACAAACGCAATGGTCGATTTTCCCAGTTAGAGCACTGTTCATTTTTATTCAAACACGTACCAAAACACTGTTCCACTATCGAATTCAGACCTTCGCCCATGTTTATCTTCGGAAACGGAATTTGCACACCGGTATTGACAAAGTTTTTCCACAATTGCCCCAGTTCGAGATACCCAAACCCCTTGTACTTGACAGCGCTGAGATCCGGAATTGAGCCCGTTATTTCACGCATATCATTATCCAGACCGAATCCAATTTTGACGACGTTGGGATTATTGAATATTCTTTCCGTCAAAGTGTACCATAAATTGGAATACTGTCTGTGGTTCAAAGCTAGTATATCGAAAATGAACACTTTATTACGGATCGCTATCTGTATTAGTGATACGGAACTGGGTTTGGTTCCAAACGACGGCTTCCACTCTGAATCGAGTCCTACCATATTTACATTAGACAAGTCGTGAAGTATAACGCTCTCGAAGGTGGATCTTTTATTTACGATTACAACATTATTCATCGGAATTGATAATCTGTGATACGTCACGATCGAGCTGGTGCCTGGTGGCATGTCCCAAGCTTCTGGCTCATCTAAATTCGAATCGGACGATACACATTGAGAGTCTAGTTCATCGTCGTACGAGAACAAGTCGGCCGGGTAAAACTCTTCGGAAAGATTGAAACGCTTTGCCCATTTGAGGGCTTCCTTCGTATCATACGGTGTGAGCAGACATACGAGCTCTCGCAGCAAGTTCGGATTGTTGGTGACGGTATCCGTTATCAGATCGTTCCAAGCGTTCTCGCTGATAACATTTTCTTCATACTTTTGTCGAACGAGGAATCGAATACCACCGAAAGCCCTCATGTGCGACAAATTCTCACACGCCTCCGGAGAAATATTGAACTTTTTACAAAGTCTCACAATCAACTTTCCGATCGGTTTGTGGTACAACTTGTCCCACTTGACATCCGGCACCGGAGTCGCGACGAGAAAAACTTGTATCTTATTTACGATGCTCTTATTCCGGACGAGATCGTCCAAGTATTTAACAAAGTCGGGAGCGAGCCGAGGGCACGAGTTCAAGTAATCGTCTATGAGGCAAACTTTATCCTGGATCAGGAGCGGTACCAGCAATTCGTCCCGGTGTATGTGATCGTGCAGGTCGAAAACTATGACGCATTGGCATGCCGTTTTGTAGTTGAAATCGGCCAAAAGATCTTTAATATGGGGCAGTATCGTATCTCGCTCCGTGTGAACTTGATATACATCGGATATGAGCCGAATGAAGGAGGTGTTCTTTTGCTGTGTGGCCACTTTGAAGGATACCATTTTGAGTAATGTGGATGAGGGTTGTGCACCCGTGATAGCGGCCCATCGTCGCAACTTGTCCACTACTACATAGGGTAGTGTTTTGGGCCCGAAGTCAGGGTGAGTGGAGCATGATAGTACTAGTCGCAATGTGGAAGCGTACGGATCGGGTACGATTGAAAGGAATTGTTCCAGATCAGGTAAGGGTCGTCTGGCTCTCCAAGCAGACCCCAAAGCCTCAGACCAGGCCTGTTCGTCTTCTGTTAGTTTGCATTGGAAGCCCATGTTGGCAGCTGCCTGTTCGAGAGCAGGAACTACCCGAACCACCAGCCCACTGCCTCCACCAGAGTCCATCAAATGTAGATTCATACCGCTATCTTGAATATGCTGTGCTTCCAATGGCCAAGTGTCACTCGCTCGGATTGGTGATTTCAAATATTTACAGTATGAATGTGGTTAAGAAAGCCATGGATTGCAGATGACACTATGACAGTTCTTACGACCAACGAACAGTGTTGCCATGGTGGAAAGAGTCAGGTATGCTCACGTGGCCGTTAATGGCCAAACTAAAAATGGTGACGTTGCGAGTTTGAACGTTTGTCACGAGTAAAGACTTGGCTTGGCAAGTGCCCGCTGCCTGGCCGCTTTCCAGGCGTCAGTCAAATTCTATACAAAGAGAACCAAACGTCTTGGCCGTTGTAGCCGTTATGGCTGACGCGACACGAGGTAGGCCATCTAGGAGTGGTGCACAATGGCTAAGACGCTTGTTTTCATTTATATAGAATTTGACAGATGCCTGGAAAGTGGCCGCGGTCATAACAGCCGAGTCGGCCAGGCCGCGGTCAGATGCGAAAACAAACCTTAACCAAGTACGCGTTTTTGGTTAAAATCGTTTGGTGATGCAAAACGATTTCTATGGCGGAACAGCGCAGTGACGTCAGAGTTTTTAGAATGTGAAACATTGAGCATACCTTGATCTTTCTACTAGAGTGTACAGATTTCTGTGCTACTTAAATCGATGCAATAACGACCATAGCACAAAACTCATAAAAAGCAAAATTAGGTTTTTGCCTTTTATTTACTACAAAAAAAAAAACCCTTGTAAGATTTTCGACACTTAGTTTATGAAATGTAAGCAAAGCTTTCAGTTTTATACTAGGTATATAATATTTGAGGTATATTAGATTTTAGTTGGCAGCACTGGTGTGTCTGAAACAGTTGACAGCTGACAGCTGAGCCGTCAAGATGGTTAGTGTCGACTTTTTTTTTAAATCAATTATTAACGTACAATATTGAAACGTTAAATGATTCCAGTCGTTGTTCAGTTTTATGATCATTGACATAAGATTCATTAAAAACATTTGAGACATAACCTTTAACCACCTGTAATGCAAATTAGTCATAGGCTACGATCTAGTACACAATTTTGTAATAAAATATTTAAATTTAATCGTTATGAATTATTATTTTCAGCATGGTGTTGCGAGAGTTCGTACCACAGAAGAAGAAAAAATTAAGAAACAAAAAGAGCGTCAAGCTAAACTCATCGTTTACAAATCATGCATGGAAAAAATATTTCTCAAGGTATTTTCATGCCAAATTGTTACTCATTTATATTTGTAGTATGTCGATATTTAATTTTTAAATCACATTGAAGAGATCGCAAAAAGTATATGATGAAGAGGCATTGAAGCTCACTGCTGAGGTGTTGGCTGATAATCCAGATTTTAGTACTCTTTGGAACTTTCGAAGAGAAATATTGTTGTCTTATGAAGAGTAAGTTTAAATGTCGCAAGAACTATGTTCAGTACATTTTCTTTTCTATATACATATGTATATTATATAAATTCGTTTGATATTGATTTCAGTACAAATATAGAGGAGTATTTAGATATAGAACTTCGACTTACTGAAAATTGCCTTAAAGTTAATCCAAAGTCATATTATGCTTGGTATCACCGCATATGGGCCTTGGAAAAAAAAAATAATGCAAATTGGAACTTGGAGCTTAGTTTGTGCAACAAGTATCTCAAGTTTGACGAAAGAAATTGTAATTTTTTTCTAAAATTTTGTTTCAATAGAAATAAATAATGCACAGTTATTTTTTAATATTTTTTGACAATATTTAGTTCATTGCTGGGATTATCGAAATTACATCGTGAATAAGGCAAATGTTGACTTAAACAATGAGTTTGATTATTCAACACAGAAGATAAAAGAAAATTTTTCAAACTATTCTGCCTGGCATTATCGTAGTAAATTATTAACCAAACTTTTTCCCAACTTTAAAGGTACATTTATATTCACTATGATTTGGTGACCTTTAGATAGTACTACTAATGTATTTTTTAAAAATCAATTATAGAGATGAATAGTGAAGAAGAAACGAAGCATCGAGATGAATTAGAATTAGTTATTAACGCTGCCTTTACTGATCCTAATGATACAAGTGCGTGGTTTTATCAAAGATGGTTACTTGGTAAGAAATTTCACTGAATAAGTTGCTTTTGCCGTCACAATTCATTGAAGCAAATTTTAATTTATTATTTGTCCTATATTAGGTGCGACTTCTAAAGATATTGGGCTAGCCGTATGTAGAGTTTCTACCGATAAATCGTATATTACATTTAATCAAAGCATATCCCTCCATCGGTCGAATTGTCATGTCAATGTGTCAGTAAATGATAAGATTATTTCTGGCAGTTGGAAATCATTATCTGGATTTCAATTGGATGTCTTTTGGATATTTGTTCATGATTCTCAAATTGATTTTACAGCTTCTAATAATATCGAGGTAAAATTTATTTTATCATTTTGTGCATCATGCTTTTAAAACAAAACAGAGTTAAACATAATATTTTTATAAATTTTTTTAGGTGACTCTTATACGTCATAATGAAACTACAGAGGTTGTTATTTGTGAAGAGGGAAAAGAGTATATTGGCTATGCACCTATTTCATTTTCAAATAATTTTGGAAAATCGGTAATCGAAGAATTAAAAGATCAGCAACAGTCTTGCGAACAATTGTTAGAACTGGAACCCGATAGTAAATGTATAGTCAATTTAAAAAAATTATTTAGAATATTTATTTAGCATAATATTTTGGAATTGAAAATGAACTACATATTTCTGAATTATGTTGCACAATGTTATGTATTTTTTAGGGACACTGCTTACGTTGGCTGTTATATTGAATTCTATTGATCATATATCAAATTATCACAAGTGTCATCAATTATTGAAAAAACTTATGGAATTGGATCCAATGCGAACAAATTATTACAAAGATTTAATGTCACGTTGGCATATAGAATATTATTTAGAAACCAATTTTGATTCGGTCAAACAAGGAAATTTTATGTATGAAACCCAAAATGATTGTCCCGTTGAGATAACAAAGTTGTATTATCTTCAATATTGGAGTGCATGCAGTAATGTAAATGCGAGAGGGTGTAACTTAACTACTCAATCTTTGTCTTCATTGCAAGTATTGCAAAATTGCCAGGTTAGTATATAAACATAAATTTGTCCGATAAAAGTGTCACCTTCAACTTATAAATTATTATGATTTACAGGTTTTAGACATAGGAAATAATTCAATAAATTCACTGTCTGGATTCCCAAGTTTACCAGAGCTTCATAACATTTATTTAGATGGCAATCATATTGAGCCAAATGGTTATCAGCATCTAAAGACTTGCAAAAAGCTTGAAAATATTTATTTAAATAAATTCCAATGTCAATCTTTAAACAATTGGAAATTGGACGATTGGAAATCGATCATTCCATCATTAAAAACAATAAACCTTCATAATTGAAATGTTATATTATATATTTGCTACACATATATTATTTAATATGGATTTATTCATACATATGTTCATCATTCAGGTTTGAATGCTGCTAAGAGCAAGCTTTGCAATATTTTTTAAAAAGCTTTATGTTATTTCAATATATGTATGTAGCTTTGTAGTTTTTAAAATGATTGAATTTTATGCAACAAATGTACTGGTTATTAAAATAAAGCGATCGGTTCTATTTGTATAATTAGGTCAAAAGGTTTTCATTATTTGTCCCAAAGTTTACATTTTATTGTTTATATAATAGTAAATTGAAGTAAGTGTGCAAGTAATTGGAGGAAAATTAATAGGAAAAGTATTTCGAATATCTCAGGAGGATCCGTTTAAATATAATCAAAAACTTTTTAATCCGTACGAATGATCCGACGGAAATTTTCGCTCATTTAATCCTTTAGAATTTGTTTAATCTGGCTCTCGCGAAATTTTTAAATCTCATTACCTTTTATAATTTCAAAGCGTACACTGATCGTTGTTTCGGCTTAAAAACTCATTATTTTACGAATGTAATCTTTGTTAATGCACCTTATGCTGTTAACATAACATCGTACAGTTCTGAAACTTAAGTAATTTATTGACCAATTCGATATTGTAAAAGTGAAATGATTGAATATCAATTGCAATTCTTTTTAAATACCTAATTGGCGAACTAACGTATTTTGTGGAAGACAACGTTTCAAAATAAGTTTGATACTTGTGAAGGATAACGAATTTTGGCTGTAAATACATACATATTTACTTATGTATATAGCGCAGTGCTTCCCAATCTATTTAGTACTGCGACCCACTTTTTAGAACGACAAACTGTCACGACCCACCTACATAGCTTTAATGGACATGAGGAAGGGAGGGGTCATTTATAATTATTATTTTTTTAATACTGTTTTTATACTTAAAAATATCCAGAGATTTATTTATTTTGAATAACGCAGCGGCTGAAGGCAACGCTCGATTCTAATCAATCCATGGAACAAGCAGGGTTCAGGGCCAATTTCAGCACAATGGATCATCTTCAGGTAGTAAGTGAATTGGTTGAGCGCGCGAACGAATATCGCCAACCACTATGTTTAGGTTTCATCGACTATGAGAAGGTGTTTGACTCAGTCAGTCAAACAGCCGTACTGAATGCCCTCCAGAAACAAGGCGTTGCGCAACCGTACGTCAGCCTGCTAGCTGCCATCTACAAAAAGGCAACAGCCTCAGTTCGTCTCTTTGAAGACACGGAGCAATTCGGTATTGAGAAAGGTGTTAGGCAAGGAGACACCATTTCTCCTAAATTATTCAATGCGGTGCTCGAGGACATATTTAGGTCGCTGGAATGGCAAAAAACAGGGGCCAAGATTAACGGAAGACATTTGAGCCATCCAAGATTCGCTGATGACATAGTTATAGTTGCATGTAACTCAGTAGATTTACAAAATAGATTAATAGAATTAAGCAACGAAAGTATGAAAGTAGGCTAAAAAATTAATTTTAATAAAACTAAAATTATGTTTAATGAATTCTGCACGCAAAACGTAGTCACAGTAGATAATCATATTTTAGAGATAGTTGATAGTTATTTATACCTAGGACAATTGGTGAATATGACTGGATGTAAAGAAGAAGAAATAAAACGAAGAATGAAACTAGGGTGGAGTGCTTTTGGAAGAATGAACATAGTTTTTAAATCCAACATTCCGCTATGCTTAAAAAAGAAGGTGTACGACCAATGCGTACTGCCAGTTATGACGTATGGATGTGAAACTTGGACGCTAAATTCAAGAATGCTACGAAAGATCCAGTGCACACAGAGAAGCATGGAAAGATGTATGCTTGGCATAACAAGAAGAGATCGCAAAAGAAATACATGGGTAAGAAGTATGACCAAAGTGGCAGATATAGCAGTGCGGGAAAAAAAAAAGTTGAAGTGGCAATGGGCTGGACACATAGCGAGAAGAATGGATGGCAGATGGACGCGAGAAGTACTGGAATGGTATCCGAGAGGATGTGAAAGAAAGCAAGGTAGACCGAGTGGAAGATGGGCTGATGAATTGAGAAGAATGTGTGGAGTCAAGTGGATGCAGATTGCTCAAGACAGACAAGAATGGAAGAGGATTGGAGAGGCCTTCATCCAGCAGTGGATGGTTAACAGCTGAAAATGATGATGATGATGAATTTAAAATTAACGAAAACAAGCAGCTGGGATAAACCTTGTATTTATTCAGTTGCAATGAGAAAAATTTACTCGCATCAACTAACTCTCTGGATCATCTCATCTTCTGCCCACTGGGACACTTCATCGATTCTGCGTGCAACCGTGTTATTTGAAATCGTATCGACTTCTTATTATATTGCTGGGACCACTGAAGACATGCTAATAAGTATAATAAGTAAAAAATATAAAACTGGCTGTGTTGAAACATTTAATGATATAGTTACTTATACCCTAAAAGATGAAGAATTTAAAGAACAGTTTACTATCGGTTCTTTACGATATTTGTGGAACCTTTCAAGCATCAAGTGCCGATTGTGAACGGGGATTTAGTTTGATTAATGCCATCAAATCACGCAATAAATTAGAGATTAAACATAGATAATTTAATGAGAATCAATATGTACATTAATAGATAAGCAGATTATCCTACATGAAGTATATAAAATTTGGATTAATCTGAAAGAAAGGTGTAAAAAACTATAAAATTTAGGTGGAGCGAAAATTTTTTTTTGAAAATCAAAATACTTGGGCTTGGGTAAGTTGCTCCATGGGTATACAAAACAAACGGTATAATTTTTTTTTTGATATTTTAATTCTTTATACTGCCCCAAAGGGGTAAAAAATTTAGAAAAAATATGTTTTTAGCTAAAAGTGAAAGGTTCATGTGCGGTATTAAAACGCAGATAAAATATTTTTTTTTTTAAAATTTTTGTTGTTTATTTGGTTTAAGACAATGCAAATAAGCAACACACACGTTTAAACTACTAATATTAAAAAAAAAAAACATACTAGAATCCCACAAGAAAAACTTAAAAATAACCTAAATACTAGGAGTAATAATATTTTTTTGTGTTAAAAATAGGCATTATTCTTCATGATTAGAGTGTCGTTTTTATGAAAACATCTTGCCTTAAGGGTCCACAAACGGTAGCAGAGACTTCATACAAGACCACTCCAGCCTAAAGTACATAATAACAGGAATGAATTAGTAATATGTAATAATTTTATCTATTTAGAATAACATTTAAAATACTTAATTTTATAACAGATGATTTTTTAATAATCTATATAATTTTATGTACATACATATGTAGATTAGCAGAAGAAAATGCTTAATTTTATAACACATATTCAAATATGACATATTGAAGTTTGTATAGGGGTAGAAAATTTTCCGCGCATTTGTTGATTTGCCCTGCTCAGCCTTTTGGTTTTCCGCACAGCGACCCTCTCGTTTTAGAGGGAACTTGGTTGCGACCTATGTATAGTTTGGGAACCGCCGATAGAGTGTATGTATATGCTCCCTTGGCGATAAAGCAGAAGCTGCTGTGCTTAAGTGAATATCAGGGCACGCGCCCGGTTATGAATTTTGAATGAACAAGGCGCGACGACGTTAAATAATGGCTGTTTATACGAGCAAGTTTTTCAGTGAACGCAAACAGGCAGGGGTAGGTGAGCCAGTGTGCACGTGCCTTTATTTGTGGGTGGAGACGCGTTAACCCGAATTAAAATGCGTGGGATCGAAAGCTAACAATGTCTATCTACGATATTGAATACTTAAAATATTTCTCGTTTCTTGTATACGCGGATCAAATCCATATCCATAGTTATGCGCAGAATTTGGCGAATCTTCGGCGTTAATAATTGAGCTATTGTTTCGGTTGAGATTGGACGCATTGAACGTCAATAATAGGATGGTGGTGGAACTATATTCTGTCCAACTTGATAAACACCTTAGTCTTGACAGATTTCAGAGTCCTTCTGCGCATAAAAGAGAGCGGCTCAACCAATGAGCTTCGCCACTAGAGCGCGAAAGTTGGTCGCACTATCACCTAGACCGGCTCGGCTGGCAAATTCGTATGTGAAAATTTAAATTGTAATGTAGTCATTTGGAAAATTGAAACAAAATGGTATATACTGTTCTATGTATGTATGTAAATGTTCTATAGTCATACTTTTTTGCCGTTCACTAAATATCCATTTCAAGTTGAAAAATGATCGTTCAACATCAACCTACATAGGTTACGGGTGAAAAGTTAAAACATTGGAAATGTCTTATCGTGTTCACATTTTCATTTACTGAACAATTAATTACTTGAGATTTAAGGAGTTTTGCGATACAATTTAAATAATTATTAAATATTACGAAAAATTTCCCATGCTATCTTGTCAGCCGGTTTCCCCCTTTACTCATAGAGACCTACCAACCAAGAGACCAACTTTCGCGCTCTATTTGTCACCATCTCGGCTTCTTGGAATAAACATTAACGATAACCAATCAAAGTCGCAAATCTCGGACAGCCACAACCCTCTTTTTTTTTTAGCTACGCGAGAAAAAAGTACTTCTTAAGTTGGACAGACTATAGATGTGGATTGGTTGATTTCCCGGTAGGCTGCTATTGTTCAAATTTTGTCCTCAAATCCTGTTTGATATAAATAGAGATTTATCAAACAGTCAATACAAATACGTAAGGGCTCGCTTATCGGTTAATCGTTAATGGAAAACGTGCGCTTTTCCGTACAAAGAGATAAAAGATCAAAAATTTTACGATGCTCAGATATTATAATGAGATTTAAGTAGAAGATACTAATGCTTAACAATTTGATGGTGCAGTTGGTGCTTTTGTATAAAGCCAATTTTGAGAAAACCTCACTAGTTTTTTTCCATGAGCATGTTCAGTTTTCGTATTCATAGCTTGGAATGTGGTGTGCAAGAAACTCTATGCCATGAGCGTGTTTCCGGCTCTCGCCTCCTTCGCCCTCAATTTTCTATTTTTTTGAGTCGAATGCGGATTTTCCGCAAACATAGGGGGAACAGCGCGAATATCGAGACCTGGCGAATATAAAAATGGTGAAAGACCGCAAAAAATCGTGCCTTTTTATTATTATTTTTTATAAAATATTTTTAAAGATATTGAATCGAACGTGCATGCAGATTCGGTGGGGAGTTTTGGTCTACAGTGTTTGTTTTTTGGAGTGTGACATTTGACGTGGGCATAATTTTAGGTTTTGACGTGACGCGTTCGGCATTTATAATTCACGTTTGCTCCTCGGGGCGTGTCTTTTGTGATAACACTGTTATCGGATGTACAGACAAATCAAGAGGTTCATTGTATAATATTAGCTTTGCCGGCGAATAAAACAAACGTGACCTCTTATGTCAAAATCGTTCTTAGATCTTGGTTAGTGCGGTTGACGGCAATGGTGTACAATCGACAATATGTAGATATACATATGTATGTAATTTATTTTAATAATACGTATCTTTAACGTAAAGTTACTACGAGTGATAGGATAGAATTACGTTTTCATATACTCGAAGCTGTATACTTAAAATTTTGGTGCTATATTTTAGGATCTAAAAAGGCTTTGTTAATTTTCCGTACCTACTACGAGAGGCAGGATTAACCAGTTTAATGCTACTATAATGAAGACTATGATAGTATCTAAAACATTTTTCCTTAAAAATCGTAAAAAGGAAGATTTTCAATAGAAATACAACGGTGTAAAATAAAAGATGAAAATGAGAGGAAAAAATATTGGAATAAGGAAGAGAGTAATATGATTGAGAGTTCCCGGGAGATTTTTATAGCCAGAATTGAATCCGATGTTACGACATTGGCGGGGGATGAAGTGGGCAACAGTCATTTAATTTCGGCAAGGTATTCTCACATTGCCACAATGCTTTTAGTCGGTATATATCCGCCATTTTGTACTTGGAAGTTTCGGGTGTGAAAATCGCCGTTCAATATGGCGCCGATTACAACAAAAGCAAACCCAAAGTGATGAGCATAAATAATGACGTTCCTAATCCGAGTTTGAGACATAGAGGACCCGAACGGCCACTAAAGCCTCCGGCAACTACATTATGCAGGACCTCTGATCGTCTCTAATCGATCGGGCGGTTCTCATGTTGCTCCTTTCTTACCCCTCTCGTTGGGTCTTATTTAATTACTGTTGCATTAAACTTGAATTCATTTCATACAGTGTGCTTTTCATAATATTGGAGAATCTCCTGTGAAATTTAGTCTTGGATACGATCAGTGCATATATGTACATAGGTATATTCGTGTCATGAAGCACCCACATTAACGCAGGCTGGTGCTAAGAATTTAGCAGCAATAGAGCGAACGTATAGTTTTAATATTTTAATTCAATATTGGGTACTTGAATAATTTAATAATAGCAGTTATGCGAAATTTCGTAAATGAAAATCTTTTTTTACATACATATTATATATAGATTGTATAATATGTACGTATGTATGTATGTATAAGCTATGTATGCACGTGTATCGAACATGGCACGATTTTGTCTTTTGTCATTTGGTTAAAATTTAAGTAGGTACTATATTTTTGCATGAAAGAATTTCGTAATGATAAAATATGTTTTATAAGAGGGAAAAGGTCAAAGTCAAAAAGGTAGGAGAGGAAGGGTCAAATTCGACAGATAAAAGGAAAAAAAAATGCCAAAGTTCAGGCAAATCTTTGAAATCAAGTGAATATATTTAAAAAATCGTAAAACCTTTTAAAATTTTAGACGGAGGTAGAACGAAATGTAGAGGGGGAAAAAAAGGATCGAAACAACAATATCAATAGTGCGTGGGCCCGTTTCAATATGAGTTCTACATATGTATAATTTCGTTATAAATAACTAAAGTGTGTGTCTTATATGCCGAAAGGATTTGGATTAAGTGCTTCCTATACGTTTTACAAGTAATCGTGTAAGTACATATAAACCGACTATTTTGACCCCCATAATGCGCACTAAAGCGAACTACGGAAGATATGTATATACCGGATAGAAATTGCAACCGGGATATCTTCCATCGAACTTTCCACTTTCGTATGAGCAGTTCGGACATTTGAAAGGTTTACCAATCTCTTTTATGTCTGAAAGGATTCATTCAGCTCTCGTAGATTAATATCATCAACTAATTCATTGGAATTAGAACCACACATTATGGTCACGTGTGGTTTTGTTCCGACAAAAGAGGCACAACAACCATGCTGCGGTTGAGCAATTCTCCCTTTTAGCGTAATTATTTAAAACAATCATTGTAATTGAGCGGAGGTGGAGCGCGCTAGCTCGCGGATTACATCAGTTTCGGCGGCAAAGCGCCATAATGGTAATTAAAGATCTTAATGTCTAACCCGCAGCACGGGTTCCGCACGCGGACCCTAAAGGGTTAAACTGAAAAATAAAGCCTTTTCAAATTGTGCGGGATTAAGCCGACAGTGGAGACAAATTAAACGTCCGACTGAACCGGATACCACGGCTAAAATGCACGCTGGGATTTAACTGGTTTTAGAGCGACCCGGATCGATGTGTTCAAATTCGACCGACTTGATGAAACAACCGAGCTTCGACGACTTACATAGCTGTAACCCTCGCGTACCGTCAGCTTTGCAGATTCTTTACTTTAATGTGAATTGTGCTAAAAATTCGATCATCTAAGTATATCTGTTGAACAAATTCAAAATGTCTCCTTTTTTTCAATGGTGCATCATATGCAATTGAAATTAAGCATACGCTATGAATGTTTCACAGAAAACGCTTTGAGTCGAGTATATTCTTTCGAGGAAGGACCTATTGCGCAAAAGATAAGATGGCTTACAACGTCGTTTGAACCGTGGGCAAAAAATATGCTGAAGCCGGCTCAATCTTTTTTCACCGTAATATATTACCCGAGGAGCGGCATTAATAATGCTTACGCAGTGAAAGAGTGGGAGAGGGGGTGTGGAGAAAAAAGTCTTAAAAATCCATTAAATCGTGGTGGAATCGTGGTGGCGTGTTATTGTGACGAAAGATTGATACCCTGACGCCAAATCGCGATCAGTCGATACCTTTTGGATCGACTATTTTGCTTGAAAACATTTTAACACTGTAAATCGTTATACGGCTATACTGTTGCGGCAGAGTTATTTTAAATTTATGTATTACTGGAGCACGGAATCTGATTCACATGAAATCGGAGACTTAAAAGGTAACAAAGGAATATTAAAGTCGTTACTGAAACGGTGAAAATGCTAAAATGGCAATGGATAATGGGAAATTCTGAACTGGCACCCTAGAGAGTACAAAACACAGTGGAAGAAGGCATACGTGAGATGGGTTGACGTGATCGGTACCGCATGCATAGTTACATGAACGTGACTTGTTCAGGACGGGAAGAAGTTGAAACGGACCTTAATAATAATATACATAATTGTATTTTTAAGGTATTGAAATCTAGAAGCAATTTGTTACGCTGAACAAAATTCTCGAATTGAATTTCTCACCATCTGAAATACAATTTTCCACTCCTACCCAAGCGTTTCGTTGCAATGAAAGCGCAATTAAATAATACGTTTGCAATTTATCACGGAAATGCTCGAGCATTAACGCAAAATTTTAAACAAATTCTCGAAATATCTCGCACCGAAAGCGAGAACAATAATCATAATGAAAGTAAATGTCATATAAAGTATGCGCAATCGTTAAAAAAATTTATCGTCTCGTTGCTTATTTCAACGAATTCAAGGGTTATGTTTATACCCAAGTACTAAAAATCGTTGTTACACATTCCAATGCAGAAAATGGTATTAAAATAGTTTATAATTGATATAAATTGTTACATAAATACACAGACAGTTTAATTTATTTTATAAGAAGAATAATTTCCATTACGGATAGTTCTGGTGTATTAAGTTTTATATTTAGCTTGTGCTACATTGAAATTTTAGCGGTAACATCAATTGTTTTTAAACACAAACGATTACGCAGTACACTTATGCTTGAAAAAAAAAAAATTGATTAAATAAGCCTTAACTGGCATAAAATCAAATTATACAAAACACACCCACACATCTTTCGGGAGAGCGAATTGGAAAAATGGTTAAAGTCTACTTTTAACTCAATATAGGAGACTTCGCTGAGCGAATAGACAAAGCCCGAAGAGATCAGATAAAGGGCTACCTCTTTCGTTTGATGGGCAAAATGAATTAAGTTCCGGTTTATTTGTCGATGCCCACGGGCTTGGGCTACCTTATTTACAACATAAAGCAGTGGCGGCGCCAACAGCAATCAGCTTGTTTGCGTTGTTCTGCAACCTCTCCAATTTGATTTCGGTCAAATATTTTATACTAGAGAGCCGCGACGTGGGAGCGAGATCAAAGTTTGCATTTAAAATTTGATACGATTTTCGCAAGACTCCGATGTGACTTCGGTTAATTGTAAAATCGTTTACGCGTAGATGTCAAAGTTTGCGGTCCGTCGGTGTTTTTTCGGCCGTTTCGTCTTTATGAGATTTTTAATCTTATTTCTTGTTTTTTTCTTTGTGTCGAAAGAGGCACATAAAAGTATGCTTTATTAGATGGAAAAATATTTCGTACCTTTTATGGCAGCTTTAATTTTCCACTTCAGAGATGATGAAAGATACCGGTGCGTGTTTGCTACCTCTCGCTCTCCACTTGTTTTCTTTCGACGGTTATATTATAATATATGTATGTATGTATATTTTTTAATGCAAACGATACATGTGATAAAGGTCTAAAAATTTTAAACATTTTAATATAATACCGTTTCCCAAGAAAGAGCTCGTAAGATCATTTCGAAGAAACAACGAGCGAAGCGGACAATTTTATTTTCATTGTTGTCGTAAAGATAAGGAAAGAGAATTAAAATCATAATAATTATTTTAATTTAACGGAATTTCTTAACATACATTAGAAAAATTAAAATTAAATGAAAATAAGAAGGGCGGGGAAATGAGAAGCGGGAGAAAGAGCATTGTTATCATATAGGATTATATGCTTAAGGGAGCATTATCTCAAGCTGTATATCGCAAAACACGATTATTCCGCGAAAAATTGGACACTCTCTAGTATGCTTGTTGAAACACATTCATTATGAGTATGTTACTGCAATTATTATTAACGTTTAACATTTAGTTTACTATAATCATCATCAAAAAATCTCTTTAAATTTACACTTATTTAATTAAATTCATTCTTCTTGTGTGTCGAAATGTTTTGAAAAAAAAAATTACAAATTCAAAAATAATTGCCCTAGGTCACTCAAAGGACTAAATCCACCGCTGTTCGTTACGATTATTTGAAAGTCTAAATTGGTGACGCAAATTGAAAAACTTTGTGAATAATACCATAAAAAATTCGGGTGTGGCCAACCCATATATCCATATATTCGAGGAATACAAAGAGTAACGAAATTAATTTTTTAAGTACGTAAGTAAACAAAACGCATATACACCACCACACGAACTAACATACATACCTATACATACATAAATATCATGAAATCACTGTGTTGAGTGCGGGCGCGTATGTAAAATATGATCTTCGGCATATATTCAAATAGGAAAAACTGCCACTTTCGGTAGTCAGATGTTGACCAAAATCACAGTATCTCTTACAGCTAACGTAAAAACTATAGATATGAAATTTCGACTTGATCGCTGGGGCAGTTTCGGAAATATTCTGTGGTAAACTTTTCGACAAAAAAAAACCCCTACTTCCGGTTGACTGATTTTAATGATTTATTTTTTCATAACTAGCAATTTCTCCCAGGAGTACACAATTACAATATTGTCACGATACTACATATTTAAAAGGCCGAAAAAAATTAAAAACAAATCGTTCAAGATTAAACTGCCACTTCTGCAAGAGAGATTTTGACAAAAATCACAGTATCTCTTACGACTTACGTGAAAACTATATGTAGATATGAAATTTCAACAAAATCGCCGGTGCAGTTTCGGAAATATTCTGTGGTAACAGAATTTTTGAATTTTCTACACGAAAAAAACCCTACTTCCGGTTGACTGATGTTGACCAAATTCCTTATGTCTTTTACACCTTGCGTGAAAATAATAGATATGAAATTTCAGCTTGATAGACTTGTTTCGGAGAAAACACACAGACAAACACAGTACACAGACATACAGACATTTTCCAAAAATCATGAAAACGTGATCGGGGGATGATACTTGATACAAATCAGTCAAAATCTCGAGGTCGAATTTTCGCATGATCACAATACTTTATCCGATTAGGATAAAGAAAAAATATGTGTGCTATATGTATGTACATATGTAGGTACAGACATAATCAGTAAATTTATATAGTACTGAAAGTCATTACAAAGACCAGTAGTAATATGAACAATGAGAATTCTGCACCTGATCTGATCTAAATACATATGTACATAGATATGTATGTGGATAGAATCTTCATTTTACACCGACTTTGTACAATGAACATAACAAATTCCATTCACAATTAATGCCAATTGAATCAAAGCACCTATCGGTGGGTATACCACATCTTCGTCATTATAACATAATACATATTTAACTGTTATTAATACCACTAAAGCATGATTATTGCGTCGACCGGAAGCCGATCTGTCCCCGTTCAAACGGAGCACGTGCCTTTTGGGGGATAATACGAAAACGAACCGGATAATTGGGATGAATCCGATCAACCGCGGCTGGATCAGCACTAGTGCACACACACTCGCGCCTAATTGAAGCGTGCGGTTTCTTTAACACTTTCGTCACGGTCGGGGGTCTTTTGAGACCGCATAGTCGATTTTACATCTCAATTAGTAAATATATTCATCGAAAAGACTCCACCTCACTAGATATTCAATAGATCGTAAACATTAATGGTATGAATATTTCAATAAAATGTCGATAGTGCGATCGAACGTACGATGAGATTCTCTGTGTGTCACTATGGGAATGGTACGCGAAGTATGTAATATGACAAGACATTAAGGCAAATCAGGTAAACCATTTTTTACGTGAGTGGAATTTTCGCGGAAGCTGCTGGCGCTTATCTGAATTTTATTATTTAAAATATTTTTTCAGACAAAAATTGAAATTCCCCAACAATATTAAAACAAATAAATTAAAGCTTGACTGCTAGATAATCGCTAAGGGGGGTGGGATTTTCGTTGATATATTATATGACAGACAGTATTCTAGGAAAATGTATCATTTTACAATTTGATAAAACGAATTTTTTCCATATTTATTCTTGCGCTCGGTGAATTTAAACAGATCTGTGACGGTATAATATATTTCTCATATATCACACGAACAACTGTACCTTCGATTATCATAAATTTTCTGACCGAAATATCTGTCAGTTACAATCCATCCCATATATATAATATTTTATCTTAGATTTAGCTTTGGCATATCGCTCGGTGACGATTGGATATCGCTTTTCCAGAATAAAATAGATAAATACAAAAACTAATGATTTAATTTAAGTCGAAATATAAAACTATACATAACCAATGTACATTCATATAAAACGAATGAATATAGGTATATTAAACATTTCTGAAAGTTGCCATGAGAAAGAAAAACATCGATGAGTTCGTATCGAGATGGTGAATATTTTGAACAACATTTTACTTTGCATTGTTATCGTTTTTAGTGTCTGATCACTTCATTGACTTGTCAACGATACGTTTCTTATTAAGTGGATCCTTTGCAAAGTTCGACGTACGTAATAGGATTACTTTCGCAATATCGACATACTTTTACATCGGTCATTAGATACGTAGGTACGGTACCGTGATATTTCACCGAATTGGGTTGTTTCTAATACAGTCCCATAAAAAGGTGAAAGATAGCACACTATCTGATGAAGATAACCGTCCGAAAAATAGGACAGGAAATTAAAAGGGAAGATCCCTTGGCGGAGGATGTGTCGTGGCCCCTTTAGTCCCGAGGTCCCCGAGTATGTGAAGGCACGTGGGACTAAGGCCCGTCCCGTGGACACAGGATCAATATCCTGCCCGAGTCGATCTCCTTTGTCCCATGCTCATTCTTATCGCATTGCATGTCAAATGTTTCGAGACACTTTATCGCAAAGGGACTCTATTGACATATTAAGTGTATGAAAATACCTGTATGTACAACTGTTTAGTTGAGATACTCGACGTTCTCTATTGTATTATATGTACATATATTACAATATATGTAGGATCTGCTCACTACTAACGAAAAAAGTTTGAGGACACAAATATGAATGTATGTACCTATGTACATACATATAGGTATGTAGGTAGGTACCATGCAACATAAGGTGTGATCAAAAAGTTGCAGATTAATTGGATTTATAAAATGAAACGATCCTGTTATCACACCTTTCATGCAATTTGCACGATAAGAATTTTAGAAAATTAACATGTGAAAAATTATATTGTCTAAGAAATTTTGTAATCATAACTGATTTTCAAAAGTTGTTAACAAAAGATATGTAGTGTCTGATTAATTTTTAAAATATTTTTGATTAAATGTATACATATTTACCTACTGAGAGACATACATACAACGTATAGTATAATAGTATGTTGAATTCTTGCGTAGAAAATGTGTGAAAAACATAAACGCGTCCTCGTATGAAGCGGTTCATTTTTTATGAGAACGCTGTTGCGTAAAATAATGTCGACGCGAAATTGTTTCTCAAAAAAAAGTGAAAAAAAAAAAAAAAGTGCCAGAACGTATGCAAAAATATGTGTTTCGTTTAGGTCGAAAAGAAACGTCAGCTGCGGTTGACAAGTGAACTAACGCGGCGACCCTCATTCCTTTGACGGAAACAAACAATTTGAAATATTTTTTGAAAGGACCTCGTTAACACGCATACGTATTCGTTGACACAAAGTGTGAACCATAAATAGGCAAAATAATTCAACGCGATTTGAGGAAACGACTTCGTCCGTTCGACTTGGAGTTCTTTTTGCGCGAAATAAGTTTTCTCAATTTTAATTTGAAAAGTTACGTTTCGGCGTACGAATTTGTGCGCTGAAGAGCGAGATGGAAATTGTATACCTACATATATTGTATGTTGATATGGAATATTAAGACAGTACACACTTATCACAAGGGCTCTACCAAACAAAAGGACGAAGAAAAACAAACAGGGACCACGTTAACATATACCTACATATATGTACATACATACATACACATTTTACGCATATTTTTGCCCAAAAACAAAATATCGCATTCACATGAATGTTATTGTTTTTCTTGTGCCCTATTTCGTTTTTAGCTTCAAGTAGCTGCCTACCAGATTTTATAAAGTGAATCTGAAAAAATCTGGAGCAGCCAACGAGCTACTTCATTCGAAACGTATCGCAGAAACAGAGAAAGTCAGTAGAATATTTTTATCAATATATGTAAATATTTATCAAATACTATATACATATGTACAATTCAGATACTTTAAATTTATTTATTTAAAAAGCAGGTTATATTATATAAATTTTTAATTTTTTAATTAAATATAGTGTTTATTAAACCGAGCTTTAATTATGAATTTTCAACACGGTACGGTAAGTTGTCTCCGAAAATACTCAGTCAAAAACACACGCTTATAACAAAGTAAACTGGCACTTCCACTCGTTAAAGCGTAAAGGCTTTCATTTAAGGATCAACTTGTCACACATTGTACGTATGTATCGGTATGATCAAAAAGTGTCCGAAGCTCTATATATGTATGTATATGTTACAGCGAAAGCATATTTCAAGTGAAAATATATTTTCACTGGTATAAATATATTTTCACCAATTCAGGCAGTAAAAATGTATCAAACGACGAATTTACAGTTTCACTTCTCAGTATCGGTGAAAGTATATTAAAGTAAGCGTATGTGTTTGTGACTTGTAGTTGTTGGCCTAAGTCGATGATGTGTCATTCTACAAGTGTGCTTTGAACGAAACGGTGGGCATTTGGAGAAACCATAACTACTGTTGGTGAGCATAAATTTGCCTCTCGCTCAGACGTATTGCTTTGTCCCTCCCCTCGGAAAACATTTCGAAATACGACCACTGGTATGATAGCAGTGGCGAGTGGCGCTGCTATCGCCCGCCCAAAATGATACACAACAGTCATCTGTCATTCTACACATAACCTCGCAAACCTCCTCTCTGCGTTATTTTTGCTATTATATCGTCTCATTTCTACATCGTCATATTTGCCCAGAACATCTATTTATGAACACTAAAAAGAGCACTAACATTTTTTTATGTCATTGTTTCCATATTAGTAACCACCATTGATTATTTATTTTTTTAGCTTTGTATGTAAGCATGTACAAACTCGCATATTGCGCACATGAGATTCACAAGTAATTTTTGTTTTGATTCACATGTACTATCTACATTATGTTATGTGAGACATCAGCTTCTCATGTTCCCAGTATTTATTTTATCACAATCAATCCCATTTGAGTATCATTTTGATAGTTCATTAATACATGATATACCTAATTTATCTTTGTTCAAGTTTACATAATATGTACATATTATAAAATTGAAATCATATTTTATTAAATTTATTGTGAGAGGAATGGATGTATGTGAATATAATTTAAGGAATAAAAATAATTTAATTATAAAAAATGTTAAAATAAATAGAAATAGGAGAAACATCTTGTACAGAGGTGTTTTGAAGTACATATAATAGACTGCCGGATGGAATTAGAAGTTCTAAAACTATTGAAAAATTCCTGGCAATCTTAAAAAAACATCTCTGTACAGGTGCTTAGTTAAGGACTATAATTAATTAGCTTAAGCTACTTATTATATAAATAAATAAATAAATTGTTATAAAAGCGACAAAGACTCATTGTAAACTATGTATAATTGGTACTAACCAGTAAAAGTCTACGCTTGAACACGGGCACGGCACGATAAGAAGAAGCGACAAAATAACTAGGATTGAATATTTCAGCACATTATATGATTCGATTGGTCATTTCACAACTGTCAAATTTAGTTAAATTTTAAATTTAAATTAATTAAATAATTAATTAATTAATTAATTAATTAAATTATTTAAATTTAATTAAATGACAGTTCGGAAACGAATATAATTTCACCAGTGAGTATCCGTTAAAATATATTTTCACCAGTAGAAATATGTATACATATCTACTGGTGAAAATGTGCTTGAATATGATTTCACCGAAACGCCAGTGAAATTATATGTTCACTTGAAATATGCTTTCGCTGTAACACATGTATGTTTTTCAGGTCAGTCAAATGTCATGAACGATTGCAAATGTTTATTGTATTTTCCAACATACATACATACATACATACATACATACATATACATACCTGGCGTGTTTTATAAATGTAATTCCTGTAGAGATTCGCACGTAGGTATAAAGGATCAGTTTTCAATTAAGGCAACGTTACACCGTCCCTTATTTTTGCGAAGTGGGAAAGTATTTTTTTAATCTGAGTCCGGTTCGCTGTTTGCCCACCTTTGATATCCAGCTTAATTGATGTAAGGATCGCTTTTGTGGGGACGCGGCAACCGAGCGAACAAAGCTTTGACAAATGGACAAAAATCCTGGATGAAAAACCCCCTGTGACTCGAATAGGTGAAAACTTTTCCATTTGACATCGGCCGCACACGCGCACGTGCACGGGAAAACGTTACAAAAATAGTGTAAAGGGAGGCTGTGGAAAACTGAGGAATTTTCAAGGGACGCGCAATGAAAAGGATCACTAGAATTGTACACTTGCACGTTTCATTATTGCAAACCTTTCATTATTTACACGTGGATTAGCTTTTTGTATAGTTTTACACCTCACGAAGTCTTTCTCGCATTTGAGTTACATACATACATACATACTCGTATGTACGTACATATACAATGTAAATACATACATAAGTACATATGTACATACATATGTATATACATTAAGATATGTATGTTTTATTATTTATGAAATTATTTAATTCAATCTTATTTGATTATATTTAATATTTATATCAATTATGTTTAATTTCATGTTATTGTTTAAGTTAATTTGATTTCATTATATTTTGCTAATATGTATGTAAATAGTAGATATGTAATTTTATTCATATATGTACCTATGTATATGTAATTATAATCTATTAACTCTTTGAGCTAAATTCCAGATCCAGTGTACACAGAGAAGCATGGAAAGATGTATGCTCGGTATAACGAGAAGAGATCGTAAGAGGAATACATTGGTAAGAAGCATGACCCAGGTGGCAGGATATAGCGGAACGTGTGAAAAAATTGAAGGGGGAATGGGCTGGACACATAGCTAGAAGAATGGATGGCAGATGGACGCGAGAAATACTGGAACGGTATCCGAGAGGATGTGAAAGAAAGCAAGGTAGAGTGAGTGGACGATGGGCTGATGAATTGAGAAGAATGTGTGGAGTCAACTGGATGCAGATTGCTCAAGACAGACAGGAATGGAAGAGGATTGGAGAGGCCTTCATCCAGCAGTGGATGGTGAACGGCTGAAAATGATCTCTTTGAACTCGGAATTTATTAAGTTTTTTTTTTCCACATGTCTCGCCATAGTGACGAATTGGGGCAATCTGTCATGTCACTATGGTATAATTTGTAAAATTAAATAAAATTTACTATTTAGATCTAGGTAATTATTATTAACACCACCTATTAGTTTTAATATCTAAAGAGTTTGAAAAGTGTGTGTACATATGTATATACATACAATATTGTGTATTCTACACACGTCTCTCACTACACTCGTAAATATTTTAGTATTCAAAATTAAAATATCCATTCGACAGATTGCATTAACGAGCGTTCAATGAAAGTCGAATTATGCATCGATACCAACAGATAGACAGATACCGAACGCACTTAAATTATAAACCTACATACATATATCGCCATTTTGTTTTTTTTTTTAAAAAACGGGAATAAATAAAAACGTAACCGTAACCCGTTTAAAACTAAATTCATTCGCTCTTTTCTTTTTTAGGTCAAAAAGCAGGGTTTTATGTAGCACCCGAATATGTCCTTTTGAATTTTCGTGCGTGCCGCCAGCGGCCCCTGTGAAAATTTAACGAGCCGTGGTCGGAACACGGCGCGGTCCAAACCTTGTTTTTAGGATATCCTTGGAAAAAAAAACAAAACGAAAATATGGATATAAAATTTACGATATTTCCTTTTCGGGACCGTTGGGAAAGGGGGGGGGGAGGTCCTCTTTTACGATTGTGCGCCATTATTGAAAAGGAATTTTTCAATTTGCCGCGCGATTTGGCAGCACTGCGACGCGTCTCGTTAGTAACGCCGGCGCCAATCATAAACCGACATACCAGGGGTGTTGGCAAGAGGTTCGCGGCCCGATGGAGGTCCCAGCATTCGGAGACTCTGGCGTCATTTTACGACCCTATAAAAAAACGGTCGTGTTCCGAATCGCCGCTCAAAAATTGCCACAATGGCACTGAAAGCGAATTGTACAGTTGCGTGATGTGAATACATATAGGTATATGGCACAATTAATCGATACTGAAAAATACAAAAAAAAAAAAAAAAAATCACCTCAATGCGAACAGTGTAAGCTTTCATGCATAATTTACAATCATCACAAATTAACGATATGAGCCGTTCATTGTTAAAACTGTCTATAACGTGTTTTTGCAAAAAATGAGAAAAAACATCTTTCGGTTGTTTCGAACGGTTCGTGATAAAATAGTCTGTAAATTAATTGTCGAAAAACCACAAGAATGTTTAGTATTACATAGTATCAAATTTGTCTATGATTGAACATATAGACGAAACTTTTTCAAAACGTTTTTTTTTGTTGTGATTTCTGCGTTCAAAAAGACGATATACATACATAGACTGTTTTAAAAATAGATTTTATATTATGTAGATTTATTAAGCCAGGCGATAGCTGGTTAAAGCCTTAATTTCTTGAGCGAAGGTCCGAGATTCGATCCCATGTGTCGAAGTGATTTTCTCGACAGTGACCTTAATTATCGTCACTGGCAAGATCTGAATCGAAATCCAGATGGCCCGTCTCGTGTTAGAATTTGCCAATTTATCTAACAGAGTCTTGAGAAGGTTCCAGCTAAATTTGGCACATTATTCTTATGTTAACCTGTTATTGGGTCTGAATCCTCGTGTTCTTAGATTGGTTAACTTTAGCAAAGAAAACAACTTATGTAAAAAAAAAAAAATCATTTCAATGTGAACAGTGAAAGATTTCATGCGTAATTTAATCATGACAAATTTTTTTTCATCTACATTTTCAGCTCCTTGTGATAGTATTTGAAAACAAACCCAATAAATTAAAATAATAACCGAATTAAAAGAAATAACTTTTAAAAATTGTATTTCTCAAGAGCGTGATTTCGCAAGTACGCTCCGCTTCTTCATTATATGTATGTACATCTATTGATTCCTGTTGAACGAAATTATACACAAAATTATATACATATTTCACACAATGTAAACAGTTTGCGTGAAAACTTTCATGTACATAAGTAGTTTACTAACACAATTTTACAAGTCTAATAATTGTAAAATATTCGATCTTTAAACTTCTGCGGCGTAATAGAGAAACTTCGTCGAGAAACTTAGCACACTACCTACTAATATGTACAATGGACTAAAACGCAAAGGCATTCGCACAACGAACAAGCCATGTAAGATGTGTAGTAAACAAACAAGCGAACACAGTCGACTAATTCATCCAGTACACTTAACATGCACTTGCTTAACTTAAATTGTTGCCAAGACGTTGATTAAATCACGTAACATGCACTTTGTCAGGATACAACCGCTGCCGCAGTAGAATTGAATTACTCGCTTTCGATTAATTTTAGATGGTGAATCGAGTTACGAAAGACCGATAGTGAAACAGCAGTAATTAAAACAATCTGTCTTTTTTGGCGACAGGTGAAGCTTTCATTTTCCTACATTACACTCATAGCGCATTCGATTATAGAGATATTCTGCTTGCAAGAAGTCCGTTTGAATACTTTGGCAAACTAATTACTCATGATGCCCTCATTAATAAATTTGGACAAGGTATGCATAAGTGTAAATACATATGTATACACTACTTTTTGTATATTTACACTTATATGCTTGAAATTGAACAACGCAATTTAATTTTGTTGAAAATGTAGCGAATGCGCTGTCGGGTTTCAAATAGTGTAAATTGAGAAATTATGAGCTTTGTTTCTCTTTATGTATGTACATAGGTAGGTATATATTATACATATTTTATTTGGAAAAAAATTAAAACTGCGTAGGCGAAAAATCGTATATACCTTTAGCTTTCAATATATTATTTATGGTTTAATATTTTCGCGATATATGTACATACATACATATAACGATTCGCATATCACCGTTGATTTACGATGACGATATTATTACGAAAATGAAAATGCGCTCATGTGTGTGTGTATGAACGAAGTACACATACAATAATAACTAATTTTGTTAAAGAAAAACAAGTGATTAAGTAACGAATGTTATTCGTTGTTTTTATATTATACACAGTCAATTTTTTTTTATAAACGACAAGTTAAAGTCATTACTTAAAAATAAGCAATATGATAAAACATATTCTTTTTTTTTAATGTGAAAATTAGTACGTGTCTTTTAAAATGACATGGTCTCTTCTCGAATAAAACAATTTCAAAAGTGTCGAGTTTTCACACTATCTCGTCTTGTACGTACGCTATGAAATATCGACTTTGTTCAGATAAGCGTTTGAATTTCGGAATGTAAGAATTGGAAAATGCTGAGCCGTTTAGGAGTTTTCCGTTATCTGTTTGAGGGTGCTCTCGTGTCCACTTGACCGACGAGCTAACGAAACCAGCATCCGCACTCGAAAGCTTTCCACAGACTCAAACAGACCCAAAGCGACCCCAGTCCTCGGAGAGAGATTTTCGGAAACGTTTTGTGGATGTGACACACATTATCATATTTGACGAGGCATAAAATAAAATGCCGAACACATCGAGTGCGTGAAGCGAGCGCGCTTCAAAAAAAAATAAAATAAAATCAGAAAAAGTCACTAGCTACCTAACATCGCTCAATATGACTCACGTGTGTACTAGTAAGGCTAACTAATATTCATATTATATTTAAAAAAATGATGATTTATTTCAATTGAAACTTTTAAATATAAATATAAATATAAATTTTACTTTTTTATGTTTAAATTTGAATGGAAATTTTCACAGAAGTTAAAGCGACCGAGAATCGTAGCATTATCATAATGAAGTTTCCATTCGCTCAGATTCGTTCTGCGGTTCCACACGGCGCGCTATGAGTTTTCCACACTCTGGAAAATTTCTCAGTATTTCAAATTATAAGTTTTGGCTAATTACATATGAAAGTTTAGTTCAATAGTGAAACGATTCCACCTGAAGTCAAATCCCGGAAAATTGACGCCAATGCTCGCTTCCAAATCAACTTATTCCACATACGAATATTAATACGATGTGGTTCCAGAATGGTTTTGGTTCATCATTATCATTTTCAGCCGTTCACCATCCACTGCTGGATGAAGGCCTCTCCAATCCTCTTCCATTCCTGACCGTCTTGGGCAATCTGCATCCACTTGACCTCACACATTCTTCTCAATTCATCAGCCCATATTTCACTTGCTCTACCTTGCTTTCTTTGACATCCTCTCGGATACCATTCCAGTATTTCTCGCGTCCATCTGCCATCCATTCTTCTCGCTATGTGTCCAGCTCATTGCCACTTCAACTTTTTCACACGTAGGTACTGCTATATCTGCCACTTTGGTCATACTTTTTACCCATTATTCCTCTTACGATCTCTTCTTGTTATACCAAGCATACATCTTTCCATGCTTCTCTGTGTGCACTGGATCTTACTAAGCATTCTTGAATTTAGCGTCCAATTTTCACATCCATACGTCATAACCGGCAGTACGCATTGGTCGTATGCCTTCTTTTTTAAGCATAGCGGAATGTTGAATTTAAAAACTATGTTCATTCTTCCAAAAGCACTCCATCCTAGTTTCATTTTTCGTTTTATTTCTTCTTCTTTACATGGTTTTGGTTATAAAAGTTTATTTAAGACATGGAAAATGTTACTCGGGTTATACAACCACTATCTACATACATACATATATCTACGTATATGTATATGTATATAGCACGTGACTTTTTGTAATAAGATGCTTTTTTCGATGTAAAATGTATATTATATATGTAGAATTATCAAAAGTATGTAATCTTTCAACTGTCTAGATTCTAGAATATATGAAAGAAATCTAGTTTACAGATTGTTTATGTGCGAATGTGTGTTTGTTGTTGTATAAAGGGTACGGTACAGCAGGTAATGGATTATATTCAACGAAGTAGGAAATCCCACAACCTTAATCGCTCGAGTAAACTAAGCACATTTTCCGAGAAAATGCTGTCTCTAGTGCGGTGTAAAAGAAAAAGAATATTATTATTGCTGAACACTTTATTTTCAATTACAAATAAACTGCGAGCCGTTTCATTTCCCGTTCGTCCTGGCCACCTCCCAGGATGAGGGTCGTTATAATTTTTGCTCGCTCCGTTTGCTCACAATTACAAACACAAATTTAAATTATTCAATCGACACAACGAACCGAGAAAAGCTGTCAAAATACTCCCTTTATGTGAAAATAATTGAATCTTGTGAAGCAGCGTTTACCAAAAATCCCTCGACACATTTTCATTAATCAAGTTTTTGAGCCAAACAAAAAAGTTCAAGGGAGTCATTAAAAATGCGGTTTCGCTATAATTACAAAAAGTTAATCTGTGTACAAATTTCATTTGAAAAATAAATAAGCCTAGTATACGTAAATAAATACCAAAATAGCCTTTCAAAAATAAATTGATCAAAAATTGATTAACTTCAATGATTAAATTTAATTTAACAAGGTTTTCTTAGAACTACATACATACATATGTATGTATGTACATATATACTGGCCTAAAGTTTAATTTATGTACAATGTTTTTCACTTTGGAAGTACATATCTTTTCTAAAAAATCCAATTCTCGATAGTTGAAATATAAACGTCAAATTTAAATGACTAACGGTGGAATAAGAAGAGGATCACTCTTAATCAATATTAACGGACACTTACTGAGGCAAAAATAAATTTAAGTAAAATTGTATTAAGTGAAAACCGTAAAAAAAACCAAATTATTCAAATTAGACGATTTTCATTCATAATGTTAAACGCTAGTTGATAATTTCGATAAATGTAATATTTCGTTAACGAGCCATTTACTTTTCGAATTGACTTGGCAGTTGGCAGATTATCAAAATTACGTAGTCTACTCGTTTCGAGACCGTTCCATTCGACTCGATAAATTTCGTGAATATTTTACAAGAGAAAATTGATTTAAGCCAGGTGTATGTATACGTATGTATGTATGTACGTTCATTTGGATATTTATATGTATGTATGTATGTATATCGGTGTACTTATACACACGGGTATATAATATCGAGGACGAGGGTTGCGAATACAACAATTAAGGATGTCACTCGAACCGGGTATACCGTGTCAAAGATATACAAGACCTGACTCATATCACACACCAGTTGACCACACCGTAGTGGTTTTGTTATAATATTTGCGGTTTAATAATTTGTACACTATGTCGAAGAGAATAGGGCATCTTTAGAACCGTCTCAAAACCCAAGACAAAATCCAATGAATTTTTAGACCATATTGGAAATCGAACCACGAACTTTTGTTCATGATTAAAATTAATAGTCTACCGAAGTGGTTATTAAGCTGTTAGTCGCGAGCCGAATTTTGGTGGGTCGTGAAAAGCTTTTGAAATTTTGAATTTTGAAATTATTTAAAAAATATCTAACTATTTAAAAATTGGAATCGGAATTTTCGTGGAAAATCTACAACAGCATTATTATTGTTTTCTGCAATGTACTCGCGAATAGGGCATTCAAATTTACCACAAAATTGTATTACCGGAAAATCGGTAAAATTTGAAGTCAACGCACTGGTTTACCGGTAATATTAAATTACACTGAGCAATAAAAAATCACGTTTTTTAAAACCCAGAACGGAGATTATTAAATCTTTACTAAGTTTGACCCACTGAATTCGTATTATATCGTATTAGGCGCTTATTGGTATTCGCGCGCTCTCTCTCGCGAAAAACGTTCGAGAGAAGAAGAGAAAGAGAGAGTGCGCGAATACCAATAAGCGCCGAATACGATATAATATTAATCCGCCGAGAACATCTCATAACGTAATTTAAAATCAAATTCACTAGATAATTTCAAAGCAATAAAAAATCACAATCAATAGGAAAAATATCCGACTATTGATTTAAATACTCAATTTGAACACAGCAATACTATATTTTGAGTTATAGACCGCAAAAGCCAAAAAAATGGATATTTTTTACATTTTTTAAATCGCGAATATCTCATAAACGAGAGCATATGAACAAAAATCATTATCAGGTTCGAATTCAGTGGGTCAAACTTAATAAGGATTGACCAATTTTCGCTCTGCTTTTTTTTTGTTGCTCAGTGTTATTATTAGGTGATTATTATGGCATGCGTATGTATTATAGAAAATAATTGTTTATATCGTGTATGTATTTTGTTTGAGCAATAGACATTTCTATATTTTACAAAATAAAAAATTACTAGAAATACAAACATTAATATGAATTTATAAAATACATTGTATTTTGTACGTATGTTAAATAAATCAACTATTTTTCAATGCTATTAAATAGAATATAAGTTAAAGCCATAAGGCAATAATGAATTCAATTTTTTCGTTAAGCTTCAATATGAACTACATATGTATGTACTCATTTTAAAGTAATACACAGCATAGAAACAAATCTAGAAATAAATTATAAATCACTTACCCTAAAGCAGGATATCATAATTTTTTATAATCGATGAAATTGCGGTGAGACATATTCAATGTAACTGGACTTAACAAGATCTCACAATACACTAACAAAGAATTCATTGGAATACCCAATGATGGGACGAGTAATTTGTAAATTACAAATTATTCGTCAAAGGAGTAGTAAAAGGCATTAAAGCTAAGCTTGATCTGGGATTCTTGTGTACCCCGGATCCCCAGACCCAAACATCTGTCTCTTTGTTGAAAGCAAGTCGGAGAGAATTCTACGAATTTCCAGGAAAAAAAGCACCCCCCCGATCTTGTCCACTACAAACATCGACACATAATATCGTAGTTTCAAAATAAATTTACGTTAAAAAGTAAAAAAAATGCGATTTTTGAATTTACCGAAATACCGGTAATTAGAAAAATATATACCGGTAATTCGGTACTAAAAAAGCAGCCACATTTGCTGGCAATACCGGTTTACCGAAAACCAGTAATGCATACCCTACAGTCATGAACGAGAGCACGCGACCGAACAATTTGCGTCGGCATATTGAGACGAAACTTTCGGATTTTAAAAACACGCCACTAGAATTTTTTGAAATACAACATGAACACCTCGTCGTCAAAAACGAAGCTTTCGCATTATACCAGCATAAATGAAAAATCTCTCTAGGTCTTGTACCTGATTAGTTTGCGAATCGCGCAAGCTGGTAAGCCGAACACAATTGGCAAGCCTTTAGTACTCCCAACAATAAAAGACACAATTGGAGTTGGACACACAATGTTTGGCGATACGAGCAAGAAAGAAGTTGAAACGATTTCGCTTTCAAATAACACGGTTGCACGCAGAATCGATGAAATCTCCCAGTGGGCAGAAAATAATTAGTTCGAGTAAATTTTTCTCATTGCAACTGGACCAATCTACGGATGTACAAGGTTTATCCCAGCTGCTTGTTTTCGTTAAATATAAATTATATAAAAATAAATATAGCTCTGGATACTGTTAAGTATAAAAACAGTAATAAAAAAAAATCGCAGTGTGTAGCCGCTACTCACTATAGAAGTAAAACTTACAATTTAAAGCAAGTGCAATGTACAAGAAGGAATACAGATGTAAATGTGAAAGAATTGTGTACACAAATGTGGTTTTAAACGCTCACACAATGACTCACTATTCTCATGCCGCCACTTCACATTCGCGCGAATGTTAGTGTAATTGTCGCGCGAATGTTCGTCAACCATTGGCCTTAGGTGACATCGTCGAATGCTGACGAGCATTCGCATGGAAGTGACACGCGTGGCCAGAGCGCTGCTATCGTATCGCCGATCACGCTACCCTAGTGTCAACCAAACGCACAGACAACACTGAATGTGGAAGGGGAAGGATCCGCCATCTTGCTTTCTTCGCGGTTCGCTCGACTTCGAGCGATGCACCGCGAGTGCTCATACAGTACGTTGACGTTAACGCGAAAATGTTCGAGTGACATACCCACACGTGGACGCTCGGTACTACTCGTCAGCGCTCGCCCAATGTGAAGTGGCGGCATCACTGCTATCTGACGTCTAGCCGAGGAGTAGGGGTACCCGCTGGCCGCTAGCCGTTACTGGTTTTCGTGTTGTACCACGCTTCGGTGATGCGGGGCGCAGAGGGGACGCTCGATTTTTCGGGGCGGATCTCTCTCTCGCACGAACGCGAAAGAGCAAGAGAGAGGGCAATAGCCTACCTCCAAACTGGAGGAGTGGGGGTTTGCGTTACAGCTTATCGCTCGCTCCGTTTGTATGGAACGTTGGATGAACCGTTTTTACTCTACCGAACGAAAAGAAGTTTTAAAACACTGGACTCTATCGATATACATTGCTATTGCTATGGCAACAGGATCACATCTGTAGTATGGATATTAGGTATGATAATTACTGGCGCATGCAGTCATACTAAGCATCGAAGACTGATCGAGTGAACACGACGCTACTTATTCAACATCCTACCGTCACTTCCGGAAAATTTCAACACGGGCACTTATCAGACTTGCACTTGGGGGATTATCACAGTCGCGATATTTGAACACTCGAGGACATGTTTAGCGAATTGTGCATGCAATTGTGGAGTGGTGCTTGCGAGGGCAAGTTTGGCGGAACCGGAAGTGGCGAGAGGGAGAGCTCGTGGCGCCGACGCCGAACGACGCCAAGCGTCAGTCGCGCGTTGGACGTCGCTAAAGTCGCGTGCCACACCAAAAACACGTCACTGACACGTTCCCCGACACACTGACACGTCGCAATGACATTTACAAAGACGTGGCATGTCGTCGAGAGTGTGCAGTGTTAATATTCAACTCAAAAATAATACAATATATTTCACCTTTCATCGAGCACGTGTTTTGGTATATGTACATACACTGAGGTAAAGTTTCTGGGTTTTGAGATAAGTTTCGTCGTAAGCACCGCGTGTGCGCTGTATGTATGTGTATTGTAGTTAAATAGTAAGTTATGTGAAGTAAATTGTGAAGTGAACAAGTAAGATACTACTGGCGCGGTCGATTTGTGTTCATTATCCAGGATAAGAGTTTTCCTTCTCGCGCGTCAAACAGATTGTGAATAATTTTCGCCGCTTTGTAAAGACTTCCGTTTCTGAGTGGGATTCATTGAAAAATTTGATGTAAGTATGTATGATGTATGTGAAATGTTGTACTTTTAAGTGATTTATATTTTTACGATGTTTGCTTGTAGCTATTTGGATTACGCGATGAAATATCGCGAAAGTGAGAAAACAATTGTCATTGTAATAATTTATAGCAGTAGCGGTAATCTTTTTTTATATAGGGGGGGGTTGTAAAAAATATTTTATTGTATGCGAATGTATTATGATTTATATATTCACAACGGGGAATTTAAGAAGTTCTTTGTAAATTATGAGCTTTGCTGCTATATCAACACACTTATACATATATTAGTACATATACGACTATTATACAAACACACAGAATCAACATTACACAATAAGTACCATTCAAATATTTTGAACAAATTATTTTTAGGAAAATACGAGTTTACCCATATTTATTAAGAGTATTCTTTTTAATTCTCATTTTAATTATCGCTTTCACATTTAATACTAAATCTTTAAAAGCAATTGCAGAATGACTTTTGTCATCAAAGTAATCGAAGAGCTGACAAACAATCATTAATGTCAATTAGTTACGTAAGTCCCCATTTCGCGAAAGTGCCTTTTATTGACGACACTGAAAGCTCACTTTCAGAAGAAAATTTCACTTTCATTTAATTAATAGATTTTGAGAAAATGGAACGTCTACCGTCAAATTACGCCGAACGACGAGGAAAACTTCGAAATGAAAAAATAAGCAACTCTGAAACAGTATTACCAGCACAAAGTTTCTGTATAAATATAATACGTTTCAGGAATGGTAAATGTTCAATTCAAAAGTATAATATGCAATATCTTAATTAAGAATTGTATTATAAATTTGATCCTAATGGATTTTATCCTGTTGTGCCTTTTTCTTTACAGTTAGTACTTCATATGCAGTATTTTTCAATTATTTCGTTTTCAGGGCTTACATGCTTTTGAATTTTGACGTATTCTTGACATATTTGAAACAAACAAAGCAATCCAATTTATACTTTTTTTGTTGTAAACGAAAGGAGTTTATTTATGTATTTTTATTGCTATCGTTCGTAATGAAAGTCAACACTCGCCGAATAAAAGCCGAAAGCTTTCTCGTATATTTCCACTGAGAAATTGGGATAAGGCGTGACAATACGCATGTTTGTTTATTTGTTTTACAATATCCTAAGGGAGAAGATCGTGTTTCCTATACAGAGCAAGTTTTAATACGTACATACATGGACGCCTTGCGATATCATCTGCACAACAAATAAATATATCACTCTGGAAATCTGACTCCTCATGCCAACACCGCACATTTACAATCTCGCGTTAGTAGTGAGCATTTGAATAGTGAGTCGAATACTCGTGGCTAGATTCCAAACATGACTGAAATAGCGTTTTGATCGACTTACACAAGAAGGAGATGGCATTTAAAGTAGTCAAAGCTTTGTGTCTTTGTTAGAGTTATTCGAAATTTAAACTCACGGGTATAATATATTTTAAATTGCGGCTGTTTATGTCGCAAACTTGAATATTTACACACTCCTCCTAATTGAAAAATCTAACTTTGAGTTTGTTGCGCTTACATAGATTACGTGCATGGAAACTTTTCCCATGTCAAGTCAAACAAATTTACTGGGCGTAAAGTATCCCCAGCGAAATTGTTTGCACGTAAGCCAAGGTAATTAATTACATTTGAGCACGTGTTATCAATCTTGTGCAAAGTTGTGGGAATCTCTCGCGCACACAATAACAATATTGCTAATGAAAGCGCAATCAATATACTTAGTCAAACAGGAAAGATGAATAAACTTGGTGCTTTATCTGCCGCGGACCGGCAGCTTTTCAGAGCGCTCCCGTGTGGATCCACTGAATAAATTAAATGTGAACCGGATGTAATGTATTCGAGCACCGCAAACAAATTTCAACGCGAACCATCGAAATTGTATAATTTCCATGTTAATTCGTTTGTTTCTTGAACTCCCCTTTCCCCCCCCTCGCCCGGTGTTGAAATTTGGCGCTATTTACTTTCACTCGATGGAATAATATTGTATTATTATACGAGAGATGTTATATATCGTTGTTTGCTGTTGAAATTCATTAATTGATATTTGCCAATTTGTGACATGCACCCTCCCTCAACACTCAATACCACCGAACAATTATTATTAAACTGGTAATTGTTTAAATCTGAAACCGCTCATTATTCATTAGTAGTTGACGTATCTGAAAGGGGTTAAGCGACAACTTGTTAAATTGTTAAGCTTTTTACATAAATTATATACGGATACAAATTGTAAAAAATGTTGAATAAACTTCAGTAAAATCAATTTGTTGAACTTGATATATTCTAATATGTACGTTCAAAGCTTTGATATTTTTTTGAAAACATGAATATACATATTTGCAAGCTCTCCCTATTTAATTTTAATTGACATATGAGATGCAAACCTGTTGTTTATTTATTATTTGGCAATTATTCAGAAAAATACATAACTGTTTCTAATAGGTAATGTTTAAATATTTGATAATTTGGATGTATGTGAATTTTTTCATCATTCCTTTTTACTTTATCCCAATCGGATTAAGTATTGTGATCGTGCGAAAATTCGACGTTGAGATTTTGACTGATTTGTATCAGGTAGATATCATCCCCTAATCACGTTTTCATGATTTCTGGAAAATGTCTGTATGTCTGTGTACTTTTTTGTGTAAAATCGCTAATAACTCAAAAACCGTTTTCCTATTAAACTGAAACTTCATATTTATATTTTTTTTACAAGCCATTACAATCCATTAGACTTTTTTTAGAAATTTTCGTCAATCGGAAGTGATACTTCCCTTTGAAAACCACCTAATTTTTGTGTAATCTTTGGAAGGTTTTTTCAGCAAAACTATTATACACATTAAGCTAAAATTTTGCATATGTAGTAGGTGTAACGACTTTCAAAATAATATAATTTAGGAAGTAGTACTTTTACTTTTGGTTTTTGGAGTTTTTAACGTTTTCTCCGAAACTATCAAGTGTATTAAGCTGAAATTTCTTATCTATTATTTTCACGTAAAGTGTAAGAGATATTATGATTTTAGTCAACATCCGCCATCGGAAGTGGCAGTTTACTCTAGATCGCGATTTCGTTTTTCATTTTTTTCGACCTTTTACATATTTGGTATCTTTATAATATGGTAATAGTATAATCCTTAAAGCAATACCTACTTACAAAAAAATAAATCATTAATATAAGTCAACCGGAAGTAGGGTTTTTTTCTTGTAGAAATGTCAAAAACCCTGTTACTACGAAATATTTCTGAAACTACTTAACCGATCAAGCTGAAAATTGATTCTATTCTTCCTATTTGAATATATGCCGAAGATCGTATTTTTAACAATACATATATGTGTTGTAAGACAGGAATGTTATCTTACCACCTTACCACGTTATAAATCCTTACAATACATACCGCGATCTCTAAAGTCTGAAGACCTGAGTCTTCGATTGAGCGGTCTTATTTAACCTAAAATTAGAAAGACACCATCCGGGATCAAAGTCATTTTGAAATGAACTCGATATATCGATGATTAGTATCCAGATTGGGTCGCAAATTTTTTTTTCTTTAATAAAATGAAAAATAATATTTCTGCCGCGGAATTTAACGATCTCTGGCTGTTTGCAGTGCTCATATTTAAGCATCGTCGTTTAAGTGTAGTTGCTCATTCCGGGAGCGGATGATTTTCCGGCTTTGCGAGGGTGTTTCGGGTGCCGCATATCTTCACGCCCTCTTCACCCCGGCTTTACGTATATATATTATATACATATATATATATATAAACATATGCGAGCGCACGCGTTTGACGACTTTGTGCATTCTTCACGGTTTTTCTTCGCTGGAGTGTGACAGACGGCTCACGCAAATATTCGCTATTGTCGAGAACCGGAAAATTCACCCTCTCCTCGCACCCCCCAACCCTCTGTATTCCAGAGGGAAAATAGTTGAGCGTCGCTCTCTATTTGTCCACGCACATAAACCCGCTCACATTTATAACACACACAAAAAACATATACATATATGTATATATATATTGTTTGGAATTGACGATTCTTCGAAATAGCCCGGGCAATGCTATCAAGTTGTCTACTTGCAGATTGTTGTTGAACTTTAACGGCTTTCAACTAGAAAAACTAAACGGATAAACAGTAGCGTTGTGAATCCATGTAACATTATATTTATTTTACTTTTAACCAAACATTGAATAATATTTAGTGGGGGATCAAAGTATAAAGTGTATTGAATCATATAAAGTATTTATTTTTCGACAATAAGGTTCTTTACAAATGTCGGCATAGATGTCAGAAACACGCATACGACGTTATTGCCAACGTGCGCATAAAATTAGAGGTGTTTAGGCCAACCATATATTATTATATATGTACATATAATAGCCCCTGTGTGTGTGTGTGTGTGTGTGTCTGTCTGTCTGCTGATAACGCTCGCAAGTGTTCGCGACTTTGCTAAATTATTATTATAAAGCGCCATCTATACAACAACTATAAAAACTATTAAATACACATAAACTCAACACTCGGGAACAGTACGGGTGATGAGAAACCACTCCATTGATATTCAACGGGTTTACAGTAGTGTATATATGTATGTACATACATATAATAGCCCCATTCCGTCTGTCTGCTGATAAAGCTCGCTGAGGTAAATAATTAAAAAACCAGAACGTCGCACGAGTGGGATTTGAACCCGAGATCACCATTTTATTATTTTTATTTTATTAAATTGTTACGTTGTTGTATTATAACGCGCCATCTATGCAACAACTATAAAAACTATTAAATTCACATATACTCACCCACATAAACATCCGTTGATATTCAACGGGCTTACATTAGTTATGTATAAATGTAATAGCCCAATTCCGTCTGTCTGGCCGTCTGCTGATAACGCTCGCCTTGGTAAAGACTTAAATTCAAATTTAATTGAAAAAACACGAACGTCGCGAGTGGGATTTTAACCCGTGATCACCAGGTTGGGTGAGTTAGCGCTAACGCGTTCACCCAACACCGGTGATGGGAGGCCTCCTATAATTTGAAAATATTAATCCTTAGCAGGTTCGCGACTTTGCTAAATTGTTAAATAAATTTGCTAAATTGTTAAATTGTGTATATTTTCAAAGTTTTAAAAACTTAAAATAAAATGCAGTTCATTGTTCTTTAAAAAAAATATACTTTTGATTATTTGAAAAATTATAATGTGCAACAAAAAAATCACGTTTTTGAGTTACCGGAGGAGACCCAAAAATTATTACTAATTCTAATGCCACAACCACCTCTAAACGCAAATTTGTACATTTAGATAAAAATAAAAATACTAATACTAAGAGAACCAATCCTTATACATAAATGCCTTAAAATAAAAAAAAAACTGGCCAACCTAACGCATAATAAAACCAGGAAAAAAATCCGAAAAAAAAAAAAATTTTCACGTTTAAAATTTTCTAGACGATTACGTATTGGTATTTTAAAGAGTTAAAATATCATAATTAATGTCAAAAACATCTGACTATTACTTCCAATACTCATTTTGAACACAAAAGCACTAAATTTAGAGTAACAGACCGCAAAATTAAAAAAATGGTAAAATTGTCTATTTCTTTAAACGCTCATATCTCATAAACAAGAGCTAATCAACAAAATTCATTTTCATTTTCGGATTCAGTGGGCTAAACTTTTCTAGTCTACGCTCCGATATTTTTATTTGTTGCTAGTGTAATTTAATTAATAAATTACACTAGCTCGTTTCATTGCCGCGCTGCTACTCGTACGTCTGATAAAAATGGACAGCACAAATCGTCGATTTTTATCATTCAGCTTTGGTTCTATGCTTATAATCAAACTCCACAGAGAACAATTGTAACCTAGCAGTTGATGAAAGTGCATTAAAATATGAATGCACATGTGAACGAGCTCGAAGAACAAAAGGTTTTGAGGGTGGTGGGTTTGCAGCTGATATAAGCCGGTCACGGGCGCCGGTGCAGCACGATCGCCTTTACGTGAACAGATTAACAACAACCAACTTCGAGTTATCTCCATTTTAACTCTTTCGCGTCTGACAACACACGTATAATTCAGATATACACCGACGTTGGCGAAAAGTGAACCCACACAGCGTATTGTTAAAATCGACCATTAATACGCTCGTATTGGTTTAAGTAAATTGACTTGGTAACTGTATGTAGCGTCTGTGTACACATATGAATATGATCTGACTCTGTGAGTTGTGAGTGAGTGTACATGTTGGGGAATGGCGCGTGCGCAAACTTTCCCACCAATAAAAATAAACACTTCTGAGCTCGTCAGCAGTCGCCTCTACCGACTGGAGAGCTAATGCGTTTCCTCCGAATCATGTTCAAATATTTTACTAAGTGAAAGCTATAAACCGGAGAGCGAAACCCAACCCGCGCGTCGACAGGTATACAGGAATATTTTTAAAATAAATCTGCCGTTAGGGGATATCAGATTTTTCCCTTCGGTTGTGTGCCACCCCTGCGAGAGCCGCTAATGCCTCTTCGGGGGACCATAAAAGAATTTTCAATTACCACCGGAAAGACAAAGCCTCAACTTGAAATATATACGGAGGCCGATTTTCACGTGACAGGTGGGCGCTCCTTCGGGCTCAAAGGGTTGCTTTCGAATTTTTCCCAGTAAGGGTCTCTCTATTCTGTTTGTATACCTATACCTATAGGGTATATTTTTTCGTATTCCCATTTCGGGGTGAAAGAAAATGAAGTGAAAAGTCAACAGGGCGAAATTACTAAGGAAAGCTTTTAATAATAACGAAATCGTATGCTCTGCGTTAATGGTCTTAATTTAATGCTAATTTGAAGTAAAGTGAAATGGATTTCAAAATTCTCTCAACACTACATTGCTGTACCGATTTGCATATTTAGATTTGCTTATAAATTATTTTTGATTCGCAGTATTATGTATATAAAAAAAAGGCTTATTGATAAAAAAAATACGGTTGATTTGAAGCGTCGCTTTCCAAAAATAGAATTCACATTCTGAAATAAGTACTGTTTAAGATCGTTATATATGTATGTACATATGTACATATATACATAGAGTATTGTTAAAGTAACGTTTGATGATTTAAGAAAAGAGTCTCTTGGGAACCTTATTTTTAACAGGCATTGATTGAAAATCGCCAGCTTAAGGTATTGTAGATTTAGGAGAGGAAAAAATTCATCGATTTTAAAATTTAAAACCGTAGTTAATAAATTGATACTGCAATTAAGTATTCGTAACGAACCGTTTCGTTAAAGCTGATTAACGACATTAGGACGGAGCTTAAGCGAAACTCGACATAATCCAGTGGCCAATATTGAATAAATTAATTTGTCCTTTGGCTCGACGTTGAGACGAACTCCCATTTTCGTTTGAACTAAACGAGGTCGCATATTTTTCATCGACGTAAACGTATAACGATTTGAAATTACCTAAGTTACTCGATTTCGATCGAAACTAGATCAATTATTACGATCTTGATAAAAATTGAACTAGGGATTTTTTTGGTCTGCGCTGAATTTAGTATCGTTCCATCAACACGTACCCAATCAAATCCGCTCGTATGTGCGCGGGTAATTTTATGAAAATGAAATTAAATATGGAGTTAGTCGAGTCTACCTAGAAACAATTTTATTTTTCACATTACATATATAATAGGTATTGTTCAGTGTTGGCGTGAACACGTAACGCGCAAGGACGTGGATAGCCCGAGCTAAACTAAAAATTATTACAGCGTTGGTAATTTATTTCTGCGGCCCGAAATCCACAGATGCGGATTGTATTAGTTTTAAACATATAACGACATATTTATGGCCGACGATTTATGTAGATAAAAGCTACATTTCGGAAACTGGAATGTCGGCGTGACCAAATTGCTTTTTTATCCCCTCGTGATTACTACATTTCATCTACATATTATACAATGTTATATATTGAAGATAATATACATATGTATGTATCTATAGATGCATTGGATATATATGTATCGATGACCCGTCGTTGTAAAGACGAGACCTAAATTACGCTTTGGGACAAATTAAATAAAAAGTTTTACTCTCATAGTCGATTTTTTCAATTATCCAGGGAACTCAATTGATCTCCGCCAGATCTCGAGAGGGAAACTTTCTTATAGAGAAGTGTCCCTTAAACGTTAATTATAATTTAAATATTTATGACAAGACTTACACCACTTGAGTTGAAATTAATTTGACTACCATTTAGCTTGCGCCACATTGTATAGTATAAAATTTTGATAATGATGAACAGAGAATTAAATTATAATGAAATAACAGAGATGGGTATGCTGAAAGAACGCGACGATTAACTTACGCAATCAATAAGCTGAACTTGATTAATTTACTACGAAGGTCGTCGTATTTATACGATTTATTATTCGTTTTCGGTATAATCACTTTAGTTGTTGTACCTGCGTAGTTTTTGCGGAAAATGGTATTTGATTCATAATACACGTGAATGTTGAAGCGCACGTGGGATAACGGCCTAACGAGGCGGGATGGAAAGGTGAAGGGCAGATGACCCCCGAGAAAGTCTCAGCTAATAGGGAAAATGGACCCGATTTTCCGGGCTATGAAAAATGGATGAATATTACACGATCGTTCACCCTTCACATACATCGTTCCAGTTCCGTGGGAATGCTAAAAGAAACAGTTTTTTATTTATTTATACATATCTATACATATTATATATTTTTCATTTCAGTAATAAATGTATGTAATTTAAAAAATTGATAAAACTCTGCCCGCCCTTAAAAATCAAGAAAGTGATAATGAAAATTTATTTAGCGCCCATTTTGCACATACATGTGTAACGTGTAGATATGTGTAATAGAACCGAGAAAGTGTGTGTAATAGTAACCGTAATTTAGAACCGAGTTTGAGCACCGTTCAATGTATCTCTTCGGTTTTGTTATACGTTATCAAGATACACCTGCCCATTCAAACTTTTTTTCTTAAAGCGAGATAAGAATGAAACCTTTTTTACTGAATTTTCAGATCTCGTATAAATGGGACAATAAAGTAATAAATCTGATAAGCGGGTTACTCTTCAGTTGGCAAAGAACAAAACCTATCGAATAAAGTTTTTCAATTTGAGAGTAAAATTTTAATTAAACAACGCGATTAAAAAAAATAGTATTTTTTTTGTAAACGAATCTCATAGAGAATTATTCACATTTTCAGCATCAACAAAGAACGTTAATTTAATATTTTTGTAAACAAAAAAAAAAAAACAAATTGGTTCAATCATCTCGGAAAAGCCTCGAAGGCATCGAAAAACGGCATTTTATTGTTTTAAAGAAAAAAAATGAAAGGAATCTCGTTATGTTAATAAAATAAATTACATTCAACCGGTAATTTACATCCAAAAAAAAAAAAAATATTGATTTTAATTGCAAAATAAATTTAGCTTTTATCTTTTTTTAAGGACTTAGCGCTATATCTGTTTGATATCAATATCTGTCTCCATTATAATCACTCTAGGTCCAAAGCCAATATATTTTAATACAATGAATGATCCGCAAACACTAAAAAGCATTCAATTTTCATTAAAATTATTACAGTTTTTAGAAAATTATAATTAAATTATTATTATTTTAAAATCGATGAGCGCATTTAATTTGAATGAAAATTAATTCCACTTTTGATGCAATAAACTGCCAATTTTCTTTCAAATTCAATAAAAGTGATTGATTAGATCAAAATTAATGATGGATCGTATTCCATGAATTTAATTAAGCATTAGTGCGAGTATTTAAAGTTCAACAACGGATATACATATATGTACATATACATATATATACATATGTAATATACAAATGTACGGCATTTCCTTTTACGCAGCCAAACTTTCTGTTTAATTACTTGCAAATGATTATTAACATGTGTAATATATGCAAGACGTAAAATATTTCGATGGAGATGTTGTTTCCTTTCCTGTTTTTTTCTCGGGGAAAATTTACCTCGTGAAGAATGTGCCTTTTTCCGGGGGCCTAGGGGGTGGTGTTCGCACGAGGCAATCCCGGGTATTTCGGGTATCCAATCTCGTTTAATATTTACTAAGTTAGACGACGTGCCCTTCATTTATTTTTATGTGAGAAAATATATATCGGGCGTGAAATAAAAAGTGAAGCAATTTATTGGAAAAGCTTTTGTCGTGCGAATGCTCGCTGCGAGATACCGCGCACGGTGGCACTCATGTGGAATAAACGACACTCCCATAATTCACTGCGAATATGGAAAATTTCACTTTTCAGTTTTTCGCGAGCTCCCGATCGCACGCTTGAACTAAAAAATTATATGAAAATGCTGCTTTTGAAAGTTGCGCACTTCCCGCCGAGTACCGATAGATAGATCGTGGATAAGTAGGTACATGTACATACATATGTACCTACAATGTACAAGTTTCATTGGCAAATATAAATATTAATAGCTTTATATCTAGAATTGTTAGATTACATTTTCAAATGTTTTATATAATATATACATATGTACATAATGAATAATATTTGAAACAAAAACAAAAATTTGACAAAAAAAAAGTAGGTTTTAGTTCCAAAAGAGATCGAAATATTTTATTATACCTACGTACATACATATGTATACTGCCCACTTAACATAACTGAGAAAACAATACTAATGAGATAAATGGAGTTTTTAAATTTATGTTTTTTTCATATACATATGTACATATGTATAATTATGTACGTACATATGCATTATTTAAACTTTTTTTTAACGTATGAGACAATTTTCTATTGTGTCTTGATAATATTAAGAAAATTTAAAAAAATTGAATATATTAGTAGATATATGTACATACATAGCACATACGCTAAATTTGCTTAAGATACCTTTTAAATTTTGATAAAAAATTGTGAAAATCATTATTTTAAAATTTTTTTGTCTTTTCAACTAACAAGTTCCTAAGTAACTCATTATTTTAAAATAGCAATCTTTTTTATAGACTTGCGTAGTTCCTTAAACTAATTTTAATGCAATTCCTTAGTTGAAAAACCGTATCTGCATACAGATACGTTGAATTTGCTATGTAAATGTGAGATACGTAAGAATTTATAACTTTTTGCATGAAGATACATCAATTTTGATATGAAAAATCGTAAAAATATACCCCTAAAACCCCTAAAGCACAATGAACTCATTTTCACAATTAAGTGAGCTTAGGACGGCAGTATACATACATAGGTAGATTATGTGTTACACCACTGACTCGTGTGCTTTGGACCCAATTGAGATGAAAAGGCATCTTAGGTTAAATCTGAGGTGAGTGACGAGTTTAATGTTTCAATTTGAACCAGATATTCATAAACATCCAATTAACGCATTTCACAAATTAATATCAACATTATTCCTCGGTGAGATTAGATTTATATAATGTAATTTATTCGATCAAACATATTATGTCAATTAGTACACTCAACAACTGCATAACAAGCTTTGGTTTGTGAGCCTCCTCCGTTTATGAACATATATGTAAATTCTCATTAGTCAAATACAGTACAATACAGTAGTTATAAAATGATTGGTACTTGAATTCTTAGCAAATAATGAGTAAGTCCCAAACAATAATATAATTGTAAGTAATACAGAAATAGGCTTGGCAGGCGTACTTGGAAAGCAACCCCAATTTTAAGGATCATTTTAACACTGCGATATTTCAAAATTATCATTCTTGGTATTTCAATTTCGTTTGTTTAATATTAATATAAATTTATATTATTGTTATTTTATCCATATATTAATTTATTTTACGCCTGTCAGGGCTTTTTACATAGATATTATATATGTACATATATATTTACATTATCTACGAAGCATACATATGTATGTAGATACAGTATTGTGATCGTGCGAAAATTCAACCTCGAGATTTTGACTGATATGCATCAGGAATCATCCCCTGAATACGTTTTCACGATTTTTGGAAATTGAATATGTGTGTGTGTCTGTATATTGGACGGATGTATGTGTAATAGAACCACAATATGTATTTCAAAAACCGCAACTAAAACTTCAGATTTTTAGGCGTGTGATTGGTTATATTAGCTTGTAATGCAAAAAAAACATACACTTTTTAAAAAGTGCTGAAAACGTAATCAAAATGCTCATATGTAATTTGTTTCCAATCACTGATTTTATTTCACGTACTATTTACGGGAGAGAGGCTTTTCATCGTGGATGCGCGCGCATTAGTCATTTCGCATTTTCCGGTTGAAAAGCGGAGCGTACCGAAAAAAGGGAATAATAAAAAAGAATAGGCACACCATGGCTCAGCAGCGCTTTTCGGGACTCAAATTAATAATTGCGCCAAGTTTGCGGCTGTGATTGCGCGGCTGGTGCAGGCGACCAGAAAATTAAATAACCGATATGCAAATCAGGCGACAGAAGGAGGACCCCCAACCTGAACTCACTGTCCCAGACACAATAAATCGTCAAAATAATCTAGATTGGAATTTGGCAGAAGTGGGAGGGGACAGGAGTGAGGAGGGGGGGGGGGGGGAGGAGCACCATCAATATCTCGCGTATTTGCATATTCAAGTGCGTTCAAAAAAAAACCGTCGATAAGTGGACTTTCCAACGGGTGACGCTTTTCTCGTTAGCGAATGTTGATTTTCTTATACCGGAAAACCGGTGTAAATTAAAAATAGGCCGGTAAACGAGTACACATCTGACGTCGTCGCATTGCAGCGTACTCTTCAGCGAATTTCTATCAATTTATTTATGCTCATCCTCTTAACGTCATCTCTCTTTCCTCTCCCTATGACTGGCCTCTCTAAATAAAGCATTTCTTACTGAACGTAAAGATATAAGGGTATATTTTACGATCTATTTTTATTTATTTGTTTATATAGCGGAGATGTTTCGTATGTGAGCGTGTATAAAAAAATTATTTATAAACACAGTATGTACATATGTATGTAACTTAGTAAGCTCAAATTCGACAAAATACTTACGGAAATGTTCTGGAAAATGTACACTTCGGGTGTATGTAATGAGAACAACTTAAATTATTTGAGTATTGATAAAGTTTCTATGTGTGACTTTAAATATATAACTTGTAATTTTATTTCTTCGCATTTCTCTCTTTTCAGAAAGATAAATCTTTCAATTTTAATTTTTGCGTCACTTCTGAAACTTTTTTTTTTTAAAGCTATCGAAAACTTTCAGACAAGTAATTATCCGGTGGTGCCAAATAAAACACGAATACTTCAAAGAAAAATTTGCAAAAACAAATTTTTTTCTGCGCAGCCGAATCCTAATAGGTACCTATTCGTAAATTCAAACGGATTCGTGACCTATGTATGTATGTATGTATGTATATATAGTGAAATGCAAATTTTCTTCAATTCGGTCGATTCAATTGCAGTCACTTGAATTCAAGTGTGCCACAGTAATTCATTACTATTCGTTGAACCTTTTTTGAAAATCACTCGCGGTGGATGCGATCGATAATCCTTTGGTTCCGAATCTAATTGTAGCGGAGGAGATGCGATAACTCCTGAATACGAAACAGACGTGTGATGGATTCGAGCGCATTATTCATAGCAATGTTCCAGTTACCCTTTCCTATCCCCATTTTCATCCCACTTCACCTTCCTCGCCACTCATAAATGCGTTTTATTTCCACTAGGGGTGGGGGAGTTTTGTTGTTGGTGCTCGTTTGCGCGCATTGTTCGCGAAATGACTCAAAAAAATTTCAATGATCCGCAGTGGGAGGTGCCTAATGCTGTCGAAGGTTCCAATATTGAAATAAAGCTGAAAAAAGGTTTTGCAAACGACCTATTTATCTTTTTTCCCGCCTTATTTCCCCCTTCCGCCCCCCGCCCCCACGTCCTATCGCTTCGTATTATGGAAAATGAGAATAGAGATTCGCTCGCCTGTGATAAACACACGAAAACTTAGCCGGTGTGCCTTAAGCCGGGATTTTCCGTACAAGAACAAATGGTGTCCACATAGATAATAATGTTTCTCCATTATAATGTAATTTTTTTTTGTATTGTTTACATATGTACATACATACATACACAAGGTTTTACGTTTACGCACAGTTGAAAGTCTTCACATTGAATATTTCGAACGAAATTTTCAAACAATGGTGGCTTTCGTGTTAGCTTTTGGCGGTTGTGTGGAATTCGTAAGTTATGGAAGGTCTCCTTTTGAAATACGACGTGTTATTTGAAAAGTTTTTTTTATTATTATTATTTTCAAATTAATATTGTGTTCAGTTTTGAAATTTTCTATGTATAATAAAAGCAAACAGAGAATACATGTATCGTTACTATGTACATACATATGTCATCATTATCATTTTCAGCCGTTCACCATCCACTGCTGGGTGAAGGTCTCTCCAATCCTCTTCCATTCCTGTCTGTCTTGAGCAACCTGGATCCAGTTGACTCCACACATTCTTCTCAATACATCAACTCATGGAAGAGGCGGGACGGGGAATCCTCCTTACGTAATGGGCTACGGGCGGGCGGTTTTGGCGTCCACTCGGTCTACCTTGCTTTCTTTCACATCCTCTCGCATACCATTCCAGTATTTCTCGCGTCCATCTGCCATCCATTCTTCTCGCTATGTGTCCAGCCCATTACCACTTCAACTTTTCACACGTTCTGCCACCTTGGTCATGCTTCTTACCCATCTTACTATCTTACTATCTCTTCTCATTATACCGAGCATACATCTTTCCATGGTTCTCTGTGTGCACTGGATCTTGCGTAACATTCTTGAATTTAACATCCACGTTTCTTAGCATACGTCATAACTGGCAGTATGCATTGGTCGTATGCCTTATTTTTTAAACATAGCGGAATGTTGGATTTAAAAACTATGTTTATTCTTCCAAAAAAACTCCATCCTACATAGTTTCATTCTTCGTTTTATTTCTTGTTCCGTTGCTATGTAAAATGTTACAATTCGATTTTCGCGAAATTCAGTATTCCGAATATTCGGTTGAGTGATTTGGATTTTCATTAAAGCTCGATAAGTGTAACAACTATTTAGAGTGTGCATTTGAACGGAATTTATCGGTGGTGCTGAGCTTCGTTAATTTCATATTATTTTATAGGTCGTAGAATACACCAGATCCACCAGGGTTGGGGCGAGGGAATATGGCAGTTGCAAAAGGGCCGAATAATTCTGGCCCCTAATCGGCTGGGCTAAACAAACGGCCGCACACGCGTGCCCCATAAATTTAATCCAACAAAAATGCTTGAATGCCAGCCTTCAGCTCTTGGCTGAAGCGCCGAGTTAGTTTCCTTTCAGCGACGCCCTTCAGGGCTTCGGCGAGTACCCGGGGATTTATTCAATTCCCGGCCAGTGCCGATGCTCGGGATTGTAATGGCTTTGTAATAAGATTTATAAATACACCGGCGGGAATTCGAAAAACTACTACTTGTTCAGCGCCGGTGCCTGATTTGGGCGCAAATCGCATTTCCTCCTTTGAGATATTCCGCTCACGCGATAACTACAATCTGCCATGTTGGCTTTGAAGCAATGCGAAAAAAATACAATATTTATACGAAAACATCAATTTTTTACGTAACATACACTTTCATGACAAAGGGTTTGAATGTACTAGAGTGGCTGGAAGGATTACTTCGCATAAAATGCTACGATGCAAATTGAAGCCGAGGTGAGGATTATAGGAGGACCTACATATGTACCTACATAGTATAAAAACGAGTTTTGATCTGACCCCATGTGACACCATCAGAGTTACAGCAATTTTAGTACATTCAGACTCTTTGTTTCATAACATTCTCGAATGGGCGAAAATGTGCTTGCAAGGCAGGTTGATTACCCTATCGTGTATGTGCATATACATATAATAGGTAAATTTGATACGCTTTCAAAGGATGATAATAACTGATGTATATAATTTATAAAGGTATTGCCCTTTGTACGTGAAGAAGTTAAATTAACTATGAATACATGTATATGTATGTAGGTAGTATTTATGACAGTTTTTATTACGTGCAAAGGTTTCAGAGAAATTTTGCGATTAAAGTTTAATTTTTTGATGAGATTAAAAGTAATTTGATTGAAATGGAACGAATTTTATGAATCGTTGTGCTCACATTTTAGGCTCTTCTCGCCATCACTCTTGCGTAATTCGTTTCTTAAAAAATGACTTATCTTAATGCTAAAACGCTGTTAATTTCACAATTTTGGCTTTTGTTAGGCGAGAGAAACTCCAGAATAATAATATTGGAAAAGAGTTCCGGGTGAATAATATCGCACAATCCATATTATTCTGCTGGCTGGCGGGAGACTTTTAAAAATCGACTTTTTCATCTGAAACACACTGCTAAGAGTGTACTCTATTTTGATTGCCCTAATATTTTCTTCTTATTTTTCTCACTTTGCATGCTGCTCAGATTTATTTGTAACTCCGAAAAATTGGATTAGGTATAATTCATATTAGAAAAATATAGATCAAATTAATAATCAAGAAATAGGTGTATGTATGTATATGTAGCATAGTTTTCATCATTTGTAATGAATCAAATATAATTTCTATTTGTTTTCATGTAAAAATTGTAATATTTCATTTCAAAGAAATAAATTTGTTAAACGACATGTAAAGCTTCCCGGGAAAGCAAAAAAAAGAAAAAAAAAGTTAATGCAAATAAAATAATGCATCTACATATACATACATACATACATACGTTACAAGCCTATAAAGTAGAACATTTTTTATTGTACCCATGTTTTCGCAACGATCGCTTTTTTCGGTACGTAAAAGTGAGCTTAGAAACAAGATAAATCGCTTGTAATTTTTCAATGTCACGATACAATATCGATGTCACAAAAACATGTCACATTCTCCCGTAATGTTTAGAAAATGGGTTGGTTAACATTCTCTCTGTAGAATTTCAATGAAAACGAACCGAGAACTAACGTGAAGTACATGCATCCAATATACCTAGAAATGATAAACAAGAATATATTTCACATTCTTGCGAAGCATTAAAAAAGTCGTGCGTCATTCACTGAAAGTTTCGCCTTGAGAGTTTTTAGAGAAAATAATTTTATTTCCGTACAAGCGCTTAATTTATTCTCGTAATGCGGGTCAAAAGTTATAATTCTTCGAGCACCAAGTTGGAACAGATCATCTGTTGTACGCGTGTGTGCGCGAGATGTACTTTTTTCTTGCCGTATAAATCTGAATTAATCGGATGGGGATGAGCGCTGAAAGTACCCTACTCATATTTCAGGATTATACATACTTTGGTTGAATCCATTTTCCGCTTTTCAAATTCGATTTCCGTTCATACCCTTCTTCCGTTCTTAACAAAATAACTTTCAACTTCAACGGCTCCCCGTTATAAATTCGCGTTTACACATTAAAGTATTTCAAACATGCGCCAGTTAGCAAATTGAATATTCATTGTTGGAGAATTTTTCAATTTCCACACCGTAACTTAAACACACGTCGCGCAATCAAACGATCGTTACGTTTTAATATTTTCACATGATTTATCTGACGGCCCTCACAATAAATTATTGCACTTATGTGGCGTTAAAATGCCAACGGAGTTTTCCGGAATTTTCCCATTAATCAAGGTGGCACATGGCGTGGAAATGGACGCATAATGGCGCTCATAGCGCACGAAATTAAGGAAAAGATACTCCAGCATTCACCGAATTCGATACGGATAGCTTTTGCTATGCATTCGCGTATTGTTTCACTTTAATTTGATACACTTAAATTTCTAAATTAAATTATACAATATGTACATATAAATGAATTATAATCAATCGTAGGTTTTGCAAGATTTTTAAATTATGCCTCATTATTAGGTGCATATTGTTAGTACATACATATATGTAAGAGATGTTATACGTCGAAACTATAATTTAAGCTGTACAAAAGTTAAAATGAAATTATGTGGTTTCAATTTTTTTGGGGAAAAATTCTAAAGCGAGCACAATAGAGATGTCGTCGCATCGTATTTCAAATCGTAAATATTAATGGGTTTTTATTAAATTTTTATGTGGGATTCCGGTGAAAACCGGAATTTCAATTTCATCAGACGGCGGCTTCCAGAGCCGGATCGATTTGCTGAAGAAAGCCCAGCTTCACGACACACAGAAATATGCGGACGTTGTGGAAGCCCGCACAAGATGAATTATGTTCTCATGAAACTTTCATTCGATTTTCATTTTTCCCTTATTATTTAATATAATACAAACGAATCGCTTTTTCCCGTTCGGCTTGCGGTTTTTCGCCACCTCTCCGCCCCCCCCCCGCCCTCGACCCTCCCCTATCCGATCCGATGTTCTCGGGATTTGTTTTGTGTCCATTAATCAAAAAAGTTTGCAGCGGCAAATCATGGGGCGATAGTTTTCCGTGGGAAGTTTTCCCTGTGCCAGGGAGGGCTTCAGCGCCATCTGCACCATGGTTCCCCTCCCCATGCCACCTAATGAGCGGTGGACATGGACGAAATATGACACATTGTCACCGGCTAAAATTCGGACTCTTTATCCTCTCGTCAAATGTGGACTTTAACGAGACCGACTCATGTATTATGTATACTGTATACAACTATGAATCATTCAATGTCAGTACGTGCGAAACACTAGTGTTATAATACGTATGCAATGTTTGAATCGAATTTTTATATTTTTTAACAAATTAGACTTCAATGAAGTAAGTTGTAAATTTAAAATTTGATTCGGTGTATAAATTTGTTGGTGCGGCGACATTAGCGCGCAAACATTAGCGCGCTTACGTTAGCGCGCAATTTATTATTTTTATATTTAATTTTAAAAACTTAAAACACGTTGTACATGAAAAAAGAACCATAAAAAAACTATTCAAAAAAAAAGACAAACGTACATGTGTGTTTTATACTGTTTATAACAGTATAAAACACATATATGTAGATATAATATGTACATAAAGATAAATTTCAATATTATTAGAAGTTCTTCTTAAGAATTCCAATTTACTGATACTATTATAAGTTGGAATTATGGTTTCCAACCTTTTATTTAATTTGGCATGGTGGAATATCCTTATCTTAATATTTTTTCAAATCGATAAAATTTTCATGGATAGGATTGTAAAAGTACCAATTGATTTTAAATAAGATGTAATTTTGACAGAAAAGTTATCTTGGATAAGTAAATTTCTTTAAATGAGCAGTCAACAATACAAAAGTACTGTACTGAAAGTACTAAAAGTACAATACTGAAAGTTTCATCGCGATCGGTTGAGTGGTTTAGGAGCCTATAAGAGACAGACAGACTAACAGACAACAGAGATTTTGATGATTTTTTTTTCACAGATTGTAATTAGCATAATAATTATAGTATTACAATATTATGAAGATTCTAAATATTTAAAAGGCCGAAAAAAAAAAAAAAAACCAAAAATTGTTTATACTACCACTTCCGGTTGGCGGATTTTGACCAAAATCATGGAATCTCTTACGCCTTTCTCTATACTTTCTCTATAACTAATCTCTATACCTTCTCTATACCTAATCGCTATACCTTCTCTATACCTAATCTCTATACCTTAGATATGAAATTTCAACTTGATAGTTTCGGAAATATTCCGTGGTAGCAGGATTTTTGACTTTTGTATTATGAAGATACCAAATATTTAAAAGGCCGAAAAAAATAAAAAAACGAAATCTCGTTCAAGAGTAAACTGCCACTTCCGCTTGGCGGATGTTGACCAAAATCATAATATCTCTTACGTGATAATACACCTTACGTGAAAATAATAGATATGAAATTTCAGCTTGATACACTTGATAGTTTTGGAGAAAAAGTACACAGACACACCGACACAGCGACATACAGACATTTTCCAGAAATCATGAAAACGTGGTCAGAGGATGATACCTGATACAAATCAGTCAAAATCTCGAGGTCGAAATTTTGCACGATCACAATACTTTATCCAATTAGGATAAAGTATAAACATTACTTTACGCTATACATAATTAAGTGCTTTTAAGCGTTGTTATTTCATATTCAATAAGACTGACTTGTGCACTTTTGCTTCGAAACCATGGTAATCATATCAACCCTTTGCAACCCCTATTTGCATACTATCTCTAGAATAGAATACATTATATTGACATGCTGTATAAATGATAAAATATCATGCTACGCTTCTTGCATTTAAATTGTTTGTTGTAAATTGCCTTTTCTTTTTAATTAAATAGGTGTCACAGAGATTTAAGTTAGCAGCTGAAGTTGACAACATGAAACATTCATTACTCAAGGTATGTACATACATATTGTTGTAATATAAAATTGAAATATTCAAAGATACCGCTTACTCTAACAACAACTTTCACTGCCGAACAAAAGTTTCTTAAATTCGCTATTTTGAGCAAATCGAATTCACACCCGCAGCTACATATGTATATATTAGTAGAGAACATCCCTTATCTTTCCTACTATATGAACTATCTAGTGCCATTTCAGCGTTTTCAATTTTCCGATAGCGTCTGCAGCTTGTATAATATTAATTAGCGTTATCCACGTATTTTGTTTGCGGTCTCATATCCATAACATCATTACACACGCATTATACATATGTACATATGTATATTACACACGTATGTATACATATGTATATGTACATACATATAATCCTATAAAAAAAATCATTAATTTGTTACAATTTTCGGGTGAAACAGTTTTATATAATGTGCGTCTTATAGGCGGGTAAAACGTTTCCGTTCATGAATAACGACTTACAAGTATACTCACTCGCTCGGGAGACAATTTCGACGTGTCAGTGGTAGTAGTAGATATATAGTAGGCTGACGATTACAAGAACATGAATTCGCGCTTTGTCTGGGTAAATCTCTTCCACAATTGTCAGATATGAAGCCCAAGCCTTCAGATAACAATTTCCCTCGTTAAAATAAGATTAGCATCCGCCCTCGCAGGTTACATCCATATTTGCGCAGCGAATCCGCCGAGGGAAAATATTGCCAAATCGTTGTTACCTACTGTTTCTCAGCTGTTTTCAACGTCGTTGACAGGCTTGTGATGTAGTTGGTTATAAAAAGCGATTAACGAGTTGATGAGTGTATTAGTGCGTTTTTTTTTTTATTCAAATCAATTACTGTTAAATGTCTACTACGCATGTATCATTAATAAATAGGCTTTTGTTTATTTTTCTAGATCAATTTTCAACATGAAATAACAACTTAATTGGGCCGAACTAACTTACGCAATCAATCACCGTCCCCTGCGTAACTAAGTAATAAAAAAATGTTATTTGACGTGAAATCCCATGTTGGAACGGATAAAAAATTGTTTGTCGTGTTAAAAGAGTGACGCTCCACCCCCTTCAAAAAAAAATACATACCACTCATATAAAGCGGTGAAAGTGGATTCATAATTTTGGTCCTTGTTTCCTCTTTATACGCGGGAAATTCAATCGCTCTCGTCCGAAAATTTTTTCGAATTTTCAAAGCCTACTAAATTTATAGGTATATTGTACATATGTATATATATGAAATACATACAAAATTAATGCGAAACTGAATCGCGGATCGCTGATATCAGATTTGTTCGTTTTCCCGCCGCGGTCTATGGGTTAACACGGGGGCCATCCACTTTCGCATGATTGATGGTCGTCTCGTTTGCATATTTATGTTTCGGTTTTTTCGTTTTTCGTCAAAAATTATTATTTTCCTGTTTTGCTGTTCACCCTCATTAAAATCTGCGTATCGTTCATGTTTTTTACGATACGATACCACTTATACAAATATGTTTGCTTTCAACGCGAGTCTACATATTATGTACATATCTACCCTATATACATATGTATGTATGTAATATGCAGAATACGCGCGGATTTTGGTGGTATTATGAGAGTACGCGTGTCATTGAATGTTTGTTTCAAATTCCTATTGACATTTATTTGCCTTTGATTTAATTTGGAGCTAGGCGATTGTATTCGTTGATTCTATTAAGCCGAAAAACAAAAGGTTACGTTTCGCACAGGTAAAACTATGTAGGTATATATTGGTTCCTGGAAAAGATCGATTGTCCCAAAAGTATCTTCGAAATATGCCGGTGACCCAACGGTCCCGGCTACAGGGACGGGTTTCCTCAAACGAATGTTCCAATTTGGCAAAATACGTAGAGGACGTGGGGTCAATTTGGACCCCTTTCATGCCGCTTCTTATAATGAAGGGGATTTTTTTTCTTTATTCGTTCAACTTGAAAGTGTCCGATAATGTATGCCCGACACGGCCCCCTCCTCACTGCTCTCTCTCTCTCTCGATGATTCGGATATAGACTCGGGTTGGTCACAATTATGGTGTTGGATCAAAGGAAGACAGTCAGCGAACGAAACAAACTTTTGGATAGCTAAATTTGCCACGGGCTGATTGAAAGGATTAAAGCATTCATCGCATTTCTATAGATTTTTATAAATACGCGTTCACATGCATTTATTTGCTCATCGCTTGAAATCTTAGTCAGGACACTATCTAAGTTTCATGGATAAATTTTTATATATTCCAACTTGGGAATTTAATTAAATAAATCATTTCATCATCATTTTGGAATCATTTTGGTTGTACATATGTTTATATTTACGGGTATTAACATTACATGATATATAATATAATATATAACATGTAGTTCGTTTTCTTCTATTTCAAGTAGGTACATATTATGTACCTACCATACATATGTATACGAATTGTGTTCGTATGGGAGGAGTCGTTTGACAGCCAAATCGGATTTTAAAAGCGTTTTCTTTAATTTATCACATAAATACGGAGAGAATCTTATTGATGAATTGACAAAATTGTACGGAACAGAATAAAAGAAAGTCAATGATAAATATTATCTCGTTTGAAAAGGTCGAATTCAACGTATTTTTCTTAGGTAAATGTGGAAAAAATCACAAAAAAGGATAGCCTAAAATATCGAATGGCGATTCTTATCGCTTCTATCGATTGTAAAGGTCCTTGACCGACTGTAAATAATCAATTGCAATATTTTCTGCATGTTTAAATTTTGATACCAAGATTCCTAAGTCAAATAAAGTCTCATATTGATTTACGAAAGTTTCGAGTATATTTCTCTGTTTTTAATTTTTTTAAATATTATAATATTTTCTCACGCTACCTAAAGTCGTGTTTATAACGAAAACATACCTCGTCAGAGTGATTTTACTCCGTAATGCTTGATTGCGTTATTTAAATTAAATAGTCGACGAGGGTCGTAAATTTATTATTCAATTGAATTCACGTAAGCCGTTGGATCAATACTTTCTCTGCCATTCGTCCTAGAGTCAATCATTCGCTTTGGAACTTTGTATGATTATTTAATTCAATTACGTGTCCTTAATGTTTTCAAACAAACTTAACTAATTACTCATTTATAGAAATGTTCACGCATGGATTTATTATTGAATTTCATTTATCTACTCAGTATCCGACGATAAAAAAAATTAACGTCAATTAGCCAAGTCGAAGAATTAAAATTTATCTTGATATGAATTCAACTTTTCGTAGATTACACTCGGATTACTCTCGAAGATTGTGTGCGTAATTTTCATGTACAATATTGTAAGTATGTTTATGTGAGTCGTTGACAGGCGTGTGCTGATTTAACGGTTAAACAAAAGGGAGCGTCGCGTCGCGAAAATTTATTACGATGCGTAATTATTTTCATTTGCCGCTTAAGCAATGAAATAAAATAATAATTTCCACTCGCGTGAATTTATTTTTAAAAATCAAAATTGAAATATTTCAGCGTTTTTTTTTTTTACAAATACATACATATGTATGTACATACTTGCGTATGTTAAATACATTATACAATTGTACATATGCACATGCGTATGTTTTTATGTTGTCTAATAACACGTCGGTAGTAGGATCCGCTTCCGTACATGAGCTTTTCCGAACGCGTGCTTTTCCGAGGTTTTCTTTTTACGACTTTTCGCGCGTGTGCGCAAATCACACAATGAGCACACGTTCGGCGAATGCGCGCTCACTGAGCAGCCATTGTTGTCTGACGTGTTAGAAAACTGACGCACATCAAATGCTGTATCATTTGAGAAAATGAGAATTTTCCTTTCAACGCTGTTGCGAATTAATATGTTGTGCTAGCAAAAATAATATTGATTTATCTAAGGTACGGCGATACAATTTGCCGTATATAATATATACGTATGTAGGTATGAAGGATTTTTATTATTTTATATAATAATTAATTTATTGTTGCCGTGATAAGTGAATTTTCCGAGCGATTCAATTTTTATAATATTTCGACCCCCTGTTCATCCACTACAACAAAGTGGTGATAGTTTGCAGTAGGTTGTTCTTCAAGGGATGGAAATGGGATACCTGAGTTATTCTGAGAAACCGTCTCGTGCTTGTCTTTAGCAATCGAGTGAGCCCCCGATTAGGGCTAACTGACTTGTAACTAATTTCCTAGTCTTGCAAACTAATAACACCCTCTACTAGCCGAATTGTTATTCAACGTGGCATTCTATTAAAGATACGTGCTCCGCATGGCGGTTATTAATTGCATTTTTTTGTTTCGAAACGTAAATTTGAATTCGTATCGCCAATATGAACTACATAAATGCAGCATACAAATTACATTCGGGAATATAAGTATTGAAATCACTTTATTACTTATTACTTATTACTATTACTTATTACTGATTACTGCTTCTTAATACTTATTGCTGTCTATTTTTTTCTGATATATTTCCATACAGTTTGACAAATTGAAATAAAAAAAATACGATTTTCGGCATATATTCAACTACCATTTCCGGTCGGCGGTTTTTGATCAAAACCTTATCAACTCTTAATTTTTATATGAAAATTATAAATATAAATTTTCGACAAGATAGCCGGAGCAGTTTCAGAAATATTCTGTGGTAAACTTTTTGACAAAAAAAACCTACTTCCGGTTGACTAATTTTAATGATTTATTTTTTTTTAAATATCAATTTCTCTCAAAACTACAACATTACAATATTGTGACGATACTACATATTTAAAAGGTCGAAAAAAAAAAAAACAAAAAAATCGTTCAAGAGTAAACTGCCATTTTCGCTAGTCAGAAGTTGACTAAAATCACAGTATCTCTTACGGCTAACGTGAAAACTATAGATATGAAATTTCGACAAAATTCCCGGAGCCGTTTCGGAAATATTCTGTGGTAAAAAAATTTTAGAATTTTCTACAAAAAAAAAACCCTACTTCCGGTTGACGGATGTTGACCAAATTCCTTATGGCTTTTACACCTTACGTAAAAATAATAGATATGAAATTTCAGCTTGATAGCCTTGGTAGTTTCAGAGAAAACACACATACAGATACACACACGCATAAGTACACAGACACACAGACATACAGACACACAGACATACAGACATACAGACATTTTTTAGAAATCATGAAAACGTGATCAGTGGATGATACTCGATACAAATCAGTCAAAATCTCGAGGTCGAATTTTCACACGATCACAATACTTTATCCGATTAGGATAAAGTATTGTAAAGTAAAATATATAAAGTAAAGTAAAAATATAGAACGGAATGGGTAATTTGTCTATTTTTTTGTCAATCAACGTTTTGCCTCGATGATTTTTGACATACATAGACAGAGTGGTTGAAATCAAAACAGATAGTACGACAGTGTTGTTAGTTCAGAAAAAAAGTACACCCTATTCTCTTTTTGCACGGTTTTGAAATGACACGGTCCAGGAAAATGGACCAATAACTTTTTAACACGGTTATAAAAATTGAAAAGAAAAACAGCAGTAAACGGTAAGCAGTAAGCAGTAAACGTTTATTGTCAAGTAGCGACACTGAATGAGTATATTTTTTTATATTAAATTAAATTTAAATCGAAAACCATGTCAATGTAATTAATTCATTATGTATGTAACTTATCAAAATATTTTTATGTATAAAAAAAAAAATTCGATTTATTTTTGATTTCGAGAATTTTTTTTGTCGATGTACTTATCTTTTCTTTTTTTTACGCGGTTTTTTTTTTGCACGGTAGTCTCTGAAACGTATTCCCCGTGCAAAAAGAGAATCGGGTGTACTTAAAATGGACACAAACGTTGTTTTACTTAATGTATTTTGCACCCAAAACGTAGTTGCACCAAATTTGCACACAAACAAATACTGGAATGGTATCTGAGACGATGTGAAAGAAAGCAAGGTAAGTCGAGTGGACGATGGGCTGATGAATTGAGAAGAATGTGTGGAGTCAACAGGATGCAGATTGCTAGAGACAAACAGGAATGGAAGAGGATTGAAGAGACCTTCATCCAGCAGTGGATGGTGAACGACTGAAAATGATGATATCTTTTTTTTTACATTGGAACGTAACCCCCGTGCAAAATCGCATTGTGTAGCCGCTACTTACCATAGAAGTAAAACTTCTTTGCAATTTTATTTAAAGCAAGTGCAATGTACAAGAAGGAATACAGATGTGAATGTGAAAGAATTGTGTACACAATTGTGTGTGTACTCACCCAATGACTCACTGTTCTCACTGCTAGCTGACGTCTAGCCGAGGAGTGGAGGTACCCGTTGACTGCTGGCCGTGACTAGTTTTCGTGTCGTGCCACGCTTCGATGACACGTTTTTACTAAAATGAGGGGCGTTGCGGGCGCAGAGGGGACGCTCGAATTTTCGGGGTGGATCTCTCTCTCTCGCACGAATGCAAAAGAGCAAGAGATAGGGCAATAGCCTACCTCCAAACTGGAGCAGTGGGGGTATGCGTTACAGCTTATCGCTCGCTCCGTTTGTATGGAACGTTGGATGAACCGTTTTTACTCTACCGAGCGAAAAGAAGTTTTACTTCAAAAAGAGAATCGGGTGTACTTAAAATGTACGTGAAGGTTTGCTTTTGCACTAAACATCGGCCGACGTTTAGAATTATACTGCAACGAATGAATATTTAAACGTCGATTTTGGAATTTGATCGGGCGCGAAACGCCGGAAGTCAATCACAAACCCTCGGAAGAGTAGGCGTGGAAAACCGGAAGGAGAGCAACTTTCCCCGGGACAAACTGACGGACCCCGGTGGGGCTTATTTAACGCCCCCGCGAATTTACATCGCAGATTTCCGAACAAAGCCCATAAAGTGGGGAAATCGCGTGGCATTATTGGCGTTGAGACCACCCCACAACCCCTACAGCACCCTCTACCCTCTCTCGCACCCATCAGCTCACAGTAATGTGGCATTTATATGGCGCCGGGGTCCGTCTCGGGCCTTTCATCCACTTTTTATTTACTGGTTTCAGCGGGGTGCGCGGCCCTGCCCCCCAATAAATCACGCGCTCCAATTTGATTCGAGTTAAGAAAGATTCGGGCACGATTGGGCACGCCGAGCACGTACGCACGGTTTGCTCGAGAAATCCCCGGGGAGGCTTTGTGCGCGATATTTCTTGGACGAAAGTGCGCGCCAAATTCCCGACTTGATGCGCTCGCACAACCCCAAATCCCCGACCGTGAGCGCAATAAATCAATTGTACAAATCATTTTAATGCGGCCGTGGCTGAATCGGGGTCGGTCGGTTTAGGGGTGTGTGTGTGTGCTCGTTCACCTCCGAATTTGCACAAAAAAGAGCGAACATTTAAATATTATTTGAATTTTTATTGTTGCGGTCTTTGTTTGCGGTCGGCTTTATGCGAACAATTAATTGTCACCTCTTGTTTTTTGGTAAGCGTGTCAGCGGTACGTTAATTTTCAGCGGTTGCGAGCGACGCATGTTATTAAAGTTTAATCTACCCATCATTATGTGCAACATATCGATATTTAATTTTAATCAATTGAAAAGATATCATCATTTGCAGCCGTTCACCATCCACTGCTGGAGGAAGGCCTCTCCAATCCTCTTCCATTCCTGTCTGTCTTGAGCAATCTGCATCCAGTTGATACCAGTCATTCTTCTCAATTCATCAGCCCATCGTCCACTTGGTCTACCTTGCTATCTTTCACATCCTTTCGGATAACATTCCAGTATTTCTCGCGTCCATCTGCCATCCATTCTTCTCGCTATGTGTCCAGCCTTTCTATATATGCCACCTTGTCCATGCTTTAAAATATTTATAAGTATATAAGTATAAAAAATGTTTTGCATTAAGCGTATACGCTCGGTTGCAGAAGTCGGCTGTAGAAGTTTTGAAAAGTATGTATGTATGTTTCCAAAGTCGAATGAGATTGCACAAAAAATGTATTTAAAATTGCTTTAGAATTTTTATCTGAATATATCGTAATTTTATTAATTTTTTCAAGTGAGAAACAGTGTATTATTTATTACTTATGTATACCTGTATATATTATTATGTATTATTTAATCCTATTGATTCCATTAATTAATTATTGATATAACGTATTATTTTGGCAGGTGATAAGTTCAAGGATGATTTTCTCTCACCTGTCAGTCGTAGCTGTTTGTTTTGAAATTCGAAGTTTTCATAAGAGTACGATATTTCACATCATATCAAAAAGTTGTTTGCAAAGTTTTGGAATTATTGTGTGTGTGTGTGTGTGTGTGTGTGTGTGTGAAAAAAAACTTGATAAATGTATCAAAAATTTTCTCACCAAAGTTGACTGAAAGGTATGCGTATTGTCTTCTAACTACCAAATTAGGCTAGTACGAGTGACCTACTGCTGGAGCTGCTTATAATTATAATTACCATCACAATGTGACGTTCCATTTATCAGTGAATACTGTTAATAGCCACACTCTAATTTTACCGAGCTAGGGTATTATGTCAATGTTTGTCTATTGTATTCCTAGTATTATTAATAGTAATATTATTGCGTCTGTCAACATTTACGGACGTTGTTTGATCAGCTGGAAAATTCTTGTACGTTTTAATATATGGCGGATACGTCACTATAAAGCTAAGCTAACAGATGTGTCTCAAATATTAGATAGCAGAACTAACCCTTCAAATAACTGTTTAATATTCATCGCTCACCGCGTACACGATGAAGGTTGCAAAATTTTTTTTTAAAGCAAACATAATATTCTGTATCAGTAACATATTAAATTTTGCAAGGTTACGTCGATGAGTTGTGCCCACCCTTTGACGAAACTCACCCGTAAATTTAATCCAACATCCCGCATTTCGTACGCACTTGAGTTATACACTATGTGTGTTAATAAGCACGGTCATACACACACACACACACACACATATGTATTCGGCCGAGATAACTTTGCACAACTCAAAGGGGTAAAGTTTAGTTTCCGCGACCGAAACTAGCGTGCGTTCGGTGCCCCCAGTCCCTTTTTTTTTACGTTTATAGATAAACTTTGAATACATCTCGTTTTATGGAGATCATGCAAATAAACTTCGAGGGTCGGAAGTTAAAACAAACACGAGCTCTTCAATCTGGCAACGGTGTTTTATGGACTAAACTCGGTGTAATGTTGCCGTGGGTTTCGGTAGGACCCAGAGGTACAACGCGAGGTTCGCATTAAAAATGTGCGTTTACGTGTGCGGCTCTAGCTATTTAATATGTATCCGATGGGGCTGGGGTTGTGTTTACGCCCTCGCTTTTTTTGGTTGTTCTTTTTGCATGCTAAATCAGAGCGTAGTGATACATAGGTCAGTTTTCCGACGCCAGTTTACATTGAAACCGTTCAAATATTGACCGCCGACACCCCCAAAGCCACCCCAAACCACCCCCTGACCAGTTTGTTTTGCGGTCGTTTGATGCATTTCATCGACAATACAATGTAAACGTTCGATTGTTTTCGGATATTTAATTATATGTTGTTGAAAAAGTAGCTGGATCAATCTACAAAGATTTTCAAATTTGTTTGTATTTATTACATTACTTTTCTTCTGATGAGAATGTTAAACATAAATCTTGTGAAGCTCGCGTCTCGTTAATCGGTTTTTGTGGTTGTTTATTTATTATAACTTGGCACGGTTGAAATTATTGTAGTACAATAACACGGTGCTAAGCAAGACACCTGACGGATTTATTGTTGGGGGAAAGGGCCCTAAATCTTTTGGTTGCGGGACATCTTTAGGTGCCCTCGTAAAATTAACGCGCGTTTCTTTTATTTTCAGTGTCTCGTCGTCCAAATTACAGCAACATATTGAGGTTCGTTTACGGAACAGCAATTTCGGTGATTCAGAACGTATTAAATCACTTTTATTGTAAGAACCTTGAGTTACTACCAGCGGGGAAAGAAATACGCCAAAAATACGAAAATTCTTAACCAAATGGGCCAAAATTCAGGGAATATTTGTCACAATATGCGGTAAGCTTCGACTGGAGTGCTTACGAAGAGAGGGAATAAAATAAAATAAAAAGGGTTCGGTTCATTTGCTAGCCGATGTAATATTTTTATTGCCGATTGAAATTAAGATGAGCCAAAACAGCCTCGCAATCAATGGAAATGGAGCCAGCATACAATTTTAAATTGGATTAACTGGAAAACCGTTTCTGGTTCTGCGGAAAAATAGATGCACTCAGTGTGTCGCCAAAGAAAGGACGAAGCGAGGAAATTGACTCTCTATCTGGCGGGAGCGCGAGAGATTTCCAACGACCAGAAAGAAAGTTGAAAGGAAATTAAATCGGCAGGCTCAAATGGAACAATCTACATGACCGAGTGGAACCAATAAAAAATACGAAGCGGTCAAAGAGTAGGAATATAATATTGGACCCTACATAGCATTGGAGTGTGAATTGAAGACATAAATTCCAACACTGAGAACATGACAGCATCATATTGCTTAGCTTTCAATATTTTGAAGATATGGTACGTAAATAGAAAATATATTGAATGTCATACACACAATCTTAGCAATTTAATCAAAACTGTCTAGTTTGAATACACACATTTTACGTACATAGTCATTCTATATATGTATGTATGTATATTACCATGTTTAATATTGTGTATGTGATTGAAGTTGTGCGTACGTTTTTCAAGTGCAAGTTTAATGTTAAATATTACGTAATCAGCCAAAGCAGTATTTCTTATTCAAAACGGTTCACTATAGCGGCTAATTTAACTACATCGTACGCATCAAGGTCCGTTATAACCAAGTTTGCCCCGAAACCAAACATACTTTACGTCCCTTTTGTTACTCTTCCTTCCCCCTTCTTATTATCTACCGACGGTATCAAAGCTTACATATTTGATTAAACTCCCAACCCCCTGCCTCATCGTACTTACGAAAGTCAATGGAGTTCGGATAATAATTTGCAACAAACAATATACATATGTATATGTATGTATGTATACTGTTAATAATATATACAATCTTGACTTTGGAAAGTGAGGTCGTTTCAACAATGGTCTTGCATTCGCACAGCCTTTGTTCTTGTTACGTATACAAATACGATTCGCGGCAGACGAGTCTGGGTCTCAGGACGAAGAATGGATTTGTCATTAATGGGTGTGGGGGCGCTAATGTACAACAATTATAAGGGCATTAAAAGGCAGAATCCATTTGGGAAACCGCGGGCCATTTCGCGACGAGAGGCTCTCTCTCGTCGCGTAAACACGCGAAACGACTGCCATCAAATATCCGGACGATTAAAGAAACGCGGCCTACACTGCAAACATTTGCCTTAATTGTTTCGACGATGAGGACTTTGGGTGGTTGGGGTGGGTGGGAGGCAAACTTGAACACACACACAGATTGCCTATGAAATTCTAAAGAAGATACCACGTTGAAAACGTTACTCAAACGTTTGATGTCAGGCCATAGAACCCTCCAGAACCCTCGTAATAATTATAATATATCCAAGGAAAATAATTAGAAAATATATCGTTACAAACATATAACTTCCTTTACTTAGCCATTCCACACTCATATTTACTATAAATTAATTGAAAAGCTTTTGCGTTTTTGCAATATACTGTAGTGCTTTACATATTGCTTTTAGATATTCCAAAGTAAATGGTACGTCATGTGAAATATTTCGCTACTTCCTTTCTCATTAGGCTGCTACTTATAATCTACATAAGATTAAAATGTGTAAGCCTTGCGCTTCATGTTTTGTTGAATTAATCGGCCCTTATTCTTTTATTATTCATCTTAAATTACAGTAAGTCGTAGTGAGCATTACGCACAGTTTCGTTTAACATTTTATAACACACTAAAGGGCTCACGGAAATACGTTTCTTAGAATTTCAAACAAATCTCGTCTGATATACTAAGATCCGGCTTTATCCGCATCCATTACTCTTTTCTAAAAAAATTCCCCTTTCTTTGCACACAGGGGTTTCACCGCCACTACATTCAATTGCGCCAACATAATCAAGACTCGTTTACCACGGATTTTTTTTTGAAAAGCTTCCATCTCGGCACTTATTTAATCTATTCTCTGTTTCACAATGTATGGGCAACGTGTACAAATTACACGAAAAATTTCGATTCACCTACATAGCACACAAACATTCGTACAATATAAAAAAGCACTTTTTTTTTATAACATTTGAGTAAATATACTTTTTGATTTTTGAAGCTTCAGGGCACTATGAAATTCTCGAAAATGAAAAACATAATAATTTTCTCAAACAAAAACAATACTTTCTTTGTACAAATGTGCATACTGGGAAAAAAAAAAAGAAGTGGCTTCACTCATCCGGCACATGTTCATTAAAAATAGAGAAGTAGCGTCGTGGTCTCTCAGTAGGCGGGGTGGCCCATATTTGCACGTATTTCAAAAAGGGAGGGACCGTGTACACACCCGGTAGTATATTAAAAGTGCACGTCACGAGCAAAGATGCGAGACGCTGCGAAAAACACGAGTCGCGTTCCGGAAAAACTTGGAAAATGACGCGGGCAAACACTCTCCAAGTCGTATAAATCATGAGAGGCTCTTTTTTGGTGCCGCTGCCGGTTAATTGAAACCTCCGCCGACAGCCGGTTAATCCGAACTGTCTGCCATCACCCTCACCCTCATCCTCCCCTTCTCCCCCAGAAGGATCTGACCACCATTTATATACCTATAACAAACGTATAATACCTATAACCAACCCCATCTAGACGCAAATACCTCCCCTTTGAGCAGACACACTTCAAATGCTGATCGTCCTTGAGAACCCCATGTGTACATTGTATCTACATACGCTAATAAATTCCACTGTAACCGCATGTACAATAAGTTTATGGTACATGCGAGGTTTATTTGAATATTAACTGATGTGATAATCTCAAAGGTTTCATTCGTCTCACTCGTTGAGAGTTTAATCTCCGATTAAAATAAAAATGTGACTTTCAACAATAAAATGTTCAATTGAGCCTTCGCGGGAAATTGCGCGACCCTTAATGACGGAGCCGCCCTTTGGGGCTATTTCTCGAATTAATAACTCTGAATAATGGTTCACCGTTCACCGCCTTTAAAAAAATTAAGGCCCCAAGCCGCGATAATGCCACTATATTTCAGAAATCTCCCGCCGAATGATATTTTATCTCCCTTTTTATATTTTTCCGAGGAAAAATCATGAGGGAAAAAAAAAAAAGTTTCGCATCCCCTTGGCATCCCCCCCCCACCTTTCTGTTAAAAAAACCTCTTTTTTTTAATAAAATACATGAAAGGTAATCATTAATCATGTCTCGACTGTCTGCAACGAGCTGTCGGATATTGAAAGTTCGTTACGCTCTATCGATGACAGCGATGTGCGCGTTAATCAAAATTTAATAATTTATTTCATTACGGAAAAAAAAGGGAACAGGCTTACATCACAATGATGTACTTTCGTGAGAATTGGAAAATTCATTTTTAGCAGCAACCATTTCAACGGGAGATTAAGTTTACAAATTGAAAGCGTCCTTTAAACACAGTAATCCCCACAACCATTATATGTATGACTATGACATAATTTACAAACCTCCTTATAATATTGCATGTATGTTACAGTGAAAGCATATTTCAAATGAAAATATATTTTCACTGGCGTTTCGGTGAAATCATATACAAGCACATTTTCACTAGTATGTAGATATGTATATATCTATGTATTTCTACTAGTGAAAATATATTTTAACTGATACTCACTGGTGAAATTATATTCGTCATTGAAACTAAATTTGACAGTTGTGAAATGACCAATCGAATCATATAATCTGCTGAAATATTCAATCCTAGTTATTTTGTCGCTTCTTCTTCTTCTTATCATGCCGTGGCCGTGTTCAGGCGTAGACTTTTACTGGTTATACCAATTATAGTTTACAGTGAGTCTTTGTCGATTTTATAACAATTGACTTATAATGGTCGGTTTAAGAAGAAAAGAGCACGTGTTGCTACCCATTCTCAGAATCCTCAGATATAACAACGCCACCGTTTCGTTTAAAACACACTTGTAGGATGACACATGATCGACTTAGGCCAACATCAACAAGTCACAAACACATACGCTTACTTTAATGTACTTTCACCGATACTGAGCAGTGAAACTGTATATTCATTGTTTATATTCACTGTATATACATTTTCACTGCCTGAATTGGTAAAAATATATTTTCTCTAGTGAAAATATATTTTCACTTGAAATGTGCTTTCTCTGTAACATGTACGTACATATATAAAACGCACTATAATAATCGTATAGTACTTTACCAACGTACTCGCTCACATCAAACCCAGTGACCGATAGCCGCAAATGGCGGTTTAATACAACGTTATCGCTTTCAGTTAGAAATAAATGTACAGCATCACCATTTTAATAATCTTCGTTGGAACCTTTGCCAGTGTCATTACGCTCGTATGTTGAAGTTCTGATAATGCCCACTCATTGAGGGTGTACGGCAGCGGGGTTGGAGATTTATGGAGCATCATCGCCGGCACTTATCTGCGGTAGTGGGTGTGGGCATTGAATATCTGTACGCAGCATGATTGATTGTTAGGGGTCCCCGCGGGCTGCATTGTCTTCGGAGGCTGTTGGGTCCCCCTGGAATCGGTCCCCTCATCTCAGATTGGATTGCTTCTGGGTTCACTTCCTTACGTTTATTGCGGTAAATGGACTCCCGGGACAGTGGGCGAACTTCACACACGACGACACACAGAAAGCTCCTGTTTGATTTTATTGCGCTTTGTCTCTCTATCGTGAGCCCCTTTGCAGACAATACAGATGACGATAACCGATATATCGGTCGTTTTAATCTAATTAATTGGCGCAAGTTTGAATTGCGGAAATTCAAAACGTCGAGATCGGTGCTAATATCTATATATCTATATGTCGAGTGGTGATATTTTCAATGTCACCGAATACGATGTATAATTGATAATAATATACTGTTACGTTTCATCAAGGTTAAAGCTTTCAGCTAAACTTTTATCTTCTACTACAATGTCGCATTGTCTTTTTAGACGTATATTATAATGTATATTTATTACGTTTGTTACAACATCTATTCATTGGCCTACATCAAAATTAACAGTTTGACTGAGAATGGTTTATACAAGTTATTTCAAAGGAAATTGTAGGAAATTAAAATGTTTGTAGAAAATGTAATTAAAATTTTATAGAATAGTACAAAAAAATAAAGATATTTTGTACAATTAATTGTCTTCAAAAGAAGGAATATAATTAAAATTACTTAAAGTTTTGATCTTTTAATTTTAAGTACCTGCATATCCTGCAATCTAACACGAAATAAAAAGAAAATGCATCATTGGTTCAGTTATCCGTGGGAGAGAGTGTTGGCCGTTAGTCGAACCGGAAACGGTTAATGCCGATCAGATGTTCTAAAATGCAATTTTTCCGGACATAAGAACTAACGGTCGACCCTCTTCTATAACATGTTTCTCGTATGCACGCCACTGCACAATTTCACGTATATGTACGTTCCACCGTTGTACGTAAATCGCACCGTAGCCGTAGTAAAAAATAATTTCAAATATAATTGGATTATTGATCCTAGTAAAAGATTTTATGACATATTCATTAGGAGAGGATATCTAGTTATAATATTAGACGAGCATTCCGTGGCATATTACGCTTAACAAACTGACATGTTAGCGTAGAATGAAATTTCCTCGTTGAGTGTGTGACCGTTTATTTGCCATCGAAGGTGGAATATAATCTCTGGAGATAACTCGGCGGTTAGAACCGCTGAGCTGCTTGTTGGAGATAGAAACGTGAGTGTGTGTATTTATACATACATACTATATGTATGTACGTATATATGTATGCACATACCTATACATACATTTATGTACATATATCTACTTGTTCATACATACCATAACGATATCAAGCACAGCTTTTCCGCTGTCATCCACATGCACGCCTTTAAAATATACCTCATAACAGTACGCATAGACTGTATATGGCTTTCGGTGTTTATTTACGTGAAAATTTTACTACTGGCATTCAAATGCTTAACTCAAAACTTATTGAAGTCGTGATTAGGCGGGTCGCTAATTTGGTCGTCATTTAACTCAAACGAGATTAGCCTCGGTGAAATCTGTAAATCAAATATTATGTAATACTTCTTCTTAAAGTCGTGTACTATGAAATTGACAATGTTGATTGCAGAAGAACACGATTAAAGAAATAGTATTCGATAATAGAAATTTCTATATATCGAAAGCTCATTAAGATCGTTAAGGTATTCGGTGAACTATTTCTTCTTTTATTATAATAATTGTGTATTGTATCTACTTAGCGTTTAATATAATATCATAGAATGATATTTTTAATTATCAAGGCAAAGTTTGGCGAATTGAAAATTTCTATTCGTGGTGTAAACGTTTGCTGAAGTTATTGATTGGTTTTCAGAATACCTTGAATACCTTCCGGGAAAATATCACACAGGCAACTTCTTCGCAATATCCTGATGAAGAGGAGTTGACATCGCAACTCCTGCAAAGTATCGAACTTTCGGTTGCTCTCATGAATAATATAGTGGGTTACCCATCGCCAGTTTCGTCCCCCATTCAAATTCCCCGCCGCGGCTAGGTCGAGCCATTTAAAAATAAATAAAAAAAAAAAAATCGGAATAGGAAATTTCGGACCGTGTTGGGAACTACCAGTATTTATTCGTTCCTGCATTTAAATGAAGTTTAACGAGGCCACTTCTTCTGCGAATGAGTTTCACCCGCGCTTAATAAGACATTTTTGCTGGCGCATTCAGAAATGAGTTAATGGAATTTGCTGGAAAATCTTTTTTAAATTTCCGCACCGGAGTGGAATCTCATTGAAATGTGTATTTATTTCCGTCCGTGTAAAACGTAATGCTAAGTTTTATGTAAATTGTTTGAATTGCACATTCTTTGAATTAGATTAAAGTTCGGGGGCGGGGGAGAGGGTGACTTGAAAAGTTTATTAAATAAAATTTGCAGTTGGAGCGTGCTGAAAAAATAAACTTTTATCTCAGTGGATTCTTTAAAATCCTTTGTGACGTAAAGCTCTACCTTGACTTAATACCGAGAGCATCTGTATTCAGCTCGCTGATGATACCGACCGCGAGGACTAACACCTAATCTTATTTATAAAGTTTTTTTTTTCTGTTCACACTTTTGTTGTAACGAGACGCAAAGTGGATTATGAAAACAAAAGGGAAAATTTTGAATCCGGAAAAAAAATGACAAGAAAATTCCAAACAACGGGTGAAAATTTTCACAAGGCTTTTCTCGGTTCGGCGATGAGGCGAGCTCGAATATAATACTTTCCCGTATGTATGTAACGCTGGAGTCTTAACAGTTAATCCACGGAGAACTTTCCATAGAAAATGCATAACATACATACATACATACATATGTATATAAAAGTACATCGAAAATTATGGCTTGAATTTGTTTCTATAGATCCATACAATGAAAGTACCTATGTATATATTTTTAAACTGATTTATGATACTAATTAAATAAAACATGTTATCATGTTCAATACATTTTCAGATATTTAAAAAAAATATATATTCTATAGTAAGTTTCTGAATACATGAAATTAAATAAGTATTTTATATGAAAAAAAAAAATATCGTTTAAGTCTGGGTATTTATTTAACCAAAATGCTTTAATTTTTTTCAAAAGAGATAAAACATTCTCATTTAAACACAATTTTTATACCTTATAATTTTTTTTCCAATGAAAAAGTACGCAACGTTTCTTTACAACGTGAATTTTCATTTTTCAACTAACAAAATTTATCTTCTGTATCTTGAATTTATTTATGATTACAAAAAAATTCCCCTTTCACAAGAAGATACACCTATCCCTCGATTTACGGATGCTTTTTATATGGAACTACACTATAACGGAATTGAAATTTTAAGCTCCGAAAATTCGAAATACGGAAAGAAAGATTTCAATATACGGAATTTTTTTAACTTTTATACTTATTTTTTCGTTCTTTTGTGTGCATTGCATATATTATACATATAAATAACATTTTCTTGTCAATGTACGAAATTTTGAATTACGTACCACTTTTCAGGAATGTATCATTTCCATTTATCGTGGCATTGGTCTATAAATATACCTATAATATAATACAATTTAAATTCTAAGATATTAAAATGAATATTTTCAACAAATGCGAAATTTGAGTGGTCTGATTGATAGGTTATTCTCGAACCAAAATTATCAGGTCGATTTGTATATTACAGAATGGGCTATTTTTGTAAATGGAAAATTTTGCGATTTTCCATCGTATGTATGTATGTATGTACGTCAAACGTTTACGATATGACCGACGACGTCGGCAAAACGCGAAATTATCTGTGAAGATTCACGCGAGTTTTATTTCCGCCGAAATTGGCATAATATGGAAATGCAGGAAAATAAATATTTTCATCCCCTTTTGATGTGTCGTTTAATGGCGTAATTTGGTTTCAACGCGAAACCAATTCCGCAAAATGATTTATTGATACGATGCCAGGTCCCAGCTTCTATGCCACACGTGCGACCTCACATACTACTACTCTGTATAAGGGAGGAAGGGGTTGGTCTGGAGTGAGGAGGGAGGACTTTGGGTGGAGTTTGGCTACGTGTCATAATTATTTTTTAGGGAAATTAGTATCGGGGAGGTAATAATCCAGCATGGGTAGGTACGTGCCGCGATATTTGCGGCAAAGGGTACGTGCGTAATAAAATTACGATTTTTGGTGGGTTCTATCAGATCATACGATGATACGGATTTGCGCAAATCTGTTTTTTTTTTTACTTCGTACATGTACATATGTACGTGTATATGTACATACATATGTGTGAAAATGTAAATATTTATATAATCACAATTGATGATATAGAAAACATTTAAATTGGACAGAGCCGAGTATTCGAGCCAATTTACCCTTAGGGGATCAGTTGAGTAAAATCGGTTTACTCGTTTCAATACTTTTTTTTTGCGTTTTAGAATGTGAATCACGAACGGTTAACCCTCAAGTTTATGATCTTATTAACTTTTCTTCATTGCATTGCGATAAAATTTAGTAAAACTAAATCGTTGATTGTATCGCAAAGATTGGTAAGCCCGTGATAAATTGTACATTTAAACTTTTTACTGTCTGACGTTTTAATTAATTTTACACCATACGTGTACTCTGCGAGCAAAAAAAAATATTTTCAAAACAGTAATAATAAAAAAAAATATGTTTAATCTCTCTTGCAGATAAATTTAAATTTAGATATGTGCTGACACTGGGCAAATAACGAATATTAAAATGGGAGCTCGCAAAAAATTTCAAAGGGTAGAGTGGGCAGAAGTGCGACGCTAAAAAAATAGAAAACAAACAGAGACGAGAGGGCAGGCACTGAAAATATTTACATTATATTTCAAAACCGTGTAATGAAAGATCCGGTTAGTCTCAGTGGCAATTTCAGTCCAAGGAGGGCTGGCGATGAGGGTGAGCCAGAGAGTGACATTTGGAAATGGGTCTTTGTGACCAGTGACAGATGACCACGGCCTAAGGTGAGCCTCCTTCTCGAAAAACAGTATTTTTACATCATATTTCACATAAGAATTTACCATTGTAATGTACAAGTGCGTACGTTTCCTCAGATTTTCCCGAATAACATTCCCGTGCCATGAAAATGACCACATTGATATATATTTGTCCTGTTCCAAGTCTTGAATGTTTCCAATACATTCCTAATGTTGTGAATTCAATTTGTATTATTCACAGATAAATACTGTCCAATTTATTGGAACTGTTATGGCGCATTTACACCTCGAACATTAATCCTCTATATTAAGAGGCTGACAACCACTTTCGCCCGCGAAATGTTATGTCAATTTCTCATTGATTGCTCGTCGTATTTTGCCGATATTACACCGTATTCGTGCAGCCAAATAAAGTAACTATGAAATCTGCGAAACACGAACGTTATCCCACCCACCCTTGATTTATGCTCGTAATAAAAACAAAAGTGTCTTTTTAGTGACATGTTCATGGCCGGCTTTTGTGTGTGTGTAGGAGTCGTCGAAAAAAAAAAAAATATATACGTAAAACGCACATATAACAAAGGAAAAACACTAACAATTTACCACATGACCGGTGTATAAATTCGCGCGAAAACGTGGTGTTGTTAAAACGAACGAACGCGTGCGTATTCAATTTGAGATAACCGCGAGTTTGAGATTATATCTTTGTTTTATTTTCGCACAAAAACCTTTTTTTTTCCCTTTATATCTGCATATTATTATGTTTTTACTTGTGGCGAGTTTAATATCGCGTTGTGCGTATTCGATCGTCGGTGGCACTCGCAACTTCGTCCTACAAACGCTCATTTTAATACAGCTAATATCCAGTAATCACATGTACAATAGGTACAATACTGTATTTGTATTGTTATGTTAGTATATTTATATGTTTGCTATCTTCTATAAATAAAGCCGGATAGTGGATAGCTTTATTCTTCTTATTCTTGGCCTCTTTTCCATTTTCTTAGGATTAAGTCACGGTATAAGATGCGAGGTACGTGAATTTTCTTATTAATTCGTTGTTGCTTGCAACGGAATTTTGTATTTTTGTTTCATTTTATTGTTTTGTTTTGCTTAAATATTGTCAAGCTACGGTGTAAAAAGAAAAAGCCATGTCGTGAATTAAATTCAAAGTGTGCATTTTTCATAAGCATATGTATGTATGTATGTAATGTATATGTATAATAATTCAATGTTTTCGGTGTAGTGAAGTCTTTCATTGTTCAAAATCAAATTACGAAACGCTAGCGCTGGGTATTAACGCGGCCCTTTGATCAATTGTTTGATAAATAAATTAAGGGGGGGACAAAAACGGACTAATAAAGTTTCATTTTTGCGTTCTCACATTTTGACATCACAATTCGAGAGCGTTCCCCTATAATTAATTCAAGAGGAGGTAGTAGACGAGAGGAGGAGAACTGCCAGCGCGGGGATGTCGGAAAAAATCTCTTTTTCGTCTCAATCTGCACAAAGCGTGAAAAATGTTAATTAATAAAGATGTCGGTTTTTAATTATGGCCGGCCGTTTTGCTTGACGCGTGATTCGCTAATTATTGAAGCAATTTTCCAGTTGAGCTTTTTCACTTTTCGGAGCTTGCTTGCGGGAAATCGTAATTAGGTATTTTCACATATATTTCGAGTGTATTAAATGCTTGGAAATGTAATTTTCATATAATATTTTATGTTTATTGTCACAATTATCCCATTTTCTATTATTAGACAATACACAATAATAATAAATATGACGTAAAATGTTTATGGGACAAATGTCACGCTGTGAAATATAATAGAATTTACAATATTTTCTTTCTTGCGATCTAAAAATATTTCCATAGGACAATATTTATATTGTGTGTGTGTCCACGTGCGTGGCCTGCGGTCGAATTATACTTTTTGATAAGGCGAGGTTAAGATGTTGACCGCTTTCGAGGAAGGGGACCGTAAACAAATAGGCTTTATCTGGGGTCCAGAAGACCCAACCGCTGTGCCGGTCAACACTGTTGAACAAAGCGAATGGCAATAAGATAAAACACTTCACCAACAAAAAGAAAGTGAAAATAATATAAAACAGGCAAAAGACGCGAAAGAAAATGGCAACAACAACACTTTGACACGATATTTTTCCAGAGATTTTCGTAAGATTGTGTCACTAAATGGAATGGAAGTTGTTACACACTTTCATCAGCGGCTCACAATGTGTGACCATTGGCTCAAGAAAATATCATTTTAATTTTTCAAAAAAAGAAATTATGTTTATGACTAGGTATAAAATATACAGTTATTGATTTAATTTGTATTCAATTGTTGGGAAAACTTGTTGAAATGCTAAAAAATCAACAGTCATACTTACATAAATATGGTAAATTCATATCGCACACGTTGTTTTATTTGTGGTATGTCAAATTTTATAAATTAGTAAATTTTTCAAGATCATTCATGATCAAAACAAAAGAACGAAACTAATAAGTTAAAGAAGCATACAATCTTAGTTAACCATAGTTTTAACTTAACAAAAATGTCGATTTATAAATCGACATTTTTCGATTTCATCGGATCAAGTTCGAGAAAAATAATAAAGGCAATCTAATTTATATTTCAACCCTTACCGTTGACAATTTTAGTGTGAAATTAAAGAAAAATATTATTTCAGTGATGAAATTTTATAGCTTTCTTAATTTTATTCAAAAAGTTAGCCGACACTAATCCTCTGAATACTGAGATATTTTGAACATTTTATAAAATAGTGAAGCTAAATTATTTTTCTAGTATTCAAATAATAATTTTACCTGACATTCACTGAATACTAGGAAATTTTTTTGTATTTATGTATTTGCCTATAAAATAACACGAAAAAAATCAATATAGCATATTTGATGCAAAACGATTCTGCTTAAATATTTAATATATTTTGTTTAGACAGTAGTGATATTACATATAATTTAAAGATCGTATTTAGTATATGTATTTAAAATAACCTACATACATATGTACATATGTATGTAATGGTCTTTTTCGCGTAAAAGTTAAAATTAAATACGCTTATCAAAGTTGAGTCACATTAAAAATAGTCATGCTTTATATTCTTTGCATTTATATAGCGTCTAATTATATATGTACTATGTATGTATAATGTATGCAGATTAAGCCACAACAAATGTTTTCCTTTTCATTTAGAACACGTGTCTACCGTAACATAATATTGCTAAAAATATTTCACTAAAATTCGTGTATAATTGTATCTTTACAAACTTTTTTAGTTGAAATATGTATCCTTAAGTGTGAACATTGTACATAAACACTGTGAAAATACGTTAATCTCAATAAGAATCTGCATAATTGATTTATTTTTTTGCGTCACCGTGTCGTCGTTTTCAATATGATTTATTAATGCAACGCAGCATATCATTTATCATCGGCTGTGATAAACTCTCGTGCACACATATATGTACACATATGTATGTACATACATATACATATGTATACATTATTCGAAAGCCATCTTCTTGTTCTTCTTCAGCTTCCTTCCCACTAGGAACTTTGTCGGTTGTTTCTCTGAATTCCCCGGTTCCATATTGCACATTCGCAGCGTCTCTCGTAACGTTCGAATGCAATTTGCCCGTCGCGGCGGAAGAGTAATGTTTTGACGATACGCTATTTTATACACGGTTGCACACTCAATGCACCGAAAAATTCCAATTTAACTCAGTCGAAGTAAACGCACATGAATTAATATATTTACTTTCATTAACGCGTACTGAGCGTAGTCGGTTAATGGAATTGATAATAAATCCTCGTGTTCATCATATATTTTTAGTGCATTAGCTTGATGTGCTTTGATATGTAATACGAAATGCTTGTTTCTTTCATTTCCGGCATTTACCTTTTTAGTATTTTCTCACGGCGAATGGAGGAATGAATTGACGGCACGCGTTATGTGTATAGAAAAGTTGGCTTCCATTTACTGTTTTCAAAACTTGACCTATTTAGTCTCGCGAGACGTTCTCTGGCCCTCTTTTCCGGGCATCTTCTGCCGGATCCTTGTACCGTAAAGTGGCCAACTGGCCTTTCAGGCGTATTCCAACTTGGAAAACTAGCGTTAGACTCAAAACAAAATAATATTTTCTCCCAAAATTAGTGTTATGTGTCGGCGGAATACTCCCCTCCGTCGATTTCTGTTGAATATAAAAATACAAGCGAACTCTCTTCGAACTGTGCAAAAAAAAAAAATAAATACACCAGTTCTAAAAGTATAGAGTAAATATTATACATTATTAGATTGAATATATCGTAAATAGTTTTTTTTTCTGAGAAAATAATGAAACAGTGTTAGGGAGAGGTTACGTTACGTCCCCCACTAAAGGGGATAAACTTTACAAGGCTACTTATACATACATATGTAGTATATGTGGTTGAGTTACTTTAAGCACTTTTTGACCAACAGGTCGACACTTATACCCATATTATACGACATATAACATTGAAAAACTGTTTTATTATAAAGCATACTATTTTATAAAGCGTTTAAATACATAGTTGGCTTTTTACAATTACATACATACACTGAGCAACAAAAAATCACGTTTCTTAAAACCCAGAGCGGAGATTAGTCAATCTTTACTAAATTTAATCCATTAAATTCGAATCCGATAATGATTTTTGTTGATATACTCTCGTTTATGAGATATTCGCGATTTAAAAAATGTAAAAAACATAAATTTTTTTGGCTTATGCGGTCTATAACTCAAAATATAGTATGACTGTGCTCAAAGTGAGTATTGAAATCAATATTCAGATATTTTTCCTATTGATTATAATTTTTTATTGCTTTGAAATATTTATCTATATTATTATCTACCGAATTTTTAAAGTCAAAAATATATTTTTTTCCCATGCTATTGGCGTTTATTTGGCGAGTTTTTTTTATTTCACCACGTTTATAAGAATTGGTTTTCTATCTGTATATTTTTTTATTTTATCTAAACGCACTAATTTGAGCGGAAAATGATTTTAAATTACGTTATGAGATGTTCTCGTTCTCACAATACACGTACATATGTACATATGTACTTACCAAATGCGCAAATTCAAAATTGCAGTTAAAGTTTGTGATATGACTTTTTTTTTAATTTTACGGTAATGTGAGCTCTAGCTATGATTGAAATGATCTGCTTAGCTTGGATTATAATATCATGGAAGCTTATGAGTTTTCATACGCACCGTACATATGGATGTAGATAAATATGATATATGTATATACAGAATTTTTCATGTGTACGAAAACTTTTGATTTCAGATCTGAAAAGTATTGTGAAATTGTTGCCGTCTGCTGGAAAATCGCATTAGAGCCACCGGGAAAATAAAGTTTGCACGACCTGTAAGTAGCTTGGAGGGATGAAGTTTTGCGGGCATTGTGAGGGCCACATTTGGAAGACGTGACGCCGCACCCATGGGGCACTCGCCGGACCTCAACCTCTTGGCTGCCAGCCTCCTAAGGCTCATCATAGGTGAGTGACGCACTCTTTATATACAAATTATAAACTAAAAGTGAGAAACAAATTACAAAGGCACGCGTTAAATGGCTAAAACTATTTTAAATTGCCGTTAAAACATTTATCTCACAGGCAATAAAGATAACGCAAAATGGTAGAAAGACATTAATATTAAACTTTGAACGTATTTTTTCGAGAAAAAAACTTACGCACATAATGTTGAATACGCGCGCACAATAACTCTTTCTTTAAATTGTAAGCTTTCTTTGCTACAACTATAACATATGTACATACAGATAAAAATTTTTGTTATAAACGATGAACGGACTGTGAAAATAATTTCGCTTTACAATACACATTCAATTGAGTGCATATTTTAAATATATCATCATCATCATTTTCAGCCGTTCACCATCCACTGCTGGATGAAGGCCTCTCCAACCCTCTTCCATTCCAGTCTATCTTGAGCAATCTGCATCCACATGACTCAATTCATCAGCCCATCGTCCACTCGGTCTACCTTGCATTTTTACACATCCTCTCACATACCATTCTAGTATTTCTCGCGTCCATCTACCATCCATTTTTCTCCAGTGGCAAATCTAGTGGCGCACGTGTGCGGTCCGACCAGTCGTCGTTTCTTCATAATGGCGATCGGGTTGAGTCAAGGATCTAACAGCCAGTAAATCGTCATTAAACTCATTCACTGTAATCTCTTCAAATATTTCGAACATCTACAAATAAAACGTCATCATATATGTATATTGCGACCGTCCATTATTTCTTATTCGAGTCAAATCCCATTTCTTAATCTTTATGTGTGCGCCCGAGGAGAAGCAGTGGCGGGACCTGACGACCTACACCAGGATCCTGAAGCTGAGAGTGAAACATAAAATTGGTGTCCAACCTATTATCACACGTTCCGCTAAATCTGCCACTTTTGTCATGCCGGCACTTCATATTGGACGAGCGCTGCCGAGCGGTGCCGAGTGCCAAGGTGTGGGTAAACATTCGCGCGAAGGCCAACGTGCTTTATAAACATTCGCGCGGTATCCGCAAAAGTAGAGCGAACAGGAGCGACGGCGAAAAAAGCAAGGTGACGAACCATTGTATATCAATGTGATGAACCCTTCCCCCTCCACATTCAGTGTTGTCTGTGAGTTTACTGCGCAATCATGTGGACAAATTCAGTAACCGTTTTTTTACCTTCCAGGCATTGCATACTGCCAGATAGTAATTGTATGTGCTTATTGCACACAAGGTGGTCGCATAGATTACTGCGATGTCTTGAACGCTTGACATTTCTGTAGGCAGTGACGCGACACTTCGTTCGCTGCCGCTTGCTAGTTGACACTAGAGTGGCGCCACTAGCGATACGATCGCAGCGCTCAAAACCTCGCGAGCAGCGGCAGCTGTACACAACGCTAAGGCCAATATTTCACGAACATTCGCGCGATGGTGAAATGGCGGCATCAGTGCTCGAATTCAGCGGGAGCGGCAGGGAGCGGGCGTACCCTTTCGTGAAATCTGTAAATTTAGCGCTCCCTTTCGTAAAAAACCAAAATTTCCGTGCTCTTTCAATAATTATTGCTGAAAAAATGTTAGAAGGTGAATTTTTTTTACATTTATGACTCCTAAATCACAATCTTTGACTGAAAGTTAAATTCTTTACATTTCGATTCCGACAAAGGCATCTTATCTGTAGCCAAAAGCCATTTAAAATATTATTATGTTTTGAAAAAGCTGGATGTTCTTATGTTACTTGAAGATAACATTTAGAATTCGAGGGTTTTTATGCGAAAAAAGTTTTATTGCTTTATGGTCGGCACTGTCCGTCACACTATGGTCGAACTGCAACGGGTCCCTCTCGGGGCATCGGTCATTTCGATAATTTACGATATCTTTCTTTGAATTGTCGGCTTTCTTATTTTAACAAAATTTCTAAAGCAGCTGTACCTCTACCATTATACTAAAGGAACCAAAATTTCAAAATACTTCAGTCTTGCCTGTCCCTCTGATGAGAGAACTTGAATTTACCGAACGTGTTTGCAATTTAAATCTATCATCGGGAATTGCTTGATTATTTTTTTAATTTATATTTTATTACTGCACTTCATTAGTAACAAACACTTTTCTAGCAACATTTTTTAAGTTGTCTGAATTATAATTACTGGACGTGACTAACTAAATAGTGATATTAACAATTATTCAAATTTAAAAAAAATTAACCGTGTAAATTGTGCATGTATGTACATTTGTATGTAATACAGTTTCTATAATAATAATACTAATAACCTAATATATACAACCATAAATTCATTTATATTGGTGTACATTTGTTACGTAAGTGTTTTGGTGTTATAATATATGTATGTATATAAATGTACGTACATTTTCTATACATATAGTTAAAAAGAAAAGGTCGTTTGATATTTTTTGAAAATTATCGAGCGCTCCCATTCGTGAAAATTTCCATTTCGAGCACTGGGCGGCATCATACTCTTTATCCATGTATTCCTCTTACGATCTCTTCTTGTTATACAGAGCATACATCTTTCCGTGCTTCTCCGTGTGCACTGGATCTTACGTAGCGTTCTTGAATTTAGCATTCACGTTTCACATCCGTACGTCATAACTGGCAGTACGCATTGGTCGAATGCCTTATTCTTTAAGCATAGAGGAATGTAGGATTTAAAAACTTTTATATATGTATAATAATCGCATAATTAGTAAAAGGTGCAAAATGAAACGTATGTGTGAGTGTGTTCGAAGTGCCGGTAAACTGGTAGTGCGCGAACTCTCCATAGTAATTAAACGGCCGTCGTTTTCAAGACTCGAGATGAAAGGGCTGTGCAGTCGAGTCCCGAGCCCTTTGTGTTTAGCCCTGAGCCCAAACAATACAAAACTACACTACATTAACTACACGCTCTCACCGGAGCCGGTGGATCCTATTGTTCCTGCCAGGGGCACGGGAACAAACGACAATACTGATTTAAAAACGTCACGTGTGTGTAAAGGTACACTCATTCCTGTGAAAGCATTCACTTTTTTGATTTTTGTGACGCAATGAAATGCATATTTCTCTTGGTTAAGCCGCGTGTAAATTGCGTGCAATGGTTGGTTATCCCATTTTGCTTTCAGAAAGCGTACGAGCTAGTGAAATTTATGTACGTATGTACGTGTAATTGTATCGTTTCAATATGATGATAATTAAAATTAAAATTGAATACTTCATTGTTGCAGTGATTTCCATACAATTTTAATTATGAAATAAATGAGAAATTCAGACGGTACGTATTTAACCGTTCACTCGCAATTTCCTTCTGTATTATTTTCGTTACTGTAATAAATCAAAAATAAATGGAATTATTTCTAAAACAAGAGAACGAGAAAGAAATAAAGCAATTTCCGCATATTCGCGGCTTGATTTTCGTTTTTCTCATTGTGGTCTTCATAAATATGCAAAACTTGAAGGACTCGTTGGGAAAACTAGCGTGGTCCAGGCGTTCGAAGCAATTGTTCCGGAGTCTCCGACGATTTCATCCTCCCCTGCTCGCAATAGCCGGCTAATCCCAGTTGTCGACGTATATTCCGGACTGTATTTTTGCTGGTTTTTCGGCATAATTTAATTTGCATCCTGGCGGTTGTTTATTGCCGCCGATTAATCTCCCTATCAAAAGTGATAGATAGCGCTGATCCGAGCTGCGCCGAATTAATGGACAATTGTTTCAACGCAACGAGTTTCGGCCCCCGTTTTGATTAAGGCTGTAAACAAAATTTAAAAGTATTTGTTTTGCGCAAGTAATAGCCGCCGGCCATTTCAAAGTGATTTTTATCCCGGGGAATTTAATTGGATTTCCATTTTTCACGCGTAATACGCAGAGCTACATACTCTGATGTAACTGTGAATGCCAGAAAAAAAGCATGTGTTGGCAGGAAACAGCTGTATTATAGGTATAAGTTACCTCGGGAAAAGATGAACACTCTCACCGTAATTCTATACACCCACAACTTATAAACGTACCGTACATTTTATACTTTTAGAGTGATGAATAATTTTGAAAGAATATTCGCGAGGGAATAGTACGAGTATAAATTTAAGATGGGGAGATTTACGTGTTGACTAAATCAGACTTTTTATACTATAAATTTATATAAGAGAACAAAAGGTTATATTTTGATTAGTATTCACAGCAGGTCCTCTTTGTTATATTTACAGATAAGATTTGAACGAATACATTTTTCTCTCCTAAAAGGTACGCAAACTTGCGTAAGTTGATTAATAATATTCGTTTTGCACAATCATCGTGAAAAATATTTCCCAGAAATATTATTCAATAAATTTTATCAGTGCCGCCCCATTAATCGTGCGCTTAATATTTTGAAGATTTCCAGTTTCGTCAGTTCATTTCAGTCTTTGGCGCTAATTGATTTAAGTCTTTCAATGATGCTGTTTAGTGTTTCATAAAACCTATATATTATTTTGAAACTAAGCTTCAACTGAAATTAATTCATCTCAGTTTGAAAATTTGATTTTGCAAATTTTCAAACAGGTGTTTCAACTCTTTTATATTCATGTTGGCCAACATGATGGCGAAATAGTAGAGGCGTTGTAATGAAAAGCGGTTAATCGATCAGAGCCAGACCGTTCCCGTCTCATTCTTCAAAGCTTTCTGGAACTGACGGGGTTGGAGAGTGCGGTTCACCCGAAATTGTTTCGCATAGTGAAAGTTTCGTCTCTGACTATCCCACAGTGAACTTTCACTGCAATTGGAATTCAGTTGGCTTTAAAAATTAATGAAATTCCAACGACACTTAAGATCCAAGCGAGGAACTTATTAGAATAACCAAACAAACCTCAGATGAAATATTTAATTGGCACTCGAGTTCAACTGTCCTTTGATCGCTAGCGATTTCCGAAAAATTTCCAATGAATAGGTAGCTTTATCGCATAACAGCGATTTCCGAGTGGTGCTTAGGGTTTTTGAATTCAACGTAATATATTTATTTGATCTATTTATACATAATAAATAATATCAGATTATGGTATTATAATTATATTGAATTATGATAGTTTTAAGATGAATAACATTCATTCCATTCAAAAAATACGGATACAGTAAAAAGTTGTGCGTTTGTACGTATAAGTACCGGTAATACTTTATTCGTATACATTTAGGTTTAGGTGTAGGATACTGTTATCAAATTGTACTTTAGTAATTTTGCTTGAAAAATATTGGCAAATAAATTTGATTTAAATATGAAAATGTATCTCTAAGGGGAATAAAAAATGAAAAATGCAATTTATGTATTTTTGTCGCAACACAAATTAGCCGCGAGAATTTTCTTTCTCTTTTATTATTTCTCTATCTAAAGCATTCCATTTTAGTACTTTATAAAAGTATATACGATTGTATTTACTTTCCTCTCACAATTATTAATACGCCCGAAATACATAAAAAAATCGTCCTTTATTGCCTTTTATTAACTTTCTCTCCTGCGTTTTTTCCGAAAAAAAAAAAAGGACACCACCACTCGTCCTCCGTTTTTCCGTACAAACACATCAAAAGAAGTTGGTTTCTGGCTTTGTCGTTCGTCATAAGAGTATCTGACCGAATTAAAGACGTTAATTAAAAACGACTTAGTTCGCCCATGTTTTACGCCACATTTAATACCAATTTTGCCCAACCATCCCGCAAAACTCGACCCTACCAACTGAAAAACGATTTACGCTTTTGTGAAACTGTAGACTTGTTTCATATAAATTTTCCGACGCCGACACTGTTGTGCTCACTTTTCACTCGAGCACTTTTACGGACGTTATTGCACGACACTGCTTTGAATAACCCATTGATTGTTACCGTCCACAGGAAGTTGCGAGTGAAATGCACTCTCGTTCAAAGATTCCCATTTTTCACGCGAACGTGTTATATATGTATGTATGTACGAGTATGTACATACATATATTGAAATCATGGTGGAAATTTAAAATAACTATTATTTTCGTAGTCATTTTTCTTTGAAATTTTTCAATACACAGTACACGCAAGGGTCTTTCTGGCTGGCTGGGTAGCCACGGAACGCTCGTATACATTCACTGCACGTACACCTCCACGGCCCATATGTACATACATACACATAGATGTATCTAGATTCACTAGGTATGATAAATGATAACCACCCGATGACACTGTCAACTGGCACTGACTAGTATATAATATTATGGTGTGTCGAGCTTTTATTTAATGTAAAATCCGATAATTTTTCGACCGCGTTTCAAAACAAGCCATTTAGTTTAAAAATAAATACACTAATTTTTTGCGTCCTAAGCTTGCCTTTTCACGTTTTTCACACAAAGGCGGCTCCGTTGGCTGAACATCTTGTTGCGAAGTCCTATTGGAAGTATGTCAATTAAGTAAAGAGGCCCAATTTGGCATCGGGCGAAAGCTAAATTGTGAATATTATTTCCAGGAACGTGTTGACAAATTTTCCGGCGAAGTGAAACATTTTCAGAGATAAAATTTAACTTCGTTAATGATGACCGGGATTACTGGAACGCGCCTCCGCAGCCTCCATATAAATCATAATAACTGATTCAACCGCGGACCTGCTACTTTTCCCACTTTCTACATACACAAGTAAAGGACACCCAAAAAACCCTCTGACTCGACGAAATTTCCCATAATTTTAAATTATTTTATCCATTAAGAAACAGTTTGAACATGTTGTATGCGCACATTAATATCTGCGCATACAACAATATACCCATTGCTATTAATATAGCAGCGAGTATTATTTTTCCACAATAGTTAAATTTGAAATACACCTACATACACTATGTGACCAAATTAACTGCTTTATAATAACACTGTTCGACACGAAAAATGCTTCAGAGACGAGATATGACTTTTCTTATAGATCTATGCCCAGTGAAAACGAATCTGGTAATAAAAAATGTTGATTGGCTCGAGATTCGGAGATATATGTGTTTTTTAAATCACGCGATTTTTCTATTTCTTGGTGTTGTTCGTTCGATGTCTCAAAATCTGTCAATTTCTTGTTCAAAATAAATATTGGAATCTAAAGGTATTTTATCTTTCATTTGTAGTACTTTTCAGCTTTCAGATCTTTCTAAGTAGTCGTCCGACTACCAACTAAGAGAAGAGTTGCTATAAATACCTGACTATAAATACCTGAACTGACATAATACCTGACTATAGATTCCAATATTTATTTTGAACAAGAAATTGACAGATTTTGAGACATCGAACGAACAACACCAAGAAATAAAAAATCGCGTGATTTAAAAAACACGTATACATATCTCCGAATCTCAAGCCAATCAACATTTTTTATTACCAGATTCGTATTCACTGGGCATATATCTATAAGAAAAGTCATATCTCGTCTCTGAAGCAAAAAAAAAGTCGTCATTTGTCGAACAGTGTAATTGAACTTATTTTAAATATTCTCGTGTAAAGTTTATTCTTGATGCTATTCAGTATTTATTTTGGAAAATAAAATAAAGGAAAATCGTAGTAAAAGTTTCAGTCTATGTTGAATTATTAGAGCGCAATTCTGTTCCACTTAAAAGCCGCTAAAACTTTTGAAAACTAAATATTTCTAGACTGTTTTACAATGAAATTGAAATTCCGACCCACCCAGAACAATTTAATATAAATTTCTCTACCCAAATTGAAAAAAATTATGTATTTTTCTCGACTTGTGTTTCATATCAAATGCTTTACATAATGGTTCAAATTCATTACGATTATTAAAATTAACTTTATTCAGTATTCGTTAAGTGTGCGACCTTATTTCTTAATTGCAATCATTAACGGTCCCGCCAATGGTTATTTGTCGATGGGGTACTTAAGCAATCTTAAGAACTTTCCCTCACATCCACCACTAGCCAACTCCCCCAAATGACTAAGGGTGTTGATAAGGACGTCCTCAAACGTATCGCAAGCATAACTTTTTGGAAATATATCTTCACCTCGTGTCAGCGGTGGATGTTAGATATTGCGCGCGTCAAAGATAAGGAGAAAAACGTATTAAAAACTTTTTCTCATATAAGCGCGGTTTTTGCAAAACAACTTCGTATTGGAAAAGTATACTGAAAAGACCGAAAAAAGGTCGGCGAAAACCAACGAAGCGAAATAATAAAAAATCTCCATGTGGAACGTCGGCGTATCGGCAGTCAAACGCTTCTGATGTCTGATAATATTCGAATTACACACATATGTAGGTATATATAACATTTTATGCACGATAGTTTCTTATACATGTAACTCGGGAATCAAATCTTTCAAAGTATTTATTTCGAAAGTGTTTAAATTAATGTTGTGATTATTAAAAAAAAAAATTCGGGTGTAGCCAACCCATGACTTTATCCATATATTTGAGGAATACAAAGAGTAACGAAATTAATTTTTTAAGTACGTGAGTAAATAAAACGCATACACCACCACCACACCAATCAAATAACATACATATGTATGTACATATCATGAAATTACTGTGTTGAGTGCGCGCGCGTATATAAAATACGATCTTCGGCATATATTCAAATAAGAAAAACTACCACTTCCGGTCGGTGGATTTTAATCAAAACCTTATCAACTCTTAAATTTTATATGATAATTATAAATATAAATTTTCGACTAGATCAATAGGGCAGTTTCTGAAATATTCTGTGGTAAAATTTTCGACAAAAAAAAAACCCTACTTCCGGTTGAATGATTTTAATGATTTATTTTTTCGTAACTAGCAATTTTACTCAGGAGTACAAAATTATAATATTGTGACGATAGTACATATTTAAAAGGCCGAAAAAAATAAAGAAACAAAAAATTGTTCAAGAGTAAACTGCCATTTCCGGTAGTCAGATGTTGACCAAAATCACAGTATCTCTTAAGGCTAACGTGAAAACTATAGATATGAAATTTCGACAAAATCGCCGGTGCAGTTTCGGAAATATTCTGCGGTAAACTTTTCGACAAAAAAAAAAAACCTACTTCCGGTTGACTATTTTTAATGATTTATTTTTTTTTAAATAGCAATTTCTCTCAAAATTACAACATTACAATATTGTGACGATACTACATATTTAAAAGGTCGAAAAAAAATAAAAAAAAAAAATCGTTCAAGAGTAAACTGCCATTTCCGGTAGTCAGATGTTGACCAAAATCACAGTATGTCTTACATCTAACGTGAAAACTATAGATATGAAATTTGGACAAAATTCCCGGAGCCGTTTCGGAAATATTCTGTGGTAAAAGAATTTTAGAATTTTCTACAAGAAAAAAACCCTACTTCCGGTTTACTGATGTTGACCAAATTCGTTATGGCTCTTAAACCTTACGTGAAAATAATAGATATGAAATTTCAACTTGATAGACTTGACAGTTTCGGAGAAAACACGCATACAGACACACACACACATAAGTACACAGACATACAGACATACAGACATTTTTTAGAAATCATGAAAACATGATCAGGGGATTATACCTGATACAAATCAGTCAAAATCTCGAGGTCGAATTTTCGCACGATCACAATACTTTATCCGATTAGGATAAAGTAAAAATTATAATATTGTTATCTGGTAGGTGAGTACATATTGTGCTCAAAGTATTTGATTTATGAAGGTAAATATTATACCATTTAACAATGTTCGAAGCAAATCTGCGACGGCATCTTGCTTCCAACAACGGAGAAGATTGATCGTGCGTGTTTCGTTAAGGTCGTAAGTCCCTCTATTTCTTGGATATCTTCTCCACTTGCTTGCTGCATACAAAAAAGCTCGCGATACGGGAAGCTTTCCAACGCCGATATTAATAATTTTTACAAACAGGTGCATTCATCAACTTCAAATTTTAGAAATAGAACTAAACGTTATTCATGCTAAAATGTGTAAAAAAAACTAACGTGAACATGTTAAATTTATCACGGAATTACTTTTAGTACAACATTCATATACAAACATACAAACATTCATACATATGTATGTACATACGTATATATATGAACGATAAACTAAGCGCATGTGCAATTTGATAAATGTATGAAAGTTTACATTTTCATATCCAATATTGCTAAAAGGCGACATTTTTTTTTACAAATATTACGAAAAATTGAAGGATCGGAAAGCTATTCTAAAAATCTACGTAGCGAAACCTTTTTCCGTGCATTTTGAAAGATAAGATTGTGATACGAAGAAAATTGCGTTTGATCCGCTGATTACATTCCAGTCCATACCTCAGTTTAAGTAATTTTGTTTTGCTTTGTTATGTATCTCCTCGTCACTTTGATTGTTAGAAGACGCTGCTGGGCGACATTCGACATTCGATCTTAATCCCCTGTGTGTGGTTGTAAGTATGTATGGTATGGTACATATGTTGGTAATACATCGGATCGATCCTATCGAGATGGACGATGACGATGTGGAGGATGGTCGAAGATGCAACATAACTTGAAAATAACGACGTTCGCGATATACATATGTATGTATGTATATTCTTGTTCGTATAGTGTGTTAGGTGACGTGGCTCAAAATGATAGTCGATCGGTTTGATGGGTAAAACTTCGTTTATTTATTTATAATCGAGATTACAATTGACGTGATATACGTCTGTTTGAAGAATGAGCATGGTCGCAAATATCGATTAAAAAATTAGACAAGCCAGCCTCGACATGGTGTATGGTTACAAGACCAGTAAGCTTTTTTTCAGATATGGTGTACGTCAATTAAACTATTGTGCCCAGAGATGAAATTTTCTATACTCTTTTTTCACAAATATCGACGAAAAAATGCGTCAATCGAAAACTGAATTCAAGCCATCCTGTACCCAACGAAACTTCGTAAAAAGTAGACTTTTTTCACAAATATCGACGAAAAAATGTGACAATCGGAAATTGAATTCAAGCCACCCTGTACCCAACCTAACGTCGCTAAAAGAATTTTTTTTTCACAAATATCGAAGAAAAAATGCGTCAATCGAAAACTGAATTCAAGCCATCCTGTACCTAACATAATTTCGCGAAAAGTAGACTTTTTTCTCATATATCGACGAAAAAATGCGTCAATCGAAAACTAAATTTAAGCCATGCTGTACCCAACCTAACATCGCTAAAAGTAGACTTTTTTCACAAATATCGACGAAAAAATGCGTCAATCGGAAACTGAATTAAAGCCATGATGTACCCAACCTAACTTCGCTAAAAGTAGACTTTTTTCACAAATATCGACGAAAAAAGGCGTCAATCGGAAACTGTATTCAAGCCATCCTGTACCTAACCTAACTTCGTGAAAAGAAGACTTTTTCCACATATATCGATGAAAAAATGCGTCAATCGGAAACTGAATTAAAGCCATGATGTACCCAACCTAACGTCGCTAAAAGTAGACTTTTTTCACAAATATCGAAGAAAAAATGCGTCAATCGAAAACTGAATTCAAGCCATCCTGTACCTAACATAATTTCGCGAAAAGTAGACTTTTTTCTCATATATCGACGAAAAAAGGCGTCATTCGGAAACTGTATTCATGCCATCCTGTACCTAACCTAACTTCGTGAAAAGAAGACTTTTTCGACACATATATCGATGAAAAAATGCGTCAATCGGAAACTGAATTAAAGCCATCCTGTACCCAACGAAACTTCGTGAAAAGTAGACTTTTTTCACAAATATCGACGAAAAAATGCGTCAATCGAAAACTGAATTAAAGCCATGATGTATTTAACCTAACATTGCTAAAAGTAGACTTTTTTCACAAATATCGAAGAAAAAATGCGTCAATCGGAAACTGAATTCAAGCCACCCTGTACCCAACCTAACATAGCTAAAAGAATTTTTTTCACAAATATCGACGAAAAAATGCGTCAATCGGAAACTGAATTCAAGCCATGATGTACTTAACCTAACATCGCTAAAAGTAGACTTTTTTCACAAATATCGAAGAAAAAATGCGTCAATCGAAAACTGAATTCAAGCCATCCTGTACCCAACCTAACTTCGCTAAAAGTAGACTTTTTTCACAAATATCGACGAAAAAATGCGTCAATCGAAAACTAAATTTAAGCCATGCTGTACCCAACCTAACATAGCTAAAAGAAGACTTTTTTCACAAATATCGATGAAAAAATGCGTCAATCGGAAACTGAATTCAAGCCATTCTGTACCTAACCTAACTTCGCTAAAAGTAGACTTTTTTCACAAATATCGACGAAAAAAGGCGTCAATCGGAAACTGAATTCAAGCCATCCTGTACCTAACCTAACTTCGTGAAGAGTAGACTTTTTTCACAAATATCGACGAAAAAATGCGTCAATCGGAAACTGAATCAATGCCATGATGTACCCAACCTAACGTCACAAAAAGTAGACTTTTTTCACAAATATCGACGAAAAAAGGCGTCAATCGGAAACTGTATTCAAGCCATCCTGTACCTAACCTAACTTCGCTAAAAGTAGACTTTTTCCACAAATATCGATGAAAAAATGCGTCAATCGTTAACTGAATTCAAGCCATTCTGTACCTAACCTAACTTCGCTAAAAGTAGAATTTTTTCACAAATATCGACGAAAAAAGGCGTCAATCGGAAACTGTATTCAAGCCATCCTGTACCTAACCTAACTTCGTGAAAAGTAGACTTTTTTCACAAATATCGATGAAAAAATGCGTCAATCGTTAACTGAATTCAAGCCATTCTGTACCTAACCTAACTTCGCTAAAAGTAGACTTTTTTCACAAATATCGACGAAAAAAGGCGCAATCGGAAACTGAATTAAAGCCAATCTGTACCTAACCTAACTTCGCTAAAAACTTCACAAATATCGATGAAAAATGCGTCAATCGGAAACTGAATTCAAGCCATTCTGTACCTAACCTAACTTCGCTAAAAGTAGACTTTTTTTTCACAAATATCGACGAAAAAAAGGCGTCAATCGGAAATATCGTATTCAATGCCATCCTGTACCTAACCTAACTTCGTGAAAAGTAGACTTTTTTCACAAATATCGATGAAAAAAATGCGTCAATCGGAAACTGAATTCAAGCCATTCTGTACCCTAACCTAACTTCGCTAAAAGTAGACTTTTTCACAAATATCGACGAAAAAATGCGTCAATCGGAAACTGAATTCAAAGCCATGATGTACCTAACCTAACTTCGCTAAAAGTAGAATTTTTTCACAAATATCGATGAAAAAATGCGTCAATCGGAAACTGAATTCAAGCCATTCTGTACCTAACCTAACTTCGTGAAAAGTAGACTTTTTCCACATATATCGATGAAAAAATGCGTCAATCGTAAACTGAATTCAAGCCATTCTGTACCTAACCTAACTTCGCTAAAAGTAGACTTTTTTCACAAATATCGACGAAAAAAGGCGTCAATCGGAAACTGAATTCAAGCCATCCTGTACCTAACCTAACTTCGTGAAAAGTAGACTTTTTTCACAAATATCGATGAAAAAATGCGTCAATCGGAAACTGAATTCAAGCCATCCTGTACCTAACGAAACTTCGTGAAGAGTAGACTTTTTTCACAAATATCGACGAAAAAATGCGTCAATCGGAAACTGAATCAATGCCATGATGTACCCAACCTAACGTCGTGAAAAGTAGACTTTTTTCACAAATATCGATGAAAAAATGCGTCAATCGTTAACTGAATTCAAGCCATTCTGTACCCAACCTAACTTCGCTAAAAGTAGACTTTTTTCACATATATCGATGAAAAAATGCGTCAATCGGAAACTGAATTAAAGCCATCCTGTACCCAACGAAACTTCGTGAAGAGTAGACTTTTTTCACAAATATCGACGAAAAAATGCGTAAATCGAAAACTGAATTAAAGCCATGTGTACCCAACCTAACATCGCGAAAAGTAGAATTTTTCCACATACTATATCGATGAAAAAATGCGTCAATCGGAAACTGAATTCAAGCCATCCTGTACCCAACCTAACTTCGTGAAAAGTACTTTTTTTTCACAAATATCGACGAAAAAATGCGTAAATCGAAAACTGAATTAAGGCCATGTGTACCCAACCTAACATCGCGAAAAGTAGATTTTTTCCACATATATCGATGAAAAAATGCGTCAATCGTTAACTGAATTCAAGCCATTCTGTACCTAACCTAACTTCGCTAAAAGTAGACTTTTTTCACAAATATCGACGAAAAAAGGCGTCAATCGGAAACTGTATTCAAGCCATCCTGTACCTAACCTAACTTCGTGAAAAGTAGACTTTTTTCACAAATATCGACGAAAAAATGTGTCAATCGAAAACTGAATTCAAGCCACCCTATATCTAACCTAACTTCGTATACGTATTAAAATAAAACAAAAAACTATTTACTATAAAGATATGTACTTTAATAAATGTAACAACTAGTGTTCCTGCCAACTTCTGTTGCGAGATTGATGTGATGAGTGACTATTAGTCCGAAAACTTGCATCTTCAGGATATGCACCTGCAAGAGATTAACTATGCCACTTTTCCAAGAAAGTGATTTTTTTTGTTAAAATATGGGAATCCCGAACGTAGTCAAACAAATGACGAACGGTCGTCAAATAAAAGACGAACGGAAAGTTGCTTTTTGCATTTTATTTGTGTCTTAACTACCTGGAAACCATACCCAAATAGAAAGGGATTTGACCTTTTGTCTTGTATAAAATATCACGATCAGGTCAAAAATTTTAAATTTTAAATTAATTTTTAAAAATCAAGTCAATTTTTTCCTTGGGCCGGATGAAAATCTCTCGCGGGCCATAGGTTGGTGACCGCTGCTCTACATCATACCTCTTCTGTCCAAAAAAATCTGCTTAATTAAGTTTTTCTGGTCTCTACCAGGACCCTTATTTTAACATTTTTAGAATGAAAATTTGTATGAAAATTTCCAATTGATTGTTTCCAATCTCTATAAATAGCAATTTTAATTGGAAAATTAGTATTTATTTTTACTATTCATACTTACTTTACTCGTATATACTTATATTTACTCTTATGCCTCTCTCCAACGCACTCACAAATTCACACTTATTTGAATAATTAAAGGAATACGTAAATAAATTAGATTTTCACAAAAAGTACTTATAATATTCAACAGAGTTAGGGTAATTTTATGAGTACATATGTATTTTTTGAATTTTATGAAAAATTTGTATTCTGTGTTCAGATTTCGAAATTAATAGGCAAATTTTCATTTTTCGCCTTCAGGTAGAGGCCTGAAGACATATTCACAGATTTTTTTCAGTATTTTTACAAGAATACGGATGATTCAATGAAACTTTTGGTAGGTTACAATGCCAATTTTAATTTTTTGCAATGTCGCTCCACCCTAATGGTTTTGTTCTACATTTGTGTTTTTTATGGTGTACTTGCTTGGCCACAGTAACGACACAGTAACAGTAACGACATTTTGTAAATAAATAAATAACCGTTTGGAACGCTTTAAGATTTTTCTTCGGGAACAAAATTCGATTAGGTTGCTAATTTGTGAATGTATAAAATGTTGATATTTTGATCACATACGATGTGATCGATTGAATTAGGCTTGTGTCATAAAATGCCCCTCGCCTTTGTGCTTGCGTAAAGTAATAATTGATGTGATGATTTATGCGCTTGGGAATATTTAATTTATGATCGCCACAAAGGGTGTACGTCCGTCACGTTCAGCCCCTGGCTCGTAAAGCGCCTAAAGGGTTTTTTCCTTTCGCCAAATCGAAAATGAAATAATTCATCGTTCCTTGAGCCGAGCAGAGGCTCACGCGCGCTCCCTCCATCACTACGGCGAATTCGTATTCGCGGCGGGCGCCGATTGTTTTTACGGCTCTGGATTACATGCAAACGAGAATCCAGAATTGTGCACGTGCAAATGCAGGGACACCATCCCATCCATTCACTCCCCCTGTGCCACCACCCATTCAAATCTCTCGTCTCGGTCAGGTGGTACTCTTCGACACCACCTGAGAACAATTGCGCCTCCTAAAATATTTTACTGCGAGCCGCCGACGAGTCGATGGAAATATTTCATTTTGCCAATTTGAATTTATGGCCCCGCTCTTTCTTTTCTCCATTTGCCGAAACATAAAACAGATAGCTCTATTATTTCCCTGTATTTTTTTTCTTCTCTCGCGTCGTTTCGTGCGGGAGCGTCGTTTGCAAACGCATGAGGGTAGGTACCACGTGTTATCTTTGCGTACCCACGTCTTAATAAGCGTATTCCTCTCTAATGAATACCAAACCTCGTATACAGATACGTTTTTACGTGAGCGCGTGTGTATGTATGTATGTACATATGTATGTAGGCCAGTGTTGCGACACATTAAGATGAAAACTCATTTCATCCCATGTGAAGAGTATTTGACTAATATATTTATTTATTGCTTTTACACAATATCCTCAAAAGTTGATCACAAAAATATATGTATGTATATTCTAGTACAGTGGTCGGCTACCTATGCCGAAGATTTTATAGTGGCACGGCCTAAATAATTATGCTCCATTCGTAGACAAAGAGTTCTTAAAAAGAAACCTTTTTACTGATGTTTGAATGTCTTTTGCAATTTTTCAAATAAAAATGAAATTTTAGTGGCACGCGGACTGTCCAATACTTAAAAATAACAATTATGTGGCACTTCAGTGTATGTAGGTTGCCGACCACTGTACTAGTATATAATTATGTACATACATATCACGTATACCTACTTGAAACAATTTATAGTCGTTGTTGAATGCTGGGAAGAATGTTTTATATTATTATATTCACACTTAAGAACGAACTGTATAATTTGATACGATTTATTTGAGTCAGCTTCTTTAATTGTTTGAACTATGTATTTCAAAATAGGAATACTTGTTTCCTTTCTTCCATTCTTCAGTTGTTATTAAGTTTGAGTTGTTAGTGAATGTAAACAAGTTTACACATTAATTTTGCGCAATATGTAGATATTTATGTGTCAACAGAAAGTATGTATAAAATATAAATAGTATGAGTGTATTTTATTTTAGGTTAATGTTTAATTTGACATTACATACATTTCAGAGTATTTTTGCTTTCGGGCTTAAGTGTACCGACTCTTATAGTGGATGAACAAATTCATAAAAAGTGTGTCATGCTATGGACGTGTTGATATGGTCTGTTTGATGCGATTGCTCATCGTCTGTGTAACATTGGTCCATTTTCCTCTCGCTTTAGCCGCATTAATTTTCCTTTTGCAAGTGCTCGAGGGCGCGCTCGCCCGAATGTTACAAACTTAATTAATCATAAGTTCATCTCGTCGTAATTAATACAAGTTGACGCAGAGTGAGTGACGGACAGACAGCGGGCCGCGACATATTGCCCCGCCAAAAAATACTCTACACAACCTTTCCCTATTTCTTGTATAATATTATATACAAATCCATTTTTCTAATATTCCAATCGGTATTGCTTAAATAATAGAGTTGTGCCGTTTCTAAACTATGTGATAAATGGCAATGGAGCCAGCGTCGGCCAATTTTGTATTGTCCCAGTTGTAGATACTAAATTTAGATATTCGATATCGAAAATTGGTATCGTATTGTGAATTAATGTCAACTGCGATCAATATCATAATTTGGTGTATCCGTTATTGCTTTTTCCATTTACGCAGCATTATAATATATAAAGTGTTGTGATAAAAATAAGATTTCGGTGTTTCAAATAGATAAAGTGAATATATTTTTTTTGTATGTAGGTCAACAAATATCCAGAGAGAAAAATAAATTGATATTAGTAAATAAATTATAATTGATAAATTAATATTGAATTGAATTATTTTCGTGATAGTTTTTGTCATTTTGAGCCACCTCTCAAGGGCACTTTTTCATTTTGAGTTTTTAATGCGCAAAAAGTGCGCTCGACAGTTCCGCGTGCGGAAAAAAAATCGAGTGGAACATTTATGGTGGATTTTTCCGACATTGATGGATCGAGATATTTGTAGGGGATTGTCTCCGCAGAATCGAAAGTGATTTCCTCCATGAAAATTTTCTGACTTTTCCTTTTGCGAACGCTTTATCTTTATTATAACATACGCGAGTTATCAATTTTCCGTCACTCGAGCCAGCTGTAAAGTCGCGCGAGGGACGGAAAATCCTTTTTTTTCTACACTTTCCTTTCTCGGGGAAAGTAATTTTGATTTAAGTTCCCGTGGAAAATGCTTATGGTGATCTAGAGTACTTTATGTTATCGTTATCAATTTTGTGCATGCAAAAATATTTACATTGTTTCCTTAAGGCGTCTGTAATGTAAACGCTGTAAAGGCGTCTAAAGTCTAAACTAAATATTGTCATTTTTAGAGTGTTTTATTTTTTACGTGTTTTCACCTATCAGTCTTGTAAACTATACAATGACTATTTGTTAATATGTATATATCTATGTTGGATGAGTCAATCAAATTGCATACAATTTTAATTTATAGTTTCGCAGAATTTGTCGAAGCTCGTATATTTTGTTGCAATACGTGATTTTTTGTAAACAATTGTTCAATACGTTACCAATACAATTGGTTTTTTTCTGAATTTAGCAAAATTTCAATTTATCATTAATCAAATATGTAATTAAAATTTGGAAATTGGATTCATTTTATTTCATTAGTTTTTTCTTATCGAATCGTTTTCCGTGTAAATTTAATTGCACTATTTGTAATTGAAAATGACCCAGTCAATGTCTGGTACATTAAACACGATATTTATAAAAAAATTGCTGGTTTGCTAAAACAATGCACTATGAACACTATCGATGAATTCACACGAAATTATTAACTTTTGGGGTCGATTTAAAATCCCAACCGCATAACACTTTTACGATTATATTATTCATAGTATTTTCATGAGTCGCTTTATATAACGATAAAAAGGTTATCGACATGTGAACTCCGTCGGGGAATTTTTTCTGAAACATGTTATCAATGTACAGCAGGTAAAAATTAAACAATTCCACTAATCGCTTGTTAAGTAATTAAAATTATTTCACCACTCAACCATTTTAGTGGTTGCATGTCATCAAAGTGAATGAAAGTTTTTCGGCTCAAAATGATTGGTATGATTAGATTTTTTTTTCGATACGGCTCACCCATTGTAAAGGTGGAAGAGCGTATAAAAATTTTATATTCGGATAAGAAATTTTATGTATTCAACTATGGATGTGTGCACTTTTACGTACAATGATACTTTTTTCGATGTGGTGGAGAGGGGTGTGATGTCAGCAACAGACTCTTGAAATATGCCCTCAATGGAAACCATCTACATACATAGCTCTCGTGCATATCATATCCAACTCGTAGGGCTTTACATAAAGAGGATCCATTTCTAGACACCTTATATACGGTTATACATAGATATAGAAAGCTTCGGCAAAAAAAAAAACTTATTTTCAACATACGAAAGTTCCGCGACCGCTTAACAAAAGTTTTCACAATTGGGTTTGATCTTAAAATTACTCCTCTACCTTTTTATGCTACATATTCACGAAGCGATGATAGCATACAAAATAGCGCTTTGAATATAAGTACATATATTTATAAAAATTAGTATAATATTCCACTTTTCGTTAGTAGTGAATCCTATAATTTTTTTTGTTGATTATAATAATAAAACTTTTAATCAGCACTAGCGTATTATATGTGTACTAAATTTGCCGTATTGAATGTATGAGATTTTGTTAAGGTGACACAACATTTTTTTTTATCAAAACAATTATAAATTTAAACTGGAGAAAATAATGATTTTCTTTTTTCTTTTATCAGATTTTCCATTGGATTACTTGAAATTTTCTTTGTTGCTTAAAAATATTAAAGCCGGGGCTTTTTTTAACTGAATCGTTTGAATTTTCTCGATTATGAAATTTCCCAGAAAAACCAATTATAATTTTGAGCCAATCAAAATTAAAATTTGTTTATGATAATTTTAACTAAAGTTCGATGTTATCAAATACTCCAACGCATTTTTTCAAAAGTTATAATGGCGGAAGTGAAACGAGCAGAATTATTAATTATTTTCACTACATATCTATTAGTAAAGTTTATGAGCTTATTGCTGTGATTTATGAATTTGCCCGAATGTGAAGCACGTTTGCGGCATTAAGTGTACACGATTAACGTTCTAACTATATGTAGATATATGTACACCCGATTCTCTTTTTGCACGGCTTTATTATGCACGTTTTTTTTTGCACGGTTCGAGAAAACGGACCAATAATTTTTTACAAAAAATGAAAAAGAATAAAAATATTTATTAAAAAATAATTGCATTGCACTGGTCGCATATACATACATATGTACATATGTATATATGTATGTTGTCACCAATACAACATCCCCGATTCAACCACTAGATCAGAGTATAATTTCAACATTCAAAGCATACTATGTACATCAAGCGATACACATCTGTTTTATACACAGTAGTCCCTGGAACGTATCCCCCGTGCAAAAAGAGAATCGGGTGTATATCATTTCACACAAAAACGATTCACCACATTCGCATTAAAAAATAATTAAATTTTATTATCCCGATAAATACGGCGAACTTCCTCTATGCTTTGTTTGATGAATAATAATAGATTCCGGATAGTTGTGTGAATACTATAGAAGTAGGTCTCAATAGGCAACACGCTTTTATTCCAGTCCCTTGTAACGTAGGTGCTTTCTAATGAGATTATGGGGTTTTCTATGTATGTATGTATGTGTGTGCGCGTATCGATTCAATATGATTGGGTTTTTCATTAAATCGATTTTCTTTCGGTCCCAAATCAGATTGCAGGTTGGCGTGTGCCTTTAAAAGCGCGGTAATTTGTTTTGTTGAGCCTTTGCCGATAAGGGAGGAGGCCCTCTCTAATTAGAGTGAGGCTGTCGGTCCCTCCGCAGCCTTAATGACTTAACTACATCGCCGGTAGGGCGCCGTAGGGCCTAACGACTCAAGTTTGGGCCTAATGTCAACTCACATTTCTTACACTTTATTGGTTTGGTTCGGCGAAACAAAACCGACCCTTTTTTTTCACACTTTCCATTTTCACGTCACACATTCTTAACGAGATAGGAAACTTTTTTGGGAAGCAAACAAATATTTTCACTACCTATACATATTTATATGTATAGGTAGTAGCAGATAATCATATTGTATAGTTGATAGTTATTTATACCCAGGACAATTGATGAATATGACTGGATGTAAAGAAGAAGAAATAAAACGAAGAATGAAAGTTAAATGGAGTGCTTTTGGAAGAATGAACATAGTTTTTAAATCCAAAATTCCGCTATGCTTAAAAAATAAGGCATACGACCAACGCATGCTGCCAGTTATGACGAACGGATGTGAAACATGGATTCTAAATTCAATTATGTAAGATCCAGTGCACACAGAGGCATGGAAAGATGTATGCTCGGTATAACAGGAAAATATCGCAAGAGGAATACATGGGTAAGAAGGACGACTGAAGTGGCAGATATAGCGAAGCGTGTGAAAAAGTTAAAGTGGCAATGGGCTGGACACATAGCGAGAAGAATGGATGACAGATGGACGCGAGAAATACTGGAATGGTATCCGAGAGGATGTGAAAGAAAGCAAGGTAGACCGAGTGGACGATCGGTTGATGAATTGAGTTGAATGTGTGGAGTCATGTGGATGTAGATTTCTCAATACAGACAGGAATGGAAGAGGATTGGAGAGGCTTTCATCCAGCAGTGGATGGTGAATGGCTGAAAATGATGATGATACATACATACATATACAATGCAATGCATCTACATATGTATGTATGTATGTACACTGTACAAAGCTTTCCCTATTACTCAGTAACTACTAAGTCTGTTGGAAACGACCTTTGGACGGTTTAATACAATTCTGCGATTTTGGTAAAATGTTTTTGACATAAAATAATTTCAATACCAATATAAAATGAGATTTTATTAAACATATACATAGGTACATACCAAACAATTCAATGCGATAAAAAAATATATCCGGCATTGAGATCCTCATTTTTTTAAAACGGAAATCGTTTGCGAACACTCGTGCCCGTTATCTGATACGGTAAATATCGAAAATTTTTTTGGTGAAACTTTCGCAATAACACATTCACGTCAATGATGGTACCGTCCATACTTTCTCCACGATGAAAAGGAAAATTGCTATATGATGCAATTTCGGCCTTTAATATGGCAATCTATGACCCCATTCGAGACTTTATTCTGAAGAAGTTGTCTAAACACGCACCCCCCAGTTTTGTTGGTTATTTTCTGTGTGGGTTCGAGCCGGGGAAAATCCGCAGCCGAGCATTTTCCCGATCATAAATATATCACCCGTAGCGCATCCTGTTTTTCCGACCCCGTATTTGAATAGTGTTTTCAGCACACGCACATTTGCGCGTTTTCAATAATTTCCACGTTCAAATTGCCTTTATAAATGTAGGTATTATATGTATATTTCCGCACCCGCAGTTTCGTTTCCAAAAAAAAAAAACACAAGCGTTCAAAAACAAACGGATTTAATTATTTTCTTTTAAAGATGTCAAACTGTCAGTGGGAATTCGACCGTACGTTACGTACGTAATGATGTAGGTAAGACCATTTTACAGCTTCAAAGCTAGTATTTGGTGGGGGCGTCTGTTTCGGTACAATGGTTCTGTTCTCCTTTGAAGACGCTAACGGCTATCGCACGCACGCATCAGTTTGATATGTGAACAAGAATTCTTCAACAATTTCCCAAGGTAGACGTTTCGCCTTAAACGATTTCGATAAATGATTTCTCGGGAAAATTTGCCGAAGTCGTACCACCTTTAAAACATCAATAATGTGTCTTTGAAACGTTCAGAAAGTTCTCTTATTACATTCTTACTGAAAATATCGCATTAAACGTTTCATCAGATTGTTATTATACTACGACTAGCTCTAATATTTAATTCTGGCAAATAGTCGTTTTCTGGGATTTTATAATGCGACACAATCACCAATGTTTTTACCGTACCACGTATTGTATTTTAATTAGAAATTCAATATTGGATGATAGGTAGGTAGGTAGGTGCTGTTTGTGAACAAACAAAAAATGTAACCTAATAATATGAATTTTAACGTACTAAAGAAAAACAGATTAAATGTGTGAAAGCTTTTTTGGACGCGTAAAAGCTTTCGCTGTAAAATATGAAAATTATACATCTATAATACGTGGGTAAATATTTAATGCGGAATAATGGGAGGATCGCATAAAATGAAATGGTGTCAATATAGATTTACTAGAATCACGATAGCATTAATCGGCGTTGTCTTATGGCCACGTAGAGGCTGGACTCGGGCGATAACTGAGCTTCTTCATTTTAACAACATTCCTTGTCCACGTCTTGGCCAAAGCATACGACCCGGCGATTACTTTGTACGTGTTTCGGAAAACTACGGAATACCATACCTACCACTATATTATCTTTGTTATCGTGCGCTTCGAACGGTATTACGTCACGGCTTCGCCCGTATTTCACGCTAATAATAATAGCCTTTCGATCCCATTACTCCGCTCATTTTTTGCCTCGTTATTAATAGCAAACAAATAGCTTCCGAATGACGAGAGCGGTTTTTCCGTAAGAATTTTCAAATTAAATTCTGCACACGGAGACGTATTTCGAGATGAATTGCCCGCCATTGAGATATGTTTCAAGGGTTAACATGGTGCCTTTACAGCGGGAACGATTTCTCAAAGTATCCATTATGATCATTATTGTTATTGCCGACATCCATCGCGCGGGTCCCGTAATTGGGTCCCATCCGTCGCTGAGGGCCCCCGCCATTACGGCTGACATGACGGCGACACAACACACCCGCACCCAAACGAATCCCTCTCTAACACGAAAATTTCTTCAAAAAAATATTTAATAAACTCCACAAGTTTCGATCGATCGACATGAAAGGGAAAAATTCCGGTATTCGAGCGCCGCTCCGTGATTGTTGTACGTATAATAAATACACAGGTACCTACGTTAAAACGAAAACGATGAAAAAAAATCGGCCAAAATTTTGAGACAATCAAATGTTAGAACGATATCGAGGGTATTCCCTATCAGAAAATTAATTCATTTAACGGTTTAAAAAAAATAAGTACCTATAGATTTATTAAATTCAGATACCATAACTACATACGTACATATGTACATACATAATATGCATGTACGGAAGTATGCGGCGCCTGCGGGCCCTTGTGGTCAGGGGGCCCCAAATATGTTTTCAAGGAAATCAATAATAAGTAATAAATAAACCCCAAAAAATCAATTCATACAAAGCTGTAAACTTGAATAAAAATTCTCATAGATTGTCATGCCTCTGAAGCGCTCGTTATATTTTAGATCCTAAAATGGATAGTTTATCGACTCCAAGCCGTTTTATTGTTGCATGTGTTAAGGATTCGTGAAATTTGTCATTCATTTTATATGTTTTTGAGAACGATGTGTTGCAGTTATCTTAGAAGATGTTGTCAAAAATATAAATCAAATTATGAACGAAATTTTAATGGATAAGTAGGATTTTTTTTAATTTCATTTATGTGGTTTTGGACTTCAGTTTTGTTTCTGAATTCGTAGTGTGTTATGTATTAGAGGTGGGATAACAGAGAAATATGAAAACACAGTAACTTGAATGGTGATGAAGAATGTTTGTTTATTTCACATTTTAATTTGATAGTACGATCACAACAATTTATAATAAGATTTGAGTATTTAACTCGTGTGAGTGTAGTAGAATGTGACTTGAGAGGAAGTAGTGAAGTGAGGCTGAAGGAAGTGGCTGGAGAAGTGCGAAGAAGGAGTGAGAGTGACTGAAGAAGTAAGGTAAACCTGTCCCTTGCATCGATATATAGTTTTTTGAGGGACGAGGGGTAAGGAAGGATTTGCGTATTTGAGAAAGGGCAACAGCTGAGTGTGAACTTAATCTTGATTGGCTGACAGTGTCGTCATCCGACCCATTGTCGAACTTGATTGGTCGATGCCAATTCGGACAGAGGGGAAAGAGGTTGGGGCTGTGCATTTCGTTGGCAAGGTCGAAAAATACACTTTGAACAATGAGTCGTTAAATTGGCCCAGACAAAATACTCTCGAATCGTCAGAAGGTACTTGGTTGGGAGTGGTGCAAGTTTACTTTGTATCATTCGAAAATACGTTTTGAACAATGAATCGTTAAATTTGTCCTCTAGACTAAATGCATTTATACGAGAAAAGGTCATCCAAGGAGAGGAAAGGACAGGCTCGCTTATAGGCGAGGGGTTAAGAAGAGGCAGTTGAGGGGTATTCAATGAGAGGCGAGGTAGGACTCGTCGGCTTGAGTCCAGTCATAACAACAATATGTGACTCGTTTCAACCTTCGGTGTAATATTGCACGTATTGTTTATATTCGGCTCGAATATTTACGATCTGGTGAGCCAGATATAACAAGTGACACGTCCTCGCCTCTGAATTCGAGTGATATGTTCTCGTTTCGGGAATATTTCGACTATATTTTCTCAAATTAAATTAAATATTATGTTAAACGCTCGGGTTATCAAAATGCTTTTTTTTTTTCTTCAAATTTTATATTTCAGATTTTTTGTTGTGTTTTAATCGGACTTGCATTTCGTATAGTTTTATTTTTTTTTAAACAATAATTTCGTTTTAGTGTATAAATAAAATTAAATGGAGATAATTAAATTAATTGTATTATATACATACATATGTACATATACATTTATTTATTTATTTATTTATTTGACGCCTAAAAAAAAGCTTTTACAAGAAATAATATAAACAAAAAAACACAAGAATACAAGAGTAATGTACATATGTATAAATAGAAACAAAAATATAAAAAATGACTATAAGAACAGTAAAATTTAATTGAACTAAGAATAGAAACTTCTTAAAGAAAGCAGCTTTACCAAATGAATGCTCATGCAGAAATAATCCAAAAGATTCCCATACTCATTGCCGGTCCGAATCAACCTAGGAATAGGAGATTGTACATAATAGTTGGTGCATGAATTACCTTCATCAACAAACAATAATTTAGATCGTGTAAAACGTGCAGGAACCTTTAAATGTAAAATAGACTCAACAAGAGCAATAGACTCAACAAGAGCATACATACATACATACATACATATAGCCCTATATGTATGTATATAATATATAATAGCCATATTCCGTCTGTGTGTGTGTGTCTGTCTGCTGATAACGCTTTCCTCGGTAAATAATTAAAAAACCAGAACGTCGGACGAGTGGGATTTGAGCCCGCTACCACTGATTCGGAACAGAGCGCGCTTACGTGGTGAGCCAAACCAGATGATGTAGGGCAGGCTTCAACGTGACTTTTTATAGCCGAATATAATAAAAATAGGCAACCTTGTTAAATTATTACGTTTTTATTACCATAGATGGCGCAACATATTGTGGCATAGGCAACAACTATAAAATTTTTTTTTTTTTTATTTTTTCGACCTTTTAAATATGGGTGATCGAACGCTCTGTTGATATTGTAACGGGCTTAACTTGTATATAATAAAAAGCGACAAACTTCTTAAAACTAGTCAATTGAAGTAATTTTCAAATTTTTTTTTGTTGGAAAAGGACGCAAAATATTTCGAAACCGCACCGGGAATTTTTCGAAAAAAAAAATCTATAGTTTGGCCAACACGTTGACTTTATCCATATATTTTAGGAATACTGACTACCGGAAATGGAAGTTAATTTTTTGAACGATTTTTTTTTTTTTTTTTTTGCATACCACCCTTTTAACCAACATACATACATACATACAATATGTACATATGTTAGAATCACTGTGTAAAGTGCGCGCGTTATGAAAAAAAATAATCTTTAAAATATATTCGAAAATAGGAAAAAGTCGCAAAATTTATATTTATGATTTCATTATTATTACAAAATTTACTGTAATTTTTTAGTCATATATTTTCGGTCATCAGAAGTTGACTAAAAAGTATCTTTACAAATAACGTGAAAACTATAGATATAATTTTCGATTAAATCGCCGATAATAAGTTTTGAAATATTCTGCGAAGTAAACTTTTCGACAAAATTATGCCGAAAAAAAATTTTACTTCCGGTTGACTAATTTTTTATTAATTTTTTTTTTAAATATCAAATTTTCAAAATTACAACATTACAATATTATGACGATACTGCGTTTTATTTAAAAGGTCGAAAAAAATAAAAAAAAAAAAAATCGTTCTCTTTGTAAACTCAAATTTATGGTAAAGTCAGAAGTTGACTAAAATTTTTTTTTCTGTTGAAAAGTTTAACGCAAAAACTATAGATATGAAATTTCGAAAAAATCTATAGTTTGCGGTTTCGGAAATATTTTGCGGTAAACTTTTCAACAAAAAAAAAAAAACCAGTTTCCGGTTGAACGATTTTTTTTGTTTTTTTTTTTTTTTTTAAATATCAATTTTGAGAAAAATTCAAAATTAAAAACAAAATTACAATATTGTCAGGTTTTTTTTTTTTTTTCGACCGCAAAATATGTGGTATCGAAACCGCACGATACCACATATTTACCGCAAAAAATATTCGAAAAAAATCCAAAAAACAAAAAATCGTTCAAGAGAAAATGCCATTTTAGTCAGAAGTTGACTAAAATCACAGTTATCTCTTGAAATTTTTTTGTTTTTTTTTTTTGAAAACTATAGATATGTGGTATCGTCACAAAATTGTAATGCGGTTTTTGAAATATTTTGCGGTAAACTTTTCAACAAAAAAAAAAACCTACTTCCGGTTGACTAATTTTATTAATTTTTTTTTTTTTTAAAAAGTTTACCTCAAAAATTTCCGAAACCGCACCGGAATTTTGTGACGATACCATATATTTAAAAGGCCGAAAAAAATAAAAAGAAAAAATCGTTTTTAGTAAACTGCCATTACCGGAAAAGTCAGATTTGACCAAAACGATTTTTTATGTTTCTTATTTTTAACGACCTTTAAAGATATGAAATTTGGACAAATTTAATGTTGTAATTTTGAGAAAAATTGATATTTAAAAAATTTTAGTATTTTCTACAAGAAAAAAAAACCCTACTTCCGGTTTACTGATGTTGACCAAATTCGCAAAATATTTCTTAAACCTTACATGGAAATAATAGATATGAAATTTCAGCTTGATAGACTTGACAGTTTTGGAGAAAACACTGATGACCGAAAGTGGCACACACATTTGAATATGTGCCGAAGACATACAGACATACAGACATTTTTTTTAGAAATTCTATGAAAATGTGATGTATGGATGATGTTGGTTGGTGTGGTCAAAATCTCGAGGTTTTATTTTCTTACGATCAAAAAAATTTATTCCGATTAGGATTTGTATTAATCAAATATATGGATTTTGCATGGGGGCCAATTTTTTTTTTTTTTCTAGTTACGCTGTCGAAATATGAATGTTGGAGCTTTTTATATAAATACGATGCAATTTTGCAGGAAAAACGTGCATTTATCATACTTGGTTTATTCCTTTCGTTGAGAAAATAAAAAAAAAAGATCGTAATATTGATATAGCGGAAAATTTTTTTGCACAGAAAAATGGTGTAGACTCGCGTTCCGAACAATAGTCAAAGATTGTCGAGAGAATAATACGACCATTCTCAATATATGTACATATGTAGTTAGTTACCCGTATTATTAGGGCTATAGAAATGTATTCTTTCCATACACAACCGGTATAAAGTATATTCAATTGGTTCCATGCGACGGGAAAACTAGTATATCGGTATTTGAATGAAGTAGTAAATACACAGTTAACGATATAAAAATATCCAGAAAATAAAAATTTGATATATTTATTATTACATATAATGTATTAATTGAAGCGAACGAGCAACGTTGCCCACGCTGGAAAGCACAATAAGACGTCATCATCGAAAACGTCAGGTGCAGATGGGATTGATTAATGACGTAGCTTGGGATGAGATCAGAATCCTCTCCAGATCGGTTACGAGTGTCACGAGGGTACTTTTTTTTTGCCCTGCAAAGTCCCTCCGCGAAAGGGACATTTGCGCGCTCGTGAGTTCCAACGACATAATAAATCGAGTCAACAGTCCGTCAGATTTGTCACAGTTTTTATTGGAAATTTCGACCCAACCGAGTGGAAGTCGGCCGTGTGAGACCCTCGTCAAACACCATTAGTCGCACAAAGTGCATCGGCAGCTGGAGCACGCGGTTGGAAAGATATTTTAGGGATCGTCCAGAAACTCAAAAGGGGACGAGGAGGAGGGTTGTCTTACCTTATGTGATTTTATTATAGAAATCGGTCATATTTAAGGATGATAAGCTTTGAACTTTTCAAATGTTTAATTCATCTAAAAGGAAAATTCGACTTCCGATATGGTCGAAAGATTTTCTCGATGGTTTTGGATTGTTACTATTGCTGCTAAGATTTTGTTATTCATCATCATCATCATTTTCAGCCGTTCACCATCCACTGCTGGGTGAAGGCCTCTCCAATCCTCTTCCATTCCTGTCTGTCTTGAGCAATCTGCATCCACTTGACTCCACACATTATTCTCAATTCATCAGCCCATCTTCCACTCGGTCTACCTTGCTTTATTTCACATCAATTTAAAATTTACAATTCAACTTCAATTTTATCACACGTACTGCTATATCTGCCACTTTAGTCATACTTCTTACCCATGTATTTCTCTTACGATCTCTTCTTGTTCTACCGAGCATATATGTTTCCATGCTTTTCTGTGTGCACTGGATCTTACGTAGCATTTTTGAATTTAGCATCCACGTTTCACATCCATACGTCATAACTGGCAGTACGCATTGGTAGTATGCCTTCTTTTTATTTTGTTATTATTAAATCTAAATCGGTCGTCTGTTGTCAGAATGTGCCAAGTTTATCTTAGTTAGTTGTGTTGATACGGATACGATACCAATTACCAACCAACCGACAGTTGTGGCTTCCTTCTTTTATGTATTTCTTTCCCCATCCATAATACAATGGTAAACCACTGAGGAATATCTTTCATTTGTTACTTCACTATGACAGACAGTAAAATGTTTGTCAAGCAGTAAAAAAAGAGGCACCGCTTTATATCAAGTACGCCACTTTACGAATAAGAGGTAAATTTACATTACATCAATGTGTCATGCTCGCATTTTCAATGGGATTGCTTTATTTTTATCTTATATGCGTCGAGTGTTTGGAATGTGATAAAAAAAACATGTACCTACCGAGTTTTCGATCTCTTGAGATGTGTCGTTGTGGTAACATATCGCACGAGCGATCTTCATCCGCTATACATTTCGGTACTGTTCTGGGAATATTCACCGAGGTGCTCGCAAGTGTGACTATGTGTTTATTTTCTAGCGTGAGTGTGACAGGGGGTATATTCGTTTCAATAAAAAAAAAAAAAAGGCAACATACAAACAAAAAAAAAAAATACGAAGGAAAACAGTGACATCGCACGGGAAAATACAAAGTGAATTTATTCGAGTGGTCCAGCGGTGGCCAGATTTGTGCCGTATGCTAAAGTCGTCTCCCACCTCTAACCCCTTCGCTCACCCCACCGCTTCAGATAAAATCTATTTTCCGCGTTGGAACGATAGAATAGGGGGGTCGGGGGTGTCTTGGGGTTGTGTTTCCGCCACGTCGAGATGGCTTTTCCGGTTAACCGAGTTGACCGAAACCCGTGAATCTCAATAGGGGCCGCCTGTCAATCTCCACACGCCACCGATAACTATACACACTCGATTGGCCGACTTTATAAACTGGGACGTAACCCAAGTATAATATAAACGGATCTAAGCCTAATAATAATTCAGTTTCAATTTATACCTGTAACGCCAATCAACGCATCGACCGAAAAATTGCTTCCGTACGCTTTTCCGAATAGTATACATATGTATGTACATACACCCGATTCTCTTTTTGCACGGGGGATACGTTCCAGAGACTACCGTAAAAAAAAAAACAGTGTAAAAAAAGATACAGTGGACATATAACAATGAGAGATAGGTTCCATTACTTAAAATCAACTCTAAATATAAAATTCTCAAACTAAAAAAAAAATCGAATTTATTTTTTATTTATACAAAAAAATATTTTTTATATCACGAAATCCAAAAAAAATATTATTTTAGCCGATGAAGCGCGTGGCGCGGCTTTCGTATCCGATTCGATGTTGAAGACTAGTTTTGGAGTTTCGGGACAGATAAGGCAAATTGAAAATTGGGCATGTTAAAAACCCCTAAATCCGACATAATAACAAACCATAAAAAATCATTTTGGGATGACAAAGGCACCGATACAGTCGAGCAAAAAAATTAACCCTGTAATAGGCTCGCTAATTTATTATTATACACCAATGTATTTTTTTGTTAATTGTTTAAAACTTGAATTAATTTTATTAGTTTCAGTTTGTTTAGCATTTATTATTTCATACATGAAAAAAGCATTTTTATTTTCGTTAATTTTTCATAAATTCCATCGATTGATATGGTGTTATCATAAAATTAAACACATTCCTAAAACGAAAAATATTGCAACATGCAACAAGATATAATATTATATATCTATCAGAATATTGAAATACAAAGCAGAAAAAGTAATGGTTCAAATGCATATGTATAAGTAGAGCTAAGACCTTCTAGTTAAATCAGTGGTATGCAACCCTTGATTAGTGTGCTTTGTGCAACATATGAACGATCCATCTATTGTTGTTTTCACAAGTTTAACAATTCACCTAATGCCGATCCATATTTGCAAAACCCAAAATAGAAGTTTTAGAGAAATTAAAAGAAATTTTATCGATCTAAAAACGAAGACTACTAATAATATAGGTTATTTTATTATTATTTTGCTAAATTCGATGCTTGTGAAAGTTTAAACAAATTAAAGTTTCCTACCGGTATACATTTCTATATGTTTTGTTTCTAAAATGTTTCATAATTAATTTTAAAATATCATGAACTGAAAAGGTTTACGATCAGTGGGTAGATCTGAGCGATGCCATTGTAGTGAATTTTTGTCTTAAAAGTTGCATACTCATAAACGAAACTAAAGTGTACCATAAAAACCAGGAATATATTTACATATATGCGACCAGTGCAACACAAAAATCTTTTTTGAAAACCGTGTTAAAGCAAAAAAATCAGTGTAATAAAATGTAATTGGTCCGTTATCTTGAACCGTGTTATTTCAAAACCGTGTAAAAAAAAACCGTGCAAAAAGAGAATCGGGTGTATATGTACATATAGCTAGTGTTGTAAGTCGAGAATATTCTCCAAAAGATTATTCGCCGAGAATTTTCTTTTTTCTTGGTTATAAATCATCTCTAGATAGTTTAATGGCTTTTTGGAGGATTCTAGGATATTTTCAAAACCTAAAGGTGCCTGTAAACGATCAACATATTCACGGCAATGTAATATTACCGGCAAGCATGCCGGTAATATTATTGCAATTTGTTGATGCTGGCCGGAAATACAATAGTCGTGTTTTCCGAAATTTGTTACTATGGCGAGTATTGTTGACATACATATTGTCGATGATATCGCTCGGTATACGAAAATATGTTTCTTTTAATGCTCTCTCACATACATACGCGGGTCGCTGTCGCTGAGGTGCGGACACGACACGATACGAGTGTTGAACTTCGGCGAATCTGGCCAATAATAAAACAGCAACTACTTGCCGGCAATAATTCAGCCACACATTACTGTGAAATATATTGCGCATGTTATGCCGAAAGTGTTGCTGCATGGTTGACTCAATATTGACAGCAATATGGCTGTCAATATTGCTTACAAATGTTGATCGTTTACACGCACCTTAATGGGAGTAATAGGACTTTCTAGAATGTCTGACGACACTGAATGTATCATTTCGTCATATTAACATCCGGCATGAACGTTTTTCGAGAAATTCTCACAGGAATACAATGCTTATTAACTCTGGAAGCAATAAATTATACATATTTTAATTGCTTTGATGGAGATATTCCAGTGAAATTGTTCCAACTTGCTGATCATTCTTTTAAACTTAACACAATCGATCGTAAAAATGTCATATTCACGCCGCATTAATTTTAGTTTTTGTCATTGATACTAAAAACGCGTGTGCAAGAGTAAGAGAGAAATTTTACACTTATATACGAAATAATGCGGGATGAAAATATATTGAAAGATAGTGAGAATATAGCGATTTCAATTATTAATTATATACACAATAAGAGAGAGAAATATTATTTTGAAAGACAATGACAAGGACATGATTGCAGTAAGCGACGTGAAAAAGCGAAGACTCTCATACTCAAACAAAAATTACTACATATATATTTTTGTAAGTCTATTTGTGCAATTCAGATGAAAACTAATATTATTCGTGTAATCCGTATCACCTCTCGCAAGTATTAGCCCGGATTACAGGGAGTTCACTGTATATTTGAGCAGGTACAATAAGAGCTAGTATTTAATTATTTAAAATACAGTGATCGATGGACCCCAGGGTACATTGCATTATGTACATACAATTTTTGCCCCTCAGATGCTCTAAAACAGAAAATTCTCGGTTTGGAGAATATTCTCCAAAAGATTATTCCCGAGAATTTTACAACACTATGTATAGCGAATGGAGGGTAAATTTATGGATTTAATCTATCAAAGTAAAAAAAGAAAGTGTCCAATGTGAACTGAAACACTTTGAATCGAAATTGAGTTAGCTTCATTTAGTTTGAGTTGTCCTCTATCAATAAACTTTCCATTTTCTCACAAAGTTTATTTATTTTGATATCCCACGTCTCAATTAGTAATAATTAAGGTTGAAAATAAAACAATAAAATACAATTTACGAGTTTCCTTAATCTCACGAAGCGACCGCTAGAATTGATTGATTTATACGTAATGTGTGTTGTTGGTCGGTTGGTTGGCTGGTGGCTTTGCCTGACTGCTTCCATTGATGCCACAGTACTCCTCTATATAAACTTTGTGTGTAATATATATTAAAGCACACGCAATTTAAATTGCTCTTTATCCTAACAACAGAGCAAGCACTCAGGTTAATTTTTAACGATTCGCGGCTCACGTTTGCGATGTTCGCGCGTTTCGGAATTTGCTTCAATCTTATACGTTATTTATACGCTGAAGCGTGATGAAATTTAGGGCGTAGCGCGCGTAAGCTTTTTGTTATGGCCTAATCCAATTCCCGTGGTGAGCTTATTGGTAAAGAGCAACCTGGATTGGTATAAAGCAGTCACCTGGCAGGGGCGACGCTCAATAAGCTCGGAGCCCATTATATTGGTCGGAATTGGAAGTGTTTTCACGAATAAGGTAGCCGCGTTTATTAACTCTGGAGAAAGAAGAAAGTTGCTCATTGCTCAGGAGACAGGGCGACCTCCTACGGGGACCGGTCCATTGTTTCGGGCCCGGATTGCCGCCCCCGGAATTGTTTCGGCACTGTTTGCTTTTGGGAAATAAGGGTAGGTATCGGGAAGTGGAGACTGAGAAAATGGAGGTGGGGGGGGGGGGATGGGAGAAGCAGAGGGGTTCATCCAGTTATAAAACTAATAATGGCTCAAGTCTCCATTTTCCGATACAAAGGATCATCGCGAAAACGCGACTTTATTTCGTAATATAACGCCGAAATGTCGGCCATAAAACGTCGCACACTTATTCACTCAATCAAAAGCCCCGCGCAGTTCATCTGCCTATATTCGCCTTAAAAGACCTCTCTGAGATTTGTTGCGATTTGACGATTTTCAAATTTTTAAATCGATACATTTTTATATACATAGAGTATAAATAATAGCCCCCATTCCGTCTGTCTGTATGTGTGTGTGTCTGTCTGCTGATAACGTTCGCTTCGGTAAATAATTAAAAAACCAGAACGTCACACGAGTGGGATTTGAACCCAGTACCACTGATTCAGAACAGAGCGCTTACGCGGTGAGCCAAACCAGATGATGTAGGGCTGGATTCAACGTGACTAAATTTATAGCCGAATATAATATGGCTCGCGACTTTGCTAAATTCTTACGTTGTTATTATAACGCCCCATAGATGGGGCAACATATTATTGCATAGGCAACAACTATAAAAACTATTAAATTTAATATTATTTTTTAGTACGGGTGATGAGAACGCTCCATTGATATTCAACGGGCTTACACTAGTAGAGTATAAACGCTCGTGGGTAGATTCCTGATAAAATCGTATGATTTATTCAAACTTTTCCTGAATGATTATTTATTATAGTTTTTGATGTTGATTTGTCGCTTTACAAATCACCAAAAATATTTGCTGATAAAAATAAAAGTCTGGCTTTTGCTATTAATTTATAGTCACAGTGTAGTTAAGTTCGAACACTGTTGGATTCGTGAATCGATACCGTTTGTAGTTTCAGATAAGGTCAAAAGATCATATCGATATTATCAAAATAATTATTTTGAAAAGACTATGCTATTAAATTCAAATCAGATTCTGTGAGACTCAGTTCGGCGAAATAGTTTAATTTTAACATAATTGGACATTGTCCAATATAATTTTGTTTTTACCGATTATTTTTACATATTTCCTTTAAAAGACAAGCATGAACCTCTACTAAGACAGAATATCAGTTTTTTTATTAACAAATAAAAGCTTGAAATTACGTAAGAAATAGTACAGATTTCAATGACGTTCATTATGTTTGTCGTGTAGGTTTATTGTAAATAGCCAAAAAAAAACAATTTTAACGATAGGACTATATAACTGGGGGGAGAATGAGAGGATTCATTTTTGAACTAGACTTACATATAATGGCGGACAAATACCTCGATTCTGAATGGAGAGGAACTTGACTTTTCGTCCCAGGTACTATTGAAAACGCCAACAATACACCGGGTGTTGTAGCAAAATTGCTAACCCTTATCGCGCGTGGGACCCGGTGACACGCAAAACCTGAGTCATCTTTACCTTAATTTGAGGTGGCGCGTTCTCACTCCCTTCCCCTTCGACCCCTCGTATCTTAAACCGCCCCCAGCGCCATCTTATTTAACTCTATCAAGGGACCCTTCAGGTGTCTTCATAATAAATTCACGGGTGTCGATGGGCTCTATAAATATTCACGGGTCCCTTCCATTAAACTTACTTAGCGTTGTTAATGCCGATCTCTCATACTTTTAAGGTGTTGCGTTACAAATCCAATTTAATGAACACGCCTTATAATATCACCACGCGTTATATTCATATAAAAAATACCTATAATAATAAAATTCTTCGCGTAATAAATTCGATATGTACACAAGTATATGTACATACAGCGTTGTTAATCGCCTCATTTATCTTTCCGACTACTTAACGTGGAACATACTTGCATATTGTACATATTTACATACGTTGTTGTGCTAACTTTGCGTTGAGAAAATTTAACTTTGTTGATGTTCGCACATTTTGTTATGTGAAGGAAATTCGGAAGTTTCCGACTTTTATCGCTTTAAAATTTCTTCGAATATGTTAAATAGACATAAATACATAATTGATAACATTTTTATACCTAAATTTCAAAATCACAGCGCAATCGATCGGAACGGAAAGTTTATATATCTACTGAAGTATTTACTGATTTTTAATCACTCGAATGATTTTAGATAAAGTAAACAATTTGAGAACCATCATTTCGAACAATTGTTAGCTTAAATCGATCCCCATTAACTTGACTAGCCGTGGGTAGTGTAGGCACCTTTGTGTGCAATTGAAAAGAAAGGATAGGTGTGGAATAAGTAAATTCCAATTTTTACGACCCAATTTCAAACAGGCAGTTAGATTTAAAATAAGTTTTAAATTATTCCGGTCAATAAAATTTGAATGCCTACTTCATTTGTTCTTGTTTGGATTTAATGGTAAACTTTAAAATGTGATTATATTATGTTATGTATGTAAAAATGTTGTAGTTTTGCGTAGTTAATAAATATTCAGATGATACTGAGAATTTTTGTATGAATTTAATTTATATGTGAAATAAAGCAAGGGATAGAATTCTGAGGAAAGTACCGAAAACGAGTTTTACGCGTTTCAAGCGAAAGAACAGTATTAAAGAGCTCTTATCCGCCTCGTAAATCATGTTGCAAAAAAATAACAAAGCGTTTTTTAATATGTAGTAATTTAAGGATTATTTTCGTACCCCTCTCTATTGTTGATATCTGGCGCTGTGCACGGCGAAATACCCGCGGAATTTATATTGGAAAATACCCTAGTGAAAGCTTTTTCAATAAGAGACTTAAGCGGTCCACTTGCTCCGCAAATTTCAGATCACTTAGTTCCGATATCGAATCCAAACACAAACTGCGCCAGACTGACACTCTCAATTTAATATAAATGGCTTTAACCAAGAGGAGAGAGTTACAGCATAGTATTAAACCTAAAATATATGGGATGTATGTATGTATACATACATACCTACATATGTACATACATATACATATACAAAGAAAAATAAATATTCGAATTATAAACACTTTACATTCTGAGCATAAAACTCAAAATGTTCTTAAAACGTCGAATAAAAACATTGGGCGCGTACTAAAAGTAGCCAATTAAAACTTTTTCGACTTCCTTTCAAAATTGTTTAAAACATAAAGTGAAATCTTTCGATGTGATCAAAATTAAATGAAACAAAGTTCTTCTTATTTTACACCATAGAAGTTTCTTTTGTTAGTTTGTTTGTAAACGTGGAACCACTTTTAAATATTTGTAAATGATTATGTTTTTCAATTGAATAAATAATTGACTAACTCATTTAAAATTCTCATAAACATATTTGCTCATACAGCGTAATATTTGAATTGTAGAAAATAATTAGTATTCTAAAAGAAACAATAGCACACTAAATGATTATTCATCGATCTATGGAATATTTAAAGTTAGAGATTCAATTTTTCTCAAGGACTTGACAAAAACTTTTGTACTAAATCATGAATCATAAAATAAACGGTCTATTTTATATATGTATGTACATAGTTACAAAATATTTTTGTTTGTATTGAACTTCTACAAATTTATTCCTTTAGTGAGAAAACATTTTTGGTCGAGGAAATATCAAAAGTGTCACTTTTCCTCAGAACGACGATCGATTTTACCACTTCCACGAAAGTTTTATGAAACTTTCGAAACGAATTTCACAGTGGTAGTAATTGACTTCGGATTCCGAGAGATGTTTACTCTGGAAGCACAAAATTCAACACCGGTTTTAAATATAAGGTGGAGCTTTTCCGCAAAGCTCCCATCCGAGGGATTTGGCAGTACTGCATTTAACCATGATATTAAAATACGACGTAAGACGAGGTTTTCTTTTAAAACGTAATTGTTTCTCCGCTAATGGAATTTTTTATTTGAAATTCGATCGAAATGTTAATTTATGTTTTTCGACAAACAACACCTCTCCCCGCAATTGATCTAGATTTAAGCTTCTTAAATATATAAATACGTATACAGTAATGAGAGGCTTTTCTCTAAAAAAAAATGGGGCATTTTCTTTTGTTTGTAAAATATAATAACAATGTGGACACTATGACACGGTAGTCGGGTTTTTATGCTATTGTATTTGTATTCATGACGTTTTACTTATTCACCCTTTTTCTTGTACATTAAACTGCAAATTCATAAAATTTTATGACACTCATTCTGTAGAAATGTTATACGAAAATTATGAACATTGAAAGTCTACTCGAAATATTAGCATTATCGTTATTAAAAAAAAAAAAAGTATTATACTTACTGTACTGGATGTGTTTGAATAGATATTTCACGTTAATTTTTGTATCTATTTCCTTATTTCTCTGGTGTATTTGTTAGCTATAGAACATGTACATACATAATTGTACTCCTTTATCCTTGGGGATATTCTTGAATTAGTGTGACCGATGTTTGTTTTATTTGTCTTCGCTTGGAACACGTTTCCATTTTTTTCTTTCTCGTATATATGTATGTACGCTCAATGAATTTTTATATTACAACAGCAATTTAGGTGAGTTATAAGTGTATAGAATTTCGTACGTTTGAATTCAATATTTGAGTGTCATTATAACGCGCATTTATTTTTTGGGGGAAGATAGCCGAACAAAAAGGTTTTTCAGGATAAAAAGAGGCTCTTTGTTCGCTATGTTCGCGGGCTTTTTGATATTCAAGGCACAAAACTCTTCCCGGCTTACGCCATGAAATATGCACAATTATTTAGCGGCCATTTCACGAAGATATTTCTGATATTTTTTATTTTCATTCGCCTCAGTACGAAATTAAAGCGAAACAAATCCTATTGGAACATAGCTTAGCGCAGCTGCCAGAAATATATGTTGGCAACCTCAGTTTGATGATCGTAATCTCGTTTTAAATTACCCCAAATTCAAATGTATTCTTTCAACATACACATAATCATCAATTACACAGTGAAATATAATCGAATGACAGCTATTATTTTTAACTGATGTGAAAATTATATATATAAATTAATGTGATAGTATCTATAAAATATGTAGCGGGACATTTTCCGTTTTCTTTTGATTTTATCTTCCTTACTGTAGAACAAAGACTAGAGATTATTACGTCGTAGACTTATATAAGGGTTGCCTATTTTTGTGACTTACATCGTCACAAGTTATCAAACACAAGGGGACCTGAGCCCTTTTCATATTTAATTAACAAAGGCTTAGTTTTCGTATAGATAGTCACAAAGCCTCCGAGATATCCACTCTATTCTTCTAAAGTTTGCGTACATATTTGATGAGATAATAGACGTCGTAAATTCTTAAGTAAGTTATTACGGATTACATAGGTATATGCGAGAGGGACTTTGCTTTCTGCCTGATTACGTCGCAGAATTTTAAATAAACCGATCAACTTAACCTACATATAGTGTCTGTAATATATGTATATTAGATTTATACGTATTTATATTTACCAAATTTTTTTTTGGGATGTAGCAGTAAATGGGGAAGTAGTTGGCGTATTAAATGTATGCAAATGCACGCGCGGAGCTTTCGATTTTCATTGTACCCGCGAGCTTTCAGTCGAGCGTAAGGTACGCTTTATAGTCGCGACGTGTCTTGACTAATAGCACATCCCTAGTAAGCGGTTGCAGAGACGCATATGGCCGTCACTGGATGTTGCGGCGAATACGATTGGGTAAATAAAGTGGGAGACGAGGAGAGGGCCAGAGGAGTCCCTTCGTATTAATCTGCCGCGAGGGGCCCGTGGGCCCCGCTCAAGACGACCGAAAAAAATCTCACGATTTATCCCGCGGGATAAACATCCGCTAACCAGGATTGATGCTTGGGAAATGGGGTTGGGGGGAGGTGTGTTGGAAATAGAATGGTACTGCGTACATTTCCGGTGGAACAGTAACAAAAATTCGAATATGTAGACCAATGCCATCCGTAAACAAACTACATATGTATATATATTTTGATTCATATGACATGATGCGAAGAATGAAACAAGGATGGAGGCTTTTGGAAGAATGGACATAGTTTTTAAATCCAACATTCCGCTATGCTTAAAAAAGAAGGCATATGACAAATGGGTACTGCCAGTTATGACGTATGGATGTGAAACGTAGATGCTAAATACAAGAATGTTACGTAAGATCCAATGCACACAGAGAAGCATGAAAATATGTATGCTCGGAATAACAAGAAGAGATCGTAAGAGGAATACATGGGTAAGAAGCATGACCAAAGTGGCAGATATAGCGGAACGTGTGAAAAAGTTGGAGTGGCAATCGGCTGGACACATAGCGAGAAGAATGAATGGAAGATGGACGCGAGAAATATTGGAATGGTGTCCGAGAGGATGTGAAAAAAAGCAAGGTAGACCGAGTGGATGATGGGCTGATGAATTGAGAAGAATGTGTGGAGTCTACTGGATGCAGATTGCTCAAGTCAGACAGGAATGGAAGAGGATTGGAGAGGCCTTTATTCAGCAGTGGATGGTGAACGGCTGAAAATTATGATGATGATACCAGTTTTTATTTTGGACGATACGCGTTATTCGTAGTCAAGTATTTTCAATTTGCAAGAAATTACCTTCATTAACTTTGGTGTTTTTACACAAAATTTTCTTCGCGGTAATTTTACATTTTTTAGCCTTTGCGTTTGTTTTCTTTATACAAACTCCACGTCGTGCACACATATTCACATACAGAGAAACTCGATATAACTTTGACAACGGAACCGTTAGATCTTCAAAGAAATAAAGCAACGGTATCGAAAACAGACACCCACACGGGTTGACGGTCAAAGGGATTTTTCTACTGCAAATATTTCTGATTGCATTAATTTGTTCAGTCAGTTTATTTGCTCGAACGGCGAGGTATATGTACATACACCGAAATATCGATTAAATCATATTACGCTATTAAATCACATTACATTACCTGCCAGTATCACGGTCGAACTATTCATACCTGTGCCTGTGCTTGAATGTCAATTTTACTTTTTTGTTTAGGTCCACACGTTTCAAGAGCGGTCAATTGCCGTTGAAGTTGTCTGCGATCAGTAAATTTGTGCGACACTACATACATATGTACATATGTATGTATGTATGTATGGAGGTTTGGTTTTGCCAAACCCGCACTCGAAAAAGCATAAGCTTCGGCTTGTATCAGGTTGATACCCACTTCAGGTCAAAACGAGGCTTAATTCAGTTTGTTTATGTACAGTGGAACCCCTATGCATCGTTTTTCAAGGGACCGTAAAAAAACGATGTATGCAGAAAAACGACTTATACGATAATGAAAAAAAACGCGTTTTGTAACATTTAAAAAAAAATTGTTTAATTATCAGAAAATTTTAATAAATAATCACATTATACATACATAATACATTATACATTATAAATTAGCTTTAAGATACTTTTTGTTTGTAATTAGCTTTTTAAGCTACTTTATTCAAATAAATAAATAAATACATAATACATAAATAAAATAAAAAGTGTTTTGTAAAATTAAAAAAAACTAATAAAATCATCATAAATAATCAATAATTACACGTATCTATGTACAGGTATTATGTACATATCTATGGATACGTATTAATTACACATAATAATCATAAGAACATTCTTTTTTTACAAAGAAGTCTTTCATAGTGAGTTGCCTCTTTGCAGTCTTGCATTTTAATTCAAGCAATGACCTCCCAAATTCGCTCTTTTTTTTCACAAAAGATTCGTCTATCTCTGAATACAAAAATGATTTCACTTTATCGAATGCTATCAATGCTTCTGTGAATGTCGGAAAATTCATTCATTTTCTTCGTCGTCTTCTTCTTCGCTGGTGTCATTGGCTGCATTACATAACGACTCGATTGTCCTCGAGAAAACCATAAAAATGTTTGTGATTATCTATGCCTTCTTGTTGGCGTGGTATTTTACGTTTTGTTTTAATGTTCTTAAAACATCGGGAGCAAGTAGTTATCAGGTACAAATAAATTCGGAAACAGTGGAGTAAAAAAAAAAAATTCGGGTGTGGCCAACCCATGACTTTATCCATATATTTGAGGAATACAAAGAGTAACGAAATTAATTTTTTATGTACGTAAGTAAATAAAACGCATGCACACCACCACACCGACCAAAATACATACATAAATATCATGAAATTACTATGTTGAGTGCGCGCGCGTATGTTAAATACGATCTTCGGCATATGTATATTCAACTACAGTGGAACCCCGTTGCATCGTTTTTCATGGGACCGTAAAAAAAAAAAAACGATGTATGCTGAAAAACGACTTATACGATAATGTATATTTAGTACGTAATATTTAGACGATTGATACAGGATAACGATATATAGGAGAACGATGCAAACGAGATTATTTAACACTGTTCTTATGGGTGTTTGGCCGGGACTATGAAAAAATAGCGATATATGCGAAAAAACAATACAAGCGAGAACGATGCAACGGGGTTCCACTGTACCACTTTCGGTCGGCGGATTTTGATCAAAACCTTATCAACTCTTAATTTTTATATGAAAATTATAAATATAAATTTTCGACAAGATCGCCGGAGCAGTTTCAGAAATATTCTGTGGTAAACTCTTCAACAAAAAAAAACCTACTTCCGGTTGACTGATTTTAATGATTTATTTTTTCCTAAATAGAAATTTCTCTCAGGATTACAACATTATAATATTGTGACGATACTACATACATATTTAAAAGGCCGAAAAAAATAAAAAACAAAAAATCGTTCAAGAGTAAACTGCCACTTTCGCTAGTCAGAAGTTGACTAAAATCACAGTATGTCTTACGGTAACGTGAAAACTATAGATATGAAATTTTGTCAAAATTCCCGGAGCCGTTTCGGAAATATTCTTTTGTAAACTTTTCGACGAAAAAAAAAAACCTACTTCCGGTTGACTAATTTTAATAATTTTTTTTTTTTAAATACCAATTTTTCTCAGAATTACAACATTACAATATTGTGACGATACTACATATTTAAAAGGCCGAAAAAAAAAAAAAACAAAAAATCGTTCAAAAGTAAACTGCCAAATAACAGTAAAAAATTCGGGTGTGGCCAACCCATGACTTTATCCATATATTTGAGGAATACAAACAGTAACGAAATTAACTTTTTAAGTACGCAAGTAAATAAAACGCATGCACAGCACCACACCAACAAAAATTAGAAAAACTGCCACTTCCGGTTATCAGATGTTGACCAAAATCACAGTATCTCTTACAGCTAACGTAAAAACTATAGATATGAAATTTCGACTTGATCGCCACGGCAGTTTCGGAAATATTCTGTGGTAAATTTTCGACAAAAAAAAACTCTACTTCCGGTTGACTGATTTTAATGATTTATTTTTTTGGTAACTAGCAATTTCTCTCAAAGTACAACATTACAATATTGTGACGATACTACATATTTAAAAGGTCGAAAAAAAAAAAAAACAAAAAATCGTTCAAGAGTAAACTGCCATTTTCGCTCGTCAGAAGTTAACTAAAATCACAGTATCTCTTACGGCTAACGTGAAAACTATAGATATGAAATTTCAACAAAATTCCGGAGCCGTTTCGGAAATATTCTGTGGTAAAAGAATTTTAGAATTTTCTACAAGAAAAAACCCTACTTCCGGTTGACTGATGTTAACCAAATTCCTTAATAGACCTTACGTGAAAATAATAGATATGAAATTTCAGCTTGATAGCCTTGATAGTTTCGGAGAAAAACACACATACAGACACACACACGCATAAGTACACAGACACACAGACATACAGACATACAGACATTTTTTTAGAAATCATGAAAACGTGATCAGTGGATGATACTCGATACAAATCAGTCAAAATCTCGAGGTCAAATTTTCGCACGATCACAATACTTTATCCGATTAGGATAAAGTAAAACGATCTATCATGGTAAAATTTGTGACGGGACCGTAATATTTAGACGATTGATACAGAATAACGATATATAGGAGAACGATGCAAGCGAAATTATTTAACACTGTTCTTATGGGTGTTTGGCCGGGACTATGAAAAAATAGCGATGTATGCGAAAAAACAATACAAGCGAGAACGATGCAACGGGGTTCCACTGTATATTTAACATTAAAAATAATGCTGTACACGCGTTCGCCATGGTAAAATCTTAACAACCTGTCAAAACGTGCGCACACTCAAATGTATTTCACACAATGAAACGATTAATTCAATTGGGCTACACGTGTAGTCGTGCGTGTCAAAACGTAACCCCTCCTCCCTTTTGGTATTCCGGGTCCTAATGGGAACGCTATGAAATAAACCCGTCATAATAGTTCCTTGGGGAATGGGATTCCTACCCACAATTGAGGAAGATACGTCTGAATAAATAGAGACGGATACACACGTGTCAAATGGACCGCGGTACTACTACCTGCCAACAAAAGTTTCCCCATTCCATACGAAACAACAATACCCGCAAACATTTCTACAATGCTGTTCGCCCCGCCCTAAAGTATAATAACCCATTAATTTATATTGCAAAACAGCGTAAAAAAATGTACAGAAAAAAGGAGGAATTTTTGGCCAAGAGTCGTTAAGACGACCGAATCATTTATTACGTCTGGTCAGGATCAGATGCCCAACAGAGTCGGCGTAACAAAATCCAGAAGCTTTCGCAATAACACTAAGTTATCGGTATACGGAAAACCATTTTTACGTAATTTTTTCATATCAGAAGATTTTTACAGTTTCTGTGAAGTGTCTGTTAAAGTATATTTGACTGTATTGCAGCAGAATATTGGATTCTATAGTATCGCTTTTGATTCTAGTAATTCTCGTATTTATAGACGGAAATAATAGACTAGTCACTAGTAGTTATAAGTTTTGTTTTTTTTGCTTTATCGGATTTTCCAATATAGTGTGTGATTTTCCAACCGTAGACTCGAGCACCATTTGATATACACGTCATGTTTCCGTCGGTTCGTAAAATTATGGCCAGTAAATCTCCTTGAAATTATACCTCTTCGTGGTTGAAGCTTCCTCGTGAAAAATAACAAAAACCGAAAGGGCCACATTAGCCGTTTTCACTTTCCACATTTAAAATCGAACGTCGTAAAAGGAAAAAGCGTCATGCAACCGCGTGGTGCGTGGTTTATATTTTCCTCAAATTATATTATATTTTCGACGAAATCATCCGTGAAGGATCGCCGGTTCGCGGGCTTCCGCTCCTGCGCTAATTACTTATTCCAGTTTTTCAGCTGAAAAGCTTCCGACTCGCGTTTTAAGTGAACCTCTTCTCGCAACAACGGTTCCCTTTTCATTCGAATAAAAATAAAAAAAAAAAAAAAGCTGAGCTCGTTCGGCTCTAATTAGTTTTTAATGCAACCCAGATACAATCGGATCTCTTAACCTGCGCACCTCTTTTGTGTTTTCTGAAATGCGAAAAAGTCACTGAGAGTATAATTCGAAAGTAATTGCATCTATTTGGCGGCAAAATGGTCGGAAAATAAAGCATGGCGTCGGTAGAGTAAGCGCCTCTTTTCTTGATTGCAATATGTGTTTGGCGAAGTAATGAAAAGAGTTCCAAAAGATTTAACACCAAATTGAGTTTTAAAATAGCCAGCCGACATTCAAACTCATCCTTAATCTTTTATTTTAGAAATGATCTGATTTTGAACAAATTTTCTGGATAATACGCTTTATACAAGTAGAAATTTCTCGATGACATTTATTTATTTATAAACAGGTTTTTAGCCCAAAATATAATTACATATACATACATATCAAAATTAAATACATACATACATATATAAAAACAAAAAGAATAAGAATATTAAAAAGATACATAAAAGTTACACAGAGTATAATATAATATAATAAAAAAAAAAAAAACATTAGAAAATCAAACAAAAAAAAAAAGAAATAATAACAAAATAATACTATAATTTATAAGTCTTTAGTTTGATTACAAACTGCGCCAGGCTGATGTTGAAAATGTCAACATCAGTCGACAACGAATTAAATAATTTTATTATCATACGTATAATTTTGCAAGAAAGCATTGATAATTTTGGGTTTTTGTGACTGACTCACAAGTACTAGTGGGTAGAAGACAAGTTTTAGTGGAATTTCGCACAGTAAGTGCATTTAATTTGAACAATTAATAACAGCTGACACCACTGTAACCCCACAGACTGAGGCAAAATGTTACCCACGTACGTATGTATGTAGCAATGAACGGGATCTGCTAAAATTAACTTTGCCTCCGAGTATAATTGTCAAAGGCTTTTATAAAATTCTGATTTGTAGATGGCGAAATTCATTCCAGTTTATATGTATAATATTATGTAGGGTCTTGAAATTTTACGCAACATATTGACGCTTTCGGGTTGTTAGCACGGGGGTTTTTTTTTATAGGAAACGCAGTGAACTTTGCTATAGTCTCGGGTCTGATGTTCAAGGCGTGAAACTTAAAGCTTCCACTGGGGAAAAACTTTTATCTCATCTGATATCGGAGGACGTTTGGAGACAACGCCATTGTTCCTTCGTAAATCCTTTACTAACCTTTTCCGCTCAAATGGCATCGTTTTTGCATTTACAAACAAAAACCTCGATGTTTAAATTTGTATACATATTTAAAATTGTTCGCAGACACTTTCAAACGAATTATAATTTCAATAGTCGTAAGACAATTAAAATTTATTTCAGAATTTAAAACTTCGTCAACCGTAAAATTTGGCCATAGATGGAATCTAAATTTGTATTTTATATTTTTCTTACCAATATTAGTTTATTCGAAGGAAAAATTTATCAATCACAATTATTGTTATTTCATATAACATCATTCAAATTTACATTTAATATTGAAAATGAAATAAATAATTTTAAAGTGACATCTATTAAAATAGTAAAATGGTAAATTTACAAATATGCGACATCTATAAAATCCTAAATTTAGCCATGATTTAAACCACGAAAATATATTTTAGTTTTTTTTTTTATTAATAGGTGTCTCTTTGTCATTTTGCTTCATATTGATAATAAATTATGCTATTTAGTTATTTTAAAATTCTTTTTTCACTGTACGGAAACAAACAATTGAAAATTTTTTAACATTATTCGTATATAAAAAATTTTGATATGAAATTCTATTATAATTAAACTATTTCAATTTATTGTTTCAAAATAAGATAAATGTAGAATTAACACGTCTGCACATTAGCAATTTTTGGTATGCAATCGCAGATCATATTTTTTAATAAAATTAAATATTTAAATTTTCATCGATTTTATAGGACATTATGATTTCGATCCAATTTCGTTCCGCCACAATAAGTGTGTATGTATGTATGTAAACACGGAAAAAATTGAAAAGTGCTTATAAATCATAAACAGCTTTCAGAATGATAGGAAAGTGAAAGAGAAAACCATATAATGCGATGCGAGAAAGATTTCTGTTTTTCCACAGTAAATACGCACTGGGGAGCATTTCTCTCACCGAACAATTTTCTTTTATTGTCAATATGAAGCATGGCGATGCAAAGTGAATCTCGAAATTTCAGTCGCATACAAACACACGCTCACCCACATCCGGCACTCGCTCCTTTTTCCGATGCGTAAAACTAAACTATGTATAATATTTTTAACGCGGATAAAGTAGGGACATCCTTTATTCCCGGAACGGGAAACGCACCCGCAGGGCGATGAGCAGATAAAAATGCCACCTTCCCCCTTTCTCTCCCAGAATGAAAACATCGCTTGGAAATTACGAGCGAACATTTCCACGGATGGTGGAAATTCGGCGCCCCATGCCATCCACGTCCTTTTTACGAACCTGAATGTTTTGATCGTGTCAACCTAATAATTCGTGCATATTTTTTTTATTATTTATTTTATAACAACCATTTTGTACGCTCGTATTGCTGCTCTCATTGTAATCATATTCACGCTTGATGCTACATAAATTATCGTTTTGAGACATGTATTGTGCGTATACGTGTCTGTTTAACAGAAAGTATGTTCAATTTATAAACCAAATTAATTAATTCTATGTAAATTTCTATATTCCGCAGCTATTATTCATTCTTTAGATTGAATAAAGTGAGTCTATTACATTGTGAACATACTTGGAATGTACATTAAGTAGTAGATTATCTTACTATGCACTGTCAACAATATACATAACTCGCTAATAGGACTGTCGTACAATACAGCTAGTTAAAGTAATGTTTTCCAACTTTTGTAGGCCATCGCTTCTGAAACTCCGCTAACCTTTTCACAAATAGATACGTTTATAAATGTTTAAGGGGGTTTCAATTAATCTTGGCAAAGTTAAAAAATTTCATAATTAATCCTTTTTGAATATTTTGCAAGTCACTATTTTTCACGAACTTTCTAGGAGTGAAACCTTTTAGAGAAAAATAAGCATCACGATCCCATTACGGATAAAATCTTTTAAGGGCTGAGATTCGATGAACTGGAGTGTATCACTGAAATATTGGCGTATATTAAGCTTGAAAGAGATAACTGTCATCAGCATGTACATTCATGCAATTATTGGATGACTACCGTGATATTTAACCATAACGCATGACCTTAAAAATGTTGGATTTGTTTGCGCTAATAGCCACCACGTCAGTAATACGCTCTATCACTTGTTCTGCACGATGCTCGGTGAACGGATTGCGGATTAGTCATGAGACGAAGCTAGCCGGACATCGCCACAAACTGATCAACATACAAATTCAAGAGGGAAGGGATTGGGGGATGGGGAGGAAATGGGGTAGTAAGCCACACTGCCACTGGCTGGATTATTCTGCACACACTACACAGAAGTGCACTCTGTAGTGCAAAGTGAGTATGGGAAATTTCTACTATTCTGAAAACAAGTTCACGTCGTTTTGTAGAGCAATTTTCTGACGGAAAAGTTTCATTTGCGCAATCGATCGTCCATTTCGTATTTAATCGATGCAAATCTAAAGGATTATGTTTATAAACGACAAGGTAGTACAATTTCCCGTTTCAAATGAAACTTTCGATTTGCGTTCAACGCGAATCCTATTCTTGTTTAGAAGCTCGAACCCTCATCAGTGGAAAATGTCACTGAAACACGGAACTGAAAGTTTTTTTTCCCCAATACCTCTCTAGATAGTTATCAACAGTAGCTTTTCCTATATACTTACATGCACATATATTTTTCATCGAAACAAACGGCAAATATATATTAATTTGAATTTTATCGAAATGGACCCGTTTTGCGAGTGTAAATTAAAACGGCACCGTATCAACGTTCGCTCACCAAAAATTTATGCGAATCGTTATTACCCTAAGTGGGTTGGCACTCGCGCACACCCCTGCTCTGAAATATTCACACTTTTATTATGATCCGCGGAAACAATTGGGGTTGTTTTCCCTCCCATTTTCAATTCGCGACGCAATCATTTTCCACGAGCTTCCAGTCGAAATATAAAACGTATTTTCATTGCGTGTTTGGCTTCGAATCGATAAATTTTATTTTTTAATACCGCTTCACAGTAACTCGGTTTTGGAAACTAAATTTTTATTAAAATTGAATTAGTATTTTAGAAATCTAATAGCGCCCTTAAAACTTTGGCTGAGTCGCTTCTGCAACCTATATATATACAATTTAAAATTGTCCTCATTTCCTCAATACAAGCTCAATAATGTCCGTGAAGCATCCTTGTCGTCAAAGAGCCGGTTACGTTTTCGTCCTTTCATATTCAAATTCTGGTTGGTCGCTGATTATAATATAGATTGTGGCGTCGCCTCATCCGTCCTGAGAGCGAGGCGCTTTTCCCCCATACTCCTCCCAGCCCCGTAACGCTCTTTGTTTTATTCGTCGCGAGTTTTCCTTTTTCAACCCTTTTTTCCACTCCCGTCGGTGCTCGAGAGCCTTCTCTGGGAAATTGAGTGCATATAGCGAGAAATTGGTAGGATGTGTTCGAGCGAGTCGCTACTTTATGTGACCCGGTCGAAGATAATGCAATGAAGCGAAATGCTGGCCGAGTGGAGATTGTCGCCATCCATCGTGGACCAGTTTGCTTGCGGAATGGGCCGAGGATCACCAACGAGGCCACATTCGACCGCAAGACCATCACGTCTAAGCTACTTAACCTTTTTTTACTATTTCACCTACGTACAACAATACGGAGTATGTAAAGCTGCATACAAATGCTGTGAACCAATTTGTACACATTTCCATCGTACCTCGACTCCCAGTCAATTTATCACATTGTATGTACATATGTATATGTCGGTCAAATGGTAAAGTGACACCGTTCAGATGTGAAAGTTGCAAATACAGGTGATCGATTAATCACGGAAGCTTTTAAAAAGTTGTTTCAGCGAACCGCAGATAATTGTCACGTCCGCGTTCTCTCGAATTGACAGAGCAGTCATGGGGTTTGAGGTGGCTAGGGGATGATTTTGGGAAAGGGGGCTCAGGGTCCCGAAGCCCCATGCCAACAGTCGTAGCTAACTCTTAGCAAACTATCCGAGCTGCTCGTAATTAATGGCCGAGTTCGGCACTTTGACGGTGAAGAGGGAACGTCAAACGACGTAATTTGCCCCAAACGCAAACGTTTGCCTCCGCACACACAAACTACAACGACGATTTACGCGTTGAATCTTTTGTTGTTGCTGTTTCGAATCAATCAGAGCGCGCCGTTTACTACTGTATAGAGTCCTTGAAATATATTCCTAAACGTTGTGATTCGTAGTCGAATCACCGTGACTTTTTAGATTAATCGTTCGTGTCAATAGCGCTGATCAGTGGTTGTACGAATTTTTATTTATTTATTTGACAGGTTTAAACCGAAAGTTTATACATACATAATATAATATAGTAGTGTAAGCCCGTTGAACATCAACGTCCGCTGAATTTTCAATATCGTAAAGCGCTTTTTTAATAGAGATCCCGCTACTTCCTAATTTTTCTAAAAAAAGTCCAAAAAAGGGGCCGCTGGGGTTTGTGGGGGTCTGGGGGGTGTTTTGGGGTCCGGAGTGGCTTTAGGAAGTGTCAAAAGTTGAAAAAATTAAAAAAATTGAAAAAATAAATAAAAAAAGTTTTACAAAATAAAAAAAAAAAGTTTAAAAAAAAAATAGTTGAAAAAAATAGAGGATGTGAAAGGAAGCAAGGTAGACCAAGTGGAAGATGGGCTCATGAATTGAGAATAATGTGTGAAGTCAAGTGGATGCAGATTACTCAAGACAGACAGGAATGGAAGTGGATTGGAGAGGCCTCAATCCACCAATGGATGGTGAACGGCTGAACTACTACTACGAATTTCAAAATTAAGAAATATTTTATACTGTCAAACGAAACGTCGTACGATTTTATGTATGTACATAAGTTACTTAAATATTGTATTATGCTATTTATCTGCATACATTTGTTTCTCAAACGTCGAAATTATATGAAAGAGCGTGGGTATAATTGATCGTGTTACATCTGACTTTTGACCTTTGAGGCATTAATTTATATTTAAATGAAATATAAACGAAAGTTCGTACTGCTAAATCTCCCCGTTTATTTCGTTTTGTGTTTTTTTGTTTATTATTATTATACATTGTTTTGTAAAGGAAGAGAAAGTCTTATTATTTTTTTTTTACCGCTATCGAAACCAAAATGGGAAAATTCTGCATTTCCATAACGTTTAATTTAAATACAATTTGGGTACAAACGTGACTTCGATCGCCGAAATATATTATCGCGGAATGTTTTCAAACGAACGTCTACTTTCAAAAGAAACTCACCGAAGAATTTTGTATGTGAATTTATTTTGTTCAAATGAATTATTTTTTTTTTTTTTTTTCGGTATATGTACCTACTTAATACGGAAACGTTTCGTATAATTGACACAATCTTATTGGGGATAAAATGTACTGTGCCTCTTATACATATGGTACTAAATATATAGAGGATTGATAGATGGTGTAATTAGGAATAATATGAAAAGGAACCATAGTGGAATATTTTAGATCAGCGGTCGCCAACCGGTGGAACGCGGACCACTGGTAGTCCGCGAGATAATTTTGGTGTTCTGCATTTTTCATAATCATTATTTTAAACCGTTCACCATCCACTGCTGGATAAAGGCCTCTCCAGTCCTCTTCCATTATTGTTTGTCTTGAGCAATCTGCATCCACTTGACTCCACCCATTCTTCTCAATTCATCAGCCCATCTTCCACTCGGTCTACCTTGCTTCCTTTCACCTTCTCTCAGATACCATTCCAGTATTTCTCGCGTCTATCTGCCATCCATTCTTCCCGCTACGTGTCCAGCCCACATCCACTTCAACTTTTTCACACGTTCTGCTATATCTGCCGCTTTGGTCATACTTCTTACCCATGTATTCCTCTTACGATATTTTCTTGTTATACCAAGCATACAACTTTTCATGCTTCTCTGTGTAAACTGGATCTGACGTAGCATTCTTGAATTTAGCATCCAAGTTTCACACCCATACGTCATAACTGGCAGTTTTCATAATGAATAATGAATATATATATCGTTTATTTATTATAATTTTTTTATCATTATAAGGTGATATCCAACTTTTTGCAAATAGCTTGAAGTGTAATTACCATTTCATATTTAGAATGTTACTTTAATGAAAAAAATCATGGTAGTGGTCCGCAGGATTCGATATTTCGAGTTTATCGGTCCGTGAGGTCCGAAAGGTTGGCGACCGCTGTTTTAGATAACAAAGATTGAGATGTGTTTCAATTATTATAATATATAAAATTAGAAATAGTATATCACGTGATGATTCCATTTCGTATACGCATTTTCTTCTGTAATTTACAAACGCGCGTTATACATTTTCATGCGTGTTTCCCTATGCATATAAATAAAATTTCACCTTAAGCTGACAAGCATACCAAGATGAAAGTTTTTTTTTTCAAATATAATAAATTAATTTAAAATTGAGTCAATGTCGCGTGCAAGTTTAAGGCTTCGCTCGGCGAAAACTCATCCGAGGCGAGGCAAGACTCTCGTCTGGAGCGAAACTCGTCCGAGCGAGACTCGTCAGACCCCGGGATAAACTTTCCTCTTAATTGCTTCATCCAGCTGACTTGACTCCTTACACGCCCTTACCGACACTCAATTGAAAATCTTGCCGGAAAACTGCCGCCGTAAACTTCGTCGCTATAAAACTGTCACATTGAATTACTCAACGTTTTTATTATACGAGCGTAAAATTTTTAAACCACTCGTAAAGTTGAATTTAAAGTTTCCCCGAACGTCTCCATACACTTGAACTTTTCGTATAAACATACTACAAGAGCCATTTAGTCTGCAGAATACCTGCCATAAAAAAATACGATATATCTGAGCGTTTGCAATGCTATGCAATGTCGTCGACTTACATACATACATAGGTGCTTTATAGTTATAGGTCTCTTGGAAATTCCCGATATACTTGAAGTAGAAAAGGATCGGAAAAGGACTAGAATGTTCTAGTGCTTTCTCAAATTATTGAGAATCTATCTCCGAAAAATACTTCGCGTGTATAAAAAAGATCAATTTTACTTCGAATGACTTAATCAAAGCGTTTATCTTCTTACCTAAAAGCGTTGAGGTTTAAGCTGTTCAATTTGTAAGAGACTCTTCTACGAAAAGCGGAGTAAATAAAGTAGCGAGAGTCACTTTCAATACGAGTATACTCTATCGATGTACAATTTAACAAAGTGTGAGATATTAATTCAACTTCGTAGAAAATTATTTTGCGTGTTTTTTTTTATTATCTACGTATGTAATTATAATACTGATTTAACATCGCCTGCAGAATTCGAGCAAAAGGTTGCAGATTTTAATTTTGATCGAAAATTTGACAGAGAAACTGTTTATTATTACGAATCGTTGTATGAAAAGTATAATAGAGATCGTAGAAAGGGAAAGAAGCAAAAGTGATCAATCCACGTCATTTCAAATCTCAGTCTATTTCCCATTGTCAATTTCACTCGAATGTATTGTATACGCTTTGCGTTGAAGGAATTTAATATATGATATAAATTCCGGCAACTTTTTTGTCTCGCGCGTATACAATCATATGTGCTTGCGTGCTAGTGGAACATTTTCAGCGAGAGGAATTTCTGGTGGCTATGATGAAAATCGGATTTCTCTACTTATTTCTTTATTCCATTAGCCCTCGTTCACGAGAGGCGTGCGATATGAGGACCCTAGAGGGCTTTGCGAATGCCGAGGCTTAAACGATATCTAACTATTATTTTTCATTTTATTCTCAATATATTTCCCCGATATCAAAATATTTATTTTTATTGTTGTCCTTTTAAAGGTTTCCTAATCTCATCAGCTTTATAGCTTTACCAAACTCGTCCGTATAAATTTGTCGACGGGGCATTAGTCGGGTACGTACGTTTTTATGTGACGTCGGTGCAGCATCCGATGCAACGTCATCAGGGAGGTTCCCCACTCAGGGGATAATCCTTCTTGCGATGGTCGAGTCTGTCAATTCCGCTATTTATCTATATTAGGAGTCAGATTGTTCCTATATCAGCAGACGACACTCGTGTCTCCAGACTGACTAGTCTCCAGGGCAAGGCACACGCCTTACATTAATCAACTCACACATATTCATCATGCTCCCCCACAACATGCATCCTCACTATATCAAAATTTGATAATTGAACTGTCTGACGCTCGTTTACAACCCGTTGATATATACGAGGGTGGCTTAACAAGACCCAATCAATATTTTGAACTCAATTGCTTATTATTAATTTAATATTACGAAGTCAAGTTCGATATTTGTCTTGTTTTCAGTATTCAATTCACTCTAATGACATATGTATTATTTTAGTACGATGTACACATTATTTGAAAATACTGGAATGGTATCCGAGATAAGGTGAAAGGAAGCAAGGTAGACCGAGTGGAAGATGGGCTGATGAATTAAGAAGAATGTGTGGAGTAAACTGGTTGCAGATTGCTCAAGACAGACAGGAATGGAAGAGGATTGAAGAGACCTTCATCCAGCAGTGGATGGTGAACGACTGAAAATGATGATATCTTTTTTTTACATTGGAACGTAACCCCCGTGCAAAATCGCATTGTGTAGCCGCTACTTACCATAGAAGTAAAACTTCTTTGCAATTTTATTTAAAGCAAGTGCAATGTACAAGAAGGAATACAGATGTGAATGTGAAAGAATTGTGTACACAATTGTGGTTTTAAACGCTCACCCAATGACTCAACGCTCACCCAATGACTCATATTGCAGAGATGGTTGATAGTTGATGGTTGATACCTAGGACAATTGGTGAATATGACCGGATGTAAAAAAGAAGAAATAAAACGATGAATGAGACTAGGATGGAGTGCTTTTGGAAGAATGAACATTTTAAATATAAAAATTTCGCTGTGCTTAAAAAAGATGGCATACGACCAATGCGTACTGCCAGTTATGACGTATGGATGTGAAATATGGATGCTAAATTCAAGAATGCTACGTAAGATCCAGTGCACCCAGAAAAGCATGAAAGATGTATGCTCGGTTATAACAAGAAGATATCGTAAGAGGAATACATTGGTAAGAAGCATGACCAAAGTGGCAGACGTAGCGGTGAATATATGTATATGTACATAGTTATATATGTATACTTGTGAAAAAAGTGGCAATGGGATGGACACAACGAGAAATACTGGAATGGTATTCGAGAGGATGTGAAAGAAAGAAAGGTAGACCGAGTGGATGATGGGCTGATGAATTGAGAAGAATGTGTGGAGTCAAGTGGATGCAGATTGCTCAAGACAGACAGGAATGGAAGTGGATTGGAGAGGCTTTCGTCCAGCAGTGGATGGTGAACGGCTGAAAATGATGATGATGAATTTTATGCTAAATTTGGTTCTTGAATTTATATTCGATATTTTCAAATTACGCCATTGCACTATTACACTATTTTTTTTGAACTATAGTCTAGAACTACATACATTAAATTTTTTTATATTATATACAAAGCTAATGAATAAAGTAGGAAGTACATACATACATATGTACATATGTACATAGTCTCTTTCCATATTACAACCAGTGGAAGTCAGAAGTATTTTAACGAAAACTTTTGTACATCGAAAATATTTTACGTGGTAAACCACACCATTTTACATACCATACATACCATTTTCATAATATTTGAAGTTTTTAAAGCCGACATGTAAAACTTTTTAGCGCCAACCTTACATATGTATGTATGTACATATGTATGTACATTTTGCTTACTAAATTTTGTATGTAAATGTTTATTCGTGTTAATGATCCTGTCAAATGACTCAAATTTGCTTACGTTGTATTTACTTATTGAACAGCCTTCGCGTCAATTTCGGCCCCATATATTCGAAAACGTCAACACAAAATTTAATTACGCTATAAATATCCATTGAGTAAAGGAAAATATCTTGAATCGAAAAAAACTTTAGTGTAAACGTTTTTTCCGCTTGCCGTAAATAAAAACGAAAGGGAAACGTTTTTTTAAAGAGCATTACGAATAATATGTTTTCCGCGAGAATTATTATGTTTCGTATGAAACTCGCACGCGAGCATTATTCGCTAAAATTGTGGGCAGAGAGAGGGGTGGAAGCGGTGGGCGTGAAAAGGGGTGGGTATACTTTTGTAAGTTGGTCAAAGACAAGAGTGTTTCGTGATTCTTTTTCAAATGGCTACGAGGGAGTTCAACGATTTTGACAAATCATTTAGGGGTTGTACAGTGCCGATCACGTATCGCGTCTCGTTTATTATTTGCTGGATAGGAGGGGCTCCGATGTCGCCCCAGGGGGTGCACGCCTCGACGCCCACAACATCTGCTTCGAGACACACACGTAGATATACGTAGGTATATTATTTTGGTAATTTATAGGTATTTTGTGTACATAGTTGCAAAGCAAAGGCTTTCCCATACAAGAATTTCATTTTATAGAAAAATTTTGTATATCTTTTTAGGTTATATTGAAAATCCTGTCGGCGCGTGCTAAAAATTCTACCTCGAGCTGTGATTGATCGCAGTTCAACTAAGGCGTTCTCATTCTTAAATGCAATGCAATCGATAATAGCGTCCTATCGCGAATTATTATATTATATGTATATATTATACAAGCTATGTATGTATGTACATCAGCTGCCTCAAAAGTATCTCAAATATCAATTACAAAAAAAAAAAAATTCCAACCCATGACTATATCTCTATATTTGAGAAATATGAAGAGTAACCAAAAACTGAAAAAGTCAAAAATCCGCGTACAAAAAAAAATAAAGTAATAACAGGATTTTTGACTTTTTTACAAGAAGAAACTACCACTTCCGGTTGACGGATTTTGATCAAAACTTTATCAACTCTTACGCCTTATGTGAAAAATATACATAGATATGAAATTTTAGCTTCATCGGCTAAGTAGTTTCGAAAATATTGCGTGGTAGTAGGATTTTTGACTTTTCTTCATGAAAAAAAAACCAACTTCTGGTTGACTGATTTTAATGATTTATTTATTTAAGGATTATAATATTACAATAATATGAAGATACCAAATATTTAAAAGGCCGAAAAAATAAAAAAAACAAAATTTCGTTCAAGAGTAAGTTTACTCTTGAACGAGATTTTGTTTTTGTTAAGTGGCAGTTGCCACTTCCGGTTGGCGGATGTTGACCGAAATCATAACATCTCTTACACCTTACATGAAAATAATAGATATGAAATTTCATCTGAAATAGACTTGAAATGTAGTTTAGGAGAAAAAGTTAAATTTAAAAAGTACACACCGCTGCATCGATACACCGACACACCGACATATGTACAGAGATTTTCCAGAAATCATGAAAACGTGATCAGGGGATGATGACCTGATACAAATCAGTCAAAATGTCAATGTCGAATTTTCTCACGATCACAATACTTTATCCGATTAGGATAAAGTAAAATTAATTAATAGCACTGTTCGACACGAAAAGTGTTTCACGGGTGAGATTTAACTTTTCTTATAGATTTATTCCCAGTGCACATCTGGTAATAAAAAATGCTGGTTGGCTTGAGATTCGGAGATATCTACATGTTTTTTAAATCACGCGATTTTTCTATTTCTTGATGTTGTGTGGTCGATTTTTCAGAATTTGTAAATTTTATGTTCAAAATTAATATTGGAATCCATTGTCATATATTTTACCTTTCATTTTTAGTATTTTTCATCTTTCAAATCCTTCAAAGTAGTTTTGCAGTGGAAATCCTTTTGATTAATCTCGTATTACCAAAAATGTCGTCGTTTGTTGTACATTCTAATTTTTACAAATAATCAATTACGTAAATGAAAAAATCAAGCATCTCACTTATTGTAAAACCAATTGTTTTGTACAACAGTTAATTATACTGCTGCTGCGTGTCAGATATCCTCGTGATCAATTTAAATCAGACTTTCGTGAAACCTTGTACGTGCAGCATCCAAAGGCTGGCACGAGTTGAATTTTAATACGAAACATCTATAAATTCATCGTGTAATTGATACGAATGCGTCATTGAACTTTTTTAAGATCGCGAGTGTGGGGGGGGTGCGCTTGAGAGGTTTACCGATCGAAATAGCAAAAAATCCACATTGATAAGGACACGAATGTGAAACCGTCTTCACGGTTGATTCGGTTCAATCGGTCAGTTACCGGCGAGTTGTTGACTATTTGGCCATTTCCATCCACCATTTTCCCCTTTTGTACAAACACGTGCAAAAGGCCACGGCTCAAATACACGGTGGCTGAAAAGAGCCAGCCCAATTACGCTTTATTTTCCGCTCACGTCCGTGCCACCCCTCCCAGTATATATCGTTTCCTTCGTCGGGGGTTCATATTTTGCGGCCTTGCAGGTCCATCAAGTAAAATTGTAGGATATTTTCCAATTAAGAGTCGGCTGAAACCCCCCGGACGGAGTCAACCGCGCTTTTGACCCTTTCGCCGCCGCCACCGCCGCGTAATGAGAACACGCTCGTGCGTGACGATGGTCCCCACTTTGCCGCACTTTATTCGCGTCACTAGTGAAATAATCAACGCGAAAACATTTAACAAAGGCAGCTGATCAATTTTTTTTCAATTCGATCTAAGAAAGAGACCGTCGTTCTGGAGGTTCACAGCTTAAAGTTCGCTTTGACGAAAACTTTAAGGGAGCTATCATTTATTCATGCCCTTAATCGAGTTTTCCATTACATCCGATAAAAAATCTTTTCTTTCTTCCTCAACTTTGCTCTTTGACGAACTTTTAATACATAAAAGAAATTTATCGCAATATACATTTTTTCAACGATAATCCAACCAAATATTTATTTTTCACTCTAAAACGTAATCTTGCGTCTTATAAATTTCATCATTGAATATAGCTTCTATTTTCAATATTTAGACAATTTCATTAAAATCCATTTCAATATTGATAAAAGAATTTAATTTAAAATTTTAGATCATAAATACGAGTAAGTATAGATACATATTTAATCTTTCGTTTGCAATGTCTATACATTTTCGAATATTATATTAAGTTTCAAAATTAAAACAATAGGCTTTTCGTCAGTATCGTATTCGACTTATCGCAGTATGCCGAAACCGACATTGTAATATGGATCGTAAAAACATTATTAAATACTAAAAGAGCTTTCCGCAGTAATCGGTTTTGATGTGGAGTATTGGCACTAAACCGAAAATGATATTGTACCGTTACAAATGTTATTTTGAGTGGCCATTTGTATTTCAATTAGTTTTTGTATCAATTTATTTTATTTTATACGTAAGTAGCGTGGGTATTGTGAACTTAAATTATAAAAATAAATTGTATAAAAAAAATAAGAAGTATTTATTATACATAGATGAATTTTCAGTAAGAACTGTGTTTATTTTTAGATGCGTTTTACACGGCCGACGTATATTGTTTATCCGTGCGATCTACGTGTAAGATTTTCTCTGGTGGAAAACTCGGGGATGCGACGGGGAAAAGCAAGATTTTCCCCGAGCAAAATGCAAACAGTGTTTTAAGGCCCCTGGGGTCGGTGTTGCGCCTTCATTCATAAATAAGGCTTACTTTCTTTGTTGTGGCAACACTTTGCGCCGTGCCCCATTAATATGCTTTTATTCGCGAATATTATTGCTCGGCTTTGGAAACGTTCTCCAACAGAGTGAGCTATTTATCTCTTTTTTCTGCGAGAATTTTTCGCGTAAAATTCGATACGGAAAATTAGAGGATATATTCCGAACAGTTATGGGTATTTAAAAAAACAAACACTTCTTTCTTACGGTTGTTGCTTTATCCCTAAAATAAATTCTGTAACCATTCGGTAACATAATTTATTTATTACGAAAGCCTTATAAAATAATTCCCGTTACTAAATATTAATATACATTCAGATCACAATTACAAAAATTTAATTGATCGCAAATTAAATGCTGTATACAAGGTCAACTGTATTTTACTTGACTTTTGTAAACAATCACAATAAAATAAATTCGTGTTTATATGAATTTAAAGTTCAATATTATATATACATATATACATATATAAAACGACTGTATGTATGTACATACATATGTATATATGTAGGTACATAACGACTCAAAGAATGGGTAAAATATAAAAGTGGAATATTTTAAATAAAAGGAAAATTTTGAGTGTTAAATTTCTATATTATAATAAAGTATAGGTATAGTTCAGAACGTGGGTGTAGCAGTTGTCAATTTCTCTTGAAAATTAAGCTTCACCTGTATGTACAGTATCGAGATCGTTCGTGCTCATCAAGTTTCAAGTTTTAAGATGCTGGGCACCGCCTGTCTGACCTCCTACAATAACGGTCAATAACATGAGCTCAAATAATAATATAATTTTCATTTTACTCCAAACAAAAGAAAATAAAATCAAGTTAGTTTAATATTTTGCCACATTGTGCTTTAACTAGTCGATATTATGTTTTAGCTAGAGTATATTTCACCCTTGGTATTGGCGAATTTAAAGTTTCTCGGATGATTACATTTATACGTGATCTCAAAATTTGGTTCATAAAGAAGTGGAGAAATGCACCCTTATGTTATTCAAACTTTCCAACTACCATATCTTAAAGACGGGGTTCTAATGTATGCTGAAACTTTGTACATATGTTTTGCACGAACCCCCACCAACACGATCTGTTACATATTTTATCAAAAAATTCAAATTTTCCAAGACCTTCTTTCAATTGAATCCATCCAGCAATCTGAGGTTCAATAAAAATAATTTATATTCAGTTAAGTGCGTGCTTTTGGAATTTTCGTCTTTAAAGTTTTTCCAAGATAGGATATCAATTATACGACAAGTTTGAGTTTTTGTTCTGCACATAAATAGCCACACTCAAATACCTACTATGTAAAATCTACCGACATTTTTGTCGACAATAGTTAGGAGATTATTTAGTTCGATTTTGTTCCGGCTATGTTATTTATTTCTTTGACGGACATTTTCGATATTCATAAATAAATGAAAATATACAGAATAAATAAATGAAAAAATCTCCATTGGCGCTATTAGTCCAAAGGAGAAACATTTAATTCGATACCTTGAGCGGTACGAATCCGAGTTCGTCTCACCGAATTGGAGTTTTCCGAGTTTTCCACGCGGTCAATGAGATTTTACCTCTCTGTCATCCCCTCGGGACCTCATTCAAATCTCGACCCGGTAACCGTAAAGGCTCACCGCTAACATAGTCGATTGTGGGACGCAAACTCCTTAAAATAACTATCCTCTTTCTGAGTCGTCTTTTTTGCGAGTCCTCTTTTTAACAAGATTCCTAGAAAATTCTAAGATTCTTTGATATACTTTAGTGTTATTTATTTAGCATTATTATTTTATTATAATAGAATACTTATTCATTTTTCATATTTATATGAATGTACAATATATAATATCTGAGCCCTATGTTTTTGTTTCAAATCCCAATATGGCCATAACATTTATTGTGATTTATTTACTTTAGTACGTTGACTTTTGCTGTCGTCGAGGACTTTATTTTAATCTTAAACATTTGTGTATTAAAAAAATATTAAATAATAAAAGTAAATAAGTCTACTACGGAGTATAAATATTGTCTTGCTTAAATAATTCTTATTAATTTAGAGTGAAATGAAAATAAAATTCATTTCTTAATTTTCTAAATTTATCATTCGCCAACAGACTATTAAAAGTTAGTTAAATTACACATACATACATATACCTCGTAGATTAATAAGTTTGTAATTCATAATTTTTTATTCACAAAGTAAGCTTTAGCAAAAATATGTAGCGTTTGTGCGCATGGTAATGTTGAGTCACCGAATGAAAATAAGTTTTTGGATGCTACAATGAGATAATACTTAAGATGAATTCATTATTAAAACATTAATTGGGGATTTTGTTTAAATAAACTAACGTTGAAAGTTTCGTTGGGATGTACAGTTTGTGAAGCAAATGAATTTATTAAAATAAGTTTAAAAATATATCGTATTACGTACATACATACATATGTATGTATGTATATACATACCTTTTGTAAAGGGAGATAAAAATCTCTCAGATTTCTGTAGTAAATGGCGCGGAAAAGTGGGACCGGAACTCAATGGCAGAAGTCATATTGATATGACGTTCTTTATTTATGACTGTAATTCTTCTCCATTACATTTCTGACTTAAAAACTAAAAATACTGCACATGCTATTATCAATATTACAATTTTCTTTATTAAATTTACAAAGCATTTATATAATTTTTGATCACATATGTACATATGTATTGTATTGGTATATAATGTAGACTAGAGGTAGAAATTAACTCCACGATGTCTTGAAAGGCGCTGATACCGTAACACATTTTAAATATCTAGCACTAAATCATTTTAATAGTTTCACTTGCATCGTATTTAATATCGGTTATATTGTTTGATTAAAATTGGTTGTCTTATATGAAATCAATATTGAGAATGAAGAAAGTAATCTATAGAACGTTTTGGTGTGTTTTCACATGTATTTTTCATTTCTCTAATAGTAGATATAAATGTAGTAATTATTGTTGAATAGTATAGCAAAGATTTTTTCGAAGGAAAATCATAAAGTTCTGCCGGTGAGCAAAACCGCTATTAGTGTTTATTGCTTCATAGAATTAAGTGTATTTAGAGAGGGAATTGAGGGAACTTATGAGGACTTTATCGAAGTATTGTTGTGAAGAATTCTCGTAAATTATGATTTAGCGTGACTGTCGGAGACTTCCGGGCTTGCCTTTACGAGTCTTCGACCAATTTAAAACGCCTTCTCCTCCTCTGGGAAAAAATATTAATATTCCTTAATGCTTAATGCTGGCTGACTCTCAAAGGCAGCAAATGTAACGTTGATGATTTCCACTTTTCTCTCGGTTGTCATTTATCAATTTTTCATTCTAATTCACAACTTTTTCCACAGTTTGAGTGATGGTCGGCCAACAGACACATGAAAAATATATAATCTTCTTATATATTCTTATGTCACGAAAAGAATAAGTTTCGCTTACTTTATTTGAGCTCGCTACAGTGCGTTCACCAAAAGAAGTAACTTCAATTTATATTTATGTCAGTTTTTCTTTAGTTGTTCGCAGGGAGAAAACTGGAGAAAGTGAATTACCCAACAGGGTCCACTTTCGCCTCTGGTTTTACAAAAAACTTCATTCGATGAAGTCCAAAATATACTGACCATATTAATAGCAAAATAATTTTGTATAAAATGATCATTGAACGATCGAAATAGTTCAATCGTTTATCGCAGCTGACAAAATAAATTGCACAAATTCAAATATTTTTATTACGCTATTCGATTTCAAGCACACTATTCCATCAACGATAAATGTATATAGAAAAAATTGATATTTGCACACGCATTTTACAGATTCATCGTATTCAGAAGAAGATTGAAAAATTATAGTTAGGTACTGTGTATTCCAATAATGGTATAAGGACCTTTCAATTATCTGATCCTTATTCTTCCTATCCAATTATTTTCATTTATGAGAACCTATTTTCTTAATGTACCTTAATTTTCGAGCCTCAGTACGTCCAAACAGATGTAATTGAATAGAAATATAATAAGCTTTTTAAAAAATACACTGTTAAGATATTATTATAATGCTTTTTTCCGCCTTTGTAACTTACATATTGTAAGACAGATGCCAAAACTTGCGATGAAATATATAATGCGATTTGAAAATATATAAATTTTTCGACAAAAGAGAATCAATAATGGTCGACGATGACGAGCACAATCGGCGAACGTTAGTGAAATTTCTTTTTCGAGAAAAAAAACCGTCTCCGTTAAAATTTTCGGGTCGAGCGAATTCAGATATCGTATTTACATTACACAATTTCAATTTTATTTTGAAGAGATCAAAACGTGAAATAATTTTATTTGAAAAAAATTGTCAGTGTAGTTTTGCGCCTAATTTGTTGATCGCAATAATTTTGAATTTTATAATAAATCGCACGTGCGCCTTCGAGTTTTTATTAAAATCGAAATTCGAAATTTTACTGTCACGCTATGCATTGTTTTACTGTTGGAGTTTCTAATAAAAAACAAAAATATTTATGAAGGAGATTGTTTGACCCCGCGAGCGGAAACGTCGCCATCGTGAAAGTGTTCTTTTTGAGGAAGTTTTTAGCAACAACCTTTATTTATCGACCATAAACTGCCATAACAACAATACCATAAAACCGCGGACGGTTGATTTACGTCGGCAGTCGCCCCATTTTGTATTTTGACCTAAAGTTGGCCAACCACATCCGGTGGGATGAGGATGCTGTTTGCTCCGGCAACTTGCATCGCTAGGAAATGCATTAAGAAACCTAGCTGCAGCTCGTCGGCTCAAACTCGACTGAAATTTCCCCGATGAACACGTGTTAAGTGGTCCACTTGAGTCTCGAATGTGGAATTGTGAACTCGAGTGTTAATTTCCAACCAAACTCTCATCGTCATATTTACACGCGACTCTCGATGGTAATGTACTTCGAGCACTCGTTCTAAATTGTCATACTCTAAAAGTACTTAAAATTTTAATTTTATACGAGCAAACGACATTGCTGTATTCCTATTTTATAATTCGATTAATTCAATCACAGTATATTACATGCTGACGGTTCTCCACGTACCCATTTATATACCTATACATTGTACATTGGTACATATATGTACATATATGAATGTATTTCAATAATTTTCTGAACGATTCCATTCAAAGTGACAATTAAACGGTGTAGTTGTAAAAGCGAGTCGAATGGTTGCCATTCGTCCACACAAAGCTCTTTCGTAAATAAACATTTTGCCGTTTATGTGAAAGTTTATCGAAAACAGATTTGTGTCCAAATGTCACACAGGGGCAAACGGATTAATACGGAACAAACGCAAATTTCACGCCGGCCGTGTCTCGCTGAATTATTCAATTAGCAAATGAACTCGTTACCGTTTTATTTTAGGAGATTTTCGTTTCAAAGGAGCGAGAGGGTGGTTTGTTGGGAGTTGGAGGGGTGGAAAATTAATTTCAGTGTGACATTCGCGGCCAAAATCGCGCATAATTAATTTAATCAGTTTCTGAGTAAATTTCAAATTATTCCCACAGCTTCATTGTGTACTACAACACATCTTCGTGCATTACCGAAACTAGTATTGACTTTCAATTAAGTGCGAAACTTTAATGCGTATTAATTAACTGATGAAATTTGTTATGAAATAAATTCGTGCAGCACTATGTAGGTACTGTGTAGCTGGGCGTAGAGTGAGTTGGAATTAATTTAAAGTTTATTTGACTTTCAGAGGGTTGGGAGTTTTGCTTGCTTTTTCCAGTTTTAATTAAATTATGCAGCACTTTTTATCGCCAGTGGTTAAATAGTAGGTACATAGTGCGCTTCCGAACAATATATATATATTTTTAATAATAACTAGATCAGTAGTTAGATCTATTCATTACTTTGCTCGTGGTCATTGTGTCGAAGTAATAAGTTCGTAAAGTAAGGCGCGTACTATACTGTACCTACTGTCATACTCAAATACAGAAATATAGGTTTGGCATGGTGATTAATCGCAAATGGTTTGGTCTAATTATTTATTTATATACACCGGTGGTTCAATTTTATTTGACCCACCTTTGCCGTATCCATAAGGGCGGTTAAAAGGAAATTTGAATTACTTTAATAACGGCCAGACCGCACTCCACTCTAATTGCGCCCCAAAGCCATCATAATGGCGGACGGCTAAAGCGATCCCCCAAGATCACTATCGCTCTTAAGCGCGGCTTATTTATTTACTTATTATAATTGCGTGCATTGACGAAATTAAAATTAAAGAGAAAAGACTGCTATCGAGCGCAAAATTTTCAGCCAAATAACTCAAAGGAACTCGTTGTATGTACATATGTAGGTAGTATACATACATACATACATATATTTGTATAACTGTGAACGTCCTCTAATGCTTTGAACGTCGATTGATCTGCTTGGTTGCAACGTGTAGACTTCGTATAATACCTTGTTCACATGTTACAAGTGACTATGACAAGAGGGGATCGGTGAAAGTCCACAGTGAGAGAGCACATATGTATATGTACACATAACACTCACATGAATCGGTGCTCAGATAGGAAAGATGTGTCCAAGGTATATTTCTATTATTTTTACTTTATCCTAATCGGATAAAGTATTGTGATCGTGCGAAAATTCGACCTCGAGATTTTGACTGATTTGTATCGAGTATCATCCCCTGATCGTTTTTTTTTGATACTCTTTGAGCCCATCGGAACATTGTACTATAGTTGTAAATAATAATAATTTATAAGAACTTTACGTAAAAAATACAAAGACAAAAAATACAAAACTCGTCTCTTGAATTTTTTATACGGTATTCCTTTGTTCTGAAATATTTATATTGATTAAATGCGTCTTTGATATCTTATTAAATGCGTCTTAATAAGGGTTGTACAAAATTCTGTAGTTGGTTTAAGTTGGGGAACACTCCTTTACGTCATAACGTCACTATTAATTATTATTAATATAATAGCTTAAGCCAAACGATGGCGCCTACACCTATCGAGACAGTCACAAATTACCATAGTTAGGATATTGATCAAAAACTTCAAAATTTAAAGTCAACCTAAACTTACCGGAAAAAATTAAGTGCTGTTTTGCCCCCCAATTAGCTACTTTAATTATTACATGTTACTGTGTTCGATTCCTATCTTGAAGTTAATATTATAAATTTAATAGTACTGACATAATAAGCAAAGTTTTAATTGTATTTAAATAGTATGTACATATGTACATACTATGTATGTACTAAATAAGTAATTATTTTTTTATGTTGAAAATAAGCATTATTTTTCACGATAGAGTGTCGTCTTTATGAAACCATCTCGCCACAAACATTAAGGCCCGAGCCTCACCGGGCAACTAATCTGCCGACTAGTCTGCAGACTAGTCGGCCTTAGTCGTCGTGTTGTCAAAATGTTAGCGTTTAGACGGAGCGGACCTCACCGGGCAACTCAGTCTCCGTAACTATGGACGACTACCGACGACTACATGCCGTCACAGCAACTCTGGGAGACTCACGATTTTCACGACCCGAAAAGACATTTATATAGGCATGGAAATCCAAAACCGACTTCAAATATGGGTTTCTTAGACAATTTTGTACAGGTAAAACGAAAAAAAATGGTTTTTTTTTTCAAAAAAACGAAAAACGAAAAAAAAGACGAATTTTTCATACTACGAGATAAACACTACTCACAGATAGTGATTTTCAAAGAAAGTTTCAGTCCAGATCCTTATTTTTCTTCTTATTTTCAAAGATTCGTCAAATCTCAAAAAATCTTCAAATTCGTCAAATCTGAACATACACAATAATCTTAAACATCTCCATAAAAGTGTATAGCTCTGTAAGAGGCCAAAACCGACGAGAATATAATATGATTATTAGGCAATTTTATATAAGAAAAACGAAAAAAAATAAGTTTTTTTTTTTTTTTAAGATTTGTCTATTTTGAAAGTGACGTAAATAAATCATACAGAGGTGATGCACTCGCCGTTTTTTCACTCGCACTCTATTTGCGTAAGAGAGACGCTCACTCACTCACGCTGCACTCGTCAAGTTTCAGTCGTATGCAAGCCACTTTACCAGATGCTGCGTCAATACAATGACGTTTGATACCGAACATTTCGAATGACAATTTGACCCTGTAAATCACGAGAAGTGCTTACCGTGACTTGCGGACGACATTTTCACGTTGAAGATGGACGTCGAAGAGGTCGCGCTCTATTCTATACGTGAAACTCGAAAACGAAAAAAAAAGACGAATTTTTCATAACTTTTTTTTTTTTTTTTTTCGAGTTTCATTTATAGAATTGCCTAATAAACCGATTCTGCGGGTCAGTTTTGAATTTCCATAATAATTAAAGATAATCAACATCGCAATGTGAGCAACTAAGTCGGCGGAGCAAATTGTTCAATGCAACTCGCCGCAGACTAGTCTGCAGACTAGTCGGTAGACTAGTTGCCCGGTGAGGCTCGGGCCTAACATAGACTTATTTTCACTATGTAGCTTGAGAGTGGCAAGGATCTTTATCTGAGATAAACTGACTATTTATAAGGTTATTTTTAAGTTTTTCTTGTGGGATGCTGGTATAATATTTCCTTTGTTTTATGTTCTTAATTATTTATTTATTTAATAATTACATGGAGAGGCGGCGTAGCCGATAGGCCCATGGGGTTTGGTATAAAGTATCAATTAACAAGAAGAAAAATAAAAAAATAATACAAAAAACTCTATTATAAATGAAAAAGAAAGAGAGGACAGTATTGCTAAAATTGAATAAAATGAAAATAAAAAAAAAAAACGATAAAAATAATAACAAAAATAAAAATAAAGATAAAAAATAAAATAAAGATAAAAAAATAAAAATAAAATAAAATTAATATAAAATGAATAATGGTCCATATATGTATTAAAGAGTTACAAATACCCATTGTTTTTTAAGAATATATCTGTTGATTTTTATATAAAGTGACCATTGAATCCGGAAGGCTATTCCAAACTTGAACCACTCTATTTGAAAAGAATGAATCTCTAACAATCTTATTTAATTTTTATTTACGGAGTCTAAGAGTATGACGTCTTAGATGAGGGTTCTCATTGAACATAATGAGGTTGGTGAATAATGATTATTACATGAATAATTATTATTTATTATTTATATTAATTAGTAACTGAAACATGTATATATTACTTGTTTGCATTGTCTTAAATCAAATAAACGACAAGAAATGTATTTTATCTGCGTTTTAATACCCCTATATGAACCTTCCACTTTTAGCTAAAAACATATTTCTTCTAAATTTGTAAGTACATTGGGGGAGTATAAAGACTTAAAATATCAAATAAATAACTACACCGTTTGTTTTGTATACTCATAGAGCAACTTTCCCAAGCTCTAGAATTTCGATTTAAAAAAAAAACAAATTTCGCTCCACCTACATACATACATACATACATGGGAAGATTTTATATTGTTTCCCAATATTCAAGCAGCTTGGGGCAGTACTAAACATTCATATTTTTAGGAGATATTTTGCAGTTATGATGGGTATGTGATAGAGCACTAATCCCGCACCCAAGCTTTTTGATATTCCTCAAAAAAATTTTATTCATACAAGACCGCTTCACCCTAGTATACAGTATATGTACATACAGTTTCCCGAGAATACAAGTTAATTAAAAGGTATCTGAAGTACGAATTAGTTTGCATTATTAATTAAGCGATTATTTTTATTAAAAATAGTTCATTTTTTATACAGGAATACACGCGTTAGGAATGCGAGTAGTTTCACTCATACCGGCAATTTAATTTCGTGACCTAAAATTTGCTTAAATAATTATCGTGCAATTCACATTTGCGTAATGCTTTTTATTGCTAGGGAAAGGGCACTTTTACTGAGGCAGGTGCTTTAATGTAAGTCGAAACGAGAGCAAAACTGTACATTTCAACACCCACTAGGACGATTAACGTCTTTCTTAAAACCCGTGTGAACTCTTGACATTTACTACATATTGCATACATGTACATACATATGTATGTATATATGTATGTAAAATTATATAACTTTAATTTAGGAATATACATATACATAGAATTGGATAATAATATTAAGAATTGAGTTTTGATTAAAAATTTATTCACATTGTCTTATATGAATTTTAAATCATTACCTGTTTTTAATAAATTAAATAATTAAAAAAAAGTATTCAAAATTGAAGAATAAACTCAGTCTATTTTATTATTTACATTCAACAAAATGAAGTCGTGTGATAATGTTCAATGAAATTTATATGACATTTTTCGGGTTAAAAGACTGCGAAGGATATGAGAAAAGTGACCATCGGTGCAGAAGAGAAATTTTCGACTTTCACAGGATATGAGAAAGATCCCCTTTATACATTCGTGTCAATTTTTTACTTGAAAAACGTGTTCACTTTGAAACAGAAATAATAAAAAAATACGTTTTCGCATAAATCGTGCTTGATACTCTGTTTTATATTAGTCCTTTAATTTTTATGACTGAACAATAATAATTAATGCAAAATAAAACAGTAAAACATACACCGTGCACGATTTTGAATATGTATGTTAACCCTTCCTTGTCCAGAGACGGAGACATGGAAATCTCACTGTTCCATTGTATTTTTATACATCATATTCTTTGTATCAAGGAACCCTTTTCAACGACGACCCCCCCCTAACTGCGCCTGTCCGTCACTTTATTCGTGAAATATATTTTCAGCATTTTTTAGAAAAGAGAATGATTTATTATAATGGATCTGAAGGTTGGTCGAACGACTCAAACCGGAAGCTCGCGTTTGTGCACATAACCTTGCAGTGACAAAAGTTTATAATATCCACTGGGCATATCGGCATGTGGAATAACTTTTTTGTACAATTATTTTTTATCACACATGTCTATTAATTTAGATAAAAATTTTGAACGTGACATATGTACATATGTACGTATTATATGTACATATGTACGTATTATATGTATGTATGTATGTATATATCTGAATTTTTTATTGCACTTCAAAACGTTTTTTTTTTAGTATTTCCTCATAAAAAATGTAATTTGTACGATAATAGGGGGTCATTGCAGTTTATTAGCAAACATATTCAAATTTACAATATGAAAACTCAAAGTATGAAATTTTAATTTGATGTCAAAAGATATTTTAGAGAGAGTACACTCACACCCCGACTTACGCTATATATGCTATACGTAGGTTTCACACAAAATCTTACTTTATTTAAAATATTACCCATCGTCATATTTTTTTTGTGTTTCATAAATAAAAATTTGGGTGTGGCCAACCCATGACTTTATCCATATATTTGAGGAATACAAAGAGTTACGAAATTAATTTTTTAAGTACGTAAGTAAATAAAACGCATGCACACCACCACACCGACCAAAATCTATATATATATAAATCAATGTCTGTCTGTCTGTTTGTTTGTTTGTCTCTTATAGGCTCCTAAACCACTCAACCGATCGCAATGAAACTTTCAGGACTTATTGTGATCATGCCGGGGATGGTTCCTGTGAAAAAAAATCGGGAAAAAACGGGAACGGGAACGGGAATGGGCCTGCTCACGCGTTAGATAACGTACTTGGAACGGGAATGGGAACCGGATCGGGAACAGGATCGGGACCGAAATCGGGAACAGGAACGGGATCTGGAACGGGAACGGGGTCGGGAACGAGACTGTTCACGCGTCAGAAAACGTACTAGGAACGGGAACGGGAACGGGATCGGGATCGGGACCGGGACCGGGAAGCGGGATCTGGAACGGGAACGGGAACGGGATCGGGAACGGGATCGGGAACGGGCCTGCTCACGCGTCAGAAAACGTACTAGGAACGGAAACGGGAACGGGATCGGGCATTGCAACGCATGCCGGGTCAGCTAGTTATAAATATAAATTTTCGACAAGATCGCCGGAGCAGTTTCAGAAATATTCTGTGGTAAACTTTTCGACAAAAAAAAACCTACTTCCGGTTGACGGATTTTAATGATATATTTTTTCCTAAATAGAAATTTCTCTCAGAATTACAACATTACAATATTGTGACGATACTACATATTTAAAAGGCCGAAAAAAAAAAAAAAAAAAAAAATCGTTCAAGAGTAAACTGCCACTTTCGCTAGTCAGAAGTTGACTAAAATCACAGTATCTCTTACGGCTAACGTGAAAACTATAGATATGAAATTTCGACAAAATTCCCAGAGCCGTTTCGGAAATATTCTGTGGTAAAAGAATTTTCTACAAGAAAAAAACCCTACTTCCGGTCCATAGATGTTGACCAAATTCCTTATGGCTCTTACACCTTACGTGAAAATAATAGATATGAAATTTTAGCTTGATAGCCTTGATAGTTTCGGAGAAAACACATACAGACACACACACACATAAGTACACAGACATACAGACATTTTATAGAAATCATGAAAACGTGATCGGGGGGTGATACCTGATACAAATCTCGAGGTCGAATTTTCGCACGATCACAATACTTTATCCGATCAGGATAAAGTAATAAAAAATGTATACATATGTATGTATGTACATACATATGTGACAAATAGAGCAACTGCAAATATTTCCATAATGTGTGCAATACTTATAGTGAAACTAGTGTCAGCGTTATAATTTGATTTATAAACAAGTTGATTTCTGCAGTTGTTCACATTCGAGGAAACATTTATTTTAATTTTAATAGGCGCAAATATCGTTTTACATCTTTTTACGAATATGTTCATTGAATTCATGACCGTTAAATCACAAAAAATTACAGCATCGCCGGGTCTCGTGGGATTATATCGGATATCGATTTCGAGAGCCGTTTATGAAGGCACTGAATTTCGTCATTACCCGAAACTGTTCTTGGAGTTGGATTTCATAGAAAATTATTATCAGAAATTTTGAGGTTCCTTTCATGCGATCAATTCGATAAGGCGCAATCATACATTATCGTATATGCGTAGTGTGCAATCTCTCACAATAACTATAACATCGTATCTGATAAATCATGAAAAAGCACTTCGATCCACATAATATTATTTGGTATTAGGCATAGCATTATTCATCCGAGCTATGAATTGCCACTTCTGGTAACCGAGCACATAAAACTAGGTCTCAATCGTGACGAGGGACAATAGTGGAGCGTCTCCATTGTTACGTCGGCTAATTCATACGTCAGTGGCAATTATGCCTTTGATTTTGTCTGAAGCGAATTATTAAATCAACAAGTTCTCGGCGGCCATTGTTTCAGCACAAATCCCAACGTCAATCACCGCTCATTCTCCCGATTGTTCGCCGCATAACTGAACTCCCATCCAGTTATTGCACACTTGTTAAATTAATCCTTAACTTATCCGAGTATAATTTTTACGTAGGATGATACAATATGATTTGTTCGTTGCTAAACGAACGTGTTTTATCCGAACTCAGTGTCCGTCCGTACAATGTCTCGTCCTATCTTTCCGCAAAACGTGGTGCAAACACGGTTCGGACTTTGCGTTTACCGAAGGGGAAGATAACATTAGTTAAAGGCTTTTGTTACCGGGAAGTTTAAGCGGCGGAGCTGCCACTTTGTTACTGCCTTTCAGCAAAGAATCGCAGCCAGAGCTGCCTCGATGGCGCCCCACAAACTTACGACCCTAGAAGTTGGTAAAGTTGTTACCGTATGCTTTGAAACAGGTTACACACTTTACCCAATTTCTATAATGTTACACACTTCATAATTAACGATATTTATAACTAATGATTTGCATATTTGAATTATTAACTCATTCTCAGCTTTGAATTCTACCTCAACTCACATATCCGAGAATATATTATAGCTTCATTTCTTTTAAAAATCATTATAAGCTTAAAAATATATACGAAAATTAAATCTTTGGCTAATTAATTAGCAGTTGAATCGAAAACACGTGGTTTTTTATTCATTTATTTATATATTTTTTTCCGTTTAATCAAAGCGAGACGTCTTCCTTATAGATGACGTTCGGATAAATTCCCTCTGAAATGTGAGCCGACCGTTTTTTAATTAGAGATCTGTGTACCTGTAGCTGGTGGCCTATGTTGTGGGGGAAGCATTGAGTATAATTTAAAAGGTCGCTCGGCAACCGAGCTAAGCTCGCTTAAGCTTAAAGCCCGCTTCGTTACTTTCTCGCGACAAGCTGTTACTGTCTTACGTGTCCACTTTTACTGCTCGTTTCTTACCATTACGTTAGGAAAGGCTCGCCTAGAAGATTACAATGTATACATGGCATCGGTGAAAATTATCTCCCTTTAGGAATATATATGTAAATGTTGTTGATCACGCTTATAAATATAACCATTTACCAATACTTTTTATACGGTTGCTAGATTGAATATACGTTATATTGCCTTATCGTTTGACACGGATAATAATTTTATGTTTTCCACGAATCTACAGTTTTATAGTAATATTCACTCGACCTCGAATTATTATTACAATATTTTCAAAATATGGATTTATCTTTAGTATTTTAGTTTTTTAGTATGTCATATATAAATATAATGGGGGTTCTTTCGAAAACAAGATATGGTAGTAAACATATAACGGTCTTTCAATCATTTATGTTCATCGTATTTTTTCAATGGACCAAATAGTGTACATAAAGAACAAAGCGTGTATTATCGCCATTTATAAAAACCTCATCTCTTGTATTACACCAATACAAATACGATTTTATGCAAACGCGGACGTGTTTTTGTTAAAAAAATAAAATCTTATATGAACGTCTCGAGATGATGCGCGGATATTGTCTTGGCCGGGCATTATTTTCATTTTCCCTTGGTCTTTTCCTGAATTTGGGAACGGATGCTTACGGGGAGAGAGTGGGTGTCTTTATTCTGGGATGAGAAATATCAAAAGAATACGACGCAAATTTAATTGAAAGCCGTGAATGTAACGGGAAAAGTGGCAATGAACGGACGAATAATAGCGGGAACAACAATGATTACTCGAGGGAAAGGTGGAAAATGCGTTCGTTCACATGTAGGCTAGTTATTGTCTCGGCCTAATCGAAAATCTGTTATTTTCTCTGCGGAGCTGGTTGCGACATTAGGGAGATTACTGGCAGCCAGGGCCAGCACGAGGCAAAATGAAAACAAATAACCGGCTAATGGGCGGCGTAACGGCAACAAGCGCCACATACTAATTTCTGAAAAGGTCGCCCCTTGAACCGACCCAAGAAATCATTTTAAACTTTAAAACGAACATGCGTCATTTGACATAGGTCCAGATTTTATCATAATGAACCACACCCAATAAAAATCTGGCGTAGTTGAGTTATTGTTTTATCTATTCCTTTTAAAAATATATACATGCAGTATTTCGTACGTATAAATGTCGAAAGGTCGTATAGGTACATACTAAGCATTCAAACATAATTGAAAGCGTGGCCTTAATTTATATGGTCAGATTTTCCATGCGTCTGATTAAGGGTTGCACTGTGGAAAAGTTGAAAAATTGGCAATTGTCAGAGTTCGACAATGCGCGTCTCAATTCAACAATTGTGGCGTGAATCTCTATAGGACTGGCGTGAAAATGGGGCTTTGCGAAAAAAGGTTCATATATTGGATTTTCCGGGTAGCACAGCTGCCGGATACCAATATCCCCGGCGACCGCCCTTAATCTTTCCTTAAATCGATTTAAAAAGGATCTGGTCACTTGTTTTAATGCTCCCTTTTATTATTCACACACTCGAGCCTCGCTCTTTAGGACTCTTTGCCGTACATCCGTTTATCTTACCGTTTGATCCTTCGCTATAAATTTTAAGTCGCAATTTCGCGTCCCTTTGTTTGTATTCGAAATTTGAAATTTAGCCTTGTAAGGATTTTTCCTTCGAAACGCAATATAAATTATGTACTTTGTGTTGGTTGTTTTGACACATTGCCTGAACGTCCAAAATTCATACCAGTTGTTACGCAGTGCTTAGATAAAACCTTTTTTCGTACCGTATCGTAAGGGCTTCGGCGCGCGGCTCGGGGTATCATAATAATTTTTTGTGTGTATGTGTCGTTGCTTGCTAGTATATTTTACAGCGTGTTCTCAACAAAGCAAACCCTATCTAATAATCATATCCACGTAAAAAATGGTACGAGGCGTGACGTTGCACGTGAGCGTCATTTTTCAGCTGAGCAACAACATCCTATAGCAATCCTTAGAGTTGGTGAGGGGTGGGAGGGTGATGACGCTATTTTTTATACGCAGCCTTTCCTCCTGTATGTTGTTCTTTAAAGTGATCCATCTAGCTGGGACATAACTCTTTAGGGGTAATGGGCCTTGACTCACCCTTCCGGTCCAATGGGAGTCGGCAAGTTCTCAAAGACCGAGCTTTTTTTTGCATTGTGCTCTACCGCACATAAATTTAGTGCGGCAACTTAGCCCACCCCCCCTCCTTTTCTCTAACAACCCCCCAAAGGAGAATTTTTTTTGTTAAACCGAAAATTAAGTTGCGATTACTTACTTTCTATCGGGTAATTACGTACTTATCGATGCCCCCCGTGCTCGTCTTCAAAGCTATTCAGATAAACACTTCAGTGTAGCGGCGCAAACTTGATGCAAGTATTTACGTTCCAAATTTTATTTATCCACAATATTATTCATACAGTCAAACGGGCAGAATGGTCGACATTGATTTATCGGGGAAAGCTGTTAAGACTACGCTGTACATTTAATGAATAAGAGATTCTAGACACTAACGGCTCAAAGCAAGCATTTATACCTTTTCCAAAGGCGTAGATTACATTTAGTGGATTCAAAAGTCAAACGGAATTTTTCAGTTAAATACTTAAATTAATAAAAAACACCATCGCATAAAATTAAATTCAGTAAAAGTTTTTCGGGCATAAAAATTCTTTGGCGAAATAAAGATGAATTGAATAATAGATGAAGAATTTTCAAAGTAACTTAATAGCTTAATAGATAGGTTATTTTTAAACTTCAAACATAAATTGAACGATTGAACGTAAAATAAGTTTGTATGTATAAAATTTTGCATCAAGCTAATATTATATACAACTTTGATCAGCAAAATAATTACATACATATATGTACATACATACATAATAAGCATAAATTTTTTTCTTTTAATGATCCATGTTTTATCATCTAATTAAATTCACGAAAGAACATCTATGTAAAGTAATATTTGTAAATTCTTCTTTCAAAGGGTGACATCATCTCACATTCAAAATTAACGGTTCATATTACTTTCGCATTCTCGCATTTCGCCAACTCAGATTTTTGAGAACCGAGAAAACATTTTTGTATACTCATTGAGTACATATTATGTACATACGTGTAACATTATTTGCTGAAATTTTTATATATAAAATAACACAGCGGTTCTCTATAATCGGTATACACAACTACAATTGTATGGATGTTTACTTTTATGAATTCAAAAATCAATTTTACGACAGTTCAAAGAGCACTGAATCATACATAGTTCGTTTCAACGTCGTCTTCCGGTTAAAGAAATCCAGCACACCACACTGGTTGCCGGTCAATTTAACTTTGTGCTTCCCGCTGGAAAATTTCCATCCGACTGCAAATCAAGGAGGGGGCATCAGTCAGAAAGTTTGTGCGGTGCACTGAAATGTATGGCACCGAAACCCACGAAAGCCTTTGATCTCGATAAAACCGACGTATCGAAATGGTAAAGCTTAAGTGCTACATCAAAATTCACAATCGAAAATATATAAATTTCAGCAAGACGGAGCAAACAAACACAATTAAACAAGGAGCGACGGAAAATCGGGGAAAACAAGCGTATACGTTTTCGGCGGACGGGGAGTTTGGAAAATTTATCGATGTTTACAATTCTCCATTATTTCTGGTGTGACGTTAAAGGATGCCCATTGACAGCGAAGATGGGCAAAGGAAATGAAAAAAAAAGGAGGTACCATTATTTCAGGACTCGGGAGCGCGCTAGAGGTCAAACGCGGTGATTTGTCGCACTCGCGCTCCAGAGGTGACTTCCGACTCGATAATCTGCCTCGTATTATTCAACGTCAATCTTGCGCAAATGATAATTAAATTACACACGACAAAAATGATTGACGATTCCCGCCCCCGTGTCGTCTTTATTCGGGTGTATTTCGAGCAAATGTGCCGATCGGGCGAAAAATTGCCATCCTCCTTTTTAACACTTTCAATGACTGGAAATTTTATCTGAGACGGGGTCGCCCTCTCTTGAATACGTCTCACTTTGCGCCGACACGATGACTTAATAATTTATAAAATTGAAAAGCTTTTACTCACCATTGAACGTCTTCATGTAAAATCTCATATTATTTCATACAAATTTTTCATCTGCAAACTTATGCATTGCAATTATGGATGTTATAAGTTATATGGTTGAATGAATGAACAGGGTAAAAATAAAACATTTATTTTTGTCGTGTCTATTTATTAATTAAATTTAAACGTTAAAACGTTAAGTAATATCTCTACAGCCTGCAAGTGAGTAAAATTTATTTATATACATATATATGTACATACATACATATATGTATGTATGTACGTATATATTTTTTTTTTATTAAATTGTATAATATTTTATTAAATATAATTTAATATTTTATTAAGTATAATTTAAAGGTATAATAATATTGGATGATAAGTTAGATTTTATGTTACACGGTCAATTTTTAATAAAACAAGTAGCTAAAAAACACACATTGAAGATGAGAAGTGATATTTGTGCGAGATATTTTTCATTTTTCGCATATTTTACTGTTTTCGCATCTATATCGCGATTATCGGTTTTATCGCATCTATATCGCGATTATCGGTTTTATCGCATATATATCGCACTTATCACAAAACGCGATAATCGGTTTTATCGCATATATGTATATCGCACTTATCACAAAACGCGATAATCACGTATCTCTAACAATTATAAAATTGTATGTGGAACTAAAAAGCGTCAAGACAGCAAATGCAAGCTTCCCGACGTTTGAATAATTGACTGGAAATGATTGCCAACATTTGAATACGATATCACTTGCCGTTGTCTCATTGGTGGTTAGATTTAATTCGTCTTGTCTAACCATTTCCGTTAGTTTTTCAGTCCAAATACCTGTAAATTACCAATTCAAGTTCTAGAATAGATATACCAGGAAAAGCCTTTAAATTCATTAGTTTTAAATCACATTTCAATGGATGGAGCATGAATTTTATTGTCTCCTGATTATTCTGAATATTTTGAAATCACGCAACAAACACTGTGAAATGTCAGTTACATCTTTAAATATCAACAGCGAGAGATATGTACATATATAATCAGCAGCATTAATATAAGTAACTTGCATATTTGAGACATCTGAAGCAATTGTTCTCTCAACTCTTTCTTTCATAGTTTTGGCAGAGAGAGGTAAATATTAACTTTTTTGAGTATATCATTCTTATTGCTAAATTCTTTGAAAATAATTTCAGAAGCATTATAAAATCAGGGTTTGATAAAATTCCCATCTGTAAAAGGTTTTCCTGCTTTTGCGATGTCTAGCGACAAGGAAAAACTTGTCTCAGTTGTACTCGACGAAGATCTCACCCAATTCGTAAAACAACTTGGTTGATTTTATTTTTTTTTCAACTCCATTACAGCTTTTTTTCAAATATCACCATCGGGATACTTCTCACCGAAGTCGGAATATCTCCGCCCGAAATGTCGCTCTATATTACTGGATTTGTTGTTCTCTAATTGTAAATTAAATATCAAACACTGAGGTTATCCTTTATTAACTTCTGTAGATGCAAATCGATCGCACCATATTTTATTGAAACCTCTATTTTCTTCTGCAATGTTTCTCTTCCTTGAACTCATGTTATGAAACAAATGTTGAAGTGTTACGTTGCAAATTGCAACCCAAAAATAAGCTTCGTATTTCAGGTAAAATAACACAATAAAATTGTTTTTTTAACACGTTTCTATACCAAATTCACTCACTTTTCACAAATTTAAATTTCGAAATCACAATATGTATGTGCGCACACTGAACTGTTCCTATTCGAACTGCGAAATAAATTGAATCTCAATGCTAATATTCGAAATAAGAAGCAATATTCTCACCTTTCACACATAATATAATTTTACACCGTAACTAATTTGATTGAAGCAAGTAAATTCAGGATCAAAAAAATCTAATTTACATTTTTTTATTTTATTTTACGAAAAAGTGTTGGATTATAAACGGAGCCGCCAATTTTCGCGCCCGGAGCCGCATGCGGCTCCGGAGCCGCCGGTTCCCGACCACTGTAGTAGATAGTACACTATACTTATACATATCTACTATCCCTCACAGAGGTATCTCCTCACACTTTGCAATAATGCATATATGGTCTTAGAAGACCTGACGCACTCAGGGAGGGCATTACACATTATACATTAACACACCCATGTGAAAAACGCCACCAGCTGTCTTCGCTTTCCTTACTCTACCTACAAGTAAATGTTTCTTATTTCCAGTACAATAATTGTGGATATCACCATTTCTAATGATATAATTCTTAAAATAATTTGGCAATAACTTATGATCTAACTTATAAACAAAAGACAATGTGCTTAACTTTAAACAATTTCTAATACTCACCCATTATTAATAAATTTTCTTTAATATATGTACATATGTACATATGTATACGTATGTATGTACATATGTTTGTACAGCAAAAGATTAGAGTAATTTAAATGTGAGTGTTTTTCTATGTGCGGATTTTTATGTGTGCGGTTTAATCCGAGCACCGTTATATCATGTTCTATTATACATCTACTGTTTGATCATGTTCTGTTTCGTTCGGTTACCAAGTTCTATGTATGTATGTTTGTGTCAACTCTGGATAAAAGTTGCACTCGAGTACAATAAATTTCGTTTACGCAACCTTCCTTATTTGGGTCAAGTATTTACATTGATGTATTTTGTATTGTTATGGTTTGTTTGAACTAAAATTGAAATGATGATGATGTTGATACGTCTGAGATGTGTTGATAATGATGTTGGTGACGCATGCGCTAAAGCTCGACTCAGCGTCCGGGCCACTCAGTTGCCCCTGTGCTCCAGTCGGAGCTTGACCCGCGCCACAGTTTGCCAACTGCTGCTCGCGTCAAAAACATTCAAACTTCACGAGAACAACGTGCGCACAATATTCGCATTCGTGCCACGATCGCAAAAGTGCGACAGTGAAGCTCAACTTTTTAAAATTGTGGGAAGCGTGTGTGCACAGCGCACTCTCTTGGTTGTTATCTCGTCTTTGTAATGAGAGTCCCCCGCTGGGGTCCGTGCAGCTGTGATGGTGGACCCACTTAAGATCTTCTGGGTGTTGACCAACAGCACTTACTTGGGTAAGGAAATAGCGTCTTGTATTTTTAGGCGGAAACGCCCGTTTTTAACAGTGAAAATATTTGAACTTTTAAAAGTGTTTATACAGAACGGCGGAGGAAAATCATTAGGGCGAATTTTCCCGAACCGTCTTGTGACACACAATTTTTTTTCGGGCTAATTTTATGATTTTTGTTTGATAGTGCATCTAAGCCTTTCAATAAAAGGTTGGTAGATAAAATTGCTTACTACCTAAGCAGACACATGAAGAAAATCACAAATAAATTTTATATCAATGAAATACCGAAACAGTGCTCAATTTTAAGTTTGTTGAATTTCACTGAAAAAAACTTTCTCCAAGAACTCAATATGCCACCTTTGTAAATTGAATCTCATTAAGTATTCAGTATTAAATTACATTTGAAGGATTCTGTTTTGCCGGATTTGATATCAAATAATAAATAAAACAACACGAAGGCAGAAATATATTTTATTTGAATTTTTCAGGTAATTTGTGGAATGTATTCGTTAAACGGACCGAATTAGATTGATGCTTAATTACACAAAGCCAAAATGATTTAACTCAATGCGAATGACTAATTTAATTTGCATAATTACAATCCATATGCGTGATACTGAATAGTTAACTATGCATGTGTATGATCATAAATAAAATGACAGTGGAGGTTGTTTCAAATTTTATTAATACTCTCAAAGAACGAAACATACATACATATAATAATTCAACGCATTAATATTGCACGTCGTCATCGTCGTATAAATATTTTTTTAATCGCGTAAAGCGTTTTCATTTAAAATTGAAAGACAACACGTAGTCGCGTCTAAAATGGATGTGAATACAAGAAATGTTTCGTTCGTTGAAAATGTTAATATTATCCAAGTATTATGTACATATATGTACACCTTTATTTAGACAATTCCAAGGGAATTGGTATGAAAGTAGAACGTGGAACGTTTTCATTTGCAATTAACAATTTACGAATAGCTCCCGTTATGAAAGACCGGTCCGGAAAAGAAATGCGTACATATATAATCAATCACGCGGGAACAAAATGGCCGAGAACACTGTCAAATGAAATATGGCCATTAATTATCGGGCTTTTATTTGATTTAGCGCGTATTCCCCGTGAATGGGTATTCGAATTCGTAAATTCGAATACCGACGATTGGCCGAAACGATAAGGCGCACACCCAAAATCCCACTTTGATGCGAACAAACACAGAACAAGGTATTAATACCATCGCATACGTAGGTAGGTACGTAGGTACGTATTACTTTCATATCACATATTAAAAAAATAATAATAAAATGTATGACAGGTCACTTGTCAAAAACATTATTTATGGACTACGTAACGTAATTATGTATTTTTGGTTTCGTTTAATATAAAATGTCCGCTCGTAAATGATTTACCTCATACGATAAAGAAAGCCCTCTTGAGTAGAAGGCGAGCAACGTAATCCTTTTGAAACATATGTAATCCTCTCGATGGTAAATAGTACCCGTGACATGTTCATGTACGTACCGCAATGTTCTTGATCGGATTATATCTCGAATTCGTATGTAAATCAACATATCTTTTACAACAAGCTGGTATTTCTCGGATCTTTGGATATGGACCAACGTGCATCACACCAAACTGTCTTGATTAAGAATTGTTATTATCTCAGTATAAAAGTGCTTCTGAAAGTCCATATGATATATTATGCTCGCGAGTCTCTGATCGTGTACAATTTATTACTGTTATGAAAGTACACACTCATCGTGCAATGTACACAAATAGTGAACGAGCAGCGTATCCATACATATTATATGTATGTACATACATAGGTTTGATTCGGTACGCGACAGTTGGGCGACGGACAATTGGGCGATTCACTTTGGGCCATGGTAAAATGGGTGATAGTCAATTGGGTGATGGGTAATTGGACGACCGTCTTTTGGGCGACAAAAAAATGCACAATAAGCAGGTATTTGATTTGACGGATTTTTTTGATAATACATATTGGTAAAATATGTATATATAAATATAAATATGGTTAAGACTTATGAGGTAACCTTTGAAAAATTCGTTTACAATGTCGTAGTTCAAAATCTGCAATTCACAGTCGCGAAGACACACGTCAGAGACCGATCGAAGGAGAATAAGAGCGAATCTGGCTGAAGTTAAACGACAAACTGATATTTTTAACAAAATCAACCCTTTAAGTAAATTCGTCAAATGTAATTTTTCTTGGTATAACACATGCATATAATTCAATATTCCACGTTGCACTGATGCAATAACTAACTTGGGTAATTTCCTCTCAAATTTAACTTGGAATTTGTCTGTGAATATCGCTTGCGTGTTCGTTCTTCCACGCACGGTAAATCGCCACGCCACCACTCGATTACCGTTTATTATAAATAATTTATTTTATATAGTGACATACTTATGTATGTATAAATAGAGCACAAGTTTGACTGTGTTTTTTTTTTTTTTTATTAAAAACGTCCTGCAAGACATTACAGATATAAATCCAGATCGTCATGCAGGAAAACAATATATACATGTACATATATATGTAGTATCCTAAAACCACAATAAAAACTTAGAAACATTAGATAGATGTGTGTACATAGAATATAAACATAGCATATAATATAATTATACAAAAAATATTTAAAAAAAAAGTTAGATAAAATATGTGAAGAAATAAAAATAAAAATTATAAAAAAAAACAGAAAGGCTCAAGAATCGTAAAATAATATGTTACATGTTATGCATAACGTGTATCTATCACAAAATCTTATAATCTAAGCATAGTCTCTACCATGTTAGCATAACTGCAAGAAAATATATCGATAGAGTCAGCCACCAGGTTGAGTAAAGCAATAGCTTTAGCAACCGGAGAATTTAGCATTATATTGGTACGTGCCGCCGATGGATAAAGCAAAGATGTTGCCTGGGAAATCTAAGCTGACTCGGTACCCACAATTCAAGCTCCATAAGAACCAGAGGATTGTGTATCAAACCAACTAACAGCTTGTAAAAGTGTTTACCCAGGTAGACCTTTCTTCTTGATTCCAAAGAGTAAAATCCCAGGGCACCCAAAAGGAAGCCACTCGGGTACATCCAAGGATACCGTCCATATGTTGTCATATAGAGATACCTAAGGAACCTTTTCTGAACCTTTTCAAGTTTAGATATATGGGCCTTATCAGAAGGACTCCATATAATTGAAGAAAACTCTAGAACAGTCCGTACTAGTGTTTCATACAGAATCTTAAGTACCATGGCAGATTGGAAAGGTTTGCTCACTCTGAGAACAAAACCCAATAATTTAGAGGCCTTCATACATACCCGTCTATATGACGCCCAAAACTAAATTTAGAAGAAAATAAGACTCCCAGATCACACGAAACTCATCCACCATATTTAGGTCACTGTCAAGAATATGGTAAACAGTAGATACATGATTATGGGATCTGGAAAACGTAAAGAACAACATTTATTAATACTGAAGTACAAGCTATTTTTTTTGCTGACCATGCTGCAACAGCATCAAGATCCAATTGTAATAAAGCGGAATCCATTGTAGTTACAATTGATCTATATAGTTTCAGATCGTCAGCAAAAAAGTAGAAATTAGAATATTTAATGACATCAAATATGTCATTAACATAAATCAAGAAAAGTAAAGGGCCCAAGTTTGAACCCTGTGGTACTCCTGAGTGAGCACTATATTCTGGCGAGGATTTAGAGCAATAGACAACATATTGCTTACGATTCACAAAATAATTTCTGAAGAGTAACATGAGACTATTGGAGATACCAAAACGATCTAATTTCTCCAATAAAATCTCATGGTTCACTACATCAAAAGCCTTCTCGAAATCTGTATAGACAATATCAACCTGTTTATTCGCATCTAAAGACTTAGTAACAAAATTAGAGAGACACAACAGATTTGTTACAGTAGACCGAGAGGGTCTAAAGCCATGTTGTTGATCAATCAAGAAAGGTTCACAGTGACTAAAGAGATATTTATGTATTATTGATTCAAACAGCTTTGCTGGAGCAGAGAGAAGTGCGATAGGTCTATAGTTTGAGATATTGGATTTATCACCTTTTTTTGAAAACAGGAACTACCTTGGTATTTTTCCAAAGATCAGGGAAAACTCCTGATTTAAGAGATAAATCGAAGATGAATTTCAATGGTACGACAAGAGCTGCTTTGCAGTTTTCAAAACAAAATTGGGAATATTGTCAGGACCAGCCGACTTAATGGACTTAAGCTTATTGAAACCATAATCAAGATCAGCCATAGTGAATTGGTCCAATGCTAAAGTAGGATGCCATCCATTGTCTGGTAAGTCTTCCAAAAGGTTAATGACACGAGGTCTGTTTGCTAGAGAACAGTTTAGAATGCTACTAAAGTGACTAGCAAAAGAATTTGCAATATTCTGATAGCCAATAACAGGGGACAAATTATATACCATAGATGAAGGGTGACTCGAAGCTGAGCGTTTGGAGTTGATAAGTGTCCAGAACACAGAAGAATCTGCTGAGAGAGCATGTTCACAATTTGATACATATACTCGATGACATTCACTAATGAGAGATTTGGAGAGACGACGTAGCTGAATAAAGTCCATTTTAGCCGTTTCACAAGTGGTGGCTTTCCATATTTTATGAACATAGTTTTTACGTTTAAGAATCTTAATCAAGTCCCTAGAAAACCAAATAGGATAATTGGCGTCATCAGAAAACAAGGTCTTTCTCTTCAAGGGACAAACAACATTTAATACATCATAAAATATACTGTAAAAAGATTCAAGAGCAATATTTACATCACTACAATTAAACAAATCATCCCAATTGCATAGCAATAATTTACTGCACAAGATATTAAAATCCATTCCTGGCTTAAACGACCATCCAGTTCTGCTAAAGTTCAGAGTATCACCAAGTGATTTATCACATATAGAGGACGGAAGTTTTATAGAAGTAAGAAGTGCAGGATGAAACTTGTCTTCCAAAACCAAAGGATCCAAACATCTACATACATTCACATCAACATAATCAAAATTACTGAAAATTAAATCTAGAATAGAGCCATTATAATCATTCACTATTTGGTTGCACTGAATTAAACAGTATAAAGACGATAAAAAATCAAGATCAGCAGAAGGATAGTTACACGAATTTAAGTTAAAATCACCAAGAATTAATAGTTTCCCCTTGCTAAGAGATGCGTAATTAGAGATAATAGAATTAAAGAAACATTTAAATGTATCAAGCGATGATCTAGGCGGGAAGTAAACTACACAAATGAATACGAAAGAGGTGAAGCGAGGAAGTTTAACTTTCAACCAAACACATTCATTTATAGACTCCATCTCAGGCAACCGCAGTATTGATGTGACACTTTTTTCACGTATGGCAAGCATCACACCACCTCCTCTAGTAGACCTGTCCTTGCGAAAGATGTGATATCTGTTGTCAAGCAATTCAGCATCAAAACCGAATCGCTCAACCAAGTTTCACTAAGGGCTAAAAAAGCGTCTTGTAGACTGGAGTTGTGGAAAAAAAGTCCGTCAACTTACTATTAAGACCACGAACATTTTGATAATAGCAAGTTAAATAATTACTTATAAGACTAGAATTATACAAGTACATTCTGGCGGGAGGACGAATTCGCCGGCTCGGAACGCCGAAAAAACCATTTCCTTATGCCAGCCCCGAGAGGCCAGAAATCAGGCTTCATTAGTAATGGGAAAACATCAGCAGGGACACTTATTTTAAATGATGCATAGTTCCCCTTTGTTGATAACTTTTCGACAACGATGTCCACATCACTTATCACACTGTTGATATAAGCTTTAACATTATCAGGCGTGCACATTATATTCATGTAGAATAAGTGGATGTGCTTCTGCACAGGCGCAACCAGAAGGTTATCACTAGTGGCTCCCGAGCCACGAATCATGGGTCGTCTTTTTAAGGTAGCAGCAGCAGGAGCCATAGCAGGAACCGTAGCAGGAACAGCAACAGTAGGCTCCACATTAGGCACAGGTGCAGAGGCGGCACTAGAATTTCTTGCTCGTTGAGCGCGTTTTTTTGCGTTTACCTGATTGCACTGCACGGGCGTATTGTTGTTGTTGTTGTTGTTGTTGTTGCTGATGATGTATATTAACGCAAGGTGTTGTTACCGTTAGCGTAGGTACGGCGGATGATACAGGTGCAAAGGTGGCAGGAGAAATATCACCCAGTTTAGTCATTGATCTTTTCACCACACTCATGTCTTTTTGAAGAGACACAATAGACAACTGCATCGTCTTCATCAAGGTCGACACCGACTCCTCAACAATATCAGTGTTGTACAGGCTCACGATCCGGCTTACTGCCTCCAGGATCTTGATACGCTGATCCTTAGATAGGACGTTGGATCCCATAAGTGCACTCCTTATCGAATCCTGCAGAGCGTTTACTTCGTCGAAATTACGAGGCATTGGAATTTCGGAATTTCAACACTGACACACGACTGAACTCGTTGACACGCTTCACGTATATTCACGTGTTATATTTATAATAAATATTTTATATATACTTATGTATATATTGAAAAAATATATATTTACATATGTCCGGGACTTTATAAGTACACTACGTACAGAAGTGCGAATATACCAAAAAGCGAATAAGTGATACTAATGACAACTACTTGTATTTAAACAAATACTTATACGCAGATCGTCTTCTTATTGAACGGAATCTACGTAGATACATATGTACATATGTACATACATATATGTAAAGAAGCACGACAAAGCTCGATCAAGCAAAGTTAAAAATATCGATAAAATATATACATACATATTTAGAAAGATGCATTTTTTAATTATTTTACATATGGAACTAATATATTTTGTATACATACATACATATGTAGAGAAAGCCTTTTACAACAAAACTGTTTATTTAAATAAATATAAGCGTAACATTTTATCTGTTATTTTGTTGCCCAGTTGTCCTTCGCCCAAATGACCGTATCCCGTTTGATTTGAACAAATCGTTCGTAATGTACGAGCACTCGTAAATAGAAACTCATAATATAGTCATGAACCGTTTGAATATTCAGCGCGCATGTTGAATTTAGAGAAATCCACGTAAAGCGTCACATATTCAATTTGAAAAATACGTGCGTTAACCTTATGATAATGGCGTCACGCGTACAAACGCGAAACCGCACGTGCTCACACATCAAACAGTTTCTTCAGCCGTATCTGCTAACTCGCAACCCATCCTGTCGCTCATCTCGTGTACCTGAAAATTGAATAATTAATCTGAACAGTGACCGTGCCCGGGTGAATAATTAACCGGGGTGAGACAGAGCGCATTGTGTGTCAAGATGACAACTCGCATACCCCATATGTCGTCCGCTAACTTGGTCTCAGATTAGCACTGACGCATTCGCATTTCCGTTAATATAGTTGGCTGAATTCAATGCTTACAGCGTACAATCTCAGGTTGGTGGTGAAGGTACGTGCAATATCTCGGGTGTAAATTTTCCGGAAGTGCATTACGTTAGAGCACCGGTGCGCGCAGTTTTTCAATCGCTTTTAAGCTGAGCGCATTTATAAACAAAAATAAAAATTGTTTATAATGTAGTGTGCAACACGCAATTTTTTCCATCCAGTTGTAAAAGATGTACATATGTATTATGTGATATAATATGTCAAAGCGTGGTTGGGGACGTCGGCGACGCCCCATACGAGTTATCAAAGTCTCATACTAGAATTTTCAAACAACGTATTAAATATTACAAATCTAATAACAGGCGTTCACATTATTTTTTCGGATGCAAATTTTGATGGTGTCCAATAAAAGAATATTGCTTTATATTAATTTATATGTAGGTATGAATAGAGCTCGAAGTGGAAAGATGTTTGCTTTACGATTTCTCTCCCGCATCAATTCAAGAATAATATGAATATACGTATTTATATTTCACGTATGTCAAGATTTTCGTATTCCTTTTATTCGCCTTTCATCCCTCATTCATGATGGACGCGCTCGTAATAATATCCAATTTATATTTGAAGGTATTATTGCAAAAATAATATACATTCAATGGCCAGTTAAACCATATATAAGTTGCGCGATACTAATCCAAGGATAATAGACAAAGAAATGATATATTTTTCCCTTTCGCAATAAATAAATACACTCTCCTTTTATTCATCATTCGATAGAATTGATTTTTACCGCAAAAAATAGACAAAATTAGAGGAAGGTATTATTGCGCCCTCACTAATAGATATTTGATGGGAAAAATTTCTCGAGAAAAAAATACTTTCACGCGAGAATATCATTATCATAATTCACAACATATTTTATAAATATAAAATATGTGTAGTGTCTAAACGAGTTTTTAATTAGTGCGTCTCATATAAAAGTATATTATGTCAAATTTGATTAAAATTGTCATCAGATACTACAATATAAAAGACAAAATTGCGCATTCTTTATTATGAGCGACTTCATTAACAACGAAATTTTTCTTGTTTTGTTCAAACGGAGATATATGTATGGTCTAGTTGTCTGAACCATTGTTTGTCTTAGACTAATATTTGTTTTGCATGACATCCTTCCCCTCAGATACAGACACACGCACCCGTCTGAAATCTCAAAATAAATATGTGCTTACAAAATGTGAACTTTTAATACGTTTCGGTCTGCTGTACGTCATACTTTATTGCCTATCTCGAAAAGGCCTAGTATGATAAAGAAAAAAAGGCATGAAAAATGAAAATTTTGTCAAGAAAATATGATCCTTTGTTCTTTAAATAGTTCAAGAGATTTAAATGAATATGATCTGTTTTTTTCATATATGTACATACATATATATATATGTATGTATGTATGTACGTACATATGTACATATGTATATTTCCATACTACGCATTAAATTATTGAAATAAGCTTCCTTTTTGATGTTGCTTTGTCTCATTGTTAAACAATGATTATATTTTCACGAAGTAATTTATAAAATATTAGATCTTCAACAAAATAAGCTATAATCGTCTTAAATAACAGATTTTGCAATTAATTATTCTAATATAATACGAATAAACAAATTAGATAACATATTTTACTTATAAATATTCGCTTGCGGTTTATTAGTTTTCATTATTATCGCTATTTGTGTACTTTACCTTAATTAAAATCAGTAATATTTATCGTAATAGCGCGTTTGATTTTAATTAAATTTATTGTGTATTTTTATTATTACGTATTGCTTAAGTACCTATTATGTAGTAGAAATCTTGGCTGAAAATATTTTTTTGAATAATATTTTCCGTATACAAAACTGTAAAATAAATCTAGGATTAACTTGTATGTATTATCGGTTAAAATTGAAATCGTTCCATTCCAGCGATTAATTTAACCGAACCGTGTTCAATTAAAAATTAATATGCAAATCACGCAACTCCAACCAAATTTCATTTTGGTGTTTTAAGGCGTAAAATCCTTTTTTCCATAAAAAAAAATTGAAGTACCTACATATATATGTATGTACATACTCACGAATACGTTATTTTCAGTTTTCACAAAGTAAAAATAACACAAAAAATTAACCCGTTGAACACTTGCGAACATTTTTAGCATTCTAATTACGATTCGGATTTAATTTAGTGTTTATGATTACTCAACGTGTGTTTCTAAAATAGCTGCAGAAATTTAACAAGAGCGGGAGAATAGTCTGTGATGAAATATCTGATTGCATTCGCTCGTGCAACTCAATAATGCATTATTGCGGCAATCCAGATCGCTATCCACACGTACCTATACATACAGTGTAAAATGTGCTCAATCTATCGTATTAATTAATTCCAACACTGAAGTTCGCATGTTGAAACGAATTTCCGATATATTTTCGGGATTGCTTTTTCCACAAGTTTTTCCAGACGAATTTTATTTAATCCAGGTTAATCAATGCACGACTTTCCCTTTATGAATATTTTATAAAATTAATAGAAAGCAATACGCAAAGATTATTTAATACGTTACGGTCAATTCTGAATACAATTGCATTCATCCTACGAGTGAAAATAATCATTAATTAGTTGCTGAAAAAAAATCCAATATACAATTTGTGCAATGGGATTTATTATTTATTTAACCCAAAATTCCAAACACAATTCATATAGGGGAGAGCGGGGCAAGACGTGGGGTAAGATGGATCTTGTGATATTGGCTATAATAATTTCGCTAACGACCATCTAGTGGTATTCCCATACGCTCCTCTTGCACAAACCGTGGGTGACACAAATTCAGTGTTGTCGATCATTAGGTTCGGGCGCAATGTGGATTTAGGATATATTCCATACTTCGATGTAATTTTACCACCGTGCATCGAGCGTGACATTGTTAAGAATATTTCACGAATTCGACAATATTGCGAGTGTTATTCCACAACCAGCTATTGTATTTCAAGTTTAGCTTATCATTATTTGCCTTAGTTACGTAGTTTAAATATTGCGATTGATTTTGCGACAACTTGGGGCAAGATGGGGTATGAGGTTTGAATGGTACCAACCATCTTGCCCCGCTTTACGTTCAAATGTTAAAAATACTTGGAGATACACATAAACTTGATGCTAACCGCATATACAATTGTTACGAAACCGGGATATCTGCAATTCTTAAGACAAAATCCAAAATCATTGCGCTGAAAGGGAAAAAGCAAGTTGAAGCCCTCACCTCTGGAGAAAGTGGCCAAACGATCACTGTGGAAATATGTTGAAATACAACAGGAAACGATCAAACGATCCAAACGATCCTGTGCAGGTGTAGATGATGAGGACCAAGAAGCCATTCGTATTTGCCCACACTGTGCAATGTAACCCCATCTTGCCCCATGGTCAAAACCATCTTACCCCTTCTGTGGGGTAAGATGGGACAAAACGTATTTTTTCTTGTTTCTTTAAAAATAATGTTATTTTTTTTTTTTTTCCCTAATCTTTATATGCAATTATGTTAAGTATAAACCAAATTTTATTTTGATGGATTAATTAACGGATTTTTTAATATTAAAGACCATTGTGTTATTTATCACCAAACCTTAGCTGTCCCGTCTTGCCCCGCCCTCCCCTACATACATATGTATGTACATACATACAATATAATACATTCATACATACATAGTTAATCATAATCATTCACAATCAATATAATACATTCATATTTAAGTACATACATTATATTATTATCATCATCATCATTTTCAGCCGCTCACCATCCACTGCTGGATGAAAGCCTCCCCAATCCTCTTCCATTTCTATTTTTCTGTGTGAAAGTGATGAAAAAAATTTTTTAGTGATGAAAAAACGTCCACATCATTGGTTACCAGGGCATTAACTAGTTTGCGAGGCTTAGTAACGGGATCTACATACACACATATGTACATACAAACATATCTGTAGTGAAAATATCATTTGCAATATATTACATTTATATATATAAATATTTTATCGAATTTATGATGACGCAAAAGCAAGATTACGATGTCGTTGCCGACTGAAAAGTTTAGATTGCTTTCGGCGAATTCGGATAATTTTAATTGTGCGAGCTTCAACCGAAGCCCACACGGTGTACATTACCGCAACACTCCGTTGTTTTTCCATGATCGTTTTAGGATCGGAAGACGGCCGGAAAAACTGTCGCCGAATTTTCCACGCCATTAAGTTGTCAAAGCGTCGCAGATCCGGAAGTAATTATCCGTCATCGCGTGACGGGATTGCGCGACATGCCGTGACAATATCTCATTACGCATCGCCATGTCGATAATTCAGCTTCAGGAAAAATTTCCCGATTCAAATACAAACGCATAGAAATGTATGTATGTATATGTGTGAGTGCGTACAAAAGTATAGGTACGAATCTGCGTATATATGGCGACACGTCAAACGCTTCGTGTTGCGTAAAAGTTATTCGACTCGAAACGAATAAACAAGTATGACAGTATCGCAACATGCTCGACGCTCAAATTTAGACTTCAAATTCATCGGAACGAAATTTTATTGATTTTGATAAATCTATACTATAAATTTGAATGTATGTTTGTCCGTTATGCAAATCTACAATTTTCAATTTAGAACCACCAAATTTGGTATACTGTTTTGATACCACCCGAGCAACGCCGGGCAATACGGCTAATATCATAAGAAAAAAATTCGGATTTGGCCAACCCATGACTTTATTCATATATTTGAGGAATACAAACAGTAACGAAATTATTTTAAGTACGAAAGTAAATAAAACGCATGCACAGCACCACACCAACCAACATACATATCATGAAATCACTGTGTTGAGTGCGCGCGCGTATGTAAAATACGATCTTCGGCATATATTCAAATTAGAAAACTGCCATTTTCGCTCGTCGAAGTTAACTAAAATCACAGTATCTCTTACGGCTAACGTGAAAACTATAGATATGAAATTTTGTCAAAATTCCGGAGCCGTTTCGGAAATATTCTGACGTAAACTTTTCGACGAAAAAAAGTTGTCTTCCGGTTGACTAATTTTAATTATTTATTTTTTTTAAATATGATTTTTCTCAAAATTACAATATTATAATATTGAGACGATACTACATATTTAAAAGGTCGATAAAAAAAAAAAACAAAAAATCGTTCAAGATTAAACTGCCATTTTCGCTCGTAGAAGTTGACTAAATGTATAGTATCTCTTACGGCTAACAAAACTATAGATATGAAATTTCGACAAAATTTCCGGCGCCGTTTCAAAATATTCTGTGGTTGCGTTTTAGAATTTTCTACAAGAAAAAACGAATAAACCGGTTGACTGATGTTGACCAAATTCCTTATGGCTTTTACACCTTACGTGAAAATAATAGGAATGAAATTTGAGCTTGATTTTGATAGTTTCGGAGAAAACACACATACAGAACACACGCATTTGTCACAGACACACAGATATACAGACATTTTTTTAGAAATCATGAAAACGTGATCAGTGGATGATACTCGTTACAAATCAGTCAAAATCTCGAGGTCAAATTTTCGCGCGATCACAATACTATATCCGATTAGGATAAAGTAAAAAACTGATATAAACAAACCACAAATGTAGTCAAAAAGTCGCACATGATTATATTTACAGGAAATTTGATTGCAATCTCATGTGATAAAACACATTAAAAATAAAAACTATGAAAGATTTCACTTTGAAGATCTATTTTACCGTTGGATAATATTCTGAATCAACAGTATCAAAAACGGGGTTGCTTTTTTCCCACACAATTATTAAAATTGTTTCACATGCACGCATTCATTCACATAATAATTATACATATACATACCTTATATATAGTAATAGGAGAAGCTATAAATAGAAGTGGGTAGTGAAAATTGACAACTCATTTCAGGTGAGTGCTGGCTGTGTATTGAATTTATAAAAAATTCCGTATGAGTATAAAATTACAACACACACAGAAGCACATATATTTTTTCGTATCGATCAATAGAAAGCTTATCTTTCAGGTATGGTTGAAGTGAGCAAATAGTTCTAGCGCTCGTAATAGAAGATTGATTGCTTCCGTTCTCGATTCTCGAGAGACTTCTCCTCTATTATCTCGCCGGGTCTTTCGGATACAATACGCGCCATTATCCGGATTTAACTTTTTACATTTGTCGTTAATTTCGCCCAGTCCAATCCGCTCTATTGTATTCTATCACCTTTATGATCACGCGAAACTGTTCTATATATGGATTGGATTACTTTCTTTATTTTTTTGAAAATTCTCGATGCTACTGTTGAATACGTTTGGAACGACGCAATTTTTCCCTGAATAGGTGGAAAAGCAACATGCAAAAATGCGCTCCTTTTTCAGGCGAAATCCCTTCAGCGGCTGTTGACAGTGGAGATGTGGTCAACCTGAATTTCACTGCTTCGAAGGATTTCCGAAGCTGCTGTTGAAGCTTTACCGTTGTTGTCATGGTTTCCTGTGGCGTGGAGCTTTTCGTTCGGTCGTTAAAGACAATTCCCCATCTCCACCCCTCTCGCCCCCAGCAACCGACCAGCTTTTCTCCAAATTGAACAAATTTAATTCTAAAGCCGTTTCCAAACGACAATTTCGTTCTCACGCTGAATAATTAATTCCACTCGCTTGGAGCCTCTGCAATCTCATACATTCGTTGAAATACTTTTCTCTTGTGATTCTAAAAATTCCAGTAAAAAAGCGAGCAGCAAAAAGATACGCCCGAATAAGTTTTTCCTGTTGAATTGTTTATATCGTCATATTTAAAATTGAATGTGATAAAAATTTTCTCAGCATCGCTCAATCAAAATTATATATCTTTATGCATTATTACAATAATTAATATTTTTGTTTTCATACTATTTAATAAGATTGCCAAGATTTGTTATCGACCACAAAAAAAGTGTATTTGTAAATGTTTGCCTTAAGCAATTCACTTGGAACGTGCTCTATAAATGAAAAGGTTAAATACTATTTTTGGTGCATTTTCACGGGTACAATTCACTACTCGAGTTTAACACCTAAATGCATTTCACTTTGTGTCAGAGAATTTAAACGCAAAGCGGATTTTTTTCACCGCGAACGCGGAATTCACACGTTCAACTTTTCTAAAGGGGAATTGAAGCGTTTCATGTGTACGTGCACCATAGTACTGTTAATATGCGAAATATTCGAATGGGCTAGAGCAATTTCGACGTTTTGAAACGACGCTACGCGACGTAAAGTTTCTTTCGCAGTAGTGCTCTACGTAACTAGAATCCCTTTGTCTGTTTCGATGTGATTTTTGAAATGGGTTCCTTGGGTTCTTGCAACTCATCGGTTTAACGGTTCGTCTGGTTGGAAGTTTTGCGGACATGACCGGCCTACGGGATATAGACCACCACCGTCTAATCTTCGATTGCCACTTCTTCTTCGAACTTCATACATATTTTCTATACACACACGCACATCAAATGTATGGTTGAAATTGTTCTTTGTGAACTAACGATTCCGATTGTGATGATATTTGTGGAAGAAGCTTAAATATCCAAACCATTTTTATGTTTTACGTATCTGTAAAAAGTTTGCTCAACTGTGTGCCAAATTCTTTTAGTTTTAAATTTCCATACGTATGGAATGGTCTTAATTTTTTTTTTTTTTTTTCAAATAAATGTAATGTATGTATTTTGTTTCGCGCTATAAAATTTAATATGCGCTATTTATTCGCTCAAGTTTTATGGTAAAAGCTGCAGGTGTATGGCACTAAATTCAATGTTCACCGACATGACCAAGCTGCAGGCTGTGCTGCATAGCGGTTTTGCCGTGTCCATGATTTAAGTGTGACTACATGTGTACTCACAATTTAATGCGAACACTTGATAAATGTCCTCAAGTAAACGTGTACATACACATAAGCGTACAAGTGTTCCATGTCGACAAAATGTATATTACGTTGTGAAAAACTTGGCTCGTTTTCCTTTCATGTTGTTTTAATGAGGGGGAAAATAATTCATATTGCAAAAAAAGATGGTTGAACTTAATAACGCGTAATTCAAAGACGTAAACAATGTCAAAAGAAACGTTCGAGTTTTGCATTTAAAAGTTGATAAATACGTTCAAAGCTAATTATTGTAAAAATAAGACATTGCTCGTACGACTTTCGCGACGCACATCGAACACAATAAGACGGGTCGGGGTCGACGGGACCCTAGGGTCATTTATCACCGCCAAAAGTGACTGGTTCCGGTTCCCGTGTCCGGGACCGTGTATGTAAACCAGATAGGTCGCCTACGGGAAATGGCTGAAATCTTTTTCAGGACCTCTACGTTGTGTAAAGAAAAAAAGAAAACCATCCAGAGCACGCGCTATCGATCAATGTGGGGGGGGGGCAAATAGGGGAGGAGGTGGTACCCCTTGATTTATAGAGCCACCACCGGATATTAGTTTATATCTTGAGCAATGCGTCATTTTTCCGTTTTTCGCATAATCGCGCACAAAATAGAAGGAGAGGGGGGGGGGGCAACGAGAAAATTCGATAATATCTCCATTTTTTATCACATGTTTGTGTGGCGCGTGCCTGAGAACGATATTGGAATGTTAGAGCCGCCCCCCTCGTGATCGGCCGCCCTGGGGCGAGCCAAACTGCTTCGCGTTATCCATATAGGAACGTTAAATTTGAATTATTTCATACTTGGGACGGTAGCATATGCCAATAATCACTGAAGAACAACAAGCAGACTGGATACATTTTTAAAATTTCTGGCCAATTTTTGGCGAAAAAAGTACCATCTTGTGATACGCATTTTCTTTTATTGGGTGCTGCATATTTAACTGACGAGTTTAATGTAAAAGTCTAGCTATACAAGTATTGTGTATTGCGAAGAATTTGAATAGGTTTTTCTTTCTTTTAAATGAACTCGTAAACGTTGATAAAACAGTAAATAATTCACCGTGCAAATATGGCGATAGTGTAAAGTCGAACAGTATGTTGTATACTCATTATGAAATTATTATTCGTGCATGTCGAAAATTTCCAACTAATAGCACGGTATTAAATATCATAAATTACTGGCTAAGAACGTACGCCCTTTCATTTAGCAGTTGACTTTCTAAATTTCGGCCAATTCGTTTGGCAATGTTTCTTACGGCACGTGAAATTATGTTTTCCTTTTGATATTTGCGCGTCCGCGTAATGAAACGAGTCCAAGAAAAGCCCACGGGTCACCGTTTGACCTCGCACATGTTTTTCCTTGTTTACCGAAAGACAGATGCCCCCCGGAATAAAAGGTCTCTTAACGATATATCTTTTTTGTTGCTACATCGGAGAAATATTTCTAACGTTGGATTAAAAAAAAAGGAGTACGCACTTTAGCCTGCCACGGACGTGCGTTTCCTAAAAGCGCCTCTTTCTCCTTTCCTGCTTAAGACGTACAAGTGTAGGGGCTTTTATAGATAGACAAAGAAAGGAAGCTTTTACCATCAAAGACACGTTTCGAATTTAACCGATCCGCAATAAAAATCGACAAATTTATTGTGCTAAAGTTCGTTCGACGTAAATTTACCGGTCCTTGGACCGAAATCGTTTCACCAGACGTTGACCAATGAGAGAATATTCGATGTTCACTTAAATTTTCACAGAACTCGTCAAATGAATTTTATATATTTTTTGAAAAAGGTTCCATTTTTCTTTTGACAATATTAGACTATAAATACGTATTCCGTAAATCAGACTAAATTATAATAAAAAATTAAATCGAAAAGAGAAAAATCCATCAAAAAGATCTTTAACTTTAATATTATTCAAACGCCAAAAGTAAATACTCGTGAAAAAATATCGAGATCTTTTTTATTATTGATTTTAAATGTTTGATAAAATATTCATCGCATATATTTAAATATCGTTATAGCGATTTCTCTTCAAATGCAAAAAAATATATAAATATCTATATTTTAAAAATTCATTTCGAATAATTATTTTATGTACATATGTACATAGCTACATATGTATGTAGGTAAAAATATAAATCGTACATGAGTTATTATAAAACCAAATATTTATTTTATATTACACGTGTTGTACATAATTACCCAGCATTGCTAGGGTATTTTAAAATAGAAGCAGTTGTAAATTTAAATTATTATTTTTTTAAATAACACAAAAATGAATTAATCATTAAAAAACGAAAAAAAAAAAATTTCACTATTGACGTATACATACTATGGTCATAGATGCATTTTGTGAAAGCAAAAGTGAACCAAGTTATACCTGTTGACATTGTGATTGATTTATGTTCGCTTTTTCCATAAGGAATGATCATTTACTGACATTTACTATTACCTTAATACGATGCAAAGAAAGTTGTGCACAGTTTATATTAGATTTTTATGAGGGAGTTCTAGTTTTTCTCCACAAGACTGAAAAATCCTTTTTTTCCATTTCCCATTTCCCATGCAAACATTTCCCATGCGCCCTTGCTATAACTTTAAGATAGAGAGGTGCCAAGAAAGTTTTTTTTTTTTTCAAACGGTAAAGAGAAAAGAAGTGTAAAAGAAGTCGTGTGCGTAATGACGTGGAATATACACGTATGTATTCTATTTGCAGAGTAAATAATGCGGCAGTAGAGGCAAAAGTTTTTATCGATACTGGCGCGTTAAGTTGAGTCAAGTGCTCCAAACTTTGGCCACATACCAAATTTACATATTTCTATCGACCTTTAGACATTAGAGCTCGTAGTAGCTCCTCGAGGAGTGCGACGAGCTACGAGGATTTACATAGCTTCGGAAAACTCGCTTAAACTATGTCAACGTATGGCGCCATCGAAAATTAATTAAAAATACACAGCACCTAGCATATGTTGTATTTATACATACATACATACATACATACATGTGTGTGTACATACATAGATACGGCGAACTTAATTTACGCAACCAGTCATACTGTTGAGGAAATTCCGCAATTTTCACATTGAATAAATACTTAATTTAAAGGCTCACTGAGAGAGCGAGAACGGTTTCCGGTAAAATTTGTAGTACGCGAAACCGCATAACTTTCCTTGCTTCACTGTTTGCGGTGTTTACAGGTCTCTGGGGCACTTGCCCCAAAACCTCCTTATCTAGTCTCAACCTCAAAGTATTCACCCTTTTATTTAATTTTCTTATTTATACTTCATCACTGTCATACGCCTAATACTTATTAACATATCTTTGCTACATTATACTTACTATGTACATACAAACACGCATTAAATTTAATAACGATGGAGGCGCGATGTTAAGCGATCCTTAGATAACATTTTCACTGGACATTTTATCCAAATAAATAATTATACTACAGCTGTTGTTGAATATATAAAAAATTGGAAATTTTTTTCATAAAAGTTTGTTTTTAAATTATTTAAAATGGTTATACACTATTTTATATAGATACATATGTATGCACGTATATTTTGAATGCAATCGCTGAAGCAATTCAGCGCATAATAGGAGCAATCGTGACTGTAGCGAAAAAGGAAACGGACTATATACCTTTATTTACGAGCTCTTTCGCATACAGATATTCTACACTTTAAAGCAGAAAATATATATTTCATGCGATTTTATTCACTTGACAGAATTTTTAAAATGCGGTACAAACTACTTATGTATGAATGTATATCAGTGGTTCACAACCAGTATGTGTCGATTTCAACATCAAATTGCTAAACAACCAATCACCGTGCTTTCATTTTTTCAAAACGAAACAAAAAATTATAAATAGGGTCGAGTGTATTACCGACGTTTCAATTATTTCAAATAAATTAAATCATTGCTTTCGTATGAATAAACAATGTACGGGGGAAAACATTTTCATGCGAGCGCATGGAAATGAAAAAGAAAACCTTTTGTTTTAGATGGAAAGCCGGGTCGTATCTTGCGCTTGGCATATGAACGGATAATTTTTTCAGTAGCGGCGAGCACATTTCAGCTCCATTTCAAAGTTAACAATGTAAATCTACATATAAATGAATTTCGCTGTTAATTTATCGTATAACGTTTCATGATTAATGAACGTGTGCTATTTTTTCCGCATTTATCTTGATGACGTTAAAATTTTATGTAATTTTTTTGCGAGTCACATTTAAAACGTTCCACTCGAGACTTAATCAAACTAATAATAACCAAAGCAAGTGCTGAGTAAATTTACACGAAATTATTTACGTTAAATTTTCGTAGCAGTTGCACTTTTTTGTATGAAACATAAATTAATATTTTCTTTATCTCTAGGTACTGTTACGTCTACAAATCAATGAACTATGTTTTACGACTCAGGTCAAAGACCCATTTGTTTATACTCCAGGTCGATGATCTCCATCTTATAACTAGGGTCAAAGACCTTCTCCCAGACGAAGAATTTGACACGCATTTGTCTTGTCAATAAAAATGAACCCCACTCCTTGAAATTAGTAGTCTATAAATATAAGTCATGGACCTCTTTTTCAAGCTTTATCTCAGTATCAGTCGTAGAGTATACTACAACGTTGTAATAAACAAGTGTTTAATTAAATATAAATAAAAATGTAAATCGACTTTCATTATGGAGTAGTGATCCACAAATTCACTTGATGGAAGCGAATATACAAATTATAATAAAATATAAAATATACATCGTCACAAAACACCACGATCACGAGTGTAACAGTACGTACAAAATGTGTAATTTTCAGAATAATTTCGCGTTTCATTAATATTTTGCCATAATTAGGTAATTGTCGCATTTTTAAGGAACAAACTTTAGGTTTTATGAGAAGTTTCATACAAAAGAGCGCGGTGGACTTGACAGACTTTGTTAGGGCGTTTTAAATTTAGCAATTGCCTTTTTGATCGAAAATTGTTTGAAATTTGTTTACACAATATTGAAATTCTCTACTACTTAGCTAATTTTAATACCTATTGATGTTGTTTGCGATATCAAATTACGTCTTTGGACCATTAAAGCCTTAACGTCAAAAAGGAATACTTTTGCAAGCAAGCTACTCGGCAGAATTCTTTGATCCTGAGCCGAGTTATTGGGAGCAAGCAGTACCATCAAAATATTTTTACCGATGAACGATTAAGGTCAATGAGGCATAGTCTCCCGGTCTTGCAGTGTTTATCATCGCAGGACAACCATATCCCATGGCACTGTTGAGCTGCTAAGAACGAAATCGTGCGGAAACCATCCCACCTCCTACCCCATTCCACCTTCTTAAATATTGGGGTGGGGTTTTGGCCAAAGTGAACTCGTCGCGTTGCTGGCAACCAAAACATAAAGACTCCCCTTCTCGTCTTTATCCGATTGTCGTCTCGAGACACAACATCTTTTTGCTCTCGGCAAGAAACCGCGGCGCCAACATCACTCATCCGGAATAATTTAAGAGGATTCAGATGGCACGCGAAATTAATCCGAGGAAAATGGCGCGGAATTCGTCACCTCATATAAATCACGCGTGGTCGTTTGGTCGTTTACTTTGGTTGCAATCGCGCACACTGCTAATTAATCATACAAAGTTAACAAAAACCATTTAACTCCAATTGAAAATATTCAGTCTTGCATTTTCATTGTTATTGGATTATATACAAATCTAAGTTATCCTGTATTAAAATTGGCATTACTATCGTACTGCCAGCATCATGTTTTTTAATTCCATTTAAAATCTACCTGGGCTCGTTACAGTCATTGCCTGTATTATCCTGTATTAAAATTGGCATTACTATCGTACTGCTAGCATCATGTTTTTTTTAATTCCATTTAAAATCTACCTGAGCTCGTTACAGTCGTTGCCTTAATTATCATAAATTAAATAGGCAACTTTGGCACTGATCCCACTCATTTGGGTTGTATTACATATATTTTACAGTAGGTACCTACTCGTTGCCATCACCTGAACGTATTGCGGCCATTAATATTGTACAACTTATTTTAAGTAGACATAAGAAGCCCATCCACTTTTTTCTGCTATTTTAACTCGAAAGAAAGCATTGAATATTTGATGAATTTACGCAAATCCTTAACGATTCTTATTCAGTTCGCAGACGCGAAAAGTCATTAGGGCGTTCGTCTCTCTTCCTGCGAAGAATTATTAGAATCCCTTAATGTCAAGCACACGTTACGTCCATCGAGTCCAACTCTGTCTCTCTGACATATTTCTTTTTAATTGCCGCCCCTCCACAGATTTAATTTTGCACCGTAAGCAGAGGACGAGTTCTAGGCGGCTGGTTGGCGTTTTTTTTTTTTTTTTCACTTTTCCAAAGTAATGGCCCCTTTAAAAACTTAATCCACTTAGTTGTAGGACGGCAGCCGTAATGCCGGCGAGTCCACGTAGAGTCCCGTAAAACCTTTTAGCGAAACCGTCCACGATAATTGTAATTGCGTCGCAAAATCACTCCTCTCTCTGTCTCCCCTACTGATTTTTTTATTACACACTTAAATAAACCAATGCTGAATTGTTGCGATTTTCTCATTGCAGTAACCAAATTCATCAGAACTGGCATAGCGGACAAGAACGAGAGTCCACCGTACTTCGACAAGGCTCTCTACGAGGCGGAAGTCGACGAGAATGAAGACATCCAGCACACGGTGCTCACAGTCACCGCCAACAGCCATAATGACAGTGAGTACCACGGCCATTGTTCTCCGCAATATTATGCGGGTCGCTTGTTAATCCTTGAAAATTGAAAATAACAAAAAAAGGCTCGACGGGATTAAAAGCTCGATCGTACAAATTCACACAAACGTGCACTGCCGCTTCAGTTCATTTTGATTCGTGACAATGTTTTTTCGCGAGTGACAATCGTAATCCGATAATCCAATCAATTTTTATTTTGTATTCAAAATTGGCCGTCGCAACATGCGTATGCACAAAATTCATTTTGAATGCTGTTCTTTTTTGGGAAAATTTTAAGCAGAAAAAATCATTCCGTTTCAAATAGGTACATATATCCACCAGTAAAAACAATGTAATGGTGATTGATTTAATTTATCTATTTCAACTACATATGGTACATAATATTGATAAAGTAATCAATGTTTAATATTTGATTTATCTCATTTTGATTTTACATTCTTCGTTGACGTCTAGTATTATATATTAGATTAGCAATTTAATACTGTATGTATGTCGTGTCAAATTGTCGAGCGCGATTAATGGAGACGACTTTGTAAAGTCGACTCTATAAATTAACTCTGAAAGGGCAAGATTAAACTCGATAATTAGAAGGGGGTTGAGACGTCTTAATCAAGCTAGACGCTAGACAGTTTTCGTTCACACCTGCCTTTCAAATTATTTATCCATTTACTTTTTCACAATTTTATATTTTCCGTTTCGAAAAACGCATTGAGTCGAACATAATGAAAAAAAAAACTTATACATCTACCCCAGACTCGCTCTTTGTCCGGATGCCTATTGTCGACTTCAAAGCGACGTTTGTAAAATAGGTCCTTCTTATAATATATTATATTTTCGAGCGGCTTTTGAAGCCGACGTCATATTTTATCAAAGCTTATTTAAATGAGTGAAATATGTGCGTTATAATTACATATGCTTAAACGCAAAAGTTTCCACGCACACACACTCGCCATACTGGGGTTAAAACTCGCATTTAGACATTATGAACCTGTCGACAAACTAAGCTCCTCATTTCGATTCAGCAAAACTTGTGGTTTGGTTTATAATTGTCTATCGATACTATATTACGACATTATCGGTTTCAAAATTATACTAAGTGTCAAAATTAATAGGCATATGAAAGCCGACGAAAATTATTTGTGTTACAGCCAAATAACTTTCATAGAATTTTTCTATTACGACTCGCCAAATTAATTGGAATACTTTTCGCATCTGGGTTATTTTATTTAAATAAACGAATCCTGGGAAGAAACAAACGTCTGTGCACTCTTGTTAAAAAAATTTTCAACAATATCCACGTGATTTTCCTCGCGATTATTGCAATAATTTTTTTTTTGTGTAGAAGTCATCTTGAATATGCATGAGCGTGTTTTTGACAAACGAAAAACGTAGTTAATTTGAAATTTTAATGTCGTAATTTATGTGCAAATTTTATATGCACATACATATGCGTGAGAAATTTATAAACGAATTTACATACGAATAACCTGCCGTATCGTAGGTAAGAAATACAAAAATAATATTAAAAACCAACTTGTTAAGCTTTCAAGTAGGTACAGTCTTCCCAGTTTAAAAAATATTAATCACTCTTTCGGTAAAACTAATATATTTTGCCCTTAGACCGGATAAACACGCTATCCGAAATTAAATTAAAACGAAAGCGAGTGAATAAATTTTCTAAACAAAAGGAGGATTCTTTGCGACTTTTTTTACACAGGCCGTTATCATAATTAGCGTCGTCCTTTATTGCACGCGTTTATACTTTCGGGTCTACGAAATATATATATTAATCCGATGTAGGCAATTTGGTTCTTTTTGCGCCCCTTTCGGATATCGTTATTCGACGCCGCCGACCCTGGCCGAGGGCAAAACGAATTTAATTCCGCTCTCTCACGTTTAATCAAATTTGTTGGATGATATCGCATTTTGGCATCCCTTACCTGCAGATGGTCGTTGCGACAGCGCCCACTTAGCGTCGGTATTGCGAAATCGCGAAATCGCGGCGCGCCAACCCTAATTTGCTTCTTGCGCCAACCCATTAACACTTTACGTGCGAAATGAGATGTCCTTTATCACTGTCATACATCGACATGCACTCCTCGCGGCAACACCGAGATTACACATTTTATATATTTAAGTTTCTTACGAGTGTAATTTTGAAGAATGCTCTTTTTTTTCCTAAATGATCTTTGCCATCACTCCTTGCAATGTAGTGAGTGATAAGAAAGATCATGATGCTCCTTGTGATGAGAGAAATTTATTAGAAGCATATAAATACAAATGCAGTATTAGGCCCGTAACGCACTAGGCAGCCTGGCTGTGGCAGCCAGAAAACGTGCACCCAGTTCAAGCAGCCAGAACGATGAGAACACACTCACAAATGGTCAGCGATAACATTGTAGATACAACATATTTTCATTGCAATATTTGGTTCGGTTAATCTCGGATCTCGGATCCTTTTGTACTGTATGTACATATGTACGTATGTATGTAGATGCAAATAATTTGTTGAAAATAGTTTCCAGCGCGCAACATTGGCGAGATTTTTTTTTTTTATATTTTGATCTTATGCGTTGAATTTAGTGCGTAGTGAATTGTTTATAAAATAATTGGTAAGTGGCTGAAAATCTGAAATGGAAAACGTGAATCGACTGGCCGAGCAGCCAGGCTGCTAGTGGGTGCATCACACAGGCAGCCACATACATTTGCTTTGCCAAATACATCTCGTGTTGGCCGTCTGGCTGCTGCGTATCGGAGCCCGTACTTGTGGCTGCCGCAGCCAGAATTTCCTGGCTGCCTAGTGCGTTATCAAACAGGCAGCCACATACATTTTCTAACATCGTTGTGGCTGCGCAGCAATGGCTGCTTAGTGCGTTACGGGCCTTAATATTTTTCAGTTTGGTGTTTACCGGTGAACAACGTTTTGAAATCCACCCGTTAATAGCCATAATACGCGATAGAAAGAGTTGGTGGTTTATCTCAATATAAAATATAAATTATAAGCAAAGAAAGCTGCACAAAAGACAAAGTTTTACCTTTACAGACCATTTCGAGAAGCTTTATACAATGTGTAACTGCGGACGTATTTTAACAATACTACAAATATTTCAGACAACTATTTCAACAACTCCCATTGTTGCCAGGAATGCCCGCCTGAAGAGACGACTGCTGTAGCAGATTTTTACGAGTCGTTTTACAAACTTCACTAGCGAAAACAATAAATAAACTCGATAAAGAATTATCTCCACCGACGCCAGTCGGTAGTGTTTGGATAAAACATTTTTTATTATTATTTATAAATGTATACATTTCACGTAGCGTAATATCTGCCGAGTACCGTGCGTTTTAAAACATGAGTTAAGATTGAAAAGCGAGGTCCCTCAGGTAATTTGCTCTCATAATTTTATTACATCGCGAAAAAATTCAAAATTTCCCTTTTGAAACGCTGTAATTGCGTTTGCGACGAAGCATTCATTAGGTTCATGCAAAAGTAATGCAAATTTTACACCATCAAAATTCAAGATAATATCATAAACACTTGATTTATAATACGGTGGGAAATTGAATCGATATTTCATTTATTGTAATAAATCACACCGAGACAAGTTTATGGAAAGTTTGTGATAATGAATGCACATTAATCACGTTTCAGTACGAGACCGCGTAACGTAAATTTCTTACAAATGAAATATTTTCCGTGTACACACACGCTGGTTTAGTAAACATTTTGCGACGATTCAAAGAGTGAAATTTGTTGGGTTATTAGAGATGAGGAATTATTTCATCAGGAAGGGTCGAGCCAACAGCACTCCCGGCCGATTGAAACGCCGTGAAGCGCGATCGCGCGATAACCGTCGTTTTTCAGCCGTGCTTAAATTACACGCGAGCCGTCGTTCACATCCTTCAGGCTGAACGATAATCCTGCAGGATCGCACGGGCTTATCTCGTATCAAATAAGGCGAAGCCCATTTACATATTTTACCGAACCTGCGAACCTCCGCGCCAGCGAAGCGCCCTTTTTCCAAATTCTCGTCTTACCGTGTACATATCTTTCCGCATTGGGTCAATACTTTGCATACGTGCTTCAGTCGAACGTCAACGCATACGGCATTCGTTCGAAGAATTTAAATGCAAATTTCCATCCCGATTCCTTCGCCTTTCGTCAGCCGAATTCTCCGGGGGTAGTTGTCTTGCCTACACATTTCATTCTCATTCATTAGTGCCAAGTGTAATAACCAACTGTCCGGAAAAAAATACACGGGATCGCTTTTGTTTCTGCCATTGTCCTTTTACGCGACCTGGGCCCCTTTTTGGCTCGATTTAATATGAAAGGCTCGCGCCTTGCTATAGAGCAATTCTGCAAATGTATACAAAAGTTTTCCCTTTATATCCTTCGTCGATACGTGCCGCAACGTAGTCGTATTAACCTTTTTCCTCGAAATTAAGTTAAGGCTGTGTCTACAGCGATTTTCTACGCCGAGCGTGTCGAGCCCCTTATGACAGTAATAATCTTAATCTCTTTTCTCAAGATTGTTTCTTTTGTTTTAGTTACTTTATCGAGGTTCGTATGAAAAATTCGTTCGGCGTGGTGTTTAAAAAGTGGATTGTACATTTCATTCACAGTTTATCTACGTCGTCTTAGTACTCATTTGAATTTCGTTTACAATTTTTCCATTGTTCAAACTTTGCCTTTTGAGAGGTGTTTTAAAGTATTTTCCGGCATTAATAAAGGAGCACCCGGCTTGGAATTTGTACATTCTCCGCCGTGTCGGGCCGTGTATCGTTTCGCGTTTCAGATTTTCTTCGCAGTCTTCGCGTTTTTCCATCGTGAAAAATACCTCGGCAACAAAGGCGGATGCGAGCGTCGACGAAGTCTCCTGATTCCATGTAAATTGAGGTAATAGAGTTTCCCGGCGATGTTTGAACGCCGCCGCTCATAATGAAATGCTTCGCAGCTTTGTGCGAACAAGAACAGAACGGATGCTTTCGCGTCTGCGGAATCTCCTTTCTATCCCATTGCAAAGAGCGTCGTTGACGTTGAAGTTTATAACTTGAAGTTTTTAAGCTTAGAATCTTAAAAAATAAAAAATGTGTCGCAAATTTGAATGGAAAATTAAATTATTAACCGCGTTTGCAGTATTCTTTGGGGCTCGTCTTGCGCAAAGTGGAGATAATGAGCAATAAAAAAAATCATATCGTCAGCTACATTAAAATTCTTAAAAGGCCGTTTCCTCTTCGAAAAGGCCCACCGTGGCCTATTTCCCGCTCAGTTTTATATTTACCGAACAGGATGCGGCCGGTAATAAAATTTTTATCCTGGCACTTAACCCCTTCGACACGTTGCGGCTCGCCGCACCTGCCGGACAACTGCCACTTTAACACTAATCGCCCACGTAAACACAGATTCCAAATCAATGACCGTGCACATGCGAGTGTGTAAGGAATTTTATTTCAATACATGATTTCTGATTATTCATTTTTTATACAAATATGATATGTACTAAAATCCATATGTGGTATTCCGAAATCACATTTTTCTTTCAAATATCAGAAGAATTTGCACCCCACAACACCAGGCACCACAGCTAGTAGCATATGGGGATGACAATATTAATAGAACATGTCCATAAAACCCATACTGATATATTTAATCAAAATACTTAAGTACTACTTAATACTACTTAGTAGTATTGCAAGTCGAAACTTGTACTACTACAAATGTATTTGTAAAGTTATATATGTATGTATATGTACATTACATACATACATATGTATGTACGGAAGGCACTTGAGCCATCTAAGATTCGCTGTCGACATAGTTATAGTTGCATGCGACTCAGTAGATTTACAAAATAGATTAACATAATTAAGCAACGTATGATATAAGGCTGAAGAATTAATTTTAATAAAACTAAAATGTAATTTAATGAATTTTGCACGTAGTCACAGTAGATAACCATATTGTAGAGATAGTTGATAGTTGTTTATACTTAGGACAATTTGTGAACATGACTATTTGTTAAGAAGAAGAAATAAAACGATGAATGAAACTAGTATGGAGCGCTTTTGGAAGAATGAATTTTTAAATCTAACACCCCGCTATGTTTAAATAAAGAAAGAAGGCATACGACCAATGTGTACTGATAAGTATGACGTATGGATGTGAAACGTGGACGCTGAATTCAAGTATGCTACGTACGATCCTGTGCACACATTGAAGCATTTAAAGACGTATGTTCGGTATAACAAGAAGAGGAATACATGGGTTAGAAGCATGACCAAAGTGGCAGATATAGCGGAACGTGTTTAAAAGTTGAAGTGGCAATGGTCTGGACGCATTGCGAAAAGAATGGATGACAGATGTACGCGAGAAATACTGGAATGGTATCCGAGAGGATGTGAAAGAAAGCAAGGCAGACCGAGTGGACGATGGGCTGATGAATCGAGAAGAATGTGTGGAGTCTAGTGGATGCAGATTGCTCAAGACAGACAGGAATGGAAGAGAGAAGATTGGTGAGGCCTTCATCCAGCAGGGGCTAGTGAACGGCTGAAAGTGATGATAATGATATATATGTAGATATGTATGTATATGTACCTACGTCTGTTATTGACACACAATCTACATAGATACGTGTTTCAATAAACCAATTGAAAAGAACAATGTTTAGAATCTGTTACCTGATCCATTAGTATCATAAACCATGCATAGATATACATATGTATACTTACAAAGCATCCCAGTATTCAGTATACTTAGTGCTGTAAGTCGAAAATATTCTCTAAAAGATTATTCGACGAGAAATTGCAAGAATTTTCTTTTTTCTTAGTTATGAATCTCGAAATAATTCTATAACTTATAAGAGGATTCTAAGATATTTTCAGAACCTAATACATAAGTCTTTTTAGAATATCTGAGAACATTTTGGATGACATTTTTTCATTTCGACGACACTGCATATACATTTCCTCATTTGTTGCTTGATTGCGTAGTACTTTAAGGCGGGCTGAATACTGAAAACCGACAGCATGGGATACTACGGTAAAAAATATTATTATTAGACATTTTCGAAAATATATCATGTTAGAAATTCTCATATGAAATTTCCTAAATTTGGCTTTTCGCGTAAGTAATACCTAGCTTATACCACGTACTCGTGAGGTTATTGTCTACGTTGAAGTGATTTTAATTATTATGTTTCTGACACTCGATGCGCTGTGTTAATAATTTTGTGTATTTCTCTCGGCGATAATAGCATTAGTGTTTCACTTCCGAAACATCCTGTGTAGCACATTTACTAACTACAATTATTTTAGGTTTTGAGCTACAGCGTTGAAAATACTCCGGGCTCATCACTCGATTAAACATGTAAACTGCAGGAAGTCGAGTTAGTCGTAGTAGATACATATTATGCGGAGCGACCGCAAGCCAACAAAGTACAATACGTACATTCAACGAAATACGTTCACCTCGTTAACGAAACTCGTTCGCCTCGGCGAAAAACGATCTTCTCGTGTACGAAGAAATTCTATCGTTTAAATGCGAAATGTATAGTCGTGACCGAGCCAACGTAACCCTTCGTAAATGATACAAATTCGGGGCTTCGGCGCGTTACTTTTGGAGCGCGGGGTCGTTTCGTCCTACATACTAAGAGGAGCGAAAGGTGCTATTTTAAATTTAAATTAGATCAGCGCGAGGGCTCGGCCCTCCCTTGAGATCCAGATTAATTCGAAACGCAATTTAAGGACTCCTCGGAAAAATTTACCGCTTGGGATAAATTCAATTTACCGCGCCATAAATTAGAAACGCACGATGATCCCGATTTCCGATTAAGTCAGTCATATATTGACATTAAACACGGGAGATTTTTTCGCCCGCGTTAATTTTTTACGTCGTGATCTTTTTTGCTCTTCTGGAATACATAATATGGGTAAAGGCAAATACGAAGCGGAAAAATGACGCGAAGCTTTTTTCCTTTGGTGAGCGTGACCGCCGCAAAGTGACAAATTTTTCGTATATTTCTCGTCGTCTCAATTTATATTTTCGTGTATGTTTACTTCAATATCTTCATATATTTCCATCTTTTTTTGCGCGGAAAAGTTATTACGGGGAAACGCTCATATGTGAAAAGGGGGTCTCGTCTCGCCTCTGCTCTTATGATATATTTTACGTGCGAAAAAATCTTAATATTCCGCATTTTTCGCGTTCAATGTATATCGCGGTGTTTAAAATATATGTTTAATATAAAATATACTTTATGGATAAAGTCGTGCTAACAAATATATATTTCATATCAATAATCCTCGATAATGAGGTTTTCAAACGACCATTTTTATTTAGAAATGATTTTTTTAATGCCAATGAAATATTATAGATTTAACAGTTACCTAATAGTTTTCATTCTTATCTGCTTTTGTGTAATATTATGCGGAATCTGGCGCCAACAACACAAAGGGAGATAAAGTTTACGCATCTGTTCAGATTCCTAGTTAAGATTTAACAAGTTTACTGAGCGAAATTCTAGACAAGATTGTGGCATAACAAGTACGATTTATCAAAGTTGTCAGACCGAATGACAACACGGAATTGATAGTGTGTACATTATGTCGTAGGTGAATTACATACGCGAATAAATCCCCGAACCGTAAGGGCTTCCCCGCGTTTCTGCCCCTTTCGTTTTTCCCCGTTTTCCCGCCAGTTTATTGTTTCCGCATCCCTTTGATATTTCCCGCGGCCAAGGATGCTTGTACCTCGTCAAAAAGCCTCTCACACTCGTATAAACACATACCTGAGGGAGAATTCATCGCTTGTAGAACATTTCGTTGATATTTTTAGCGGCGATTCTGACGAAATATTGATAAACCCTCCAACGTATTCGTTGTATTTTATCATTGAATTCGACTTTCAACATAAAAAAACAAAAATTATTTTCTGGAACTAAGCCTTTAAAACTTCAAAAAATATTTGTCATGGAAGTAAAATCCCAATGGAATTCAAATTCAAATAATACGATACCAAATTGTATCAAGGTTGTGTTAAAAGTTTGTTTCTGCAATATTGACACCTTCAAAAAAACGTGGAAAAAATACGAGTTTATACATACATACATACATACATAGGTATATTATATAAAAAATCCTAATTTATAAATAACATGCCAATTATAAGGGGTTTTATACAAATTTTCCTTTTCTCATACTCGTATAATTTGTGATTAATTTCTATCTTTTCAGTTTATACAGTGCTCGTCGCCTTACGTGTGTCTATACGAATTCTTCACTGAAGACAGTCCTGTCCCTTTATGTACGTTTTCCTTTGAATGATGAATAACTCTAGTGGCTCAAAAGCATCTTTCAGATGAAAATACTCCTTCGAAATAACATTTCCTGCGGGTAATTTCGACGTCGTTTGTGAATTTCACGCATTTCTCCCCCGCACAAAAACGAATCAAACGAAATGGCACTCGTTCACCTCTGAGAATTTTCCGATTTTCACGCTGCAATCTCGCGAGGTCAATCTGTTAAAGGAAGAAAGTATATTTTTCATTGGAGCACAATTAATGTCGCGCCATATCAAGCGGAATCGCCTTTTTATGCGAAAACATCCAGCCATTCATTAGCGTTACGAGCCGTTAATGCGCAGACTTATATCCTCATCACTCCTGGCGAATGTGTGTTCTTCTGAAAGGTTCAAAATTAGTTTCCCGGAAAATTCCCTTCCTTTTCTTAGACCGGAAATCGATACCAGCGCCCATTTTTTTATATAAAAAATAATTTGAAAAGTACAATCATACAAGCGCTCGAGTATACAATTTGAAATTACATACTTCATGTATGAATTCAATAATCCTGTTGAGCTTTTCGTGCCAATGAAAAGAATTCAATTCCGTTTCATATCAACTGATAATACTTCTTTGAGCCGATGTACATATTTGTGGAAAAAATTGACGAGTCGGTTTCGCAACTGAGTGAACGTGGATAAACAGACTGTGTGAGATCGTCGCTCGAATCTGATAGCTGGAAACAACAAAAGATAGAAAATCTGGCGGGGAAGAGGATAGAGCCCATCACGAATAAGATATGCATCGGGCATAGTTTTGGCAACGTGTGTTGTTTAGGAAGTCACGAGACGAGCTTTTGTAGCCGTGGGGAAAGCTGCTGAATCGATACGTTGGAGCTTTCGAGTGCGCGGCGAGCTTACAAATGGGCCCCGTTGACCCGGGGTCCCGGAACCCACCTGCGATAATGACTATTGCGTGCCTCATCGTAGAGACTTAATTTCGTTTTATCTTCTCTATTCGACAAGCAGATGACAGCTGCTCTCTTGACATCAGCTCGTTCGTGCGTTAAATCAAACATATTATTATATAATTCATATTTGAAATTATACTAAATTGTGTAGATTTAGTCTTTTATTTTAACACACGAATGATATAATATTTTGGTTTATTCTTTCTTTCGCAAAATGTGTCTAGGTATGTATATTAAGGGTGGAGCGACAATCAACTATTTTGAGTCAGGAGCAAGGCTAGTGTAGAAAAGTGGCCTATGATATAGGCGAGTATTCATACAAAATTTCATCGACTTTGAATAATGTTCTGTTTTAATAAAAAGTTGGGTTTTCAAGTTTAATTTTTTTATTATTTAAATTTATTTATTGCAGTTTACTTAAATAAGCTAGGGCCATTTACACTGATTAACGATGATTCATACTAGTGCGTGGCACTATGGTACTAGGAGCGCGCAAGTAGTAGCGCGCTTTCAGACAAATTCTCCATTTATTTTTCAACCACAGTGCTTTTTACTGTTCGATGATTTAATTAATATCGAAAAGTGTCAAACTTTATTTTAAACACAATTATTAAAAAAATATATTTCATACTTACATATGTACATATGTATATATGTATAATATGTACATACACACATGCCTATACAAATACATACATATATGACAGACCACTTTTCTACACTACACCTTTACCTTACTCAAAAATAGTTGATTTTTATGAAATTTCAACTCTAAAATAGTTATTTTAAAATGTATAGATATATTGTGGACACAACAAAACGATACCCGCTTTATATAAATTTATATCTCCGAAATAAATAACGCCAGAGTGATCAAATATGAATCATTTGAAAGTTCATTAAATCCCGTTTCTAATGATTTGTGTATTGTAGGTATTTTTTTCCAAATGGATAACTACGAGTATAATATATTATAGCCACAATTAGCACGCGAAAAAAAAATTACAGATAAAGCGTATACTTAAAACCAAAAATGGATAAAATATTTATTTTATAGATGATTAATTTTGTTTGATTTTCTACCTACATATGTATAACTTATATGTAATGTAACGTAGGTATGTAATATACCTATATGTATGTACATACATACATACATATATTACATACCTACGAACTTAAACGAGGTCTTATTGTATTGCGAAAACATAGGTGACCTTATTCTTCACGGTAATACAATAGAACCGTAAACGGGTACGTCTGAATTATTTTTCGCGTATTTGGGAATTCGCGGATAGCTCTCTCCGTTGAAATATGTATAGAGAGGAAAGTTTCATGATCCGCACGTACTAGCCGCGTGGACGTATCCTTTGTAACGTTACGGACGAGCAGACTGTTGCCGTTGTCAGATACAGACGATTAGATCGACATTTGGGAAATATCTGGTCGTGCGAGAATCGCTACTCTTTCCTATTCTCGTATTTTTTTTCTTCTTTAGCGTTCTGGTCCGCCTGCACATCAAACGATCTCTGTGATTTGTGTGTGGGTGGGTGGATACCGGGTACGAGAGAACCCTACAAATATTTGAGAGGCGCGTATATCGCGGATGTTGAACAATGCCAGATTTGGGTGTAGCCCCATTTGCATTAGATGTTCAGCGCTTTTTAATATTTCCGCACTACCTACCAATATTAAAACAAATAAAAATGGCTAGCCCAAACATATCGATAAAATGCCTACGGTTTCATTTTCATTTTCTGAGAGAATACTAACATTCTATTTCACTGTACAGTGTACAATTTACATACATATTCAAAGCGTCCATTCAATTATTCATGTTACAAAATGATTGAATATTTTATGTAGCTATGTAGGACTTAAAATTATTTTGAACGTAACTACAACTGTAGTAGATTTTTCGAATGAATTGAGAGATTAAAGTTATATCAAAGACATTATTCATTATACGAGTACAATAGTTTTGTTGTACCAAGTCATTGTGACTGAGTCTATTCCAACAATGAAAGGAGCATCGCGACACGAGTTTAATATTAAATTCTGTCGCCTGGGGAACCAAACATCTATCGATTAAATGACCCCGGGGTGAAAACACCATACCACCCCAATTCCACCCACTTTATACATATACATATATGTATGTATACACACACGAATTCATTGTATTTTGTGGTTTTTCAAACGCTGCTGTGCCGTTTTTTTTTTTTGTATTTTTTAGAATATCCTCTAGGTCGAATCCAAACAGTACCTAGCGTAGGACACTTTCGGGTAATAAATTGCAAACGTGTCGTTTCGGCTTATCTGAAAGTTTGACAATGAAAAATATGACTGTTTCAGCCGCAATCTGTCCGTTTCATCAATTTTTTTGACCGCTTTTTCACCTTTTCGCATGTGTTCATAAAGGTTCAAATAACATATAATCGTTAACACCTATGCCCACCTACATACATATGTATATTTCGTTGCAAATATGTACATTTCGCAACTTTTCCATTTATATTTTCAACCGATTTATTTTATCTTGAATTGCATCACCTTTACAATTCGTGTGAATTTGATTTGTATTGAAGCACCCATAATCGATGAAATGTAAAGCAACAGTCGATGCATTGAGATTGCGCAGTTATTTATTTATTTATTTTATATAATACTAGCTTTATTACCCGGCTTTGCCCGGGGTGTAATTAATAGAATGTAATATAGTGTTTGTTTAGTAAATTATTTCGGGAGCCAAAAAAAGGGGCCGCCAGGGCCGGAGGGGGGTCTGGGGGCAGTAAGGGGCCGGCATTGCTTTTCGGGAGTCCAAAAAAGGGGCCGCCGGGGTAAGAAGGAGGGTTTGGGGGTTGGTAAAAGGCCGGGTAATAAAGGAGGGATGCGGGGATGTGGAGGGGTGGGGTTAGGGGGGGACGTACGTACTGAAATCTGCCGAAAACATCTACTATCGTGTGTACTTCGTCGTTTCTATTAATCGCACCCGAGCAACGCCTGGTAATTAACGAATGACCCATACGTACATACATACAAACTTTAGTGTTTTATATATTAGATTAGCTAATTGGCTAATTTAACTTACATCTATTACATATTTGTAACAACTTCATAAATCTCTATACATCTCTATAAATCTAGTATATGTAGATACATTATACACTATACTTATATGTACATATCTACTATCCCTCACAGAGGTGTCTCCTAACACTTTGCAAGAATGCATCTATGGTCTTAGAAGACCATACTCCTTACTCTACCTACAACTAAATGGTTCTTATTTCTAGTACAACAACTGTGAATTTATTACAATGTGTGAATAAACAATTTCTAATGATACAATTCTTGAAATAATTATGATCTAACTTATAAAAAAAAGACAATGTGCTTAACTTTAAACAATTTCTAATACTCACCCATCCCAATTCATCTAACATACTTCTAATACTTTTTAGCCTACTGTTATAAATGGTGAATGGTGAATAGTTTGAGATTGAATCCCACCAACTGTCACCAATGTTATAAAATGTTGTGAGGGAGGAATTGAACTTGTATTCCTTCCGCTCGGCACCAATGTGTTGTAAATGGTAGATCCGAAGATTTGGATTGAAGAATCATCTCTCCGCTCGTACCGATGTTATTAAAATGTATTTTCTTATGATTTTTGATAAATTCTTATCGTCTTAATTGACGATCGCTGCCACCAGATCTTTAGATTAGCGGGAAAAGATCATCCCATTATAAATGAAGTACTTCTAATTTTAAATGAAGAACTTTTATTTTTAAACTTTTATTTATTTTCTTAATAATTTCCTTTTCTTATAAAAATACTCGAAAGTATATATTAATGATACTCGAAAGCACATTGTTGAGAAGACGCTCGCAGGTGTCTTATAAATGACGAATGATTACTCGCAGGTAATATTCGTGTAGAAAAGTTGCTCACATGGCAATAAGATATAATTAATGTGATCGAGGAGCTCGGGGCTTGATCAAGGTGAAGATGGTAAGAGCTAAAAGCTCGGTCGTGTGTGAATTGGAACTGATTAGAAAATGGCACTTGATCGTGCAAAGTACACGCGTGAGGGCTGTGTATAAAAGTTATAAGAGCTAACTGCTCGGTTGATATGTAAATCTTGACTGATTGACTGAGCGCCGTGTACATGTATTTATGCTAACAAGAGGAAAGGGAACGTGGGGTATGTATGCGATAGTCTTTATTATTTAGTTCGAAGAATTTGGTATACGGACTTCCCCTTTAGAGGTCAGAAGTTTGTCCGAAACTAATTTGACACGTGTAAATCTATTTTTTAATGGGTTTCGAGAGAATTCTCGATCCAAAGGAAAGTTTTTGTGTGTCGTTTCTTGTTGTTAAGGCTAAAATATAGGTGAGACGTATGAGGGAGCGGAAGACGGTTTGCAAAAGCTGATGTCATCCAAAAAGTCCCCTTTTCGAGTTTTACGACTTTCTTCGCGGTCTAATTGATAATCGTTTCCAAGATTTCATGACTTCATTTTGTAAGACATTGTTCGTTGCTAAGCATAGTTTTTGAGTCATCGCACATGGTGATTGAACAGGCGATATTTTGGATTTGTACACAATTGAACAGTGGCAGTTTACATGAAGTTAATTAGTATAAAATATTAAGTTATTCAAATACGAAAGGTTCGGGATATAATACTACCAACATTCAAAATACCTCTCATAGCTCTATTTTGTAACCTTTGCATTTTATCTAAATCTTGGCCAATGAACATACATATGTATGTGTGAAGTACAGTGGCACAATAAACTACGTGTGGCAAGACAATTGTATTATATACTAAAACCTTACTTTTTTTACTTAAAATATTTCTTAACCTATATAACGCCAACTTTTCTAGCCATTTTTTAAATTATATATTCAGCATGTTCAGAATTCCCAAATATTTTAAATTATCAACTATTTTAATAATTGTATCATTAATCCTAACTTCATTCAACACATTTTTACTATTCAACCACATCATTTTTGTTTTATTTACATTTAGTTTTAATTTATTTTCACCCAACCAATTGACCAGGTGATGACTACTTATTCCTTTATATATGATAAAACATTGTAAAAGTGAGTAACAAAGTGAAATACGCTGTGCCAGTGCGATGTGTTTATAGCACGAGAGTGTCGCAAATCGTTTTAAACTAAACCTCTTGTACGTGTGGCACTTTTGAACATCAAAGGGGCGTATTTAATACCGCTGAGAGTTGGTGGAAATACTAGAGTCGCATTGAAAAGTCTCGCCGTAATCTGGTTGCAGTTGTGCGGTACAATTTAGAGCGGCGAGCTTTTCAAAAGCTCGTTTGTCTGTTGTTGAGCCGGTTGACCCCAACAATAACCTGCGCGGCTGTACCTAACGCTAATATTATATTCATTTTGTGCCGCCAAGAAACTTTGTCAAGACGAGATTTTAATTCTGTTTTGTGCGAGAGAAGCTCTCAATTTCGCTGAGACCCCCGACCTCGCCCCCTACGCAGACCGACAGCGGAAAATGAAAATTCAGCCGAAGCGAAAACTATACATTTCAGCGGAAAAAAGTGCGGATTTATGGTCGAGGGATGCCGTTGATCTTTTTGTCGAATTATTTTCACCCCAATTCGTCGAAAGTAGGCGAACTTTAACAATATCTATACATATAATGGTGTATGTGCGTATCTCTTGTTTATGTAATCGCTCCATGTCAGTAATGGGAATTTCTCATTTGGAATAAGAATTTCTTTTCATATACATTTTTTTTAACTACAAATGACTTCTAAAATATGATATCTGAAAAGTCTCATAAATTTTTTTTAAAAAATGTAAATTCGCTTTAACAACTTCCTCGCTTGTCGATTTGTGTGTCCCATTACATTTTTTCTAAAGGACAATAAAATATTTATTGTTCATCGAAATATACAAATCTTTTTTTCGTAATATCAAAAAGCTTGGGTGCGGGATTAATGCTCTATCACATACCGATCATAACCGCAAAATATCTCCTAAAAATATTAATGTTTAATACTGCCCCAAGCTGCTTGAATATTGGGAAAAAATATAAAATCTACCTATGGTTAGTAAAAAAAAAATAATTGAGGCGTATAGTATCAATACCGTCTATAACACGTTTTTACGGAAAAAAAAAAAAATAGTTTTTGGTATGATTTTAAAGAGAAAAATAACATCTTCCGATTGATTCACTCTGTAAACAGTCGAAAAACCACACGAAAGTATAACATTAGTATCAAATCCGTCTATAATTGAAGTTTGAATATCAAACGCGTCTGTAATATAATCGTCTACTAAAAAAGTGAGTGACAAACGTGTCAATAAAAGGCAATTTGAGTTTCAAACTCGTCTATAAAAATCTTTAATTTTTTTTAATACGGACCATACTGACTCAATGCGAATATAAGTGAAAATTTGAAATTTTCTACTTATATTCTATTCTACTAATTTTAAACGAAAATTGAAAATTTGTTCAAAAACCATTATAGACGGTATTGATACTATACGACTCATTTGTATTGAAGTAGTTGTGAAGAGATGTATGTATGTAATAGAAAAACGACTTGTTGTGTCATTAGCTTAGAACGAACCTATTATGTTTTGCTATAGCTTGGGTCAATTTTTATAGTTGTAGTGAACGAGCTGCTAAAAAATTAACGGCGTTTACCTAATCCCATGACCATGGGTGGGCTTTAAGCGGAGCCTTTTGTGTAAACTGCGTTCAAAGTAAGGTAGCGTCGGTAATGTATCACGAGACCCTTACAGAGATTACCGTTCAGTTAAAACAAGTACTTGCCGGCAAAATGGCCGCTCACACACATGCCGCCGCGCTAATAATACTGACTCCGTGTAAATAACGAATGCACGCCACACAACATATCTCATTTACGTTTAACCCCTTGCCGACGATGTCATGTATATGATCTTGTTCGTACACCGACGCTCTACGTTAATAATACGAATGCAATATGTTCTAAAGCCAAACAACTGCTCGGTATTATCAATATTCAAGCTTTGCGTTGTGTATCGACCACGTACATATGTATGGGTAATCAAATGAAATGAAATATATAAAATACATTATGCGACTGGAAGCATAAAATTGACTGTTTATGGAAAACTGGGTAACAATTTTTATTAGTATTCGTGTGAACGACCCAACTGTTGAATTTTATATGTGTATGTATGTATATTTGTTGTTTGTCAACGAGTCGTTGCCGTTTCTGGTATTCACATCGGCCGCTGTTTATTGTCAGTTTTTACGTGACGAAAAATGTTGATTAGTCAATTGTGTGTAGGTCGTCAAAAGTCGAGTTAATATTCATGAAAGTCACCCTCGCCATGCCAGATAAAGCTGCCGGTCGCGTAGGCTCCAAAAGCTCGCCAAATAAGCCCGAAGCCTATTGGGCTTATAATAAAGCCCGTAAATCATCGTTCGATAGTCGTTCGTGTTGTATTTATTATTTCACTTGACACGATAAAACTCGACAATGGAGCTTTCTTATTCGATTAATGGACACAAGTGTCGACAACGTTACAATTGATCGATATTTTCGCAAAAGCTATCGCGTCAAAACATTGAAAGTGAAGTTTGTTCGTTGCAGTTGTAAAATTATGTCAACAAAATCCATAAAAATGTAACTGAGGCTTACTCGAGATTTTGCGATTGTAAATTCAAAGAAATTTTATCCGGATTCTTTTCATTTCTTGCTTGAATAGAAATTCAAAAATCTGTTTAAATAAAAATAAAAATAAGTTCAACCAAATATTAAACGTGAAATATTTTTCGGCTAGCCTTCGAGCGATCTCGTTTCGTTCACTTTGTATGTAGATGAAATATTAAATAAGCTTTTCGTCGCGGCTTTTTTGCCCCAAAAACAGGTCGAGCTTCTGCGCCAAAAAAAAAAACACCAAGTGATATCAAAACTTTGCAACACTTTTCGAATATTTAATATATTTACTTTCGCTTCGCAATAAAATATAATTAAATGAAAAAATGATGCAAATTCGGACGTGAAAACTCGCGGAGCTTTTCCCTTCTTCGGGAGATTTTTGTATGAAAGTAACGAAAAGTGCGTTATGTTTATTGCACTCTCGGGGCACCATTTTATTATCAGTCATAATGCGGGGCTTTTTGTTAATAACATTGCAAAATTTAGTAGCGTTTTATTATTTATATGTCGCACTCTCAAAGGGACATCTAGGGCAGAATTAAAATTTATTGATCGTTGTCGCAATTTTGTATTTATTATTGTGATACATAAATATTTGAAGTTCTGTGGTTGTATAATTCTAGCCGAATTCTCTTTTCAAATGGGATTTAAGCGAAAATATAATATTTCATTTCGAGTTGGGGAAAACGAGCGGTCTCTAATTTTGCGTGTTCTTCGGCGGAAAAGCCACAACTGATGAAATTTTGATAATTATTATATTTCAGCTGAAAATTTCACGTATATTTTTACTTAAGTAGTATTAAATGTATAATATCTTTCCAGTTCCAACTTTCAACAATTGAAGGCGGATTTCATATGCTTGAAATGAAAACATGTATATTTTACAAAGAAGTTTTCATTTATAAAAATGGAATTTCGTTACTTTATCTACATTTTTTTTTTGATTTCTCCTAATTTTGATCTGAAAAAAAATTCGTGTCAACAGCACCTGTGAAACGTTTTCAATATCGGTCATCTTCAGAATTTCATTTTGTCATTTGTATACCTACATATGTATATTATATGTAGTTAGGAACGATATCTGTCCACACTCCACACTAACATAATTTTGTTAAAATATATTTAAATTTCTATTGTATTAGCAACATTTATTAAAGGCTTTGATTCGCTTATCTAATTTATTACAACTGAACATCCTAACGTTTATATTACATACGTAATGTACTATCTATACATTCTGATACTATGAATTAAAATCTTTATCGAAAAGTAATTTTATATTTGATACAGAAAAATATAAAACGTAAGCTAGATAGAACTACGGGCTAACATTTTAGGCTATCGATACATTTTCAAGAATTGTCGGTTCAACAGATAATTCTTAGTAACCTTAATAAATTCATAGATCAAATAACAATGAAATTTTAAGGTAAGCATCCTCTATATCCTACCCTGCAAATTGAATAACGCACATATGTACATAGGTACCATACACATACACAAAGAATATTAAATGAAATTTAATATTCCAGCGTGAGGGCAAGTTATTAATTATACATGCCGAAAACATAAGATTGTTTTTCCTTCATCTATGTATCTTGAAAAAACAATTGGCCCGATGCTTTTAAAAACATTACGAATTTCTTACACGTTGATTAAAATTATTATAATGTCTCAACAGAATTGTCTTCACGGGGGAAAAATGTACCTATTAAAGTTCATTATTTTCACACATGGTGAATATAAATATATCAAATTAATAAAGGTTGAAGTGAATTTTTAATTTAGATTGAACGTCGCTGAGTCGAATGCATCGATTACCATATTTTACGCATTTTTGTTGTTATTATTATTTAATAACACGTGGCGGCGCTATAAAAGTGATATACGCGCTCCGGTGTTCAAATTAATTGCGAAGGCCCTATGTATAATGTTTTGCAACGGTAATATACGGCTTCGACCGGAAGTGTGCTATTTATTCGTGGTATTATCGCCGCGCGGAAGAAATCGCGCACGCATTACGCGACGCCGGCGTCGCGTTGGCGTCGTAAAAACGACGCATGAAATATTCACGCGAGGGCGTCTCTTCGAAATTGCCACAGAAAAGTGTAAAAAAAAAAAAACCAGGAAAATCCCGAGAAAACTCGCCGGAAAAGTCGTGCCGAGCCAGGCGACTGCGAACCAATACTTGTATCATACCCCGATCGCATATAACGGGCGACTTCCATGTAGCGGACGACTAACGAGGGAACGAGAACTACACGTTGAAGCATTTGAAGGTGTTTCATTTTATATCGCACTGGGGTTTTCCAGCCTCAGCTACATACATATACATATATACTTGTATAGTATTTCGTTGAATTTCATGAATGATAGGTGCGCGATTTTATTTTTCGAATTTTTACTACCGTATTTTTATTGCGATGTCGATAGCCTCGCATCACCTTCGAGTGTGTGTTAATTTAATTTATGTCAAAGTGTGCATTTCTCGGGTTTATGCGAACAATTATAGTTTATAGGGACTTTGTGCTTTATGGGCTATAAACCGTTTATTTGAAAACATTTGTAATTTTGAACTGTTTTATTATACCCATACTGTTATATGTATTATTTGACAATGCTCAAATTTTATAGAAAGTTGCGTAGTCTCAATTCTTTTATCGAAATATTTTTGATGTCTCATCGAAATTGCCTTCTCGTCGATAATGCCACAGTCGTTTTAAAGGCTCAAGTTCTGAAATCGTGTTAAGATGTTGTGCTTTCTCGTATCTTTTTTTTATTCTTTTCCATTAGCATTGCGAATCCGTGTGTTTGTTCGAACCGTGATAACTTCAGCAATAAAAGAACTTTTTCATTCACGTTAACGACGATGATTCGAGACTTTTCCACTAGATGACGGTCTCGTACTCACACACAAGTACATTAGTAGTAAACCAGCATTTCTCAATATTTAATTTAATTTTGCCTTTGTAAACCATTCTTGTTCGAGTCTCTCTATAGTACACGAATTTAATGTATTCACTAGCTAATTATATTCAAGTGGTAATAACTTATGATCTCTTTCCAGTGAACACGTTTTAAAATTCCCAAAACTCATAATAATAATCCAAAATCTAAGTTGAAAGTCGAACATTTTGAACATCGTAAAAAGTAAAGCTCGTGGTGAATTTTTGATGTTCCGGATTTTATACAGTTAACATTATACACACAATATCTATACATATTGTATATGTATGTACATATGTATACTACTTATAATATTTACGCCGGATGATGAGGAGCGATAAAGTTTTCTGGCAATATCTCTTATTAAATAAAAGATGTTCGTTTCCGCGCTGGTAACTTTGCATATTAAAAACCGCAAGACTTTGAGCATTTGGAGGTTTCGACGTTTCTCTCGGCCGAAATGTCGGAAGCTGTGAATCCGAAAGCTTTCGACACGTTTCAATTTCGTTCGCTTGGACAACTTCAATGTCGTACCTATTGTTCGCCGCACGAAAAAGGTTCTTTCATTAGATTTGTTTCAATGTCAGATATCGACAAGGAACCTTTATATAGCCAATGTCATATTCCTTTTAATTAAATCATCGAATTTTACTATTCGAGCTTTTAAAGTTTTCGATGGGAAAATTTCGCTCACACAATTGTGAGTGTGTTTTTGGTCGAGGCGTTTGGGCGTAAATATCGAGGCGTTTAGTAAAGCGCGTAAATAAATATTTTATTGGCTTTGTTTCTTGGTTCGGTCAACCAATATCGTTAGAGGAGTAGCCTGGATAAAATACGACCTTGTGAATATTTATGAGACTTTTCATTATCGCATACACTATGTATTATAGGTTTTTACTACCAGTTAAATGTAATGAAGCCTTTTGGGGATCGTAAACGCAAAGCAAAAGTCGTTGGCTGATTTTCACTTTTCACTACATTTCAAAACCGGCTTGTGTTTACTTTCCGTAAAAAAAAAAAGAATTCTTTCATATTTGCAGCTCGTTATTGAGGCAGCGCGCGCAAATCTAAAATGTAAATGCAGAGCTCTGTATATTCCAATTATTTTGATTTTTATCGGTTGTCGCGGCATTTTTTATTTTGTTTTCTTTTTGCTTTTAAACAATCGAATAATTTCAAAACAAACACAGTCGCCGTATTCCAAAAATTGCTTGCGAAAGATTGGAATTTGTTTTCACAAAGCATTCCCAGCTACTTGCTATCGAGTGAATGTTTGCACTTTTGCCACTCGCATTGTTTATTTTTGTTTTTAATTAACAATAATTTTAATTAAGAGATGTTGAATAAGCTGCTGGGACAAATACATACGTAGCATCGCCAGCTTATCTGCGAAATTGATTATTGGCCAACGCGGATGGGGTGAAATGGATTTGTCCGGGGGCGACTGAGAACTTGCAGAACAAATTATTGGCAAGGTGGGGAGGAAAGGGGAGGAAGTGCGACATAGCCGGATGGTGCCACCCTATTCCCCCAAACCCCTGGTCTGGATTGGGAGATAAATTAGCCTGTTCATTCCATTAGGTATTTTGGTAATGAAAGCGGGCGACTTTAACTGCGGAGGTAATGGGCTACGCTGCAGACGGCTCGCGACGCCCCTCATTCAATCGTGAGCTCAGCTGCGAAACCCCAATGCCGCCAAAAACCGACTTCTGCAATTAATTTTTAGCCAACGACTGTTTCGTTCGTTAACTACACATTAACTACTCGAAATCGTCCGTGGTATGCGATTTTCCTAGACACGTACAAGTAGAATGACGCTATGTACTTCTGTACCGGAATAGAAAAGCTTTGAAGAAGAAGGGCTTGAGGCTTCTTTTTAAATATGGTATTTTATATAGGTTTGATTCTACATACATATGTACATACTCCATGTGCCACACTGATGTAATTGTAAAATTATTGTGATTTCAATGGTTAATGTCGTATAGAAATACGGCATTAGCCATTAAAATACTTGTCAACATCGTTAAGTGAGTGAGTTAAAACTTTTTACTTTATCCTAATCGAATAAAGTATTGTGATCGTGCGAAAATTTGACCTTGAGATTTTGACTGATTTGTATCGGGTATCATCCACTGATCACGTTTTCATGATTTCTGGAAAATGTCTGTACATACCATATGTACCTGTGTGTAAAATCGCTAATAACTCAAAAACCGTTTGTCCTATTAAACTGAAACTTCATATTTATATTTTTTTTACCGCCCATTACAATCCATTAAGGTTTTAAAATTTTTCGTCAACCGGAAGTGGTACTTCCCTTGGAAAACCACCGAATTTTTTTGTAATCTTTGAAGGTTTTTCCAACAAAACTATCATACACATTAAGTTGAAATTTTGCATATGTAGTAGGTGTAACGATCTTCGAAATAATATAATTTTTTACATTTTTTTTCCCGACCGGAAGTAGTACTTTTACTCTTGGTTTTTGGGTTTTTTAACTTTCTCTTCAAAACTATCAAGTTGAAATTTCATATCTATTATTTTCACGTAGAGTTTAAGAGATATTATGATTTTGGTCAACATCCGCCAACCGGAAGTGGCAGTTTACTCTTGAACGCGATTTCGGTTTTCATTTTTTTCGGCCTTTTACATATTTGGTATCTTTATAATATTGTAATAGTATAATTCTTAAAGCAATACCTAACTACGAAAGAATAAATCAATAAAATCGGTCAACCGGAAGTTGGGTTTTTTTCTTGTAGAAAAGTCAAAAATCCTGTTACCACGAAATATTTCTGAAACTGCTTAACCGATCAAGCTGAAAATTTATATTTATAAATAATTGCTATATAAAATTTATGAGTTGATAAGGTTTTTATCAAAATCCGCCGACCAGAAGTGGTAGTTTTTCCTATTTGAATATATGCCGAAGATCGTATTTTACATACAAGCGCGCACTCAACACAGTAATTTCATGGTATGTATGTATGTATGTATTTTGGTTGGTGTGGTGGTGTGCATGCATTTTATTTACTTATGTGGGTACTTAAAAATTAATTTCGTTACTCTTTGTATTCCTCAAATATATGAATAATGTCATGCGTTGGCCCACATCCGATTTTTTTGATTAAGTAATAATTTATCATTTCATTATCGAAAAATCATTTTGTAGAAGAATATAAACACTTGGTATTTCTTTAGATTCATCTATGTACATATGTATTAATGAAACTATAGAAATATGTTATCGGAGGTCCATCATTGATTGGCATCAATAAAGTTCTGGGAATTGTTTTCTCAATAGCATGCTTTGCCTCTACGTACTCATCTCCATAATTTAGTTCGTGGCTCAAGACGTGTGAAGGTTTAGTAAACAATGTTGGAAGTATTTTCATGTTATGCTTCTTTAGAATTGACAACTACATACAAGTACAGATTTCAGGAGTGGTGTTTTGATGGCGCGTTCTCGCCTTGACCAACTTATGCTGAACGAGCATTAGACGCGTAAATCAAGTGCGAACAAAAGCACACATACAGTTCAGTTTGTTAATTAACTTTAGATTGTCGGGCGTTTCGAGCACATGCTTGAACTTGTGCGTATAATACCTTTTATTAGCGCGAATATATTATATGTATGTGTTCGGTTTATATTTGGCAGTATATCAGTTATAATTTTGATAAATGGCCGCTCGAATTCGCGATATACGGGAGTTATCTAATTTTCCGCTAAAATTCGCCGACTGAAAACAATTACTGATCCCTTGATTGCTTTTCGATTTGCGCATCAAATTACGTCGCGCTTCACAAACAACTTTCAGCAAATCGTATTACAAGTTTGCGTAATTTTATGCAAAAATTCTATTAACCAAAATCAACGTGACTATTTGCGATTTTTTTTATACGAATAAAGTTTCTTTTCTGATTAAAAAGTTTGTGTCCCATTACAAAATAAACATTTTCGATTGTGGAACTTGTTAATTTATTTTGTCATGTTCTTTTGCAACGGCGAAAGTTATATGAATTTGATGAAACAAACTTTTTTTAATTCTTCACAAAAATGTGATTAATCTGGTTTGTTTCCGTCTTATAATTCAAAAAAAAAACAAATTGTGTCAAAAAGAATACAATTCGTTTCGTAAAAAATCAAAATCATTATAATTAATTATAAAGTATACAGAAAATAATTTAATCTATTAAAGAAGTTGCATAATAGCCACGTTTATTTTATTTATGATGCAATCTGCGGTAAGAGCCAGTATTATACTATCGATACATTTAAATGTATTTGAGCGTATTTTTAATGAGGAATCCATTCTGTTTACGGCGTAAGGGCAATTTTTAATGTGAACGGAAACGAGAGGGATTCCGCAATACAGTAAGGATACCCAAGGAAGGATTTCTTTCGTATTCCTCCCCTTTACCCACCCTGCGTTTTCCCGCCGGCCGTTTTGGCGGAAAATACGTTTCCCATGGCTTTCCCTAATTAGCTGTATTACTTAGTGCCGCCTATGAACGGACGCGAATTTATATAAGCCGAATCGCATTAGACTCTTTGCTGCCGAACAAAGCAAAGAATAACGACTCAGAAAAAAGTTAACAATCTCCCGTTAAAGGTTCAACTTAATATAATATAAGCACTTATAGCTCTACAGCGAAATTAACCGCTATGAAAGTCGTATTATATAATATTCAGTTCAACACTCAATGCTGGATATAAATGGACGCTAAGCCGCTGAATTTAAACCCCTTCCACACTATGCCGGAATGACTGAATGGAAATCTCTTCGCATAATGGAATTTGGCTCGAAGAGCTAATCATTATTATTCGTGTTAGCTTTCCCATTATAATTTTTAAATCGTTTCGATGTGAATAAAGCCGCTCTGTAGGAAATCCCTTTCGGCACACAATTTGAATCCCACCAACGACACTGTAAAGTGCGTATTGGTAAAATTCACTTAGGCCAGAGGGTGTGCGAAGCACCTGGATGTTACGGTAATATCGACAATTCGGGCACGTCAACACGCGTGCGGATACGCCTATTGAATATTAAGGCATTACTTAAAGCGCTCGAGCGAACTGAGGGCGGTGATACAGACTGTTCAAATAACCGTGAACTGCTTGCTTTTTTCACACATTAAATATCATATCAAACTCGGCGGATTTTCCTTATCGGTGGCGCGTCACGCGCGCGCGAGATGATTTTCTCTCGAGAAAACGGCCAGGGGTTGGCAACAATTGGAAAACGACGTTCGACATACCAAGGAGTGTGCCCGCCCACGCGTAAAATACTGAGCAAGATGCGTGTATCCTTAAGGAGTCCTTATTTTGGCCTCGCATCTGTTTTCCGGCACAGTATATCAGTGTCATTACCCAGTTAGGTAACTGCGCACTCCGCTGGGACGCACTCCAGGCTAACAACGCCACATGAATGATAACTATTTGTATATAAAAGCGAGCATGTCCCTATGTGTGTATGTTTTGGCGTGGGAGAGACTTCGTAAGTCAGTAAGTGGATTAGTGGTCCTGTAGGAATTAAATTGAGAAGCGAGGGGTGGCCGTGTAGCCGTGACCTATTTTCAATACTAACTTTTCTAATCGATTTCCTTAACCGTTATCCCAGGATAAGAAGCAAAAGTCGCTAAAGTATAATATATACTAACCTATAGTTTTTTTTTATCGATGGCTTAGTAGCATTATCTAGCGCGGATCAAAGTTACTTTACAGAAGACAAAAAAAATTGTTTTGGTTTCATTTTCAGTGAAAAAGTATTTAAGTATATGTAATACATTATATATATGTATGATAGCCCTATTCCGTCTGTCTGTCTGTCTTTGTGTGTGTGTCTGTCTGCTGATTACGTTCGCCTCGGTAAATGATTAAAAGACGCGAACCGTCCGCGTGCGAGTGGGATTTGAACCCGTGATCACCAGGTTGGAAAGAATCGTGCTAACACTATCATCCAACGGAGGCGATGACGGGCCTGCTACGATTTGACAATATTAATATCTTAATAGGCTCGCGACTTTGCTAAATTGTTACGTTGTTGTATTATAAAGCGCCATCTATACAAAAACTATTAAATACACATATACTCGCCCACGAAAACACTCACAGTACGGGTGATGGGAAACCACTCCGTTGATATTCAATGGGCTCACACTAGTATTATCTACTATATAAAATTCAATGTTTGTTTGTTTGTTTATGATTCCGCTATGCAAATCTACAGTTTTCAACTTAGAACTGCCAAACTTGGTATACTATCTCATGATACCCCAAGTCAGACCGTAGGTGGGTTTTGGAAGGGGTCGGAGTCCGCGGTCAAGGGGCCCCCATACAATTTTTTTAATCTGAAAAAAAATTTGTACTGGAAAATAAATGTTTTCATTTGTTTCAATTTTTCATTCAATTTTTGTTTGTACTGTAGAATAAATGTCACCCACACGAGCAACGCCGGGCAATTCAGCTAGTTATACATATATGTATCTCAAAAGTTCAACTTGCTAATTTTTTTTTCTCAATGATTTAAGTGTCCCTTTTTCCCAGACTGACTATGTATGATTAGTATGATGTAAGATTTTTTGCGGTGTAAAGTATATTCAATAATATAAAAGCTATTTTATTTACATATATGACAGTGACCGTCAATACAAATCGGTGTACGGTGTGTGTCTTATCGCTGTAAACTCCGACTTTACTTTCGGAATCAACATTTGTATAGGATTCAAAACTTATTACCTACCGCAATATCTTATTTTCATCCCTTTTAGTTTAAATAATTCTAGAAGGTATTATATTTCAAATTGAACTATATTCATGTTGATTTTCTATTTAACCTTAGAAGATTTTGGATAGTCGTTTGCTGAAAGTGGCTAACTATCAAAGTTTTCGCTCGAATTCTGCGGTACAGTTGAATTATCGCAAACTCCAACAGACGGGGCTTCAAATTTCAAATTCAAATTTGATTTCGGCTGAGAGGCGGGGGTGGGGAGTGCCGATTTCGGTCAAAAGTCAATTTTTCGGCGTTTGTAGCTTCCCAACATGACCCCATTAGCCCTGGTCGAAACACCTGCGTGCAGATGTTATAAATTGCATCAAGTTTGCTACATTTCACCATATTGCCTATTAGAGGGTCCGTGCGCCTCGTTCAAACCGCTACTTAAAGTTTTGCGCAATGCAAAAAAACAACTCCAATTTCAAAAAAGGGCTCCGTTGGGCATCGGTGAAATTGTAATCGTTATAATTAAAAATCCAGAGAGAGACTGTAGCATAACGTTTCCCTATATACATATGTACATACATACATACAAAAATAGCTCGGCATCGCATGAACATATTGTATGTATCTTTGTTTGTTATCAAATTAACTTAATTTTTAAAATTTAATTCTATCGTTTTAAATATTATATGTATATGTACATATGTACATTTATGTTGATATTATTATTACTTTATAAAAATTAACTATGCACAGATAAAAAAGTACAACTGTGAGTTCATTAATGAAAAACGTTTTTATATGGCTAGCATAGTTGCATATGAGGTGTTTCTTTTCAGAGATTCAAACGAAATTTTAATATGGCACTGAAGCCTTTGGGTAAATCTCAGAGCCGAGGCTTAAATGTGGGTTTTGAGGGGTCAAAGGGAATTTCACGCGCACTCGCACCGTCCACGTCGGTTCAGAATGTTCGGTCTATTCGTCCTCGTGAGCACACTTTAGAAAAAATCTCAACTGAAATATATGACATAGGTATAAATAATTTAATTTAATTTAATTTTGGACGAACACGGCGGAGACGTGGGAGCTCTGCGAGTGTATTTACACACTTCTGAAGTTGGAAGAGCACTCGGGAACGCGCGTATCTTCAACAAACTTAACACCTGTCTACCAACCATTGCGGATGTAGATAAGGCTCAATTCTGTGTCTCCGTACGAGAGTTTTCCACGGAAAAGCGCCGTATTTATCATTCTTCTCGGCGAAACTTACACTTCCGAGATGCGATCTGAAATTTCGGAGAAAAATGAGGTTTTTTCCTCAGCAGTGGTGACAAGCGACCTCAAAACGAAAAGAATTATGACCAACAATAATTTGTGAAATATTTGTAGTAAATTATTATACAAACAAAAAACAACGAAGTAACTTATTTAACGAAGTTTATTTGAAAGAATCATAAAGGAAGAAAAGTCAAACGATTATATTTTAGTTTGATAATGTTCTAAATACTTATGTACCTACTCGTACTTCTTTTTAAATGTTCACTTAGATTAAATAATGATGACTATAAAAAATTTTAATAATTTGTATTATGACTAATTACGCTCGCACTAGCAATCCAATGTGAAACATTTCCCAATTTGTTCAAATAACTAGGCTGAGCAAGACAAATAGAGCTTAAAGAGACACAGAATCGCTCTCGGCTTAATCGATATTCCCCATTGCATTGAAAAATGTTCCTCGTTTGGCAGAGATCGCTTTTGTTTCTTGGCCTCAATACGAGTCAACGAGCAAGTAAAAGTGCAATTCATCCAGTCGAAAGGTCAGGGGAGCTTTCTTCAGCCAAAGCTCTCACTTTTCACAATACGTTTTAACGTTGTAAGCACGCTAGAGCGCTTCCATGATAAGAGCAAAAAATAAAATGAAATAATATCGATATAAATACGTCGAATAGGATACTTCCACTTCCCAACGCTCTTAGCTCAGCCTCAACTTTTTTCATTTTATTGCGAAGGAAATTTCAGCGAAGATTCTATCAATTTACTATTAAGCTTTTACCTAAAACATTTTCATTCACATTGTCAAACTCGCTAAAAGTTTCGTTACTCATCATCGCCGCAGGAAAAAGCTCTCCCTCTCCCTCTCTCTCTCACCCTGGAACTTATGTAGACTCAATAGAAACTTAGTTTGATACGCAAAGTTTAGCTTGCTTCGTAAATAAACATTCTTTGGTTTTCAAAGGAAAAAATCGAATCTGAATATAAATTATTTCACATAAAAAATTTTATTTTAAAAAAACTCGTCCAATATCCGTTGATACTCGTACATCAAATAAATTGATTTAAAAAATAACGTTTCAAAGTTAAATCGAGAATCATCCGAGACGCCTATTCGACTTTGTCCTCGTTTTATTTTAGATTGAGATTCCTTTTAGTTTTTGTAAAGAATAGACAACGTTCTTTTTCTTATTCCCCTGGTGCTTGATTCCCACTCGTTATAAATACCTCCTTTACTTTGAACGAGACTATTGTTAGTAGTCGCAAAATTGCCTGCCTGTTTGAGACAAATTTATTCTATCGATTCTATTCATTATCATTTTAAGTGTTATTGTTTAGAAGCATCTGTAGGCATCACAAGGCATTTTTTTTTTTCAATGGGTCTTAAGTATTGATATTATAAATTGACATATTTAACGTAACGTCTCTATTCAACTTACTTTCATGTCTTTCTCTCCTTAAGTTCCTCACAAACACATCTTATTCACCCCCTCATTCTATCCATTCGATAAAATTGAATTAGTTATACTATATGTACAATATGTTTATTTTAGGCTTCTGTGTGTTTATGATTACGTTTTCATATACAAAGCACGTAATCAATTGACTTTTACAATATAATTATACAAAAAAAAAAGATACCTGTTATTTATATTAATTTATATCTCCAAAACAATAATTCTACGTTGCTAAAATATAAATCATTTGGAATTTAATTTAATCTTGTTTATAATTATTTTCTAGTTTAATCCAAACGGCCAAATCCCAAATGAAAAAAATTGTTTTCATACAATAATTTTGCCATTAATAGTTATCCGTTTGGTAAGAACTACGATGTACATAATTAGAAAGAGAATTTAATTTCTTTATTATCTTTATATCAATTTATTTCGAAGACATACATTTTTAAATAACCTGTATATAACAATAGTTTGCGATTAAAAAAATATCATAATAACAACAATGATTTGATTATACAATAGTTGCAATGCTATTGTAGAGCAAAAGATTTATTACAGTAATAATTCATACGTTACACATTGGAAAAAGGAAACGAATTCATTATACCGCATCTCCCTCGAGTATTGTCGACTTCGCCAAAAGTATTGATTTATTTGGTACAAACAGATAATGTATTGTCGTCTGCACTAAAATATATTTGAAAAACGAAAATATTTGCATGACTATGAATTTAATTTATTTTTTTGATGAAATAACTCCATTGGAAATAGAGCCCGAAAGGGGGCATATGAACTGATAAATGTGTCACTTTTGAGCACATTGAATATTTTTCTTAGCGAGGAAAAGTCGGAAATGGTCATGTGGCTACCACAAATGGCAATAACATACATACATACAGTATTATGGTCCAGCGGTACGTTAAATAGGCTGAAATATTGTAAGAGTTGGTCGGTGAGGACCTCGGGAACCCCAACATAGGAGAGGATTATAAACATAATTAAGCAATCAAACAGGTGAGCGTTTGTTTTTCGTGTAGACCACGAAAATACGCTAACTTTGAGCTTTACACTTTGAACCGTACGTACGCACGCGTAGCTTTTGCAAAGTGTGCTAGTTTGCGAAAGTAATTCTATACGATTTTAATTGATTCCGAGCCCCGGATCCCGTGAACCCGAATTTACATTTGGTCTTTGTGTCAACGCCGTTCTTTTATTTTTCCCGGAAAACATGTAAATGCGATTTTCTCGCCTCTGCTTTCGTGGAGATTCAATTTCGAATACGCTACGGCCAGAATGAAAGTAGACGTATTTTATTTTATAAATATCATTCGTATTAAACGAATAATAAAAAAAATATATTTGTGCGAGTGCGTCCTGAATATATCGCATACAAATTTGAACAGCAAAAAAATAGCTTGAAATCAATTCCACTCGATTTATTTGTATAGGTTTGTTTATTTACGCCACTATACTAGGGCGATATTTCGCCAAAACAAATAAACAATATGAATTCTGGATATTTCAAACGAGTTAATCTATCTAGGAATATGTTTGTTTTAGCGTCTGTACTATGTACTAATCGATTTTGATTTCATCCATATCATCAGTATTGCTTTGATACGTTTCAATCGTATTATATTTTATACGTGTACCACGAACAATAAACAAATATTAGTTTCACAAAAAAATAACATAACTTAACTTTGAGCATACATATATACTTACTAAGGCACATAATGCACTAAAAGTTCAAGGTAAAACAACCTTATGTGCAAACATTTGAACTTTGAGCGTATACGCTGAACATATCACAAAGTTCATTCAATTCTAAGTCTGAAAATCAAGTGAAAAAATATACTAATATATGCAAATATTCCTGGTTGTAAAGAAGAAGAAATAAAACGAAGAATGAAACTAGGATGGAGTGCTTTTGGAAGAATGAACATTGTTTTTAAATCCAACATTCCGCTATGCTTAAAAAATAAGGCATACGACCAATGCGTACTGCCAGTTATGACGTATGGATGTGAAACGTGGATGCTAAATTCAAGAATGTTACGCAAGATCCAGTGCACACAGAGAAGCATGGAAAGATGTATTCTCGGTATAACGAGAATAGATCGGAAGAGGAATACATGGGTAAGAAGCATGACCAGGTTGGCAGATATAGCGGAACGTGAAAAAAAGTTGAAATGGCAATGGGTTGGACATATAGCGAGAAGAATGAATGGCAGATGGACGCGAGGAATACTGGAATGGTATCCGAGAGGATGCAAAAGAAAACAAGGTAGACCGAGCAAACGATGGGCTGATGAATTGATAAGAATGTGTGGAGTAAACTGGATGCAGATTGCGCAAGAAATACAGGAATGGAAGAGGATTGGAGAGGCCTTCATCCAGCAGTGGATGGTGAACGGCTGAAAATGATGATGATGATGTATATTTCACTATAAGGATTCTGTGCTTTTTGAAAATGTCACAATAATTACGATTGGTCGCAGTCGCGAACAGGCGATAGTTTCGGCGGTTCAGTTATGAAATATAGTGGTCGGAATAGGTCCGGTTGCATGTAAATTGCGTTTGCAAATTTTCCGACATGAATATGCATGCCGTTTCCGGTCGATCGGCCGCTCCAAACCGCACGGTTGTCCGCCGATCCGTTTTGTCCGCCTTAATCTAATTGCGGCCGCGGGATAGGGGTTAACGGGAGACCACGCCAGCGAACGTGGCCTCTGTGGCACGAACGGTTAACGACCAATTTCACTTGATTATCGGATGCGTTACCCTATTTTTCGATAGCCATTCCCGGCAGGCATGTGTGTGTGTGTGTGTGTGTGTGTGTGTGTGTGTGTGTACGCGTCCAATTTTCAGAGGTAATCCGGCTAGGGTCGCGGCTTTTCCTCTGCAGCTTTGCGCCAAACTCTAAATGAAAATTAACCCCAAACGTGAATTATTTATCTATAATTATGTACGCTATGATTTTCAATTTGTCTTACGAAAATATGATGTAACCGGTTACCGATTAGAATATCCATCCGGATTTGGATTCTCTTTTAGTGCGGGGGAGTAATCTTTTGTATCGGCGGCCTTCGTCAATGTCAAAATTTGGCGCCGGACGGCTCTTGCTTTTTTTCAATTTCCCGGGAATTTTCCCGACCCAAACAGCTGCCTGCTGGCCATTAAAATATTCTCCCTGCGCACATTGTGATTTTTTTTCGCGTCGAACGGACACGAGAGGGCTTCCTGTATAGCGAATTTTTTCATCGGAAAAAATGTGATTATTTTTTTTTAACAAAAAATTAGATTTATAATAAATTATCCTATCCATATTACATTCCGAGCTCGAATATTCATTACATAATATAAAATATACAGGAATTAGCAGGTTTGGAATAATTAGGTAACTCACATGTCAGCTGTGAAGGGAAAATCTCCAAAGGCCCTTTGACAAATTTTACAAATAGTTTTTAGGTATTAAGTAATTTAGTTGTTTAACTATATATTTTTAAATCATAAAATATGTAGTTCTAAATTTTAATCCGACTAGTAGGTATGTAGTTTGAAAAATCCTCTTTTTTGAATTTGAAATAGCAAGGACACTATCCCAATACGTTAATTGACGATCAACTTATCAAGAATGGTTATTGGTTTAATTTAGATATATACATACATAGGTACATATGTACATATATCGAAATCCACTTTCATTTGCAAGATTGAAAATCCATACACTCTTAATTGATTTCAATTATTCGAACGGAATAATCCTCCGTATAAATATTTATGGTTTTTTAGGCTTGGACTACATGTGATACATGCAAAAACTTTTTCATTTTATTATGTGATGTTAAAGTCGTCTTAGTAAGTACATATGTACACGTGCCAGATATTTTTTATGAGATATTGTATTTCTTTTTTTTTTTTGAGACTCGTGAATGGTTTTCTATTGAAGTTGGACAAATCTCTGCGGCTTCCGGACATAGGTTGTATCTGTTGGCAAATGACGTGTTCAGTCGAGCTTTCGCTTTCCTCTGGGAACCTTTTTGCTTTGAAGTCCTTCATAAGAAACTGTCCCGATCCGGTAGATAAGAACAGTGGCTCCGTGTCACACCCTTCAAGCACGAATAACAGAACTACAAATAGCCAGTTATTATATTTGAACAAAACTTTTAGTATTTCAAAATTATAAAGGAATTCAAATTTCACTATGAAATTTTTTTCCGATGCAAAAGCATCGTTTAAAAACATAAAAGGTAGAGATCGACTAAATCCTTAGAAAACAGTTTAAAGCATGAAAAGACTTAATTTTGTTTCGAGCACGTCTGCAAGCGATGGCATAAAATATAAAATATAAAAATGATGCAAGCATGCATTATATAGAATTGTACCTATACTATAAATGCACCGTTTATATAACCTCACCAACGCAACGGTTAGATTAAGTAAAGCTGACTTCGCTAAATTTAATTGAGTGTTGCGGCACTCATTTATCAATGGGTGTGTGTGCGCCTAATCCGCTCGACTCGGTCAGCTTTTATTAATCTATGCAACTGCAAATTCGCTAACAATAACACAGCAAACTCGTAAAAGTACGTACTTACATACATATATCCACAAGTGTACATATTAGATCGCCTACGTTGCCAGAATGAAGCTTTCACAAAAGAGGTTTGCCTTAACGGTAAGAAGCACGCAACATAACGCATAACCATTTATATGAAGTATGTATGTATGTATCTTGGTTGATAGTGACGTACCGTATTGCGTGTTCAACGTCTAAACGAGTCTTACAGATATGTTATTAGCAAGACGAGCTTTTGAACCTTTGTGTTAACGTTAAATTTAGATCGAGTTAATTAATCAGCCTATGAATATTCTAATTTGAAGCTTTCGAGTGTGGTTTTATCGAGGTCATCTATGAAACATGGTCGTTTTTTTTTTCACATTTATGTGAACAAAGAATAGCAAAGTGTTTAGAGCTCACGAAGCGAATATCCTGCTGGCGTGATAGTTTGCCCGTAAATAGATAGGCTTTTGCCCGGAGGCGCCTTCAGCTTCAGCTTCGTCGGAGGCGCCTTAATTATATTTTATGATGATGGACAGCGCAGGCAGTGGCTAAAAACCTTTGGCCACATTTCACCGGAGCTGCCTAGTTTTTAATTAAGGCGTGTGCCCTTTGTGCAGCCCTGAATAATGAAGTGCCGAGTTATCTTATTAGCGGGGGACACAGGTCTTCAACACCTCCCCCCTTCCTTCTTTGGACCACCCTTCCGTGTTTTTGATCACAAAGCCTTAACGGGTGACCCTTAACGACGTTAATTTTCATAGTCGTTCGAGAGCTTCGTCCAAAAACGGGATTACGTCTCCGGCAATCTTCCCTGAGATCTCTCGAGGCGCCTTCTCGTCTGTCCTATTAATTACGAAAACCTTCGCTAATTTGCCCCCGTTTATTTCGTGAATCGATTTATCTCATTTTGTCCATCCCTAAAGCTTGTCGAAATGCTCACGCATGACAAAGGATGTCAAAGTTCAAAATTCACCCCGATAAGTTTTCGTTTACAATATTTAAAAACACCTAGTTGGTACTTGTTCAAAATACTAGCATTGTATCCAAGTTTTCTCATTACAGTTAACCATCCAGTATGAAATATTGTAGTTTCGTAAACTTTAAAGTGTACGTACATAGGTGTACAACTCCATCTAATATACGAATGAAACGAACCGTAAAACTAATAAATAGATTGTAATATTTTTATTATTCTATGCGTTGCAAAGTTCGGTGATAATTCATATTGTGAGATCGTATCGTGTCTACACGTACTTCAGTGCTAGTATTGAGAGAAAACATTTGAAAAACGCTGCTCGAGACAGGAACATAAAAAATAGGCTTCCGACTCTCCTAAGGTTTTCTCCAGGGTAGAAGTTTTCTCCACTTTTCCTGTCTCTGTATCACGTAAACCCTACAAATCAACTTCCTTATCGTGAAACAAAATACCGAAAAATATATTAATCTGTGTAATTCAATATTTCTCGCTTGCTTAAGCTAAAATATTAATTCGCCAGTTTAACTCATTTGTGGAGTGGTTTCAATTAAACCGTTTACCCGCATAAATTATTGAACGAAATTTATCAGCTTTCGTTTTTTTTTTTAAATAGCATTATACCTACTAAAATTGGCCATGATATTTCTAAAAATATCCTTGATATGATAAATAAACTGGACAAGAATCTCAACTAGTTTTTATTATCATAAGTGCTCACCCGAATCCCAGTCAAATCATTTCCTACATCAAATGTAAAGATTTAGAATACATAGTAGGTACACACAGTAGTAGAAAATACAGGTACAAAAATAAATAAAAAAAATAATTTTTATATTTAAAATGAGCCATTTTTCATTACTAATTTCGATCTAAATGTTACATGAAGTTACTCTAAACTTAATGATGGTAAATTAATATTCAACTATTAAGCTTCGCTAATATAATGTACATATATATTGGCAGTTTTCAATAATCTTTAAACTTTTCGACTCCCTCGGGATTTTCCGAACACCATTCAGCTTGGAAACTAATATTCTAATTGCCATTTCCTTGCCTAGGGTAACACAATTAACCATGATATAATATACGTATAGCTCGTTGTGGGTGCTTAATAACATCCCCCCAAATATTCCGCAACATCCTGATTATCGATGAAGAACTAATGCACCAGGCAGCGAGCCGTGTCCCTGCTCAAAAGGGGAGACGAATTGAAATTCATTTTCCGGGAACAGCAACCGGGCGCGAGAGGGATTTAGGTACAATTACGTGTGTCGATTCCAGTCGAAATTGGTCTAAAGCTCGACTGGAATTACCGTGCAGGAATGCGTTAGGATTAATCAAAGTTTAATTGATCCTCTGGGACATGGGGCCATCAGCAGTTAGCCAAGGATCGTTAGGGGCGTAACTAGCGTACCCGCATCACCTGTACACCTCAAATCGGCAAGTTTTTATTAGGCCGTCGATTATCCAGTAAATTGTTCCACATCTATGTAACACAGCGCACAAAGACCTACGTACCATTCCGCCGACCCACCCGCGTACCCTTTTCATCCTATTTTCTTTTATCTCAAGGAAATTTCGAGTGGACGGTTTCTTGTAACTGAAAAACTCGTTCCGTCGCATAATTATTTCTGTGTCAACGGTTGACAGTGGAAAAGCTAGCAAGGGGAGGAAGAAGGGAGGGGCTAAAGAATTGAGTGCCTGAAAACGGATGTGAAATACGTCAATAGTTCACGAAATTTGAAAGCTTATTATTTTATCAATTTTCAGTTATGTTTGTGAAACGTAATTGTTAATTGAAAACGTCAGTTCGATCGTATCATAACAAAGTATTGAGTTCATGTTAAGATTCTATCGTAAAATTTTTCATTCTTCTATTTAAGGTTGTCGGACAACCTTCAAGTTAAACTTTTCAGTTTGTGTTTATAAAATAGATTAATTTTGTGCCTTGTTCTGTTGAATATTTAAAAATCAAATTTAAATTCAATTTTTGTTGTTCAATCATGTTTTCGCAGTGGATAGGTATATGTACGGTATTAATTATGGAATATAATAAATTGAGTATCAAACGAATTTGTATAGCGTAAATTTATAGAATACAAAACGCGCATTTTCATGCAGGCATATGTTTATTTATTGTAATTTCGACAATACAATTAATCGTGTATACGTTGCATGTGATTTTAGCGTAGAACTGGGACGTTTCGAGTGATAGGAGCTTCCTCGGCACGAATTCAAATTAATTTAATACAACGATATGTTTGTTTTGAGATAACGCACACCGCGTGTGATTTATTTCCGGTTCGCTACGAGGTCCCGCAACGAAAACGTGGAAATTGTAGAGTTTTCCTTGCGGGCGCAATTATTTAAATGAGCGTGCGCGGAGGAAACGTCTCGCAGTACGACAATTAATTCGAGATAAATCGTGACATTTTAACGGTTGGCCACCGCTGACCCCAGTTTTTTTTTATCACCCCAGAGCCATCATCGGGGTGCCAGCATCGTCTTTTTTCCACGGCTCGAAGGATTGATTATGGAAAACTGCCGAGAAGTCATCTCGACGAGAAAACTTATTGCGACTTGAACTTGAAAAAAGTTAATTAATTCGGTTAATAATTATTAGGGGTAAAAAAGTTGATGGCGCAGCTTTTGCTGGATTAATTTTGAGTTACACGATTTATATACTCCAAGATGATAGTAATATTAAATATCTATCTAGACGGAAAAATTATGCTAATATGTAATATTAAATTATGATTTGATGCAATATTGCACACATCTTTGCCATCTTTTCATGTGTATGAAAGAGTATAATTTGAATTTAGTATTATAAATCAATTTTGCACCTTGTTCACGTCTCGCGGCTTTCACTTCTAATAATTTATTTATAACACAAGAATTATAATGTTTTAGTATTCATAGTGGCTCGGTCTACAACACACGCGAAGCGAGTAAAATTTTCGATAATATTATTTTTGTAAAATAAAGCTATCGCAAGAGACGTACGTATATAAAATTTGCTATCACAATATTTTTGTTTACGCGCGCCATATACATACATGAATAATTCAACGATTCGCGTGTCATACATAATCAGACGAAAACGATAGCGATAAATTTTCCACTTCATTCGCAGTTTTGCATTTTTTAAATGTAATCTAATTGCACTATTATTTCGTGAGCTAGCGTTCCGGCGGAGATACAAGCGTGTATTTTACTTTATTCGTATAAATAGTATGTAGTGTTTATACACGTGTCGTAAATTGCCAATTGGGTTGAATATACATCGGTTGCGATGCATGACATTCGAGGAGTGCTTATTCTGGTTAAAAAAATATATAAAAAAAGCAAATCCATTATATTCAGTGACAGTATAAAGGAAACTGCGTGACGATCGTTTCATACCTATGCCTATATTTATTTACATACACGGATATATTCAGGTTCGTATTGCGGCCAAATCCGCTGACAGCTGCGTCAATCCGGCTGAATATTCACTTTCGTCGCTTAAAATAAGCTTCTGAAGATTGGCAGCTGAAGGCTGATAAGGTATCACCCAACTGAGAAGTTTTCTCACCTAAACAGTCTCAACTTTCTCAAAATTGTATGGATTTCTTTGGTGGATACAACATTTCACTTGTCCACTATCTGTTAATTAAAATACATACTCGTATAATCAAGCAACAAGCTTATTGGAATGAAGCAACATATGTTGCAAATATTACACACAAAATTGGTTAAAAATATAGCTAAAAGCTCATGTACATATGTACATATGTATGTACATATACATACAACATACATACATACATACATACATACATACATACATATATAAAGCGTGCCGTTAGCACCAGATTTTTTCCTTTTAAGAAAATTTACATCTTTCGTGCTATTTTTTTGCCAAACGTTGCATTTTCCGTCGCGTTTCATATACATACATATATCACGCATATGTACGTAAAGAGTAAATATATATGCGTGTATACGAAACTTAACTCGGAATTTATGTCGGATACATGCATAGCGCGAGATGAATACAAATTAAGCAGAATAAAAAGAAAGTAGAGAGGGTGTGATCGCATACACAAATTCGAGCTTTTCACACACGAAAAACTTCTCCTCGACCCGTTCCATCGCTTCTTCCCGGAAAAGCGGACTTATTTCACAACACATTTTCCCCGTTGTTTGCGCGGATATCGCAATTTCGCAAGTAATAATGCGCGTATAATTACCGGCCGTTATTTATAAATTGAGACCGAAAACAAACGCGACCCGGCGATTAATCATATCTGTGTTTTAAAATTCTACGGGGTAGAGGATCGGAATTAATTGCTCCCTTTATTCGGTCGACAATGCAAACAGGGCGTAAAGCCTTCGGCTACAAAAGATCAGCATTCTGCTTCTCAAAAGGTTTTCCAGCCATTTTCTCGCCAAGCTAGAATGGAAAAAATATAAATTCTAGAAACTCTGTCCACCGAAAGACTTTATGTAGCTGAGGCTTTAAGTCTTCGCTGTTGGGGTTTTATGAGTAAAGTCCATTAGGACAGTATAAACTTTGAGTGCCGATACTTTGAAAATAGCAAAGAGTAACAAACGTGGTTTACTCAAATAAACTACATACACTCATACGACTTTACTCAACTCGTATCAATTTATTTTATTTTAATCTACGTATATTTTTTTTACAAAAGTACATTCTTTTGGTGTTTTACAATTGAATCACTATAATTGTGTTCATGTTTATGATCATCAATGTCAATGAAATATTTAAAATAAGAGTTTCAACGCGAATGTCAAGTTTTACAGATCGGATAGGATTTTTATGAGATGTGTTGTTCTTACAATTAAATTTTACAATTTAAATGAAGATTTACGCGATTTCCATAACATATGTATGTACATGAAATTCTTATAGACGATCTTTTTTCTGTAAATTCCTAAAGGAAAAGTATTAAAACCAACCGGATTCTTTGTATCGGTATGCCAAGTTTCAGCGTTCCAGGTTCTGCAACTTGAAGGCTATGCTTTTTTTTGCAATAGATAATTTGAACTATTTTTGCAGTCTTTGGTTTTTTCAATCGGCATAAAATTCCTCCTACACGTAAAATATTGAATTTTTTTCATTCATATCAATTCAGTTGATACTAACGATAATCTGGATGTGACCCAGGAGGGTAGACGTCCTGACACTGTCCTAACTTTCGGTGCAACAGATACCTCCTAGCGGATCGAGACCAGAGCCATATATGTATGTACATAGAGCCTTACTAGCGTCACACTCGAGCTTTTGCCGAGAGCTTTTAAGCGACTGCGTGTGCAGCACGTACACGAAACTCGCGACAAGCACTTCGCATTTTATAACTTATAAAAGCTTTTCATGGTGCGCATAACGTTCTCGAGATTTCGACATCCAATCTCACCAAACTCAAATTGATAATAAAAATTTATTTTACATCAAACCACACCCTCACTTAATTCGCAATCAATCTACAAATATCTGCAGTCACAATAAAAACATTGATTTAACTGTCGAGTATTAACAAATTAAGGATTTGATTTGTTTAGTACGATTGCTAATTTGAGATAATGCAGATTCGACATCGCAAAAACAAAACAAGAACCATTCGCCTGTCAATTAAGCTCACGTCAACCTAAATCAAGATTCGGGTAGCTTTAACAGTGTAATTTGATTGTTTTTATTTCTTGTTTGATTTTTTCTCTACTGTGTTGAATACAATTTTACTTCTGAATTACAAATATCAAATAATTAACGATATACTTAAAGTCAAAATATCGCACTTTTTCTTTACAGCACTTTATATATTATAGAATGTATTTAATTTAGCAAAAAAATTTATCGATTATGATATGACGGTTCCGTAAACTACTTTTCTGCTGATTTTTCACTTTATCCATATACGTTTTACTACGAGTTCCACTCAGAACGTAAAAATTCTCGTTCATTTCTCGCATCGCTTCATCGTTTTATTAAAAGACATCTTCTATTATCTTTGATTCGAAATTGAAAGCGAAGCGATCAATTGCACTTTCCGTCCGTAAAAGATGGAATCCATCGGAAAAAAATAAATTTTAATAAAAGTCACTGGCGGAAAACAAAAAGTTCGCTCCGGGGGAAAAATAGTTTCCTCGTTTTTCTATAAATATTAATGTCGGCCGTCGGACCCTCATTCTTCGAAACCTTTTTATAAATGATGCCACTTAGGTTCATGCCAATAAATCGTGTTCTCGCAGATTATATGAAAACTTTGCAACCGCATTAAGATTCAAATGTTTCCTCGATACCGATAAATTATTCATTCATTCACAAACTCGCGAACTCCGATGTTTACTTCGTGTTGTCATTAATCGCGAACTTGTTCCGAAAAAAATAGCACGTTTTACCCATCACACATACATACATAAGTATGTATATGTATGTGTACATAATAGTACACAACTTTTATTACTTTCCACATATGAATATGAAGAATAATAAAGTATTACGATCACTCTAAAAAATTTGACTATACATATGTATGTACATACATACATACGTATCAACTTTAAACACGTGCGTGTACACAATACACTATGTAAGAGTGTGCGTATTTAATTGAAATAATATGTGCATAAAATAATCATTTTTCACGATTAGAACGTTGTAAATATCTTCTGCTGAATTGTATAAAATCGATGCGTAACATTGTAGCCCACTCGTTACAGTTTATGAGCACCCTATTGGCCTTTCGAGTGTTTATATCCCCCTTAAAATTTTTTTTTTTATCATTATTCGTTCTTCGATACCATTAGAGTAATGCCGATCATATTTTATGTAACGATTTCCTAATATTTTTTTTATATAAATATATTAAACCTTTCCTGTAAACAAATGTGTAAAGTTGTAAAATATACACATGAATTAGTTTCAAAGGGAAGATTACGTAAATACGTATACCGTTAGCGTTTACGAACGAAAATTGTTTCTAAGTTTAAAAGCAACATTTCTCAACATTTTATGGATAGTAGGGGTACTAAAAAGCCTTAACTTCCGACATTCTGCGCAAACGCCTTCCTAAACCTCCTACACAGACAGCTATGGTAATCGATTTTCTCAGATTTTTCCCAAGCGACAGTTTATTGTAGTTGAACATCAAGCTAAAATTTCAATAAAACCTTATTAAAAATTAAAATAGTATTACGCTTTTGTTGACGTTTTTTTGTACATTTTCACTTTCCAGAATACAATACCGTTAAATTCGAGCATTAGCTGCGCTAAACATTTTTTCCTTGGACTGTAAAATTCAACACTTACTACATATTATAAACAGACATCATTTAAAATTTAAACGGACTCTAAGAGCCTTAATGGGGTCATCCTAAATTTGATTTACCACCGTCCGAGACCGAGATCCCCTACTAATTGAACCGTTAGCAACGTACCAAATACCGAATTCAGAGAATATCTGGCGGAAATCTCGCATATTTTTCCTACATAAACTTCGGCTTTGTAACGCAGCGCGAAAGATAAGCAAAAACATTCGCACTGTGATACGCAACGTTACAATCGAACCTCGCTATCCGCGAATCTTAACGCGCGCCGCTCACTAGATTAACCCATTGTTTTCGCGAAACGAGAAATTATCGCAAATCGCGAAAACAATCACAAACACCGAAATCATCCTTGAAACCCATTGTCTCTCGGTTATTATTTTTGAGGGGGGATGGGCAGTTAGGGGGGTCCATTCCGGTGAGGCTTCGTCGTTAAGCGATTTATAAAACGTGACGCCGACCGCTAATCCATCACAGTCAACCGCCATTACGCCTAATGCCTGTAACCCTCCCCCGCTCCCCGTATTTACAAAATATTTTTTCTATGAATAAATAAAAGGGGAACATAATACATTTCCTCTCGGGGGCGTCGTCGCTTCCCTGTGTGTATGTTTTTATGTATTTTTTTCCGGATTTCCTCCACAGACTTCATTGGATAAATGTTGGCCGCGTCGCATGTGCGTCTCCGCCTATTCGTCATAAATAAAAGATGCCCTCTCTCTCCTCCCCATCTGAAACAGTCGTCCACTGATATAACTTTCAGATTTCAGATGACTTCGACTGGTCGTGTCGCGGGTCACAATCGAACCCGGAAAGGTCACTCGCTGATGCATTATTTATATGTTACGGAAGGGCGCCGGCTGTGAATTCGCTATACTTTCTTTTGTTCATCTTAAATTGATTTTATATAAAGAATTATCTGTCAGCGAATATCGAGTATTATACAATGACAGAAATAATTTGAAAATGTTTTATACTTTAGGAAAGGCTGCTATTATATAAACGTTGACGCTCCTCGTTACGAACGTTATAACCGTTTAATGGCAAACTTGATGTGCCTTATTGCCATTTCTTGTTTTAATTGGTATTCTAGACCTTACCAGTTCTTAAAAAACTAAGAATAATAATTAATGTTTACTTTAACTGACGTTGAATAATATTCATGCAAAACAAGTACTTAGTATTCCTGTTGCTATCGATCTGTTGTCTAAAATATAACACAAGCTATTCAGTTGTATTTACAAATATAAATATTTAATTTCTGCTTAACACGAAATAATATTCAGTGTCTTATTGTGTGTTGAAAACACAGCAATCCAAGATGCAAAATAAAACATTGGGATGGGTAAATTTCGTAAAGATTAATTTGCATATTTGGTTTCTGGCGGAATTGACGTTTCGACGTTGGCACTTAAGGGCTAACCACCGCCGCTTGATTAACTTAACCCTCTAAGTACAATCGAAATAAATGCAAATTACAACACTGAATATTTTGCCGCGGGTACACACCGGTAAATCAAAAATATTCCTTATGTAAATAAAACGGAACGAAGTGCTGGCAGTGGCGGAAATATGCTAAAACGAAAAATTGAATTAACGTAATACAACGCGTAAAAACTAAATACTTGAAGATTTCGCAGAATAAATTTACATTTACAAGGTGTAATCAGTGTTCGTAGTTTTTTCAACGTCACAAAGCAATGTCTTTTTTTTGTATGATCGCACCATATTAATGTTGACGTGTAATGAAAAGTAGGTACTTAATAAAATAGGTAGGTAATTGAGTAGGTATTATGGAAAGTTTTATTGGAGGTAATTTTAGTATCGGGAAATATCTTCGAATTTTTCAAACTTTAGTTTTAAGCTCTGTCTATGTAAATAGTTGAAATTGTTATATGCCTACTATGTATGTATGTAGGTACTTAATAAAATTTAAAAGTTTTATTAGTGAACTTGTTTAGAGTTCTATAGAGAAATACAATACCAAACTTTAAATTGGTAGACAAAGCCATTCAAAGTAAAAAGTACTTACATATACATATATGTGGGAGAGGAGGGGAACTTATTAACCATTTGTGAACTATTTCTTAGCAATAATTAAATTATTTTATATCTTACAATACACCCGTTTCTCTTTTTGCACGGAGGACACGTTCCAGGGATTACCGTGCAATAAAAAAACCGGTAAAAAAAAAAGGATATGTACATCGACAAAAAAATTCTCAAAATCAAAAATATATCGAATTTATTTTTTATAAAAATATTTTCATAAGTTACATATGTACATACACAGTGAAGTAATAAAGTGACATGGTTTTCGATTTAAATTAATTTAATATAAAAATATATATTTATTCAGTGTCGCTACTTTATAATAAACGTGCCCGTTTAATGCTGTTTTTCTTTTTAATTTTTTGTAACCATGTTAAAACAAACAAAAAAATGAGTGTAAAAAAAATTATTTGTCCATTTTCCTGGACCGTGTTATTACATATTGTATGTAATAACACGGTCCAGGATTGTTGGAGCCCATAGATGTATTTTATATCTATGTTGGAGCCATTGATAATCCCCGGGTCCTGCAGGAACTCCAAATTTGGGTACCGGAGCAATACCTCAGATCCAGGGGCCGCGCCTTACTTTTCACCCCGGCGGCCAGAACAAATATAATAGTGGAGTCCCCTATTGCTAGAGGCATTGGGCTACTCAATGAGGTTGCTGGTTCTCTGAACATTTTTGTTGCCAAGTATAATGACATTATGGATACACTGTGTAATTTGTAATCTTTTTTTTTTTTAATCTTATATTTCATGTTTTTACTTGATTTATTTTATTTTGTATTCATGTTCTACTTGAATTATTTTATTTTGTATTTCATGTTTTACTTGATTTATTTTATTTTATGTTTCATGTTTTGCATGAACTATTTTATTCTTATATTTTATGTTTTACTTATTTGTAATCGCTCTCCCTGTACGGTGATTTGGCGAAAGCTGTTATGCCATGCAAGGAAGTTTTTTTTAATAAATAAATAAATAAAAATATATCAAAACCGTGCAAAGAGAGAATCGGGCGTATTTGGAAGTTCAACGCTCAAATGACGAACAATATACCTTTTATTCTTCTTGTGGTGTCTACTCATAATAGCGTCATCTATCAACCCTCGAAGTTTGGTAACATATGTATGAGATCCTCCGTATATTTTATCTGAAAATAAACATTCCTGTAAATAAAGTTTCGTATTCAAAAACAAAGTCAAATTTTCTATATTGCGTTAGTTATGCTGGCATCTGAACGATCCAAACTGAACTTTCTTCACAAATAATATTTTTGAATACAAAGTCGATAGAATCGATAAGCTTTTGCAAAGTTTTCTTGTGGAAGTGGCCTCCCTCTCTGGGAGGGGGGTGGTTCCACACTTCTTATGAGTGAAGGGGAGGAGTGCCCGTGGCTTCGGGCTCCCTCAAACAAGATTATTCGGAGACTGAGCCGGGAATTCGCCAAACTCGATTTGATGCTGGCTGATCCCGGACATCTCCAGAGCTGCTGCCAAGTCTCCTGTGCCCCCTATGCCCCCCCCCCAGGCCAGTGGTACCCCACCTTTTTGGGCGACGTATCATCGCCTAGCAGGGTTTACGGCTCGGAGAGAAATGTTTATTTTATTGTGGCGAAGATCAGACGTGACGCGCGTATATCTCTTTTGGCTCCGTAACCGGAGCCTTTTACCTACACTAAAAACGAACGCTCTTATTTTATTTCATTCGGTTTTTCTCCACTTTGAACGATGCCAGAGCATTGTTGGATTCGTTTCCGTGCCGACTCGCCCGATAAAAAAATCAACGAAAGTGAAATTCTTCAGACGCGCACGTAAACTTAATTTTACGTTCGCTTTGGCGCTCTACGTCTGTTTTATTCATATGACGTGAGCCATTTGTTCTCGAGGTTTGCTTTTATTTTTTTTTATTTTATATTCGAGCTATCCTCGCGCTCTTCAACTGAATCAACGTACTCATTCCGAAAGTTTTAAATCGAGATAGGAACTGACATCACAAACGTAACTAGTTGGCAAAGCACTGGAGTAGAATCAAAAACAAATATCCGCTTAATCGAGTTTTTCTAGCTTCCATTTAATATATTTTGTCGTTATCAACATATTTAGTATATACATATGTAGACTTGTATATTGGCAAATAATTTATTGTCAATTATTGTCTAATGTTAGATAAACTATTTTATCAAACCCCATCGCTTAACAAGGCTTTCGTGAAAATAGCAAGCGGTCATTTTTGATCTGGTAACTACATAGATCGAAATAAACTTCCTCGCATACTTCGACTAAAAATTAACTCGTTTGTTGACGTAATGGCGTTCTATAAATTATATGTCGGTTATTAGAATTCCGAGTCATGCGGAAATGGTAACCCTTTCTTTAAAGGAATGTATTATATATGGGAAGGAAGTGGGTGGATTTGACCCGTGTAACCTACGCCATTATGGCGAACAGCGAAACGCTAATTGGACCTTGTCGACTTTGTATAATGTGGTAGGCTTTTGCCTCAATTTAAATTCAACATTATAACAACTCACAAACTTTCAAACAGAGTCAATTAACCGTCATTTTCCATATTAAAAAAATTGCTATAATAAATGGCATGAAAACAATCTTTACTTTACCGTTTTTTTTAAATACATACATGAAGGAAAGTTTTGTTGATAAAAGTAATAATTGATACTTTATTTGAGGCCTATGTGGTTATAAACACACATATGAATATAATTTCATTGTAAAATAATGAAACCTTAATGTATTAATCGAAAAGAAAATTGGCGCCGCATCTAATGCGACACGTTTTATATTGATAGTGCGTGGTGTTTTTTTCGCGTGATAAACACGAAAATTTATGTGGGAAAATCTTGATAGCTAATGGTATTATTTGACCTTTCTGTGCTGGGTTGAGCGGAACACAAGAAAATCCTTTCGCAAGTGTCCCCTCGAATTTCCCGCTTGCCACTTCATACGTTCACAGGAAATGGGAGCAAAAGGTGTGTCTATATGTCCATGTATACATGTACGTGTTTTCTCGAGCTTTTTGTTAGTTTCACCGAAAAATGGAGACATTTTATTTCGGACACACACACACAATATGCGTATCTCCGACGAAAAGTATTTTACAAATGTGGCGAATAAAATCAAATGACGTCTTTTTTTTATTTTTGTGTCTTATCTTAGCATACATATGTATATGTATACTCGTAGATTTTGTTGAAATTTATTACTGTACTTGATAGTTATCCTTACCCAGGCGACACTTTATGCTTGAGTTTACATATGTAGATGTCTGTTTTAAAATTAATTTTAGAAACGAATGTTTTAAAGTCATTAAATATTTAGTTACAAGTGATTTTCAAAGAGTTCATCGACAGTATATACATAATTCTAAAGCAATTTAATTCCAAAAGTTAATTCAAAAACTGTTGTTTTCCCGCTGAGAAGCCAAGTGATTAATTCGATATTAATCGTTATACATACGTGCAAACGGGCATTAATTTGGCAAACTGTTAATAATTACAATTCCGAGAAATCAAAAGCGTACTCCGCCTATACATACATATGTACATAAAGGAATAATAAACACATGCTTGACACCTCTATGGAAATATGTATATCATACATACATACATACATACATATATTACAAATTAGCTTTAGTATGTTATCCAACGCGTGACTAATGCGCAAATTATATCACCCGCGCATGAGCCCTTAATGTGAAAATAGGTCATAGGTGGTTTAGTTGCGGTACAAAGTGATAATTTACCGAAAGGATATCGCTAGACGGTTGGTTTGATCGTGGCGAAAGGTCGTCACTACATTACCTAAGAAGCGACCACGATTAGTGACGTTAGTGTAGTTCCATTTTGGCGCCAAAACCGACCATTTGGATTTTATTGTTCGAACCGAACTGAAGCGAACCGATGGATACAGAGTAATTGAGGTTAAATGAGGCTGATGGACGTTTGAAACTTCGTGAAACCTTCGATGGAACTCTAGACTACATCGCATGTGATGGCTTAACTAAGTTAAGTTTCGAGAATACCCCCATAAAAATCATACCTGCTTAATTGCGTGCAAAATTTTCCATTGCCTCTCATACTCGTGTACAAAAATATAAATAAGTAATATTCCGCCAATGATTATTATCAAAAATGAAAAAAATCGCCTGTAAATTCAAAAGAAACCGTATTAAGGGGCACGCGGTACAAAATTGGCTTAACTTTGTTCTACACAAAATTCAATCTATCCGAGCCTGTCCGATAAGATTAAGTAGACTCGAATGTGGCCATCTATTTTTCTCTATCTCCCTTACACGCATACACACATACATTTGTAACGAAAGTATATATGTATATGTATGTACATACATATGTACATACATACATATAATACTATAAAATGTAATTTAATATATGTATTTTTTTTTTACGCATTCGAAATGAATTCAGGTGATCATTTATTCATTCTAGTGATGGACTTTACGCTTTCAAAAGAGCACTACTCGATATTTAAATACGTGGCGGAAACGTTCAAATTCAATAGGTACATTTGTCGGGTAAGTGTTATCGATTTTTTTATGGGTACTCCACCGCTCTGGTAATTTTAATCTTCCATAACATTTTCAAGGAGCGCGCGCGCGCTTGCGCTTCGGCGAAGATTTGATTTAATGAAAGCAATAAATTTGGACGATGACGTGGTGTGAGCAAAAGTGCTTCTTCCATCTCAATACTCATCGCCAATAAACAACGTCTCTGGCCGTGGAGAGATAAATCTCGGGGTGTGGGTGAAAGCGGTAGTACAACGTTGATAAACAAGAGGGTTACAAACAATTCGGCTCGGTAGTAAAGTCTCGTCCGTGTGACCCACCTAGGCCTCGGCGATAATATGGATGAGTGAATATCAAATTGCTAAAATGTTTACAAGTTTCTCGGCTTTGTTCTGGGGAGACAGCTAAAACACAACACGTACTTTCGGGGATCGTATATATACGTTCCTGTGTTGTACTCACATTTGACAGTTAATGGTATCGTGCACTTTCAAAATCTATAATTATCACGTATGAAAATAAAAAAAAAAACAATTTTGTGATGAAATCAAATTTTATGGTATAATATATAGGGCCAATTGGCAATTTTATTTCGATCACTTTGTGCCAAATACTTTTATTGGAAAAAATATGTAAATTCGTTTTTCGCGCGAGTGGGGAAAATTCGCTTCGTTTCACTCCCTTTCCCCCCCTGCTCTCATCTGAAACGCACGTATTTCATTTTCCACTTGTCAATTTAATATCTATCTCACACTCAATAATCCCAAACAACCATAAAAATCTATTGTCGCATGCGCCACAATACACCAATATAAACGTGAAAATATATATGTATGTACATACATACATATGTACATAGGTACATATATTGAAAATATTATATGTGTATGAAACTTTCAACTTAATCGGTCGGTTATTATCAACTAAAAACTATTCCCGATAGAGAGGAGACTGCGAGGTTTCCCATGCGATCTCATTTCAACTTTATACGAGCTGGCTGGGATCGATTTTCTCAAAGTTCAGTTTCCTAATAACATTACCACCTACATATATAGTGTAAACTATGTATGTATGTATGTGCTTTGAAATATGTAACCTGACTCATATATGTAAATACATATATGTATACTGCGAAAATTTTTAGATATAGCTCATATCATACCATTCTTTACGTGAGATCAACAGAATACCTAAGTACACATATGTATGTACATATGTACTTCACTAGTGTTATATGTACATATGTATAACACAAATACATCTATGTATTAAGTTGAAAGCTTATATTCATTTTTATTCCTGTATTGTTATTCGTGACACAACTGAAATAAAGTAAAAGCAACATAAAAATAAATGAATTTAATGTTAAAGGAAGTATATGTACCTACGTGTAAAAAAACGTTTATTTTATGACTTTATTATTGTGAATAAAACAAGAATGTTTACATTTTACAATACTCGCTTTTTCAACATTGGCTCGTAAATATCGACCAATATAATTTATTTTTTATGAATGTGAATTTATACGGTTTATATTTATGCGTCAGTTTTGTTGAATATAGAGCAAAGTCCATTTTCGTGAAAATCATTTAAATGAAAGTTATGCGTCTGAAAGGACTTGGGACTTGATTCACTACTATCATATAAGTCGTAATAAACTTTGGGTAGGCATTTAGTTTTATACTGAACTCGTGATGGTGCTAGTAATTCCAACAATTATATCGAAAGTTTCCATTTGCGAGAAAGTCGAGCCGAAATTACAATGCAAGGAGAGCTTTCAAAAGCTCCGGATGAAAGTTGACACAGTAATTCTTAGAATACAAGTTGCCCAAATTATGAAGACCCTCTGGACTGTTTGACTGTGCTTCTTGTCCCGCACAGATGTGCTACAAGACGTGCTTCCAAATATGTACACTTTGAGGGGGTATTCATGGCTTGTGCTGAAATAGCAGTTATTGTATCATTTCAGGGAATTCTCGACCCTTTTTGAGGGGTCCGTGGCCGACATAAATTTCAGCATAACCCATCCCCCTACGTACCTGGGGAAATAAAACCCTGTCACTAACCCGCGAGAGGGACTTTACACTGCATGCATATTTCGAGCCCCAATTTAAAACTCACTAATGTGACTGTTTGCAAACGTGCTTCAACTTTTCAAGTACAACTATAGATAATTTCTAATTATACTTAAATTGTCAGCCGATTTGGTTTAAATTTGGGTCTCCTGTCCCCGGTCGCTCAGACCACCTTAACCCAGTGGCCCGGAATCAAGGTAAACCGCCGCAGATTTAGCCAAAACCCAAACCTAATTAATTGTTTTCAAACTGGTGCTCCTTATCTGCCCACACCGGACAACCATTATCCGACACAATACACAATTATTGTACAACGTAATTCTAATACGCCTATACAGAGAGTTTTAAATGAATTCAATCTAAATTGTTAATAATTCAAATTGAAGTCATAAAATCTATCGTCTTTACATTTCACGTACACCAACACATGTTTTCGTGACTTATTTTGGAGCATACTACGAAACTGTGAACAAGGAAACAAACGTATAATTAACAGACGAAGCGAAAAAGACAGGACTAGGTACATGTGTATGCTTGCTTGTTCATTAAGCTATGGGTTTTAGAATTGACATCCACTTTCGTTATACCATGTCTCAACCTTATTAAAGCTTGATACGTTGTTCGTTCTCAGAAAAAGCATGCTCACGCGAACGTACACACACAATTGTAATGTTTGTTGTACATATATAAATATAATCCGTCACGTTTGTATTGTCGACGCAGCGGCGAGACGGCGAAAATTTAAATCTAAAAATTTATTTATTTTATTTATTACTGTAAGAGAGTGGCTTATCTCCCTTTCTCTCGATTCGATGAGAGCGTAGCTTATCTTTTCACAATTTGGACAGCTTGCGTCTTGTGGGCGGTGCTTTTCGCGAATTTTCCGGGCGGTTTTCCTTTGTTTCAGATTCATAGTTGAGTTCATTTCCATTTTAATTGACCGCATTTGAAATCATTAACAAAAAGGGATCGTCCCCGAAAGCGCACCGCAGAAATTCGCCAGATAATGAAAAAATATTACGGTACGCGTCATATTTCAAATTAAAACAGGTCTCGGATCCTTTATAATATTATAATTTCAATATATTTTAAATAAATTTTTACATACGGAAATTTCATCGTGCGATCTTCTACTCGCAGAATATTTTTCCATTAGAATTCAAATGCGATTCCATGCGGTTGAAATCGAATTATAATTGCATATTATTATTTGACGATGCGATATAGTACTGAATTAATTAAACGAAATCAGCGTGGCACACATAAATTTTCTGCATACCGTCTACAATTGAAATTCCCCAATTACTACGCTATTGTTTCCACGGTTGCATCGCCGATTACAAATTGCTTTGCATAACTCGACTAGAATTTAGCGCAATTCTCTCGCGCCAAAGGAAACCTTTGTAATATTTACATTTACACGTTGAACAATGAAATAACAGTGCGATATGTTACTACCGTTGGATACCGATACGACGCGCGAAACAATATCTTGATAACGAACTGTTCCATACCAGCGGTTTTTCAGCAAATAATTTCAACGTCGATTGAAAATTAAACCAAAAACTACATTGGCTTTCTTTGAACGTTGTGTATCATCACTTTACGCAATGGTTTATTACATATTTACGGTATACATATGTATATTGAAAGAAATGATAACAGAGGTCAATTACAAAAAAAGTCATATGGGTATATAAAGGTCCGTAAATTAACCGTTATCAAGTATCAAATGTAAACCATTAAACATTTGACATTATTTGATACACTTACCTACATATATGAGTCACATCATTTTACTTTAGTAATTTTTTTGATCTGAATTCAATATTTATATATTGACTTCAGATCAAGTTAATGAGATTTTTTTCTCCAAATGACCTCTGTATCTCATAAATTCTCAGTTAAATTTGTATTTAAATGTACTGTTATGAAATAGGTTTATAAAATTATTTCCTCATAGATGACGTTCTTTTTCCCTCGCAGTGAAAGTCAGTTGAAAGTGAAAATACATGTTTGAATTTTAATCGAATTCTACACAAAGGATTTTCCGCTGCGTCTGCTAAATTAAAAAAAAAATTTAATATGCTTCGTGCCCAAGCAATGGAGCGTTAGCAAAAGCTTTTTAGATTATAGTGTTTTAAATTTTACTTTGTCAAATTTTCTCAACGCTTATAGCACGTGCGTAACATGTGACGCTCGCGCCGATTTTCACTCGGAAAATTGTTTGCTTTCAGTAATTGGTTTCGGGTGTAACAGTACGTTAGGTGCGTCTCTCACACATATGAGACAATCTTCGTTGCGTCACATACGCCCCTGTTAGATGTATTGTATGTATGTATGTATAACACCACTCTATTCTTCTGGCTCACGCACGGTTGGCCGCCCCTGCTTTCGAGTGTCTCTTTCAGCGACGACGCAATTAAAACAACTACGCTTTAGAACGATAATCCAATTTGAAGGCGAAATTACCTTCACAACATATAATTTAAAGGTATCTATCTCATTTACCAAAATATTGTTGCACGAGTATATGTCGAACAATCGACGTTCACCCAAATTTACAGCTATTATACTCTGTAAAAAGTCGTATATGTTGTTCTTATCCAATTTTTTCTCGTAAGTAAGCCTTCTTCGAAAAAATAAAACAAATATGTAGGCTCGGTAGCAATTTTTGCGTATTCGCTATGTCAATAGTAAAGCGCGGAAGTCAGATATAAATCGTGCACTTTTTCTCGGCGGTTTCTTTTTTTTGTGTTGACTTTAGCAACACACCGCATTACAGCGAAATGGCTCTGTATATATTTAACCTTTTATCGACCGACATCACTAAATAAAACGGTATCGCATTTACGCAGCTTAAACGTTAAATCCATATCATCGTTTGAATCTGAGCCAAATATATAGTCGGAGGCTTAATGTGGTTCTTTCCGTTTTAGATTCGGCCCCGGAAAGAATTCAATCATTGCAGAAAAGAAGATGTGGTTTTATTCTTCTATAAATAAACTTTTATATGATGTAATTTTATGTTTTCTTACATTGAGGTTGTAATCAAAATTATTATTGTATTTTTTCATGAAATCCTTATTGAAGTCTTCCTCGTCCCAAATCTCTACCCTTATTATAAATTTCAACATTTATTAAACTAAATAATAATGTTATTCATTGCATTGTTTTAGCGTCGAATATTCGATACGAGATTACGGGAGGGAACGTAGGAGGAGCTTTTGGAGTAACCAATACAACTGGAGCTATATATGTGGCTGGCTCTTTGGACTATGAGACGAGGAAAAAGGTTGGTCCATTGAATTTACGACTGTTTTACTTATGTATATGCATTTATTAAAAAGTTCTCCTTTGAAGTGAGACCATTAAATTACATTTTTGTTAATAATTCTTAAATCGACTTTTTCTCTTTGTTGCGTTATAAAGTTTCAAATATCAGGCAAATAAAATAATTATTTTGTGTCCTATAATCATCAATTTAATCTAATAATCAATTTTTTTTTTTATTTGAAAAAGTCGTTTTAAATGCTTACAAATAAAACCTTTTTGTACACATACATTTTAATTTACTTCTTTATTAACATTATTAAATATTTACTAGCTGATTGGTTTGTATGGTACAATATGTTGTATTGAATTTGTGAAAAACGTGAAAAGACATTGAAAGAGATACGAAAGCGGCTTTTCATGTTTATTTCTTAGTATTTTATTTTTACAAAGCCGTTCGCGAAAATTTCCTGCGCAAATTGATTTCCACGTCGTAAAAAAAATGAATTTCCTTCTCTCGTATGAACACTTTGTTCTCGTATGCAAATGATCACTGTTACATTAGAGGGGAAATGTTACAAAGTCCCAATTTTAGTCTTTTTACTTGTGAAAAAAATTTTTTTTTCAAACTCTAATTTGAATATGTCTGTGGATATTTGAATAAAGAACACATAATTCAATAACCCGAGATGGCACTAAATTCACATTTATTTTTAAGTAATTTTTAACTCTTTAAGTAAATATTAAATGGGATAACATACTATAAAATATAATAGTTTCACTTGCACCCCATTCAACAGAAATAACATTACGGCATTAACAATTTCAAACCGAATAATCGAAAATAAACAAAAGTCATTTGTCGACGCATTTTTTCATGGAGCATTCCAAAATAGACCCAAGATATTTTATCACCGATTGACAAACACCCACGCGAATCCACACTTTGAAATAGTACGAAAAAGAGGTTTGGTTTGGCGGGTGTGGCTCGTTTTTATTGATGGACTTCCGAAACAATAATTATTCAGGGTGTGCGAGTCCTCACAAATAAACCTGTCAACCGGACGGGCGGCCATCATCACTCACCGGGCACGGAATTTGCCTGAAACGCGAATACTTGCCAGAAAAGTGATATTAACAGTGACCGCCGCCCCGTAACGCCCCTGTGATGAATGGACCCATGGAAATTCGGGCTAGACCTGTCCGCCATCATTGTCAATTATTGGCCGCAGCTGGCATATCCAAATCAATCAATATTAAAAATGACAACAGTTCCGAAAACTACTGTCAATACAAAAGCGCAATATTTTAAATTTTGTTCTACCTCTAAATAGAAAAAAAAATCGCAGTGTGTAGCCGCTACTCACTATAGAAGTAAAATTCTTTGCAATTAATTTAAAGCAAGTGCAATGTACAAGAAGGAATACAGATGTGAATGTGTAAGAATTGTGTACACAAACGTGGTTTTAAACGCTCACACAATGACTCACTGTTCTTACTGCTTACAGGGCGCGTAGCGAAAGTTGAGGCGAGCCACACACACACACACATATGCATTTGATAATGATTGGACTGAATGAACATGCTGTATTTCACAAAACAATAGTGTCCCTATTACACTCGTAACGTGTACGCGCGCGAAAATTATTGTTGCATGTGGTGAAAATTCGTATTATTCACCTATTCACAGACACTACACACGCGCAATGTGTGTGTGTGTGGCTCGCCTCAACTCTAGCTGGGCAACCTGTACCTGACGTCTAGCCGAGGAGTGGGGGTACCTGCTGGCCGCTGGCCGTTACTGGTTTTTGTGTCGTACCACGCTTCGATGAAACATTTTTATTGCACTGAGGGGCGATGCGGGGCGCAGAGGGCACGCTCGAATTTTCGGGGTGGATCTCTCTCTCGCACGAACGCGAAAGAGCAAGAGAGAGGGCAATAGCCTACCTCCAAACTGAAGGAGTGGTGATATACGTTACGGCTTATCGCTCGCTCCGTTTGTATGGAACGTTGGATGAACCATTTTTACTCAACCGAGCGAACAGAAGTCTTACTTCAAAATTTAAAAATATCTATCTAACGAAATTTCCATCTACATGTACAAATGTGTATCCTACAAATGTGTACGTACATACATATGTATGTACGTACACATTTTTAGGATAGTATCAATTCCGTATATCGTGGTATTGGTGTAGTTAAAAATACACATACATACATACAAATGTAGTAGTACCTACAAATACGTATAAAATCAGAAACTAAAATCTCCCAAACGCGTTTGGAATTTAATTCAACTCGGCAAGCGCTCCTTTTATTGCCGTATAACACACGTCTTAGAAATTTCATATTATATGTTATCTTGGAAAATTTCGCGGTATGAATTTTTGGTATAGATTCTTCCCCGAGATTTGTTTAATATGTGCATAAACGTGTGCGTTGTAACATGGGTGAAATTATAAATTAAATTGATTTATTAAACATTACCACAAGTGCCACAATATTGCTACGACGTGGTCTCGCATGTTAAGTAGAATTTTCATATTTACGAGCAGGCGCTCATTGTGACCTAAACGAAGACAATGCCAGCTATATACATACATACATAGAGGACAAAACAAGGATGAATAAAATTTCTGACCCATTTCAAATAATTTCCAAGGCATTCGTCTTCATCAGCTGAAGACAATGTAGAAATTTTCTTCCATTGCCGCATAAAATTCTTTTAAAATGAAAATGACGTTCAGACAATATAAATGAAGAATTCCTTTGCATAGCAACGGAAAGTAGGCAATATTACATATCCAATCTCTCAGCTACAATTTCGTACCTTAAAAATAATAATTAAAAATACGGTTCGATTTCTTTCAAATATGTATAAGTAATGAGTATAATAATAATGACAATATCTTAATCACATGTACATACATTTGTAGGTGTAATTTTTATAGGACTGTAATTTTATGCTTGAAAAATTCGAAATGTTTCCGCTTATCTTTCAATTTTTGTGGAAAAATTATACTGTCAATATTGAAATCCTCTCCCTGACATTTTCATTATGAAAAAAACAATGAAAAATTATCAAATTCAACCGGAAAATTAAATAGAGGCTGAAACGATATCATTATTCATCTGTAAACCGAGTAAGCCCGACCGACTAAAATATGCAAATTAACGGTGGCTGAATAATTTGATGTTCCGAATTAATTTGCTACCTTGATTCAATTAAATCTTTTTAATCAATTGACCGTCGATACCTAATTAATGAATCGCATTCTGTTAATTCGAGTATTTTTCCAGCAACTTCAATTCAAACACACAGATTAATAATACGATATTTGCAATTAGCACTTGTTGGAACTATTAATATATAATATATGGATTTACGGTGAAGGTTGATTTATTTCGTGCACACAAACCATGCATAATTTTACGTATAAATTACACACATAAGGAAGTGTGATTAATTCCAAAGGCAAACTGGATTTATGGAGCTTTAATGGATTCCAATCCGGCGAATATCGCCGAATCTTGGTTTAATTAAATCAGCCGTTTCATCCGCTCACCGTGCAAGATGAAAATTACAAGCTTTTTTCATTTATACATATGTATGTATGTGCAAAAGCAGAATAGAGAACTGCGTTGACCACAGATTAATTTAGAGGCTAATCCAAATTATTGTTAACCTGAACAGGCTATAAGCTCTTGAATTACTTTTGATCTTCAGTTAGCCTATTTGAATGATATTAGGTTTACTTTTACTAATACTGGAATGCGATACGGAATAGGCGGTCACATCATTTTATTTTTTTACATTATATATTCCGCTAATCTAAAATTTCTCCGTTGGCTTATCCAGTACGAAATCTCAGTAAATAAACGAGCTACAAAAAGTTACGCTCATAATACGTACAAGGAACAAAGGGAAATTTGTAATTAGCCCGAGCTTAATCCCCTTAAAACCCTTAACCCGCTAGCTTTCCAAAAGTTAATGTTAATTTGATATCTGAATGCATTTATATGCAATTTGAGATGAATTTAATCTCTTTTGTCCTCTGCTGCTTTTTATTCAACTTTCTTCTAAATGTCAACGACTTTCGCCCTCTCGGCATCGAGTGATTAAAAAGCTTGTCGTATTTGCGAGCTGAATCCCCATAATCGTATATCTTGCGTTGTTTGAATTGCAAAACAAAACACAAAATTAGTTTACATTAACGTAAATTACGACCTTGGGCTCTCTAATGGTACCCAATGCTTCATTCCTGGGTTTTAGTCCTTTGACTTTAATTGCACCGAATGCTGCATTCGATTACGAAATCTACCAATCAAGACGACCATTCCATAGATTAAATTTAACTTACTCTTTACGATTTACATAAGAAATTCTAGTATAAATTTTGATAAATATTAATGAAATATTCTTGATAGTATTGCACAATAAATTAGTCTTACAATATATTAATTTGTGGCACTTCTATGAATTCATATAGCAGTATATTATACAGGTATACACAACACACGTGGGTGTAAAATTTCAAAATTAATTATTTACAAAATTGCTGGAACCATAATTGAAATCAATTTTGGTAACTAGAATTTGCTTTTAATTTCAAAATATACAAAATTTTCAAAGCAAAGTTTTCAACAATCTCGTAGAATAGTTTATTTCGTTTTGATTGTATTATTTTAATGATTTTCACAACCCTCAAACAAATATATGCAAATGAAATTCCATGTCGTTATTTATTCGAAATTAAAACGACGAGAGATTAATTTTAAAATGTCACACACAACAACAAACGCACACACTGGCGTAGATGGAATAATGTAAATGTATGTGTCCCATCAGGTTCGGGTATCATCATCGAATAATTGAATCAACGTATAATTTACTTCATCTCCGACACCTGAAGACATCGTCGTTAATTAGATAACTCTCCACTCACACTGGCACATATGTACATACATACATAATATTACTATGTACATATGTACATATATATACATACATAAGGGCATGTGCGCATGTTCAGAAATTCTCGCGTCTATATCCTGTAATGTTGATGATTATGATAATACATGCAAGTCATTAGCACCAGTCGCATTTGCTCCAAGACTAACAACACTTATAAGTCGAATTAGTTGTGGTGACCTACTTTTGCAAACTAGCATAATAATTATACTAAAGAAGAATGGCATCTGAGATGCTGATATGCATTTATGAAAAAACATACTACCCATATATGAATGTAATGTTGATGGCTATAAAAATAATTAATAATTTTTCTCTGCGGCTATATCAAATTTAATATTCCGTTTCATAGACAAACTATGATATATTATTCTATTCATGGTATGTTCTAAGACCGACACCGGTATTCGTATTTTTCAGAGAATATTTTCCAACAAAGTAAAGAAAGTGTGCGCTGCATCAAAAAGGAAAAGACTACGTGAAAAATATCTGTTTGTTATACCTGTACTCTTTGTATGTGGGTCACACCTAGTGGTGCTCGGCACGGGCGTGCATATCCGTCTGAAAAATAAAGCTCGCACGTTTGGTAAGCTTCCAAGCCGGTAACAACTGCAAAAGTTCAATTTGTCTCTCTGCGGCCATGCTGCAAAATATTGACTTCGAAATTAGTCGACGGGCAGACACCAATTCGAGCCTGGGAAGCGAGAAAACACTACGTGCTGACGGGCTGCCCTAATTGAAAACACTTGATAAATCGTCCTGTAAAGAAACACAAGGACATTCTACAACAATTTGATTTGTAGATACACACAGGGAGTTTAAAATCACGCTTTAAAACTCGCTCGATGGATTTATTACCATTTCTCTGCGTAAATATGGTATTTGACCTATTACAGCATACAATCATACATGTACATACATACATATATACATAAATACAAAGCCCTAAATTTATATAATACACATTAGGGTGGAGCGGTCTTGTATGAAGACCGCTTATATTTTTATTTTATTACTTTATCCTAATCGGATAAAGTATTGTGATCGTGCGAAAATTCGACCTCGAGATTTTGACTGATTTGTATCGAGTATCATCCACTGATCACGTTTTCATGATTTCTAAAAAATGTCTGTAAGTCTGTATGTCTGTGTGTCTGTGTACTTATGCGTGTGTGTGTCTGTATGTGTGTTTTCTCCGAAACTATCAAGGCTATCAAGCTGAAATTTCATATCTATTATTTTCACGTAAGGTGTAAAAGCCTTAAGAAATTTGGTCAACATCCGTCAACCGGAAGTAGGGTTTTTTTCTTGTAGAAAATTCTAAAATTCTTTTACCACAGAATATTTCCGAAACGGCTCCGGGAATTTTGTCGAAATTTCATATCTATAGTTTTCACGTTAGCCGTAAGAGATACTGTGATTTTAGTCAACTTCTGACTAGCGAAAATGGCAGTTTACTCTTGAACGATTTTTTTGTTTTTATTTTTTTCGACCTTTTAAATATGTAGTATCGTCACAATATTGTAATGTTGTAGTTTTGAGAGAAATTGATATTTAAAAAAAAATAAATAATTAAAATTAGTCAACCGGAAGTAGGTTTTTTTTTTTCGTCGAAAAGTTTACGACAGAATATTTCCGAAACGGCTCCGGGAATTTTGATAAAATTTCATATCTATAGTTTTCACGTTAGCCGTAAGAGATACTGTGATTTTAGTCAACTTCTGACTAGCGAAAATGGCAGTTTACTCTTGAACGATTTTTTTGTTTTTTATTTTTTTCGACCTTTTAAATATGTAGTATCGTCACAATATTGTAATGTTGTAATTTTGAGAAAAAATCATATTTAAAAAAAAATAAATTGAAAATTTCATGTGCGGTATTAAAACGCAGATAAAATATGTACATTTCTTATCGTTCATTTGATTTAAGACAATGCAAACAAGTAATCCATACACATGTTTCAGTTACTGTTTAAGAACAAAAAACATAGAAAAAATCATACCCAGCATCCCACAAGAAAAATTAAAAAATAACCTAAATACTAGGGGTAATAATATTTTGTGTTGAAAATAGGCATTATTTTTCGTTATTCGAATTTCGTTTTTATGAAACCATCTCGCCTTAAGGATTCACAAACAGTAGCAGAGGCTTCTGTCACTATTTTCACTGTGTGGCTTCAGTGTTTCAAGGAAAAATCTTATCTGAGCTAAAATTACTATTTATTATTTCTTGAAAAATTTCGCTCTACCCTAGTACACATAAGAAGTAAATATAACATCAGACACTTGCAAAGATGAGCGTCGCAAATTATACAAGTGAATGTTTCAAAAAGTGGTGAAAATATGGAAAATCACGCGAGCATTGTCTGTCTGGAGGGGCGAGAGTTTTCCGGCCATCTATGAAGTGTGAAAAGCGGCTCGGCTGCAATAGTATTCATCCGTTCAGACACGATGCACCGCTAATGCATTCCTATTGGCGCAACGATTGTGAGCTGAATCTAAATGAGGAATATATTCCATGGAATATTCTGCGAAATGCACTCCAATGCCGCTAAATCGAACCAAGATTGCACTTTTATATCCGAAACTTCAAGTGATGCACTCTAGAACACTCGAATCGCTTTAAATCTATTTACCTACCGATAACGTTATGTCTTCCTTTTGAGAAGATTTACTCACGTATCAGATAACTCGACAATTTTCCGTTTCACTTATCACTTTATAGTGTAGAAATCGATCAATTTCGTACACTTGCGTAACCGTGGAGAGAATTAACTTATACTTTCCATATACGTACATATGTACATACGTATTATGTATGTATAGGTACATATGTAAGACACATTGCAATAAATTTCATTGAATATTTGTTTTCGGAAAAAAGTCGTCTGATGGCCGCACTGGATTATATTTTGACGCGAGATTGCGATTAAAAGAGCCAGTGATTTATTACCCTATATTATATAAACGATATAAATCTTTACGTTGTATTTATTTTTGTACTCTTTTCACTCACGTTTGTCCACGCGGATCCGGCGTGAATATTAAAACGCGAAATATTTACAAATCAAAATATGATGATTTTTTTTTAAATGAAAATAAATATAGATATACATACATACATATGTATGTATATATAAATTACATTGTATGTGAAATTTAATAAAATGGTCGAGTCGTGTTTTATTGCGGAAAAACTGGCATATTCCCCGCGGACATAACGACAGCGCATGAAAAACTTTCTTTCACAACCCGAAGTTAATAAAGACTTATAAGAATAATAAACAACATCTTGCCAAGTTCGCTTCCTTCCTTCGTGGGCCACACAACACGAATTCCGAGTCGTTAAGGGGTCGCTTCGGGGCGTCACACTTCGCCACAATATTAAATACAACCATAGCATCGGAGAGGTGCAAACTCTGAAATATTTGACTCAATGGTAAACCTTCAGAGCGTGTAGACGAGACTTTTACATAGATGAAAAAAATTTAATAACGAAGTCGTATTGTTTGTTTGTTTTCGTTTTAGTGTATGTAGTATCCGGTGCTTCACGTGAGTGGCTTATTATCAATTACAAATAAACTTTAGTAACATTTTGTTGACCCCCAATTCGAGTTACCAAGCTTTATAATGCGATAGTAATAACAATTTTAATGTAGAATGACTTGGTCCTGATAAATGGCGTACCTAAATTTTTTTTTGTAATCAATATATGTATGTACCTATAGATAAAGGATTGTGACCGTACGAAGATTCCACTTTAAAATTTTGACTGATATGTACATACATGTGTATTAGATAATTAATTTGTGTCCACTGATCACGTTTTCATGATTTTTGGATTTGTGTGTCTGTGTTATGCGGATGTGTATAGAATCGCTATATCTCAAAATCCGTTTATCATATCACACAGAAACTTCATTTTTATAAGTTTTTTGCCAGCCATTATAATCCATAAGGCTTTCAAAAATTTTCGTCAACCGGAAGTGGTACTTCTCTTGGAAAAATCACCTAGTTTTTATGTAAAATTTGGAAGCAAAACTATGATACACATCGGATTATTTACGATTACACGCTAATTTAACCGATCCGATGCGAAAAAAATGTTTAGAGCCGCTGGCGTAAAGCACCCTTTTATTCCAGACATCGTAAATATAATTCAGTATTTATTGCATAGTTCATTGCTTTTTTCATAACTAGATGTTATTAACCACTATAATTAAAATCCTGATTGGACACAGTGACTTGGCAGTATTTCATCATCATTTTCAGCCGTTCACCATCCACTGCTGGATGAAAATCTCTCCAATCCGCTTCCATTCCAGTCTGTCTTGAGCAATCTGCATCCACTTCTGACTCCACATTCTTCTCAATTCATCAGCCCATCGTACACTCGGTCTACCTTGCTTTCATTCACATCCTCTCGGATACCATTCCAGTATTTCTCGCGTCCATCTACCATCCATTCTTCTCGCTATGTGTCCAACCCACTGCCACTTCAACTTTTTCACACGTTCCGCTATTGATCACGCTTCTTACCCATGTACATATGTATGTATGTACATACATATGTATGTATGTATGTACATATTCCTCTTACGATCTTTTCTTGTTATACCGAGCATACACACTTCCACGCTTCTCTGTGTGCACTGGATCTTACGTAACATTCTTGAATTCAGCATCCACGTTTTACATCCATACGTCATTCTCGAGTCCATCCATTCTTCTAGCCATGTGTCCACCCCATTGCCACTTAAACTTACTATTGCTGCTAAGATTTTGTTATAAGAAGATTTTGTTCTACCTTGCTTTCTTTCACATCAATTTAAATTTTCAATTCAACTTAAATTTTTTCACACGTACTGCTATATCTGCCACTTTGGTCATACTTCTTACCCATGTATTCCTCTTACGATCTCTTCTTGTTATACCGAGCACACATCTTTCCATGCTTCTCTGTGTGCACTGGATCTTACGTAACATTATTGAATTTAGCATCCACGTTTCACATCCATACGTCATATCTGGCAGTACGCATTGGTCGCATGCTTTATTTTTTAAGCATGGCGGGATTTTGGATTTAAAAACTATGTTCATTCTTCCAAAAGCGCTCCATCCTAGTTCCATTCATCGTTTTATTTATTCTTCTTTACATCCAGTCATATTCACCAATTTTCCTAGGCATAAATAACAATCAACTACATATATCCACTATGTATGTATGTATATGATTATCTACAGTATTCAATCGCAACATTCCAAATTTTATACGGAATCTTCTCCATAACTAAACCTAATAAAATCACCAATATATATGTATACAATATTATATCGCTTCAATATTATATTAACTGTGACAACTTTTTGCGTGCAAAATTCATTGAACATAGTTTTAGTATTTTTAAAATTAATTTTAAAACCTACTTTCATACTTTTTGGTACTTTTATTTGTAAGTCACCTCATTTTTTTTTTACTTTATCCTAATCGGATAAAGTATTGTGATCGTGCAAAAATTCGACCTTGAGATTTTGACTGATTTGTATCAGGTATCATCCCCTGATCTCGTTTTCATGATTTCTGGAAAATGTCTGTATGTCTGTGCGTCTGTGTGTCTGTGGATCTGTGTGTAGAATCGCCAATAACTCAAAAACCGTTTATCCTATTACACTGAAACTTCATATTTATACGTTTTTTTGACGGCCATTACAATCCATAAGGCTTTCAAAAATTTTCGTCAATCGGAAGTGGTCCCTTGGAAAGTCACCAATTTTTTTTTACTTTTGTGTCTTGTGCCAGGTCAGTCTTGCGTTGAGCTCCTCATATAATAGATAGATTGATTGATTGTGTTTAAATTGATTTCAGTATGAGCTGAGATTGGCGGCCATCGACAGTCACATGGAAAACTTCACAACGGTGGCGATTCACGTGAGGGACATTAACGACAACCCTCCCGTATTCGAGAGGCCCACGTACAGAACTCAAATCACAGAGGAGGACGACCGAAATCTTCCTAAACGAATTTTACAGGTACGTAGCCCAGTGCGAGTAACACGAACGGAATACATTTGGAAACCGCCGATTATTATGCTGGTGGGTTGAGGAGCAATTGTTATTAGAGTACGAACATCTGAATACGCCCCCTACATGTGGAAATACCCTTTTCAAACAGCCGCGCGCCGAGCCGCCGACACGAACGGATTCGCAATCTCGCCGAAATTTACAATTCTTATACATTATATTACATATGTGTACGTATGTACACATGTATTCAATTCGACAGTGAACCAAGTCGCAATAGTTATTTAATGAAAGTTATTAATTTCGTGAAATTTACGGGTATTAGGTATTTTATTAATACACTACTTTTTTGTACCTACATATATGTATACGTATGGCCTTAACGTAAATATTGTCTTATAATATCACGATTTATGGTACTTGCTCGAATGTATAATTATTATTATATACAAGCGATACCTGTTTCTTAATAAATGAATACTGTAAATGAAATAGACCATTAGCAGAATTTTGTTGATTTTTACATATTCGGATTTTATCTGCCATCACCAATTTTAACCTTTAAATTAAGTCCTTAATTTAAAGGTTAAATCCTTTAACTCCCAGAAAAATATATTTTAGTTACAATAGACGTTAACCCTTGGTAATAAAAATTTGGTAAATGTTAATTCGATCGCCTGAACAGGGATAGTAATTAAAAATAAATAGGTACTTTCGTAATGAGTTTTGATTTTATTTACAAAAAAATGCGTATAACTCTGTGTATATCAAGTTTTGGCACGTAGAGCCGATTTTATTTCTAGTATTCAATTTATATTTCCGAAACAAATTAAAATATTTAAAAGTTTATTTTTGTACGAAATTCCATTATAAAATACGTTTTATCTTATATTTTTTTCAAGCGCTAATTTTGGAATTTATTTATTCATTTGGAAAAATTACAATATCGTTAGAAAGAGGATTATTTCATTATATGAACTAACAATTTATATTTTATCACCGTAGCGTAGTTTTTTCGCAGATATAAATTGTTGAAAAGCATGTTTCGCTTTTTTTGTCCATCCCATACATACATATATGTATGTATGTAATCGAATAATATATTTATATGTGCTGTGTAGTACACGGTGTGTACGTTAGCTAAAATTAAATTGGCTGAGTTTGCAGTCAATCAATAATTTTCAATGATGGCGATGCCAGTTAGTTACATTCGACACATGTGCACAATTAGTATGCATAATTTGATACAGGTCCATTTCCGGGTCTGTGATAATGATACATATTACTTTATTGTGAATTGTCGTGTATGTACATGTATAAAATATCAATCGAAAAACTTTCAAATTTGAATTTGATTTGAAAATGTTGATTTTCCTGTAATTTTAAATTAATGTATCCACCGTGATGACGTACCGAAAGCTGAGCATAAGCTTTACAGATTACTCGTAATAAAATATCATTTTATCTTCTGTTAAAATATTGTTGAAGTATCATGAGACATTTACAATATTTTTGTCTGAGAATATTCAACAACAGAAAAGTCCCATTACTTTAGCGTCAAGCTAACGCTGAAAGAAGTAGGTACATCTGGTCTTTTAGTTTAATGAGAATTTTCGTATTAATAATACCTACGGAGAAATTACAAAGTTTCTTCAGTAATCTTTGATCATTCGACGAGACGTCAGCGGCACATCGTTAGACCGTCGAAGAAAATTTCTTAAGCCTCTCCCGTCCCTCCCCTGTAAATCGCAAAATTTCTCAAAATGGGGATGAGGGTGGTTTTAACGTCCTTGAAAGTTGGCTCCGAAGTTTTGAACAAAAGAAAACCGTGTGTCCGTTGCGAGGTTATTTTAATGTTAATCCGAGATAATCGCGGGGGCCCCTTCGGCCGTAAGCCGCTTTCGCCGTGAAAGCTTTCGCTTGTTTTGCGGACGAGGGCCCCCATCACATCGCACCGTAGCGACCAGGGGGCCCCCAGGCATCCTGCCCGCCCCCAAACGCATGATTTGTATTCCCGGAAAGTTGGGGCCCTGAAATAACAAATGCCACTTCTTCTGCCACCGGAGAAGAAAAGGGTGCGTCCGTTATTAATGCTGGACGGGAAGCGCGACACACTTTTTGCCGAGCAAACAGCCTCCACACTGGACATATTTACTTGACTCTTAATGTAATTTTTTTTTTTACTCTGCGACAGCTTATTTCTTTCGTTTTCTCTTAGCTGTCTGAGACACTTTGGCGTCCATATCGTCTTCCTGCGATTACGCCTACTTTCGTTGAGTGGGTATTAAAAAGTTACTCTCAGAAAAATTTCTTATAATTTTCTTCATTTATTAAAAGTTCTAGTCGCCAACGTAATACTTAATGTAAATGGCATCTTATTTTGCTACAATTTTTTTCTAAATAAATAAAATATTCACACAGAGAAGCATGGAAAGATGTATGCTCGGTATAACAAGAAGAGATCGTAAGAGGAATACATGGGTAAGAAGTACATACATATGACCAAAGTGGCAGATATAGTACGTAAAAAAAATTGAAGTTGAATTGAAAATTTAAATTGATATTTATAGAAGAAGAATGGATGGCAGGAATGACCGTATCCGAGAGGATGTGAAAGAAAGCAAGGTAGACTGAGTGGAAGATGGGCTGATGAATTGAGAAGAATGTGTGGTGTCAAGTGGATGCAGATTGCTCAAGATGATGAAATAAAATCTTCAATATTGAATGATAAAAATCTTATTTCAGATGGAGAAAATATAAGTATAATATGTTTTATTTTACCCAAAGAAGCTATAAAAGAATTTCAAAAATTTGTTTCTTTTTTATGATGAAAATGATATTAACGTTTAAAATATGTACCTATGTATGTTTGTACATACATACATACATACATACATGTGTACATTTAAGGAATAAAAAAAAATAAAGGTTTAAAATATTATAAATATTTCTTTGATAAAAAATTGAATGAAAATCGTAAGTACCTTTCAAAAAAAAAAATGTTCATTCATTAATATTATATGATTCGGCAACAGTTAGTACGTGCATTATTTTGCCCGATTGCGCAGAGTCGGCATCAGGCAAATCATCAATCATTAATTTATTATCGAAGGCCACATTCTGCCGATATTGATAAATGGGTTTTCTTTTATTATTCCCCCGCTCCCATAATAATAGAGCTATTACGAGAGCCTCGCTCGGAAGAGCCGGAACAATTTCTCAATGAGTGAAGAAAAATCACCCCGACATTATCGATGCCTTTGTCTAATTTTTACAACCGTAGCGGAATTTCCCGGCTTGCATTGATTCGTTCGCACATGTTTAACAATGTGCTTAAATACGTGTGAATGAAAAAAATATATACACGCACACTTATTGATAATACATATGTATATACGCTTCGGAGAATATTGTATGGAAACTGAATGCGAACTTCGAAGCGGTGGAAAATATCGTACGACCGTATTCCCAAGAACGAGAAATTGATTGAAGAAGGCAGTGAAATACGTGTGGTATAATTGAATAAACTCGGTGAGGGTACGCGTGAAGCCAGAACGACAAATCCCACGTAATTTTCAAACTGCAGTGCACAATTTTACACTGCAAAATAATCTAATGTAGGCAAATATACAACACAACATTGAATTTATAAAAATTCGTTTCCATTCATATTTCCCATTTATGGTAATTTTTCTTTGTATTTTTCATGTCCAAGGTAAAATTCCTAACGCATATATGATATAATATTTTATTTTACCAAAAGAATGACGAATGAAAGTGGAAACAATAGACTTCTTGAGATCTCATCATGGTGTGTCAGTCGCACAAGATGGAACAGTGTCAATCAATCACAAGGGATTTGATAAGGTGTTTTCCGCCTCGTGACAAATTCCACGCAAGAATTCGCGAAAAATCTTTATGGCAAACAATCAATGTGAAGACAAAGTGTCAAAAATTTTCTCAATAATCCGTAGATGCTTATCATAACATTGTTCGTATTGCCTTCGTTGTATTGAGAAGATTTTTAGTTCATCTCCCATACTCACGTAAGTTACATAGATTATTAGATACAAATGAATTAATTTATACATACATATTAGAAATGTTATTTTCGATTATTCTTGAATTAATATGTACATAAATATAAGCGCTTAGTTTGGAATGAGATTTTATAATACACACAACTATTGAAATTAGAATGTATAATGAGTTTGGATAAAACGAAAACAAAAAATCATTATCTGCAGAAGAGAATATTGTCTTTCAAAATAGTCTCAATCTCACAAAGAAGCTCTTCTTACCCATTGTTGTTCCTTCCCAGTTTCTACTTTGGCTATTGTTTTCCAAAAGACGTTAAACAGTTATCCAATAATTTTAAATGAACGGAGTGCATTATTTTCCCCAATACTTTGTGAAACTTTTCCGTGCACCGAGCGCGAAAATCTCTGCAAAGTTTCTCACTACGGAATTATGTGCACTTAATTTTCTCGTTTTTCGTCTGCTACTTATATAGTGCAATTACTTACTTTTTGCCAATGCAAAAAGTAAGAATGGCAATCCGTTTTGAGCACTAAATTAGTTTTGCACTATCACAATATAACTTCAAGTTTTTGAGCGAATGCTTCTAGAGAGGAGGCCATTTTCTTCTTCTGAAGGTGGCGTATTTGATATCGAGCGTTGCCTCTTCACTATCTAATAAATATTTTACCGATT